>JALJVW010000248.1:295000-895000 GCA_024865655.1 Emberiza elegans | reverse complement strand
TCCATGCACAGAATGCCCAGGAGCTTTCTCTGCTCTCCAGTCCATGCACAGGATGCCCAGGAGCTTTCTCTGCTCTCCAGTGCATGCACAGAATGCCCAGGAGCTTTCTCTGCTCTCCAATCCCTGCACAGAATGCCCAGGAGCTTTCTCTGCTCCCCAATCCCTGCACAGAATGCCCAGGAGCTTTCTCTGCTCTCCAGTCCATGCACAGAATGCCCAGGAGCTTTCTCTGCTCCCCAATCCCTGCACAGGGTGCCCAGGAGCTTTCTCTGCTCTCCAGGTCCTGCTGCTCACTCGGTGCCATCACACTCCTGGTCAGGAGTGGCCCTAATTAGCAGATCTCAATCAGTGTTTGCTGGAAGTTCTTGGCTCTCCTGCAGGACCTGTGTGCTCCTGCTCTGTCGGAGCTCCTCAGGAGCCCCTTTGGAGTGAGGGCAGAGGGGAGTGGGGTGGGATTTTGGGGTTTCTGCCCCTCCAGCTCATCAGCATCACCCGCACTGTGCCATGGTGACAGCTGAGCAGTTTATCCCCTGAAGTTAGCAGGAAAATTAAGGAAAACTCTCATTTCAGAGTTGCCAGGAGCCTTTACAAGGGATGTGTTTCAAACAAGGCTCCCAGTAGTGTTTAAAGAAATTGGAAGGGGAAAACCAGTTTTAACAGGGATTAAATGGAGCAGCTGGGCATTAAAGGCAGCAGATGTTGTCTGCCTAAAATCATCCAGAAGTGCAGGCACTGCCAAGCACAAGCACAGCCAAACCCCATCCTTCAGCTCAGGATAAAAACATCTCATAAACGGGCTGGCACTGCCGGCCTCAGAGAGAGCTTTGGGCTTTGGGAGGGGAGCTCTCCAGAAGTTCTCACTGACAGGAATTGTGTGAAAATCAGCCACAGCCACAGCTCCAGCCTGCCCCAGTGTCCTGGGCTGCCCAGGGCCGCTCCACTGGAGCTCCCTCACATCCTCTGGTGTTTCTGCGTCAAAGCAGGGGTGATAAACATTGAATTCTCCACATTTAGCTGCGCTCAGGAGATCCTGGGTAAAGTGTGTCATTGCTGGCAGCAGCTCTTCCTGCCCGGAGCTGCGAGTGAGGAGCTGCTGACACAGCCAGAGCTGTCCCCAGGGCTGCAGGGCCACTGGCTCTGTGCTCCCTGCTGCAGAGGATGCTCTTCCTCTGTGACCCTGTCCACAAGGGTGCCAGGGTGAGGGAAGAGACGAGCATCTGACTCCGTGTTTCAGAAGGCTGATTTATTATTTTATCATATATATTACATTAAAACTTACTAAAAGAATAGAAGAAAAGGTTTCATCAGAAGGCTGGCTAAGAATAGAATAGGAAGGAATGATAACAAAGGTTTGTGGCTCGGCTCTCTGTCCGAGCCAGCTGGGCTGTGATTGGCCATTAATTAGAAACAACCCCATGAGACCAATCCCAGATGCACCTGTTGCATCCCACAGCAGCAGATAACCATTGCTTGCATTTTGTTCCTGAGGCCTCTCAGCTTCTCAGGAGGAAAAATCCCAAGGAAGGGAATTTTCATAAAAGATGTCTGTGCCGTTCTCTTGCTGCCCCAAAGCAGGAATGGTTTCAGCACCAGCTGAGGGTGGGAGCGGAGCTGGTGGTGGCTC
Organism: Emberiza elegans; assembly: GCA_024865655.1. Classification (NCBI taxonomy): domain Eukaryota; kingdom Metazoa; phylum Chordata; class Aves; order Passeriformes; family Fringillidae; genus Emberiza; species Emberiza elegans. Next base: position 893,376 of record JALJVW010000248.1, on the reverse strand, counting down.
CTGTGAGGTGCTCAGAGGGTTTGGTCCGTGGTTTGGTGCTGCTGTTCCCATGCACTCTGCTCTGGGGGCTGTCCTAAGGCTTGGAGAACTCCCTTCTTCGGGGAAAAAAGGGGAGGAGTGGGGGGAAGAGCAAAAATTCAGCAATTTAATCTGTTTCAGTGTTCCTGCGCGTCCTTCCCCACATCCTAAACATGAAAAATATCAGTGAGCTTCCCTTTGGCCCTGGGGCAAGAAAAAGGAGTCTCCAGCTGGAATTCACGGAGGTCTGCTGCAGGAAGGAGCTTGGGGTGATCCCACAAGTGCTGTGCTGAGTGAACAGCCGGCTCATGCACACTTAAACTGTCCTCAGCACCACCTCCCCAGCATTGCTTCATCCCTTCCACGTGGGAGAGGAGCTCAGGAAAAAATAACCCACAGGACATTGAAAAAGGAGCGTTGGAAACCCAAAGGTACATGGTGTCCTTCGTAAGGAGAGGGCACTGCTTTTCTAGCTTTAACACTGCCCGACATCATGGCTGTGTTTTGTTTTCAAGGTGCTTTTTAAGCATGGGGTCAGCAGCAAGGCTGGATGATCCTGCAGCCCTGGGCCTGGCTGTGATGCTGTTTCAGAGGAATGTGTTTTTCCCCTCTTAGGCTGCTTCAGACAATTGCCCAACTGTTGGAGGACAAGGTAGTGCTGCTGAGGGGGAGGAGGAGGAGGAGGAGGAGGAGGAAGTGCTGCTGCCCAGCCCTGGTGCTGCATGCCAGGGGAGCCTCAGCAGCCCCAGCACACCCAGCTCAGGGAGGAAGGGTCTCTGTCTTATCCTGGGAGAGATCAGCAGCCCCAGCACACCCAGCTCCTCAGGGAGGGTCTCTGAATTATCCTGGGAGAGATCAGCAGCCCCAGCACACCCAGCTCAGGGAGGAAGGGTCTCTGTCCCATCCTGGGAGCCTCAGCAGCTCCAGCACACCCAGCTCCTCAGGGAGGAAGGGTCTCTGTCCCATCCTGGGAGCCTCAGCAGCCCCAGCACACCCAGCTCCTCAGGAAGGGTCTCTGTCCTGTCCTGGGAGAGGCTTTGGCTCCTGGCTGTTTCTCCATGGCAGCCCTGGGGTGCCCCTGGTGCCCTCAGGGGGCTTTGCCAGGTGCTGAGCCCACGTTTGGGTCATCACATCCCTGCCTGTCCCTGGTGCTTGGGCTCTGGCTCTGCTCACTGGCTTCTCCTGCTCCTGAAGCAGCCCTGAGTGTTTGGGTCACTGCTCAGGTCCTGGCAGGCACTGAGGAGCTCCTCTGCAGCGTGAGCATGCAGTGAGGGGAATCAGGGCAGGATTCACGTTCTGATTTCACGTCCTCTCTTCTGAGCTGCTCAGCTCCAGGTGCTTCTGCTGCTGGGCAGGAGGAGCTGCTGACCATGCCATTCCCATTGTTCCTGCCCCTTTCAGGCAGGACACTGAGCTCCTGGGGTTGTGCCTCAGTTTCCCTGGGGAAGCTGTCCCGAAGCTGTTCCTGTGGTCCCTTTGTGCTCAGGTTTCCCAGCACAGCTTTGACCCACTTGGCTCCTCACTGTGCTTCCTGCCCCATTTCTCTTGCATCTCCCTGATTTGTTTTAGTTGTCTCCCCAGCTGTGCTGTATTCCTTGGTAAATGGGAAGTTGGCATTTTAATTTTCCCTGGAAATGAGTTCCTCTCATGGCACTTGTGCACTAATAAACCACATCTGTACCAACTCCATTTATCTTGGAGAACAAGAGGAAAAAAAATCTTCTGTGGGTTTCTGCGTTTAGTAACCAATTAGTAACCCCTTAGCAAACAGCCTGGCTCTTGGGTTTGCTGTTCTCAGCTGCTGAATTCCTTGCAGGAGCACCACAGGCAGGGCCTGTGAGGGCTGCAGGAACCTGCTGTGCTCAGGGCACCGAGCAGCCCCCGGTGCCTGCGGGGAGGCAGCTCCTCTGGGGCTGCTGGGCCCTGGCCAGGCTGGAAGCGATGCCTCAGGTCTGAGCTTTCATTTCTCAGGTTCTCCGCTGCCTTAGTGTGTGACTCTGCGCTCCACAGGAAGTGTCAGCAAGGTCTCCTCACAGCTCAGGCACTCAGAACAATCCTTTTCCAGCCCCACAACCAAGGACACCGCTGCAGCTTCAGCCCCACAAAGTGCAAACAGCAGGGAATGGAGGAGAGCAACCTGGGAGGGTGGGACTGCATCCCCTGGAGCTGGGACTGGGCACTGAACCCAGCATGGAAATGGGCCAGAACTCATAAAAGGGTGAAAACTCCTGGCTCTGAGTCCATCCTGGGTCCACCTTGGGTGCAGCCCTGGCTGGGCTCTTGCACTCCCCAAGGTGCATCCTTTGAAGGTTTTTTTAAATAAATCCCCACTTTATTCTTTAACTGTGTCCAGCCTCTGCTCCAGGAGCCTCCCCAGGCAGCAGCAGAGGTGAACTCCTGTCTGAGGGCTCTGCTGTGCTCAGGAAGGGAGGCTGCCCTGGGCCAGTGCATTCCTGCAGCTACTCCCCACGGGCCTGCTGGGATGATGGATATCTCAGCATCTTTGTTCTTTGTTTTCCCTCTAACACTGGCAGGGCTTAAATCAGGCAGAGAGGGCCTGACAGGTCTCCAGTTACACAAACAAGTGCTGCAGAGACAGGAGCGTGTCGGGTGCTGCTCCTCCCCGGGTCTCACTGGGAGTCAGGGCTGGGACGGGGCTGGGAGCCCTGGAGGCGCTGCAGAGATGGGGATGTGGCTGCAGGGGCCGGGATGCTGTCCAGGAACAGCCTCACCAGGAGCTTGTCACTGCGTGCCTTTGGGATGGACCCTGACACACGTACTGCGGGTTGTCAGACGCCTCACTGAAAGAAAATAGAAGCTGTTGGCTTCCCTTTGTGCTTCTGCTGCTGCTTTCTCTTAAAATAATAATTCTCAGGGCAATATTAATTTGTTCCAGCTTCCATGGAGCAATCCCCTGTCTCCCCAAACCTCGACAGGAATAAATACGACTGCGTAGGTGCAGTTTCAGCAGAGGAGCAGATCTCAGGTTGCACATTAATGCACATTAATGTCAGTTCTCAGCAGCAGCTTGTGAATGCAGAGGAGTCCAAGCTGTGATATCCAAGGTGCTCTCTCCTGTATGTGGGAATTCATAAAATCAGAGGGGTTTGGGAAAGCTGCAAAAGGCCTCAGAGACAGCAGAACTGGGATTGGGGCTAAGCAGCAGCCATGAGGTTGGGCAGCAGAAAAATTATTTAAAAAGTAGAAAAGGACAAATAGAACAATGGTCTGTGTATTAATGCTTGTCTAGAATAACTCCCTAAGCTGCAGAAAAGTTTATCTGGTGAGATATTAGGGAGTTCTAAGCTCAATAATGGAGCTCTGTGCATTGTGTTTGAAGGCTCACAAGCAGGTATTGGATTTGAAATAAGCAAGCATTGTTTAACCAAAGGTACCTGTGCTTACAGTGGTTGGATGGAACTACTGTCAATGTGCTTTTGCTTTGTGTGATTGGTCAAAAAGCTTTTAAAGTGAGTTGTAACATTGAGTTCTGTGTCTGCTGCCTGGGATGTGAGCTGCTGGCATCTTCCCATTGTCATAACCATGGAATGAGGCTGATGCTGGAAAATAGAACAGCTCAAGGCACGTTCCCAGCAGTCCTGTCCTGTTCCTGATTTGTACAGAGCCCCCGGCCAGGGACACTGCACACCCAGGACACTGTGCACCCAGCTCTGCTGTGCTGCCATCGAGCAGCTCTGCTCTGCTGCTCCCATTCTGGCTTGCCCAGGGACTCCTGGGTGGGTTTGGGCAGGGTTTTCACCTTGCCCTTTGTTTCTGGGCCCTCCAAAAGGTGTTTGCTGTGGGATGGTGCTGGTGAGCCTGAGCTGCTCCTCTCTGAAAGCTGATTTGCTGACAGCTGTGGATCTTGGATGTGCCACGAGGTTCCTCTGGCCAGATCCTCCCTGTTTTCCTCAGCGTGGTTCAGGTCATGGTGTGATGAGGCTGGAGGGATGAAATGCTGTGAGGATCAAGCTCTGAGTTTGCTCTTGATCCACTGAGCTGCAGCAATGGCCTGACCACATCCTGAGCTCCTCCCAAACCTGACCAGACCTTTGCTGGTTTGATGGGGAGGGAAAATGAGGTGGAGCAGGTGACAGACAAACCACTGCACCTGGACACAGCTTTGGGGAAAATGCTCTCTGAACCTTCTGCTGCTTGGTTCAGAAGAATTAACTGGAGGAGAAGGAGGTCCAGAGGAGAAGTGGGGCTGTGGAGGTCAGTGGGAAAGCACAGAGAGGGCCCTGATGTCTGGGCCGTGCAGTCTGGCCAGCTGGGGATGGATTGCAGATAATGGTTTGCTCTCTGTTCGTGTTTTGGCAGTAAAATATTGGGGAGGGAAAGAGCTAGTGAAGCTGAAGAAGGATATTGGTTCAAGAAAAAATGGGAATGAATTGACCATAAATAGTACAGATGAGAAAATTGCTTTTCTTTTTTCTGTTTTTAACTGAGAGATGAAAAATTCCAAAGGAGCTTCCAGAAAAAAATGGGGAAAAAATGATCAGTTTTTAAAGTGGAGTTCAGATCAGTAAAAAGTTTGTGAGTTGATAGGGAGGGAACTGGCCTGGATCTGCAGATCTTTCTGGGTTTTCTATCTGTGAATATGTGCTGCTATTTCAGAGTAATAAAACCACCTAAACCATGCTTGGAACTGATTGTTTAATGTATAATACACCAACAATGAAAAACCAGCTGTATTTTGAATCCAGAGAGTGGCAAACCCAAGTACCAATTATTTTCATTCTTTCATTCTGTGGAGAGATCTTGTGGTCAAAAAATCATCAGAAAATCTCGGTGTATTCTGAGCAAGGCACTGGACTGTGTAGGGCACAAAGCTGCATCAGGGAAGGAGCCTGCAGTCCAGGAGAAGGAAGAAATGTGCCCGGGCTGGTCAGCAGCACTGGGGAGTCAGGGAGATTACCCTTAATAATTCCTAACCTTTGTGAGCATACATTATGCTGCTAATTTTTTCCTGCTGCTGAATTCCTGTCAATGTTGAAAGTATAAACAATCCCCTGAACAAAATTGTGTTTGGTTTGCCTTGTCCCACGGATTAACAAATCTGATTACTGCATTTAAATTTAATGCCCCAAAAATTCCCTGAATGAATGATTCAGTGTGGGGCCATGAGCAGATGTAATTATCTATGAAAACTAATGAATCATGTCGTTAGGAGAGTTCTCCCTGCAGCTGTCTCCAATTAATGTGTCCGTCAGTGCTGGAGTGAGGAGGCTGTAACCAGGGGAAGGTGCTGCCACTGCCCTGCCCAGCCACACTGGGCAGGAGCAATCTGCCCTCACTTTGGGTGCGTTTTTGGAAAACGCAAAGCCCTGAGCATTGTGTTCTGCCAGTCCTCTGTGATGGGGTGGTGGTGGGGTTAACTGCATCCCTTTCATCTTCCCCTGAACAGGGAAGCATTGCAGAAGTGACTTTTGGGGAGGATTCAAAGCTTTTCCCTGCTGGTTTTGTCAGGCAGTGTTGTGAGCTGGGGTCAGGGTGTGCACACAGGGGGTTTCTGCTGGGCAGCCCCTTTTTCTGAATAAGGCAAGTCCCAGTGTGCCCAGGGAGCCCTGGAGTGGATCCAGGAGCTTCTCCCCTCTCCACAGGAGTGGCAGAGGATGTTGAGTTTTAACAAACAGTTGAATGTCCTGGAAACAGCTGAGTGACAAGAGTTCAGTATCAAAGCAGGCTTCCAAAGGCCTGGGGAGGAGGGACTTCCTCCTGCCCAAGTGTCAGTGTTTGGTGCCCCTGTGGCAGCTGGTCTGTGCCCCTCCACCAGGTCAGTATGCTCAATAATAATGTCCATGTTCATTATTGGCTCTGTCAATAGTCACAGTTTGCCCAGGCTGGGGTAACCTAAGGAGAGGGCTCCATGCCAGCTGTAGGTGTGGAGCAGTGGCCAGTCAGTGTCCCAGGTTCCTGCTGCTGCATTGGGCTGGGCACAGCAGACCAAGGGGTGCCCAATGCTGGAAATGTGTTTAACTGTGTGCCCAAACCAAGGGGTGCCCAATGCTGGAAATGTGTTTAACTGTGTGCCCAAGCCAAGGGATGCCCAATGCTGGAAATGTGTTTAACTGTGTGCCCAAGCCAAGGGATGCCCAATGCTGGAAATGTGTTTAACTGTGTGCCCAAACCAAGGGGTGCCCAATGCTGGAAATGTGTTTAACTGTGTGCCCAAGCCAAGGGATGCCCAATGCTGAGAAATGTGTTTAACTGTGTGTGAAAAAAATCCCAAGCCCAATGCTGAAATGTGTTTAACTGTGTGCCCAAGCCAAGGGATGCCCAATGCTGGAAATGTGTTTAAGGTGTGCCCAAGCCTGGGGATGCCCAATGCTGGAAATGTGTTTAACTGTGTGCCCAAACCAGGGAGTGCCCAACAATGCTGGAAATGGTTTAATGCCATTGGGGATGTGCTGCTGGCTGGGCACAGCAAACCAAGGGATGCCCAATGCTGGAAATGTGTTTAACTGTGGAAAGCCAAGGGATGCCCAATGCTGGAAATGTGTTTAACAACCTGTTGGCAAACCTGGGGATGCCCAATGCTGGAAATGTGTTTAACTGTGTGCCCAAAGCAAGGGGTGCCCAATGCTGGAAATGAGTTTAACTGTGTGCCCAAACCAAGGGGTGCCCAACACTGCTGGAAATGTGTTTAACTGTGCCTGCTGGGCAGCTGAGAACTGCTGGAAATGGTGTGAAAAGAAATCCCTTGGTAGTTTACCCTCAGTAGTTTGCAGAATAAGGATTTTGGAGGGAAGAAAGAGCAAATGCAGGCAGGTTTGCTGTTCGGGGAGCCTGGCTCGTTGGAAGCGGTTCCCCTGCCTGGGCAGCCCTGGGTGTTCCTCGTACAAACCCCAGCAGGAGCTGCTGCTGGCACGGAGCTGCTCCACCTCAGGCTCACACTGCCATTGGGGATGCACTGCTGGCATCTCCTGTGAGCACTGCCTGGCTTAAAACCGGGATTAAGAGGGAAAGCGAGCAGATTGTGGGGTATTAACAACCTGTTGGCATTCCTGGGGTGGTGAGGAGGGACAGGAGTGGGGCTGCTGGGGTTCCTGTAGGGCAGGGTTTGTCTTGTGCTGCTGCTGGGATTCCTGGGGAGCAGGGTTTGGTTTGTGATGCTATTGGGATTCCTGGGGAGCAGGGTTTGCTTTGTGATGCTATTGGGATTCCTGGGGAGCAGGGTTTGGTTTGTGCTGCTATTGGGATTCCTGGGGAGCAGGGTTTGCTCTGTGCTGCTATTGGGATTCCTGGGGAGCAGAGTTTGCTCTGTGCTGCTATTGGGATTCCTGGGGAGCAGAGTTTGCTCTGTGCTGCTATTGGGATTCCTGGGGAGCAGGGTTTGCTCACAGGGTTTGCTCTGTGCTGCTGCTGTTCACACACAGCCCCAGCATGGCGCTGCCATTTCGGACATGAGATCTGACTGTCAGCCTTTGGGACCCCTGTAATTGCAATTAGCAGCCAGGACACACAAAGCCAGCGTGCTGGAGGAAGGGGGCAGAGCTGGAGGGGTGTTCTGCAGCGGGGAGGTGGCTGTGAGCAGCGTGAGCTGTGCTCTCCTCAGCACAGCAGCGGCCTTGCACAAACAGCCCAGCGCGCTCAGCCTGTCCTGCTGATCAAAGCCAGGCAAAAGGGGATTTTCCTCCTCGCTTCGGGGCACTTCCTATGCAAGGGCTGCCCGAGGTTTGTTTGTGGAGGTGCAGACGTGGGGAGCTGCAGGGAGCAGGAGCTGACAAAGGGAAGCCGTCCTTGCTTTTCCCAGTGCGAGTGCGCTCGCGGATCCGCGCTCGGCGTGACCCCAAACAACGGCAGTGGCCGTGCAGGGAGCGGAGCTGCTCTGCTCTACCACCTGTACTGCACTGTGCTCTCCCAGCTATTTTAATAGCTAATTAATCTTGATTTGCTCGGATTTAAGGGGTTTTTTTTCTCTTTTGGCACATATGTGCAACCTATTATGTCATAAATCCCCCACGTTTCAGCAAATGTCACCCTGATTGTTCCCTCCAGCACAGCATCCTACTAGGGAAACATTCAGGGTCAGGAACTTGGATTCTTTAACCACTGTATTCGAGGAAGCCGATTTGTTGTTCTTTCCCAGCAGAACAGGGTGATTTCTTTTGGACCTATATCACATTGGCAGCCAACCTGGAGAGGTCACGATGGCCTTAACGCTGGAGGGTCTGTGGGCACATTAATCTGTCCTCATAAATTGACTGTTGCACCCCACAGATGCCAGCACAGGGCACCTCTGAGTGTTTAGTGCTTTTCCAGAAGCAGCAATTATGTTTGTGCACTCGCTGTTTGACCCGTGTCTCGTATCCTAAAATCGATACAAGTGCTCCTTGTCCTTTTTCCTTGTGTCTTTTAAAGGCTTTGAAGGAGTTTCTTTGGGGCTGGAGGAAGTGACCTTCATATCAAATAATCCTGACATGGCGAGTTGGGGCTTTGGGTGGCTTTCTTGTGGCTATTTGTGCTGTGAAAGCTGAATAAAAAATTTGCAACTGAAAGTCTTAAAAAGTGAATTAGGGAAGCGTTGACTCCGAAGGGCCATTAGCGTGTCCTCAGCGTGGGATGTGCCTTGTTTTTCCTTGCTGCTTAATGTAGAGCTGCGCCTGACCTTTCCCCCGGCTTGTTTTGGTGGGCCTGTGAAGGAGATGTCAGAAGGAAAATGTGAATTAAAACATCTTGTGTAAGGAAATGACTTTCCTGCTCTTCTCCAAAAGGGAAAAACCCCTGAAAATTAAACAAGAGGGCGAGTCCTCTCTTAGTTTGCCGTCTCTAACGCTTTTAGTTCCTGTTTCCGCTTGCTTTGGTGGTAACATTGGAATGTTTTCAGTGTGTCCGTGTGTCCTGCAGGAGCTCTGGGGGTGCTGCCAGTGCCCAGCTGCCCTGAGCACCATCACACCTGATGGGTTCTTTGTAAAACTCCTTTGTAAAACTCCTTTGTAAAACTCCTGCAGCTGAATGTTCCCTGAGGTGGGTGGGATTCCCTTCCCAGGTAGAACACAGCTTATTTCACACTTTTTGTTACGTTTAAGCAGCTAAACCAAACTCTGTAGACGTTCCAGCTCTCAAATCTCCCTGTGGCTGGAGCTCCGAAGTTTTTATTTTGTTTTTCAGCGCTCTTTGGGGTGTTCTCCCTTCCTGCTGCTCTGTGTCAGGCTTTTTGAGAGCACAGTGCTGCTCAGTGGTTTCCTGCCCAGCGCTGCTGGGCCTGGGGCTCCTGACAAGCTGCAGAGGCTCTCACAGCTCAGCCCTTTCACAGCCACAGTGGGCTCGTGGTCATGTTGACAGCTTGACGCTGCCATGGCAGTGATTTGTTAAAGCTCCCTCCTGTGTCGGAGCAGCCCTGTGAGCCGGGCAGACAAAGGGGAGGCATGGGCAGCGCCTCCCGGAACGAATTGGGGGCTGAGGGAGGCTGGGCCGGGGCATCCCTGGGGCTCTGGGGCTCGGGGAGGCGTGTTTGGCACAGCCCCTGGCCTTGTGCACCAGGGACCTGCATTCAGCTCGGTCTGTGCTGCAAAACAAGCCTGGGACTGCTGGGGTTGTGTCCTGGAGCGAGCTGGAGCCCAGGAGAGAGGAATCCTGAGGGGACAGGCCCGGGGCTGTCCCAGGCCTGTCCCGGGCCTGTCCCAGGCCTGTCCCGGGGCTGTCCCAGGGCTGTCCCAGGCCTGTCCCAGGGCTGTCCCAGGGCTGTCCCAGGCTTGTCCCAGGGCTGTCCCAGGCCTGTCCCAGGGCTGTCCCGGGCCTGTCCCAGGCCTGTCCCGGGGCTGTCCCAGGGCTGTCCCAGGGCTGTCCCAGGCCTGTCCCGGGGCTGTCCCAGGGCTGTCCCGGGGCTGTCCCAGGGCTGTCCCGGGGCTGTCCCAGGGCTGTCCCAGGCCTGTCCCAGGGCTGTCCCAGGCCTGTCCCGGGCCTGTCCCGGGGCTGTCCCAGGGCTGTCCCAGGCCTGTCCCAGGGCTGTCCCGGGGCTGTCCCGGGGCTGTCCCGGGGCTGTCCCGGGCCTGTCCCAGGCCTGTCCCGGGCCTGTCCCGGGGCTGTCCCAGGCCTGTCCCAGGGCTGTCCCAGGCTTGTCCCAGGGCTGTCCCAGGCCTGTCCCGGGGCTGTCCCGGGGCTGTCCCGGGGCTGTCCCAGGGCTGTCCCAGGCTTGTCCCAGGGCTGTCCCGGGGCTGTCCCGGGGCTGTCCCGGGGCTGTCCCGGGGCTGTCCCAGGGCTGTCCCGGGGCTGTCCCAGGGCTGTCCCAGGCCTGTCCCAGGGCTGTCTCGGGGCTGTCCCGCGGCTGTCCCAGGGCTGTCCCGGGGCTGTCCCGGGGCTGTCCCGGGGCTGTCCCAGGGCTGTCCCGGGGCTGTCCCAGGCCTGTCCCGGGGCTGTCCCAGGGCTGTCCCAGGGCTTTCCTCCTGCAGGGATCCTTGGGGCTCTGCTGAGCTCCAGGGACATCCCAGCCCTGAAGGAAGGAGCAGTTTGGGGTTCTGTGTTCTGCTGGGGCAGTCAGTGCTCTCGGGGCTCTCCCCTGGTTAACTGTTCCCTTTGGGGGACAGAAGCTTTGGGGTGAGCTGTTGCAGTTTCCCAGTACCTGAAGGGAAACCACAGGAAGGATGGGGAGTGGCTGTGTCTGAGAGATGGAGGGACAGGACCCAGGGAATGGCTTCAGAATGACACAGGGCAGGGCTGGATGGGATCTTGGGAATTGGGAATTGTTCCCTGGCAGGGTGGGCAGCCCTGGCACAGCTGGGGCTGCCCCTGGATCCCTGGCAGTGCCCAAGGTCAGGCTGGACACTGGGGCTGGAACACCTGGGACAGGGGAAGGTGTCCCTGCCATGGCAGGGGTGGCACTGGGTGGGATTTGAGGTCCCTTTCACCCAAACCATTCTGGGATTCTCCTTCCAATCAAGCTGCCCACCAGTGCTTTCTGCTGCTCCCCAAAGTGAGCACACCAGGATCTCTCCCATCCCTGGTTTCAATCAGGAGGAGAGGCAGAGAGCGCCTGAGGAATAAATTCTACCTCAGATGAATCTTAATCTGTTTTTAAAGAACTCCCTCCCCCTGAAATAGAGGGGTTTTTTCCTTGCTTTTTAACAGTCCTCCCCTGAACAGCCTCTCTTGGGGTGTCTCTCATCCTCACTCAATGATGTTGAGGTTTTTTCCTTTTTTGTTCCGAGTTTCTGGAAGCTCTGTGGTTTTCCCTGTTACACGTTTTTAATTCAGAATGCCTCAGTGAGCCTTTCCTGTTCTGAATCTCCAGAGTACTCCATGGGGGAAAATTTAAAAAATAACATGTAAGCTTTACATAATTTACTATGAGAGTAATTGGGTTTATACAGCAGTTCATAAACCTTTAGCTGGTAAAAATCAAAGTACCTTAATCTCAAAAGCAGATGGGGGGATGTCACGGTGAAGGCTTAGAGAGTTTTCAAAGACAAATTGTTTAATTCCATCACTGCTAGGAAAATAAATAGTTCTGCTGCAGGATTGAAAACAGAAACATCCCAGAAATGAGACTTTCCTCGCTTTCAAGCATTGTTAGCTTGACAACAAAGAAATCCAAAGGAGCTCGGTGGAGAGATGTGCTGGGGTTCCAGTTTATGAGAAATGAAAGGCAAGAGCCTCTAAACCTCATTTTATCATTCTTGGGGAATTCTCAAGTGCCTTTCCTGGCTGCTCCCAGGCCCTGCCCCGTGTCCCAGGCAGTGTTTGGTGGGAATCAGGCAGGCATGAGATGTCTGCAGGTCATTTCCTTCTATCCTGGGAGGTGGCAGGGCTCGCCCTGCTCCATGCCTGGGCTGGGAGCTGCTCCCAAATCCACTTCTCAATGTGCTTGCAGGGCTGGATTGAAAGCTGGGAGCCATGCCTTGCCTGTGTAATGAAGGCTGCATTTGTAGCCCCACAGAAATGCTGCTCACAGGCCAATCAGGGCTATCTGGCCAGCACATCCCCTCCCAAGTGATGGTCTTGCTTTAGTCCTAATGGCCTGATGAGATCACCTCTAATTTGTGTATCAAGCTGGTTTGTATCACATCGTTCAAAAAAAAAAAGAAAGGGGGTAAAAAACCCCACACAAACCCAACAAAACCCTCTTTATTTTATTTTTTTCTTGCTGGACTTCAAAGGCTTGCATTGTAGCCAGTGTGCAGTGCCCTGTGAAAGCTCAGAGCCATTACCTCAGCCCACAGCCAGCAGAAAATGAGCTCCCTTTTGGTGGGGGCTCCTGTGCTCCAGGATGGTGGCAGTGCTGTCAGCCCAGGAGGAGATGCTGGGGATGCTGCTCTGGTGGCTCCCTGGTGGTGCTGTCAGCCAGGAGGAGATGCTGCTCTGGTGGCTCCTGTGCTCCAGGATGGTGACAGTGCTGTCAGCCCAGGAGGAGATGCTGGAAGGTGCTCCTCTGGTGGCTCCTGTGCTCCAGGATGGTGACAGTGCTGTCAGCCCAGGAGGAGGTGCTGGGGATGCTGCTCTGGTGGCTCCTGTGCTCCAGGATGGTGACAGTGCTGTGAGCCCAGGAGGAGATGCTGAAGGTGCTCCTCTGGTGGCTCCTGTGCTCCAGGATGGTGACAGTGCTGTCAGCCAGGAGGAGATGCTGGAGATGCTGCTCTGGTGGCTCCCTGGGCTTGGCTCAGGCTGGCCTTGATTCCAGCAGCATCTCCTCCTGTGGCCAAGGGAATGGAGGAACCTTGGAGAGACAAGCACGAGAAGCTGGTGGTGAGAGCACAGGAAGGGCAGGGGAAGGTGCTGAGGTGGCTCAGGATGCTGACAGCAGTGTGGGGGATAACAAGGTGCTCACACAGAGAGGTTTGGCTGTGCAGGTGCAGGTGCACACCCTGTCAGCCTGGAGAAAGCCTTGCTGTGCTCTCCTGCTCCTTCAGGAAGCAGCCAGGAGGGGCTGGGTGAGGATGGAGTGACCCTGTGCCAGGTCCCAGGTGTGCCCCTGCCCAGGTGAGGGGATCTCCTGCAGCCCCCCTGCAGCAGCAGAGCATTCTGGTGGTGCTGTTAACTCAGCAGAGCTGATGGTGAGCAGTGTTTCTGCAGCTGGATCTCCTGCAGCAGCAGCAGCAGTGTTCTGGTGGTGCTGTTAACTCAGCAGAGCTGATGGTGAGCAGTGTTTTAACTCCAGCAGAGCTGATGGTGAGCAGTGTTTCTTGCAGCAGTTGGATCTCCTGCAGCAGCAGCAGTGTTCTGGTGGTGCTGTTAACTCAGCAGAGCTGATGGTGAGCAGTGTTTCTGCAGCTGGATCTCCTGCAGCAGCAGCAGCAGTGTTCTGGTGGTGCTGTTAACTCAGCAGAGCTGATTGTGAGCAGTGTTTCTGCAGCTGGATCTCCTGCAGCAGCAGAGCATTCTGGTGGTGCTGTTAACTCAGCAGAGCTGATGGTGAGCAGTGTTTCTGCAGTTTTGGGAAGAGAGGGCTCAGCAGTGGTGCTCAGCAGTGATGGATCCATTCCTGATGCGCTGAGGCACAGGGAGCCAGAGCTGGGGGACCCCAGCAATCCTCTGAGCCCGGCACACAGAGCCCTGCATTGTGTGTTTGGGAGGAAGAGAGGCTCCATGAAGTGCTTTGCTGTAAAGTATGAGAAATCATGGGGTTGGGCTGTGGGGTATCTGGGAAGTGAGTGCTGACAGGGCTCTGAACCAAGCACAGCCTGGTGCTCAGCACCTTCTGTGCATCAGCCAGCCCTTTCTCCCAGGTTGTTCCAGAGCTGAATTCACCTCAGGCTGTCTTTTTCCAAAACTGCTCTCCCTCTAAAGGGAACAAATTATTGGCAGAAAGTGATTGCTTCTTAGCAGCTAACTTTTAAATCTAAAAACCTAACAAATACATCCTGCAATGATCAAAAAATGTTACATTAACACTTTTTTTATGGCATTAGCTGAGACACTTGGTAACATGCTGTTGTCCTGGGCGACTTTGATACTTTTATTTGTTGTTGTTTTTACTGTTCTACACCCTTTTGTCTCTGAATCAGTTTTGCACATTGCAGCGCTGGCATTTGGATTTCTCTTGAAATCTGGCTGGAGAAATTTAAACCTTTGGAGCTCAATGTGTTTCTTTCTGCCTCCCTGCTTGTGTGCTCGTGTGCCCACGCTGGTGCACAGCAGAGTGGCAGCCCAGGGGAGCTGGCAGCACTGGGCACTCAGCTCTCACGTTTGGAAACTGCACTCTGCTCATGGAATCATAGAAAATGGGGCAAAATTCAGCTGTGTGAGCTGCCCTCAGTGGGCTCCGGGTGCCTGTTTGGGATCAAAGCCTGTTTGGGTGGGTAATGCTGCTCCAGCCTGAGGTGTTAGATGGGGTTGGTTTGCTCTCTCAGGATTCATTTCCAGGGTTGTCTTGGGGCTGCCTGCATTGTTTTGGCTTTCTGTGCTGGCTTTCTCACTGAGCTGGGCCCAAGTTAATGCTGAGGTTCGATTTCCATGACAAGGTCTCTGCTGGGAGATTTACAGCTCAGCTGCTTTGCTTTGCCAGGCTAATGCTCTGGAATGCAGGTTGACAGTCCAGATGTGAAACCTTTCTCCTCGGAAAGAAAACAAAGGATTAAAATGCGTTTTAAGAGGGTTTGAAAAAAATAATTTAAGGCTGAGGCCCCGAACCCACCATCTGAAATACTTGAAATACTGCTGGGGATGTGAAACTCCAAAATCAGGACACTTGGAAGAGCAGCCAGGCTCCGAGTTCCCTGTGGCTTTTGGAGCACCTGGCACTGCCTGTACTGGGGCTTCCCAAGGTTTTACAGGATGTCAGTAATCAAATTCTGCATGTGCATGCCAGCAGTGCAGGGTAAAGGGTGGTTTGGGTTTTGCTCCTGCTGAAACCCAGGCAGTGTGGGGGCAGCTGCAGGCTCTCCCTTGGAGGTGACCACATCTCCCTGATTGTCATAGCTGAGGATAGTGGCTCTGTTTTCTGACCTGACAAACTGACAATTGTCCTGATTGTGGAATTATCCCAGTTTCCAGGGGTGGAGGAAGGCCCAGGTGGTGCAGGTTTGTTCGCCAGCATCCCCACCTGCAGGGGAAAGGTCTGAGCAGGCTACAAGGTCATGACTGCACTGGAGAAGGGTTTAATAGTGGTGTTTAATGTCCAAAGCATCATTTTAACGAGAGAAACACAATGGCCCCAGCCAAGCCATTGAATGTGATCCTTTGTGCTGGTGAGGATTTGTACAATGCATCTACCCCTGAGTGCCCATTTGGGTTTCAGAATTATTTGGGTTGGAAACAATGCAGCAAGAGTTCATTGTCCTCTCAGAGAAATGATGAAAACATCCAGAACTTTCTCCCTGCCCATATGGGAAGAGCAAACATGAGGAGTCTGTACTACCAGATGTCTTAAAATTGAGACCATAGCCTCAAAGGTAGAGAGGGCAGACCTTGCAGGGCAGGTCATTCTCAAGCTGCCTTGGGAAATATCAGGGGGTTTATTGGCATTTATTAAAACTGGGCTTGTAAAAAGCTTGTGGCTCTGTATTTGGGACTGATAATCCTGTTGGTGTCCTGTTCTGGTCAGGCTCAGGAAGCCTCTGCAGAGCAGTGACTTTGCTGGAGCACAGGCACGTTCTGGACACTCAGATATTTAGAATTTGTTCTGTTCAGAAAGCTCTTTGCCTTTATTCCAGGTTCTGGAACAACAGATGTGTACAAGTATGCTAAAAAAGCAGGTTTAGCAAATGACCAAAATGGCTAATGTTTTTCCTAGGTAAAAATCAGGAAAAAAATAAAAACAAACCTGAGATAAAACTGCCTTTTATAATATCAGTGTATGTTTGTTTTTTTTTTTTTAAGTGGAGTTCCCAAAATTGAACAATCAGAAAAAACAACTTTGAGATTACACATAGAACGAGGAGTCAATTTTTTGCCATGTATATATTCACTTTAAAACTAATTTCTCACTGGAAACATGTATTTTGTGTAATAAGGTGCTGTTTGGTGTCGAACTGTGGCTGCTGCAGTCAGGTCCTGTGCTGCCCTGTTCCCATGCACTGAGAGCCATGGAGGCAGCCCTGCTCACCCTGGCAGGGGAGGCACAAGAGCCCCAGCAGTCTCTGCATGTGATAAACCTGTGTTTGTGCACTTTGATAAAGGGAGGTTTCCTTCCTGCCCTGGCCTTCGTCACAGTGCAGCAGCTCAGGGCTCCAGCGTGGGGACCAGAGCAGGGCTCAGCACACAAGTGTCCCCTGACCCTCAGCAGGGTAAATCCACCCTCAGCAGGGTAAATCCACCCTCAGCAGGGTGAATTCACCCTAAATCCACCCTCAGCAGTGAATCCCTTGGGGTCCTTCCCCTGTGGCAAGGGGACAGTCACAGGGCAGCTGTGGCAGGGCTCCCTCTGTGCAGCAGCCCCCTCCTGCTCTGCAGAACCCACGGGCACACAGCCACCCCAAACACCCAGAGCTCAGCCACATCTGCAGAAAATCCGCGGCAGGGCATGTGGAAAGTTGGCCCAGCTCTTGGTGGAAGGAAGTGGGAAGAAAGAAAATCATGAGCTGAGGCTGCCGGGGATGCGTGGACTCAAGGTCGTGTTATCTGGGGAAGTTCTCCTTGCACCCCTTCTGTTGTTCTAACCACTTCCCCCAGTGATCAGGACGTTTTCCATGCCTGCAGAGTGGGAATGGAATATTTTTGAGCTCTGGAGATGTCTCTGTGCGTTTGGCCTGGCAGTCTCCTGGGCAGGTGGCTGGGCAGGCAGGACACTGATGGCAGCAAGATCCAAGGAGTGCCATCCCTGCAGGGCATCCAGCCCCTGCTGTGTGCCCAGCTCTGAGCATGCTGTTAGGTGATGTATTCCCCTTGCTAATTTACTCAATTTATCACTGATTCCAGTAGAGCTTGATGAGGGATGTCAGCTGGAGATTAGTCCCAGATGCCTGGGCTGACCTTAGCTTTATCAGCTGCTTTCAATACTGTAACCATGAAGCACTTGCAAGTTTGCTGGTTCCTCCCATGATTGATAGCCCAATTCTGAAGTGGCTTTCCTCCTCCTTTGTGATCCAAGAGGATAATGCCCTGCAGCTGTCCACAGCATGAAGCTCTTGTGCTGAGCACTCTGATGCTCTGCTGGCTCCTGCCCAAGGCCAGTGTTTATTAAAATGGCACTTGTGTTCTGCAGGCCTGACCTCCCACTGCTCCACGGCTCTGCCTTTCCTCTGCTCCACAGCTCTGAGCAAAGCAATCCCTCAGTGCCCAGGTGAGGCTGAGGTGTTTTAGGAGAGGATTAGCTGTGGCTGTGCAGAAGCGATGGGCAGAGCTGCAGGACCTGTGGCAATCAGAGCTGCAGAACCTGATGCAATCGGAGCTGCAGGACCTGGGGCAATCGGAGCTGCAGGACCTGGGGCAATCGGAGCTGCAGGACCCGTGGCAATCAGAGCTGCAGGATCTGGGGCAATCGGAGCTGCAGGACCTGGGGCAATCGCAGCTGCAGGACCTGATGCAATCGGAGCTGCAGGACCTGTGGCAATCGGAGCTGCAGGACCTGGGGCAATCACAGCTGCAGGACCTGTGACAATCGGAGCTGCAGGACCTGTGGCAATCACAGCTGCAGGACCTGGGGCAATCGGAGCTGCAGGACCTGTGGCAATAAGAGCTGCAGGACCTGATGCAATCGGAGCTGCAGAACCTGGGGCAATCAGAGTTGCAGGACCTGATGCAATCAGAGCTGCAGGGCCCGGGGCAATCGGAGCTGCAGGACCTGGGGCAATCGGAGCTGCAGGACCTGGGGCAATCGGAGCTGCAGGACCTGATGTAATCGGTGCTGCAGGACCTGTGGCAATCAGACCTGCAGGACCTGGGGCAATCAGAGCTGCAGGACCTGGGGCAATCAGAGCTGCAGGACCTGATGCAATCAGAGCTGCAGAGCCCGGGACAATCGGAGCTGCAGGACCCGGGGCAATCGGAGCTGCAGGACCTGGGGTGGCGGAGCTGCAGGACCTTTTCGGACTGCAGGACCTGTGGCAATCAGAGCTGCAGGACCTGATGCAATCAGAGCTGCAGGACCTGGGGCAATCGGAGCTGCAGGACCTGGGGCAATCGGAGCTGCAGGACCTGGGGCAATCGGAGCTGCAGGACCTGGGGCAATCAGCTTTCAGCACTTGGCAGAGCTGTTGGGTCATTCTGACCCTGGTTTTGGGGAACTTCCCTGGAGCTCCTGTCAGTGCAAGGGGTGGGCTGCTGAGGGAGACCTCTCCCGCTGGCCTGGTGGCCTCTCCTGCCGTGCTTGCCACTGGTTTGCCACACGTGGGAAGGGGCTGCAGGGTGGCATCGCCCCTGCCTGTACACTGAGGGTGTTCAGAAGGTTGTGTGCATTCCCAGCACTGCAGAAGCTCTGTGGGTTCTGAGGCTGAGGGCATCCTCCCCGTGATCAGAGCCAGGACTGTTTTACCCTGGATTTTGCATCTCTCCTGCCTGATGTTGGGGTTCTGCAGAGAATATGGGGGGGCTCACTGTGGCTGAGTCACTTCAGACACAGAGTGCAGGGTCAGGCTGAGGGAAGGTGCTCCTTGGATCTCTAAAGTGCATTTTCATTTCAGATAAAGGAAAAAGGAAAAGAAACACCAAGCCCCCTCTTCCTTTAAAGGGTGAGGGTGGAAGGGGCTGAGCTCTGTCCTGGCTTGGTCACCTCAGGAGCCCTCTGGATGTGGTGGCTGCTGGTCCTGGTGTGTGTGCCAGGGGACAGGGGCGCTGCCTGCTCTGCAGGTGAGTGAGGCTGGCAGGGAAGGAGGCACTCCTTCACTCTGAGCCTGTACTCAGCATCACCCCTGCCCTTCACTCTGAGCACTCAGCACTCAGCATCACCCCTGCCCTTCACTCTGAGCCTGTACTCAGCAGCATCACCCTGCCCTTCACTCTGAGCCTGGGGTCAGCATCACCCCTGCCCTTCACTCTGAGCACTCAGCATCACCCCTGCTCTTCACTGTGAGCCTGCACTCAGCATCACCCCTGCCCTTCACTCTGAGCCTGCACTCAGCATCACCCCTGCCCTTCACTCTGAGCACTCAGCATCACATCTGCTCTTCACTCTGAGCACTCAGCATCACATCTGCCCTTCACTCTGAGCACTCAGCATCACCCCTGCCCTTCACTCTGAGCACTCAGCATCACCCCTGCCCTTCACTCTGAGCCTGCACTCAGCATCACCCCTGCCCTTCACTCTGAGCCTGGGGTCAGCATCACCCCTGCCCTTCACTCTGAGCCCCTGGAATCAGCATCACCCCTGCTCTTCACTCTGAGCACTCAGCATCACCCCTGCTCTTCACTCTGAACCTGAGGTCAGCATCACCCCTGCCCTTCACTCTGAACCTGGGGTCAGCATCACCCCTGCCCTTCACTCTGAGCCTGCACTCAGCATCACCCCTGCCCTTCACTCTGAGCACTCAGCATCACCCCTGCTCTTCACTCTGAGCACTCAGCATCACCCCTGCCCTTCACTCTGAGCCTGCACTCAGCATCACCCCTGCCCTTCACTCTGAGCACTCAGCATCACCCCTGCCCTTCACTCTGAGCCTGCACTCAGCATCACCCCTGCCCTTCACTCTGAGCCTGGGGTCAGCATCACCCCTGCCCTTCACTCTGAGCCTGCACTCAGCATCACCCCTGCTCTTCACTCTGAGCCTGGAATCAGCATCACCCCTGTCCTGCTCCTCTGCTCATCAGTGCTGCTCATTTTTGCCAATCCCCTTTATTCTGCACTGAAACCAAGAGCACTCAGCCTGCAGTTTTTGGATAATTCCTATTTCCAGGGCTCTGGCAGCAATGAAATGTTTCACTGCTTTGGAGCTCCTAAATGTGAGAAGTGTGGGGCATCCTTGTGGGCATGGCCTCACAGTGAGCACTGGGGATGGTGTGGCTCTGCTCTTTGGGTTGAGTTTTCCTTCATCTTGGTAGGGATGAGTTAAAAATGCTGCTCAGCCTGCAGGACATCCCAGCAATGCCAGTGTGCCCCTCTTTGGGGTGCTGGCCCCGAGCCAGCAGGTGAGAATTGGTTTAATTGGTTCTTATCTGGTGGGGAGCTGGGTGGGGGTGACCTGAGGGGCTCAGGAGCTCTGCCCACTGCTGCATTTTCTGGTTTTCCTCATGGATTAAAGCCTGGCTTGGTGATACCCACACGGATTGTGTTATGTTCTGGGGCAGGTTCAGCTTTTAGAAGTGTGGGAGCAGGAATTGCCAAGGAGATCTTAAAAAAGTGGCAACAGCTGCATGGACTATAACATAGATTTTAAATTTTTATATATATATATATATATCTTTTAGTTTTCGCGGTTTTGTGGGGATTTTGGTTTTCTTTGCTTTGTGAAATGGACTGGAAACCTCAAGTTAGGGTGTTTAGTAGCCAAATAGTGGTTTATGGGGTATAACATAGCTCTTTTGGACATTTTTTGGTGGTTTTGTTTTGGTATTGGTTTTGGTTGTGGGTTTTTTCTTTTTGTGTTTTTGTTTTGATGTTCTTCTGGTTGTTTTCTTTTTGTGGTTTTTTTTTTCTTTTTTGGTGTTGGTTGTTTTGGTTGTAGGCATTTTGGTTTTTTGGTGGGGTTTTGTTGGTTTCTTCCTCTGTGAAATGGACTGGAAACCTCAGCTTGAGGTGTTCAGCAGCCAAAACAGTGTTTTATGGGGATTTGCTAAACCACCTTAGGAAATTGTGGCAACTGATGTGTGTTTGTAATGAAAGCTGTTGATATCTATGGAAAAGGGTTGCAATGGTGTAAAAACTTGGGAAAAATGAGACTTGCTAGAGGAAAGCAGGGGTGAGGGCTACCAACAGTTTCTGAAGGCAGTATTTTAACAAATCCTGCTTAGATTTTGGATAAAGGGAAAACAAACAAATGTGGAGTCTGAAGCAGCTTCTGTCCTTTCATTTTCTGCTGTAAGCTTGCAGAGCACAAACAGATTGTAGCAGGAGAAGTGTTTGGCTTGGCAGGGATTTGTTAGAGCCATGGAAGTGGCCTTGCAGCCTCCCAGTGCTCCAGGCTTTCCTAGACATGCAGATTTTATGGGTATTTTATCTATTAGCAGGATTTCCTTGCTTTTTCCCAGAGCCACGTCGGTAGGAAAATAATTTGGGAACATTGTCCCTATAACTTGAAGATTTTGCTGGAAGTTTGGGTTGTATGGCCCCCAAAATCTGTGTTTGTGTTGCTGGGGCGCTTGGATTTGGGGTTTGAATAGAAATAAATGTTAATTACAAGTGCAGAGAGCCCAGTGGGTGCTGTGAGCTTGGAGAGCCCAGAGCAGTGCCCTGGTGTGTGGCACGGGGGGCTTCAGCCACTGCTGTGAACCGGAGGCATTTATTTATATTTATTTATAATATTTATAGTTCCTGTAGGAATTATAAATAAATAAATTTATTTATTTATAATTCTTACAGGAACGTTTTTGTTCTGAAGCTCTGTTTGGTCTCAGGTGCTGTGCCTTAAACACACTGAGTGAAAGGAGGGGTCGCTGGTTGGGAGCAGAGGGGAGGAACAAATGGCTTCACACTCAAGCACTTCCAGGGAAGGAGACCTTTATGTGCGGGCAGATAACGGGGAGGGGAAAGGCAGTGCCCTATCATGTGAGTATAGTTCTTGCCTGCCTCGTGTCACTGCGAGTTCTCAACACATCTGGGCTGAGAGCGGTTCCAGTAACGTCCAAAAGCGCTGTTTTGGTTGGCACTCTGGGGCTGCGCTAGATGCCAGCTGGTAATGGCTCTTGGAAAGAGCCTGCCTTGAAACTGTCCCTGAGCTGTTCCCCAGAGAAATTATTCAATTAAGTACAGCTAAAATTAATGGCCGTGGGTTTTGTTCGAATCAAACTAAATAAGCAGCTGGAGAAGGGGAAACTTCTCAGTGTGTGCTTTTAAAATAACAACCCTTAACTAATAACGGAGTGAGCTGGGATTGATAGCAGCGTTTGTTCTCCCAGTGTTGCTCTGGATGAGCCGCTGAGGCTTCCACAGCTGACGCCCTTGGATGGGTCTGTGCCACCTCCGGGCATTCCCCAGGCCCCATCTGCTGCTCCTGGAGCTGCCTTGGAGAGGATGGAGCATCCTGGGCTGCCTGGGGTGTCACAGTGGGACCCAGATGCACTCAGGTGTTTCAGGATGGGTGAATGCAGGGTGGAAGGGGGCATGGGGTGGAACCAGTGGGCCCGGAGGTGTCCTTGGGGCGGGTGGCAGGGTTCTCTGTGGCACAACAAACAGGCTCCTCTTGTTTTGGCAGGTGTTAGCCCTGAGGGCTTGGTTGGGGAGGGTGTGGGCTGCTCCTGGTTCCAAGCTGGGTCTATTCTATTCTATTCTATTCTATTCTATTCTATTCTATTCTATTCTATTCTATTCTATTCTATTCTATTCTATTCCATTCCATTCCATTCCATTCCATTCCATTCCATTCCATTCCATTCCATTCTCTATTCCTACACTAAAGAATAGAAGAAAGGATTTCATCAGAAGGCTAGCAAGGAAAGGAATGAATAATAAAATCTTGTGACTGACCAGAGTCCCAACACAGCTGGACCTGTAGAAACAATCCACGTGAGACCAATCCCAAATGCACCTGTGGCATCCCACAGCAGCAGATAACCATTGCTTGCAGTTTCGTTTCTGAGGCCTCTCAGCTTCTTGGGAGCAAAAATCCTGGCAAAAGGGATTTTTCATAAAATGTGTCAGTGACAGAGGGATTGTGGTGTCCCAGCCCTGGGGAGCCCCAGGGGATTTGGGTGCAGCTGAAGGAGGAGAAGCCCAGCAGGGCACTCCTGTGTTGCCTTTGGCACAGGGAGCTGCACACCTCAGAGGGGCTGCAAAAACCTGCCATGGCTGCAGCCAGGAGACAAATTAGCATTCCTGGCTTTGTGGTTTTTACTGCGTTTTTCCTCTTTTCCTCTGCCTTGACATTACAGCTGGCACACGGTGCTGAGGTTCTTCAGGTTTCTGATGTGCTTACATCAGTTGCAATCTTCATTTCATAGCCCTGGCACCTGGAACAATGCTTCGCTTTCTTATTACCATGCAATTATGGGGTTTGGACGTATAGGGGTTGGCATTCCCTGTGTGATTCATTTCTTTGGTATCCAGCTCTTCTCCTGAGGCACCAGGGACCTGAGGGAGGGAAGGAAAGCCTGCCTGGCCTCTCCTCTGGACTCCAGCCTCGCTGTAATTTGGGTTTGTGCTGGGATTTTAGCTCTCTGTGTTTTCCCAAGGCTGGCTGGAGTCTCCCTGACTCAGTGGGGCAGGCCTGGAGGTGCATTACTCATCAATAAATGCCATTGAGTGATCCATAAATTTCAATCCACGGAAAATCCCAACAATTCTAAGGAAATGTCTGGTCAGCAGCACTGCTCTGTGAACTGATCAAACCCCAGGTCTGCTTCTCTCTTCCAGTGCTGAATTTCACGTGGCCACCTCTGCTTGGCTTTTGTGTTTCTCACTCCACAGACAGAAAGGGTGCAGGTCACAGATGGAGTTGCCAAAACCAAATGTGACTTTTTATGCATTTTAAAGAAAACAAATGAAAAAAAAATATCAATTAGTGTAAAGTCATGTGTGCAGAACTCTTAAACCTGTTCCACTTCATGGGAAGAGATGGTCACCTTCCCAAGGAATTCCTGATGTAAGGAGAGGGATTTAAAAAAGGAAAAGCCACGGCCTGGCAGAGGGAGGAGAGGAGACCTGGAAGTGCCTGTGCCTTCCTGCAGGGACTGATCCCTTCCCTGGGGAGTGCTGGGCTGCCTCAGCCCCTGCTGGGCTCCAGCACCTCCTGCCTGGCTGCCACTGTGCCCAGGGACAGGGTGGGGACAGCTGTGACAGTGGGTTGGGGCACTGTGCACAGGGACACGTTGGGGACAGCTGTGACAGTGGGTTTGGGCACTGTGCACAGGGACACTTTGGGGACAGCTGTGACAGTGGGTTTGGGCACTGTGCACAGGGACACGTTGGGGACAGCTGTGACAGTGGGTTTGGGCACTGTGCACAGGGATGGGGACAGCTGTGACAGTGGGTTTGGGCACTGTGCACAGGGACACGTTGGGGACAGCTGTGACATTGGTTTTGGGGGCTGTGACAGTGGGTTTGGGCACTGTGCACAGGGACACACTGGGGACAGCTGTGACAGTGGGTTTGGGCACTGTGCACAGGGACACACTGGGGACAGCTGTGACAGTGGCTTTGGGCACTGTGCACAGGGACAGGGATGGGGACAGCTGTGACAGTGGGTTTGGGCACTGTGCACAGGGACAGGGATGGGGACAGCTGTGACAGTGGGTTTGGGCACTGTGCACAGGGACACGTTGGGGACAGCTGTGACAGTGGGTTGGGGCACTGTGCACAGGGACACATTGGGGACAGCTGTGACAGTGGGTTTGGGCACTGCAGCCCAGGGACAGTGGTGGGGACAGCTATGACAGTGGGTTTGGGCACTGTGCACAGGGACACGTTGGGGACAGCTGTGACAGTGGGTTGGGGCACTGTGCACAGGGACACATTGGGGACAGCTGTGACAGTGGGTTGGGGCACTGTGCACAGGGACACCTTGGGGACAGCTGTGACAGTGGCTTTGGGCACTGTGCACAGAGACAAGGATGGGGACAGCTGTGACAGTGGGTTTGGGCACTGTGCACAGACAAGGATGGGGACAGCTGTGACAGTGGGTTTGGGCACTGTGCACAGGGACACCTTGGGGACAGCTGTGACAGTGGGTTTGGGCACTGTGCACAGGGACACGTTGGGGACAGCTGTGACAGTGGGTTTGGGCACTGTGCACAGGGACACGTTGGGGACAGCTGTGACAGTGGGTTTGGGCACTGTGCACAGGGACACCTTGGGGACAGCTGTGACAGTGGGTTTGGGCACTGTGCACAGGGACAGGGATGGGGACAGCTGTGACAGTGGGTTTGGGCACTGTGCACAGGGACACACTGGGGACAGCTGTGACAGTGGGTTTGGGCACTGTGCACAGGCACACACTGGGGACAGCTGTGACAGTGGGTTGGGGCACTGTGCACAGGGACACGTTGGGGGCAGCTGTGACAGTGGGTTTAGGCCCTGCAGCACAGGGACACGTTG
Source organism: Emberiza elegans (assembly GCA_024865655.1). Lineage (NCBI taxonomy): Eukaryota > Metazoa > Chordata > Aves > Passeriformes > Fringillidae > Emberiza > Emberiza elegans. The sequence goes on along the minus strand of JALJVW010000248.1, from coordinate 868,361 downwards.
GGGACAGCTGTGACAGTGGGTTTGGGCACTGTGCACAGGGACACATTGGGGACAGCTGTGACAGTGGTTTTTAGGCCGATGGGGCAGCTCCTGGCCCAGCTCACCCCCAGCGCTGCCCTCCAAACCTCTCCCTGGGCTGTGCTGCAGTGACTCTGGGTTTTATCCAGCTCTGCTTCCCTGCAAGGAGCCCTGGCTGAGCCGTGCTCGCAGGGCTGTGGTACAGGAGTGTCCTTTGGAAGGGCACCAGCAGCCAGCCTGCCTTCCCCGTCTGCTCCCTCCCTCTGCCAGCTCGCTCTCCATCCTTTTTTAGCCTGTTCCTTGCCTGGCCAGCTGAATGGGAGGTGATAGAACGTGGGATTGCCAGCTTGAAGGGCAGGGGGGGCTGCAGGTGGGTCAGGAAAGGAGCCTGAGGAGGGTCAGTGCTCTGAGAAAGTCCTTAGCCGTGGATTCCTTGGTGCACACCTTAGAAATCCAGGGCTAATTTTCAACTCTGCCTTACCCAACGTGGATTTCCTTTGGAGTGGGGAGAAATATTTCATTTACGGGGAGATGGGGCACTGCCCTGTGCTTGGGTGTCACCACAGCAGGGGACCTGGGGGTGCAGGGGTGGGAGGGATGGATGGATGGAGGGATGGATGGATGGATGGATGGATGGGATGGATGGATGGATGGATGGATGATGGATGGATGGATGGATGGATGGATGGATGGATGGATGGATGGATGGATGGATGTTTCTCTTCTGGGAAACCTGCTGGGCTGGATTTCTGTTCAGCTGGGAGTGGGGTCAGAACCTCCTTGTGCTTCCTCCCTGTTCCAGCTGCTCAGACCTCCAGGTGCTGCCATGAGCCCTCCAGAATTCTCCAGGTCCCAGCTGAGACATCCAAGGGCTGGGTGCTCACTGAGCTGTGGGTGAAGTGCCCTGCTCCCCTGGCACCTGACTGTGTCACAAAACATGTTTTTCTATATATATATATATATATAGGGAAATGCTTCTTCCAGGATGTCCAGGGCAGCCCTTGGGTTCAGCAGTGAGTCCTGGCAGGGGGATGGGAAAGGAGAGGCTCCACACAGAATCCCAATTGCAGTGCCTTGGGCTTTGAAATGATGACAGAAAATTTTCCTGCTCACATTTGTTCTCATTTAGCTACAGCTTGTTCACCAGGATGTTTTTCAAGGAGGGTCTGGTCCGTGCTGGCAGAGGAAAGTCTCCAATTTCCCAAGCATGCTTATCACTTTGTCCTTGACAACGATGGGAACTTGCAGCACTTTTTTGGTGGAGAGGCAAACATGAGCAGTCCTGCCCTTGCAGGCAGCATTGTCCTGCTCTTCCTGTGTGCTGAATCACGCAGGACAGATAAAGTTTCCCCAAAATGTTGTTGGCTTTGCAGATGTCAGACCTGGGAAAGTTGGGTGGAGGGGAGGAGAGTGAATATCTGAACTGCAAACTGAGCAAGCCTTGTAGCTCAAACAAAATGCCTCCCATCCCTTGGGAAAATGTGTGTTGGTGTGGGATGGACAATACTGAGTGCCATAATATGGATGAACAATGATTTTAAATATTGCAGACAACTTCAGAAATGAGGAGGGTTTGTGTCTGGCATAGAGCAGTGTTGGTGGGGTGCATGGGTCAGATGCAGAGGTAAAACACAGGGGAGTGGTTGATATTTGGTAAAACATGCGGGGTGGTTGATATTTGGTAAAACACAGGGGAATGGTTGATGTTTGGTAAAACACAGGGGAATGGTTGATATTTGGTAAAACACAGAGGAATGGTTGATGTTTGGTAAAACACAGGGAAGTGGTTGATATTTGGTAAAATACAGGGGGTGGTTGATGTTTGGTAAAACACAGGGGAGTGGTTGATATTTGGTAAAATACAGGGGGTGGTTGATGTTTGGTAAAACACAGGGGAGTGGTTGATATTTGGTAAAATACAGGGGGTGGTTGATATTTGGTAAAACACAGGGGAATGGTTGATGTTTGGTAAAACACAGGGAAGTGGTTGATATTTGGTAAAACATGCGGGGTGGTTGATATTTGGTAAAACACAGGGAGTGGTTGATGTTTGGTAAAACACAGGGGAGTGGTTGATGTTTGGTAAAACACAGGGGAGTGGTTGATGTTTGGTAAAACACAGGGGAATGGTTGATATTTGGTAAAACACAGGGGAGTGGTTGATGTTTGGTAAAACACAGGGGAATGGTTGATATTTGGTAAAACACAGGGGAGTGGCTGATGTTTGGAAAAACACAGGAGAGTGGCTGATGTTTGGTAAAACACAGGGGAGTGGTTGATGTTTGGTAAAACACAGGAGAGTGGCTGATATTTGGTAAAACACAGGGGAGTGGTTGATGCTGCCCTCCCTTTGTGGGGATTCAGGGATGCTTTGGGCTGCAGGGCAGGAATCAGGAGCTCAGCCTTTAGCAAAGCTGTGTATTTTCAAAGCCCAGGGTCTTTTAGATGCTGATATCATTTTACATGGGGATTCACTGGAGATGACAGAGTGTTGGTGGAGCAGATGGAATCATGCACTGCAAGGATGGTGCTCAAATGTCTCAGCTCTCTGGGAGAGCAAAACCTCCGTGCTCCGTGTGCCTTGGACATTTCCTTTGTGCTGCAGAGCTTTGATAATTTTATGTGGCTTTTGTTATCTCTGTGTACAATCAGCCTGGTTTTATCTGTATGTGGTACAGTGCTTGTTCCTTGATAAGTCTGAGAACATAAACACCCTCCATAATGAACATCTGGGACCTGAGGGAACAGCTGGAGCGGTGTCAGGGGAGGTTTGGGTTGGATTTAGGGGAAGGTTCTCCCCCAGAGGGTGGGTGCTGGCACTGCCCCGAGGCTGCCAGAGCTCCAGGAGCCTTTGGGCAGGGTGGGGCTGTTGGGGGTCGGGGCTGGCTGATCCTGGGGGTCCCTCCCGGCTCAGGAGTTTCTGTGATCTGCTCTGGGAAGGTCACTGGTGCAGAAAACCATTCCCAGTCACAGAGGTGACAGCAGGGAAGCTGCAAGAGCTGTTGTCAGCCCCTGGCACTGCTCTTGCAAGGACAGGGGCTCCCTGTGTCACAGGGAACTTTGGGAAGCACAAGGAATGCCCTCTCCCTTCACCGTCATCCCCTTTCCCTGTAGGGACAGTTGGGAAATCTTCTGTTTGAAGGAATACTGCCCAACCAATAAAGGCTTCACAATAAAGGCCATGTCCTGATGGAGCATGCCCTTTAAATGTTCTTTAGCCCTCTGCCATCACCCATGCAGGGTTAGGATCCATTTTGGGCAGGATCTCACTTGGTCTGCTCTGTGCTCTGACTTCTGCTTTGGTTGGTTCCCTCAGGGCAGAGCTGCAGTGCCAGGACCTGCTGGGGCACAGAGGAGCTGAGGGCATGGCACTGTCCCCAAGCCACTGTCCCCTGTCCCCAAAGGCAGGCTGGGCTTACAGAGACCAGAATGGCCACTGTCCCCAGGCCTGGCTCAAGGGCAGGCTGGGCTTACAGAGACCAGCACAGCCACTGTCCCCAGGCCTGGCTCAAGGGCAGGCTGGGCTTACAGGGACCAGAACAGCCACTGTCCCCAGGCCTGGCTCAAGGGCAGGCTGGGCTTACAGAGACCAGGGTCAATAGTGGGGAGGGTGCTGAAGAGGAACCAGGGCAAGAGGCTGTGCAGCAGCACTCAGGGCTTGGCGCTGTCCTCTCCTGCTCTGTCATGTGCAGAGGAAGCCTCTCCTACCTGCAGGGCTGGGCACAGCCAGGCCTGGTGTGTGCAGGCGCCAGGAGCACTGGCTGTGTGTTCCAGGGAAATCAGAGCGTAACAGGCACTGAGAGGGAAATTCACTGCCTGAATGTGGCTTTTCGTGTTGAGCCATCCCATCAAGCGCTGTCAGTGTAAGCCTTGAACCAGCTCTGCTGCCCATGACAAAATTAAAGCCATCACTTCCAGGAGGTTGAGGGTGGCTTGGCTTCAAGTTTTCCTTTCTCCTCTCTTAAAATTCGATGTAGGGGAAACTTTGCCCGCTTTCCTTTTCCCAGAGGAGCTTCTGGGCTGCAGGGAGAGCTGCCAGCCCCACAGCTCCGGGAGGGAACCAGGGCAGCGTGTGTGACCTCAGTGGTGGCGTGCTCGGGGCTGCACTGGGTGCTCCCAGAAGCCTTTATGAAGCTGGTGGACGTGGTTTAGTGAGGGTGCTGTGACCAAGGGTTCAGATGCTGTTCCAGGGACTGAAATTCCAGATTTCCTGTAGCACAGGCACTGATTCCCTCACTTTGGCTCAGTGGGGGAATTCACCTCAGCCCTGTGGCTGCCACCATCCTGTACTCCCTGACCTCCTAGCTGTTTCGGGCTGTGTTTTTTCCTCCACTTCAGGCTGCACTGTCTCCTCCACTCCAGCAGTGGAGCACTGCACTGAATCTGCGTTCTCTGGTGTGGGATCTCCCAGGATTTGGACCTTTCAGTGATGTGGGCGCTGGTGTGTCCCTCTGGGGGATGCAGCTGGTTCCACTGTGGGGCTCTCAGCAGGAGGGAGGCTGGGCAGGGCTGCTGTGGGCTCCGCTCTGACGTTCCTGTTCCTCTTTCCCCAGAGATCATCGATGACCTGACGAGCCTGGTGGAGAGCACGGACGGGCGGCTGCGCAGCCAGACACGGCACGTGCAGGCAGTGGAGAGGAAATCCACGTCCTGTGGTAGGAGAGGGCTGCAGGGCAGACACCATGGGCTGCAGGGCAAACACACACCCAGGGCTGCAGGGCAAACACACACCCAGGGGTGCAGGGCAGACACCATGGCGTGCAGGACAAACACACACCCAGGGGTGCAGGACAGACAGACACCCAGGGCTGCCCTGGGACGCTGAGCTGGAGCAGAGGCTGGGCAGAGCTACAGAATAAAGCAGGGATTTATTCAAAGCATCTCCTCCATGGATCCACCTTGGGCAGTACAAGAGCCCAGCCAGGGCTGCACCCAAGATGAACCAAAATGGTCCCAAAATGAACCCAAGATGAACCAAAATGGCCCCAAAATGCACGAGCGGACACGGGGTCTGTCACTGTGATCAGTTCTGCTCCATTTGCACCTTGCAGTTCATTGTCCCATTCCAGCTTTAGCCCATCCAGTCCCACCCTGCTTGTTTTTCTCTCTGCATCCCACGGTGTTTGTGCTCCTGGGCTGAGATTTGGGTCATTTGTCCTTGGTGCCCAGCTGGAGCAGGAATTGTTTTGTCTCCCTGCTCTGTGCACAGAGCTCAGCATCCCTCACTATGGAGCTCAGAACTGCACACCTAGGCAGCACAGAATGTGAAAAATACGAAAGCTGAACCTGAGGCATCACCAGGGCAGTTTCTCACTGATGATGTGCGGTTATTAACTGTAGCTAATTGCTGTGCAATGCTCCCCCCTGAGGCACAAACCCCAGCACTCCACACATCTCCAGCAGCTCTGACTGGCTGGGCTGAAGTGCTGGTGCAGTTAATTCCCTTCAGCCATTTGACTCCAGCCTTGCACAATGTCCTGATTGTAAGCAATGGTTTGAAATTAGAGCGGTGCATGTTAATTAGCTTTACACAAACTTGCTACCAGCTCTCACAAAGCTGGCACAGCAGGGAGCGGGGCTGCAGGGGCGTTCCTGGGGTGTCCTGCAGGAATGAGCTCCCAGCCCAGCAGCACTCAGAGCCTGCCAGGCATGAAATCCTTCCTGGTGACCCCTGCAGTGATGAGCGAGCTGCTGAGCCAAAGTGGCCTCCCTGTGCAGAGAGCCAAGGATGGGTGATGGCCACAGGCAGGCTTGGATGAAGGGCTGAGCGCTGGAGCTCTGACCAGGAGAGGATGCTGTGGATGGTGGAGAAGGTGTCTCAGTGTGGGGAGAGTGACTGACTGGGGGATGAAGTCCCTGGGAGGTGGTGCCAGTTCAGTTCTGGATCACCATGTCTGTAGGACCAGCGGGAGACAAGCAGCACGCCAATATGGGTGATCAGCAGATCTCATTTATTGATTGGTAGTCACATACATTTATATTAGAGTTAATGAAGTTCATACATATTGCAAAGCTGAGCTCAGGATTGGTGAGTTTACTCATCATCCAGCTACACCTACTTCTGCATTCTTTTGGGTTTTCCGTTGCAACTATTGAAACTATTCTCCCTGTTTTGGCAAAGCCTTACTCTCCCCCATCCTCATGTTGCAGCAAGGTTATTACGGCCTAGTTTTGCCATTGGACACTGACTGCTGACTCTTAGGCCTGTGTCCTTTTCAGTTTGTTAATGGTACTGTGTCTACGTGCCTCTCTCAGCTAGCCAAATGTCTACAGAGCTCTCTGCATTTCCCCCGTTTTTCTGTTGAACAAGCATGGTCTGATTAAATGCAACAGACACCATCCTTTGCACCATATTCTGTAAACATATGCAAAAACACGGCAAAATGAATATTATTAACAAGGCTACAATGCCTACTACAATGGCAACCTTAATAGAGCGTATCCATGATCCCAGGCCTAAAGATTTGAGCCATCCATCAATACCAAGGCCCGATTCTATTTGCAATTTCTCAGTTAGCCTTCGCAATTCAGAGAGCTGAGCGTGTACAGGCTGTGCATGATCAGCACACATGTCTGGTTCTGGTTTTTACCGTGCTAGAGGACTCTCAGTGCTCTGCAGAGTTTGGACTTTCAGTCAGGAGTTGCTGCAGTTGGGTTTGTGTGGTTCAGTAAAGAGGAAGCCAAGGGCTGAGGTGGTCCCAGCCTGGCTGTTCCTGGGGGCAGGTTTCCCTGTGAGCAGTGAGGCTCTGCCTGCAGAGCTCCCCAGCTCTCACTGGCAGTGGAGCATCTTCCCAGCACTGACAGTTCCAGGGATTTACTTGGCTCTCCATCCGTGATAAGGTTTTGAAAGCTTGGTTGATGGAGGCTGATGAAAACCTGTGGCTTCTTCTGGAGGTTAAAGTTGACTTGTCAGAGTCATTTGTCTCCGAGTTCTCCCGTACCGACTGCAGCTGGAATTAAAGGCGTGACTGCAGAGTTCATGACTGACTCTTTTATTTTAGATCTTGGCTGTTGGTGCAAGATGGGTTTAATTTAAAACTGAGTGCACTTGAATGATGCTGAGTAGCCCTGTGTGCCTTTGGAGTCTCCCCTTAATTCCTGTGGCTTCGTTTTCCTCACGAGTCTGGGGCAGCCCAGCTTGGGAAGGGGGTGGGCAGGGAGTCAGTCCCACGGGGTCCAGGGGGGATTTCTCCCCATTTTTAGGTTCCTCCTGCACGTGCAGCCCCAGACATGTTGCATGAGGATGGGGCTGTCTCTTTAACTCAGGAAGCCCATCCTGGCTGCCTGGGGAGTTGCAGAGGAGGGAGGAGGAGGAGGATGGGAGAAGGAAGGCTGGGAGGATCCTGGCCTGGATTCCTTGGGGGTGACCTCTCTCACCCTTTGCACATTGAAAAACATTTGGCTTTGGTGGGAAGTGCAGCCTCTGGTGCCTGTTCCCTCTGCTCCCATAGGTCTTCCTGTGTTTGCATAGCAATTTGGGCATAAGCAAACACCAAATTGCCTCAGCTGGCTGCTTCCTCCTGCCCAGGCGTGAGCAGTGCTGAGGACACAGGCTTCAGCAGCATCCTCCCATCCCCTCCCACCCTTGTCCTGGCACCGGGATGAGCTGGTGCACTGGGATCAGAAATGCCCTCCCTGTTCATGGGATTGCCCCTGGAATGAGGCCAAGCAGCAGGAAAACTGGCACCTGCCAGGGGACCCTGCCAGAGTGCCCGGTTATCATTTAAATTGATCAAATTAAATGGATCGAGTTCAGTGACTCTTTGGGTTTGGTGCCTTTCTCTGGATTTAGAGCAGGGTGAGTGCTCAGCCCTCCCTTTGCTCCCCCAGACCCAGTCTCCCCTCTGCTCCAGCTGTGGCTGGTAATGAGTTTTCCCCTCCTTTTCGAGATGGTGATGTCTTTTTATTCTGCTGCTGAGTGCCTGTGCTGGAGCCAGGGGCTGTGGATGCAGGCAGAGCACCCTGGCTGCAATAATGGAATAATCCCTGTTTTACAAGCAGGAATGTCATGCATTAATGGGTGTGTCTTTGTTAGCAGCCACTATCATCAGAAAAATCAAAGGATTGCTGGTGAAGCCCAGCTTTAATCAATATTTCAACATCCGCCTCTCATGCCAGCCCCGTTTCCAGCTGTGGGGCTGCTCCCAGTGCCCTCTGGTGAGCCCAGTGCTGCCCTTGGGCTGTGCCCTGGGCATTCCCTCAGCCTGGCACAGCCCTCAGCTCCTCCTGGGGGCGTTGTTCCATTCACAGCTGATTTTCAGAGCCATTTTTCTGCCTGTCCCAGGGCTGCTGACAGTGCCAGCCCCTGCGTCTGCCCAGTGGCCTCCGGCAGCCCCACACTGGTGGCACTGGGCACTCCCAGCATTGCAGTGCAGGGGTAACCACGGGATGGGCTCCAGCCTCTGCATTTATGAAATTATTGTTGAAAATCATCAGTCATCCGCAGGCAGATGTTTGCACAGTGCCTGGCATTGTTTCCCCCCTTCCCGGCGAGCGCTGGGCATTAGCAGGGCTGCTGGGACATATAAGATTCTTGGATTTCAGAGATTTGCACTGAGCTTTCAGCAGGGTGTTCACTCAGCCCGTCAGTCCAGTCACTCCTGCACCAGCTGTGCTCCAGGAATGGCTCTGTGCACAGTCCTGCCTCCTCAGCCTCACTCAGTCTCAGCCTCTCAGCTCTGTGCCCTCTCACTGTTTGGGCACCTTCGGGGCTTTCTGCAGAGTAACGCTCACCAAGCCTTTCCCAAGAAATGGTTTCGTTAGGAACTTTAACCCTTAGAACGTCCTCTTGGGAATTGCATTTAAAAATTTGCAAATAAGTTGAACTGTAATTAATGTGGTGATGTTGGGGAAATGGCTTTGGTGCTTTTGGGGTAACTTTCCCCCATCCTTGAGTTTTGCAGTGGGATTTTTGGTTTGGTTACTTCCCTAAAGACCATGAGTAGAGAGGATGGTTAGGCCAGGCTTTGGCTGTGATAGAACATCCTCAGTGTTTGTGTCTGGAGCAGCCAAGGGGATTTGGGTGCTCAGGCCCCAGCTGGAAGCCCTGTTGGCAGATGTGACCTGTGCAGAGGTGACTGCACCTCAGCTGTGCCATGTGTGGGGTCAGAAATGCCTTCAGGTCCTGCTGAAGGGTGGATTTTGGGGAGGGGAGCTGGGCAGGAGAAAAGCTGCTCTTGTTTCCTGGGGAAGCAGCACAGAAAACCATGACTTTGTCACAGTAAAAACCAGCAGAAAAAGGAAAGAGGGAGGTTTTATTTCTGGTGGATGAGTCCGTGTCCATCCCCTTCCCAGCAGCCTGAGGGCAGCAGACCTCGCTCTCCTGTGTGCATCCCTCTGCCCTCTCGGACAGATGAGCGTGGGGAGCAGGCACAGCAGATCCCTCCTGGGGCAGGAGCTGTGTCCCTGCCCCTGGCTTCCCCCTGTTCCAGCAGATGGCAATGCAATCCCAGGTGAGGGCTCAGCTCCCCTTCCTGCCCGGGGGTGCCAAGGGCAGCGTGTGAGCTACAGCAGATTAATCTGCGCCAGGTGCGTGACTCCTTTTCACCTTGCCAAAACACCTGAATGAAAACCAGAGCTTTGCTGAACCCTTTCGTTGGAGTTTTTGGAAGGTTTGGTTTGTTTTAAAACAGGGTAGCTGGGATTATATAAGGTTTCCTCTAGAAAATAATGATTCATGCAGGCTGGGGCCTTTTCCTGCCAGGTTCTGTGATCTCTCTGTTCTAAGTTTTGCTTATTTTTGCCATGGATTTAATTTGTTTTATAAATTACGATGGCAGCTGCTCAGGTTTGTTCCTCTGACATTTCCTGTGTGTGTAGATGAGCAAGTCCCCATCCATTTGTGTTTTGCTCGGAGGGGAGGAGGAGCTGGTTCAGTTGCCATGAAATCAGCCTTTCCTGCAATCTGACTCTGGCAGAAGTTACTCTGATATTCCTCCGTGTCAGAGCTGCCCTGACAGCTGCCCTGCTCTGAGTCACCTGTCCAGCCTCCGGTGGGATCACATTGCTTGGCCTGGCTGTTCAGATGTTTTCCTGTGCTGGTGCCAGTGTCCCAGCCTGGTGGCAGTGTCCCCAGCATGGTGGGAGCATCCCCAGCCAGTGTCCCCAGCCTGGTGACAATGTCCCAGCCTGGTGCCAGTGTCCCCAGCCTGGTGGCAATGTCCCCAGCCTGGTGCCAGTGTCCCCAGCCTGGTGCCAGTGTCCCAGCCTGGTGCCAGTGTCCCCAGCCTGGTGGCAGTGTCCCCAGCCTGGTGGCAGTGTCCCCAGCCTGGTAGCAATGTCCCCAGCCTGGTGGCAGTGTCCCCAGCCTGGTGGCAGTGTCCCAGCCTGGTGGCAGTGTCCCCAGCCTGGTGGCAGTGTCCCCAGCATGGTGGGAGTGTCCCCAGCCTGGTGGCAGTGTCCCCAGCGTGGTGGGAGTGTCCCCAGCCTGGTGGCAATGTCCCCAGCCTGGTGGCAGTGTCCCAGCCTGGTGGCAGTGTCCCCAGCCTGGTGCCCACTCTGACAATGTCCCCAGCCTGGTGGCAATGTCCCCATCCTGGTGGCAGTGTCCCAGCCTGGTGGCAATGTCCCCAGCCTGGTGCCCACTCTGACAATGTCCCAGGCTGGTGGCAGTGTCCCCAGCCTAGTGGCAGTGTCCCCAGCCTGGTGCCCACTCCTGCAGTGTCCCAGCCTGGTGGCAGTGTCCCCAGCCTGGTGCCAGTGTCCCCAGCGTGGTGGCAGTGTCCCCAGCCTGGTGCCAGTGTCCCCAGCCTGGTGGCAATGTCCCCAGCCTGGTGGCAATGTCCCCAGCCTGGTGCCAGTGTCCCCAGCCTGGTGGCAATGTCCCCAGCCTGGTGCCAGTGTCCCCAGCCTGGTGGCAGTGTCCTCAACCTGGTGCCAGTGTCCCCAGCCTGGTAGCAATGTCCCCAGCCTGGTGGCAGTGTCCTCAACCTGGTGCCAGTGTCCCCAGCGTGGTGGCAGTGTCCTCAGCCTGGTGGAAGTGTCCCCAGCCTGGTGGCAGTGTCCCAGCCTGATGGCAATGTCCCCAGCCTGGTGCCCACTCCTGCAGTGTCCCAGCCTGGTGCCAGTGTCCCCAGCCTGGTTTTAGTGTCCCAGCCTGGTGCCAGTGTCCCCAGCCTGGTGGCAGTGTCCCCAGCCTGGTGCCCACTCCTGCAGTGTCCCCAGCCTGATGGCAATGTCCCCAGCCTGGTGCCCACTCTGACAATGTCCCCAGCCTGGTGGCAGTGTCCCCAGCCTGGTGCCCACTCCTGCGGTGCCCTTGTGCCCTCCAGCCAGCTCCTGGCCTTGCTCTGCCTCCTCTTCCTCCTCCTCACACTCACTGTATTAACTTCTCAAATATTTGCTGGTGCTAAGGTGTTGGAATGGATTCTGCTGATGAAAGAGGATGGCCTAAGCGGTCATTAAAAGGGTTTTTTGTAGAAAAAGGTGGTTTGGATTTGCTCTGTGAGTCCCAGGTGGAAGCACAGCATGTCCTGGTGCTGTCAGCCCTGTGTGTGTTGGGCAGGAAAAGATGGGACCTTCTGGGTCAGAGGATCCCTTCAGGATCCGTTTCTGAGAACAAGCTTGTTTTTTCCCCCCCATTACTCCTATTGGAAGGCTGAAATGGTCATAAACTTATTTCCAGCCTGGACCTGTCAGGGATACTTCATGATGCCCACGTGCAGCCCTTGTTCTGCTGTCCTGAATAGTTCTTTCCTCTTTTTCATTTTTTCCCTCAAATGTGTGTGTCCAGGAGATCACTCAGTGTGCCCTCCCAGCTTTGTTCTGCAGGGCTGAACAAGTGTCTTTACATTTTAATCTCCTAAATTAATCTGGTTTCTGCCAAGTCTTTTTTTTTTACACTTCTTCCTACTTTAACTTTTTGGGTGTTTAAGCACAGGAGCCAAGTGCAGCATCCCTGGGGCTGCTCATAGCCCTGGGTTTCTGCAAACCCTGTAACCTGGCTTGTCCAGCAGCTCCAGCTCTTCTCTGGCTGTTGGACATACTGCAAGTCCAGCATGTTGATGCCTCAGTCATTCTGGTTTTGAGCTGTTTGCTTGGGCCTTTCTCACTCTTGAACATTTTCCACTCGAGTTCATTTTCTTTCCAGCTCCCAGCAAAAACCATTGTTTATCCCCAGAGCGTGGCTTCCTCTCCCCTCCCGTGGAATTTCACCCTTTCTCCATTCATCTTCACAGTTTCCCATTTTTCCCCCCGTCCAGTCCCAGCTTTCCTGTGTGCTGCTGCTGCTTTCCAGCTTTGTGTCAGCAGCAGATGTCATTAGCACGCTCACTTCTCGTGCCAAGGTCATTAATAAAAGCATTTAATAAGCTCAGCCTGCTGACCATTCCTAGAGGAGCTCTGCCAGTGACCTCCATCCATTCTGGTCCTTCTTTCAACGCCACTTCCCTTCTCACCAGTTTCCTGCCCCTCCAGCTCTGCTGATCCCCAGGTTTTCATTCCAGGCTTTCCCATCTGGGGCTGCATCACTTTGCTGAAGTCTGTGTGGGTAGGATCTGTCACTTCCTTTGTCTAGGAAATTCACTATCTGACCAGCTAACCTGGTTAGCCCTGTGTGATCTGCTTTCCCCTCTGCACTCCCAGTGTTTTCCACCCTCTTTAATTTTTGGGTTCCTGTTCTGATTAGCCTTGGTTTGCTCTGGAGCCTCCATCCTGCCCAGGTTGGTCAGAGCTGGCGATGCTCAGAGCTGTTTCTTCCCTACATTTTGTGGGTGGCAGCTGTGTGGGTGCTGCAGTTCCCCTCTGGCTTTGGAGGGATCCCTGATTTTGGGGTGCCTGTCCTGGCTGGGGGGTGAGGGAAGGGCCTGGTGCATCACTCCTGCCTCCATTCCTGCCTTCCAGAGTGGCATTTCTGGGATCCCTGATTTTGGGGTGCCTGTGCAGGGAAGGGCCTCCACTCCTGCCTCCATTCCTGCCTTCCAGAGTGGCATTTCTGGGATCCCTGATTTTGGGGTGCCTGTCCTGGCTGGGGGGTGAGGGAAGGGCCTGGTGCATCACTCCTGCCTCCATTCCTGCCTTCCAGAGTGGCATTTCTGGGATCCCTGATTTTGGGGTGCCTGTCCTGGCTGGGGGGTGAGGGAAGGGCCTGGTGCATCACTCCTGCCTCCATTCCTGCCTTCCAGAGTGGCATTTCTGGGCCTGGGCTGTGAGGTGTCAGTCGGGCAGAGGCTGAAGCCTGGAGCAGTGAAATGCCATCCCTCCCCATCAGGAGACACAGAGAGGGGGAGCAAAAGGCAATCGAGATCTTCTTAATTACATTTGCATATGCAGCTGTTCAAACAGACTGATCTTCATCAGAGCCTGCTCATACCTAGCAGGAGATTTAGAGCAGCTGTTGTCAGCCCACGTAGTGGGATCCTGCAAATCTGGTGCTAAATAAGCCCCTGGGCACCCTGCTCACCCAAGCTGCCCATCACTGCAAAAGGCCAAGCAATTAATTGGATTTCAATATTGAGAAAATGGAATTGTGTGAAACATCCGAGCGCGACTGCTTACAGCTCGGTTTCCAAGGATACGTGTTGCAGAATTAAATCATTAATTTATATTTCTGAAAACAGTGATGAAATGTGTTAATTTGTACATTACCAAAGAGGCTCAAACTTGCCTCCTTCTGCCTTTTCTTTCCTAATGTGCTCAATGACAAAATAATTGCTCTCCCTGATCTGGAGCTGAAATCCAACGGTGCTCAGGCTCGGGGATTTCGTGCCACGTTCAAACCCAGATTAGGGGGGAACTCATCTGGGTCAAGGGTTTGTGGTGACTCGTGCAGACTGAAATTCTGCCTTCATCTTTGGCTCCTGAATGCTGAGCCTTTTGCAGCCTCCCTTGGGGACGTTATCCTGGATCCCCCGAGCCAGAGCTGGGCTGAGCACACAGTGCCCGGGCAGGGCATTCCAGCATCTGGAATTTTGTGTTTGCCAAGGCCAGGGCAGGGCATTCCAACATCTGGAATTTTGTGTTTGCCAAGGCCAGGGCAGAGCGAGGGGCAGCATCTGGAATTTTGTGCTTGCCCAGGACAGGGCAGGGAGAGGGGCAACATCTGGAATTTTGTGTTTGCCAAGCCCAGGACAGAGTGAGGGGCCAGAATCTGGGATTTTGTGTTTGCCAAGCCCAGGACAGAGCGAGGGGCAGCATCTGGAATTGTGCTTGGCCAGCCCCGGGCACTGCAGGGCCACAACAATGCACGGAGGATGTGGTCAGGGGGAAATGAGGCTGCTAGGGACAAGTGGCTGTGTTGTCTCTTCAGGGCTTTCTGGGATGTGTGGAGGATGCTGATCCCAGCAGAACCCGGGGATATAAATCAGCAGGGGCTGGCATCTCAAATCCTTCTTGTTTTGCAAAAGTGCAGTGGGACTCCTGCCATGGTGCCAGTGGGCTGGAGGAGCAGTGTCCTCATGGGGAGAGCAGAAGGAAAGCCCTGCCCTTGTGGGCGATTGGTCAGCTCTGCTGTTGCTGTAGGAAATGTCCTGACTTAAGGTGAAAACCAGGATTTTTGTGCAGCCCTGGGGAAGAGCCCTTCGATGTCACTGCCACCTGGGCTGCCTGTCTGCTCACCCAGGCTCCAGGTGGGCTCTGCACCCCTTGCTCGGTGTCACACGGAGGGGACGGGTGCTGGCTGTCACACGGGGGTGACAGGGCTCACCCTGAAGCTGCTGTGCCGTCCTGGAGCTGCTGTTTGCAGTCACCTTGCTGGGGGAGGCAGAGCAGTGACCCTGGAATGTCAGAGCTGGTTGTGAGCCCAGCTGGGCGCTGGTGGCAGGAGCCAGCTCTGGGCTGGAACGTGCAGCTTCAGGAGCTTCTGCTGCAGACGCTCAGCCCGTGCCAGTGGCCTTGGTGTGGCATTCTGGGGCGCTCTGGGCTCTGTGGCTGTGGGGCTGTGGCTCGTGGGGCACGGCTGCATTGAGGTTGTGTTGTACCACAGATGGACTGTGACACTCAGTAGCTCCTGTGTAATGCTTACCTCCTAAACGTGCAAAAATCCTGCACCAGAACATCTCTCTTTTGGCAAGGAAAGCAGTGCCACTGGCTCTGTTTCAGTGGAAGCTTCCTTTTGCAGGCCATGCTTTCTGAATCCGCCTGGTTATTGCATTTATCTGCGATGTGCATTGGGAAAACTTGGAAAACTTGGCTGCAGTTTGCAGCAGCCTTTTCAGGGAGGTGCTGTGGGTCGTTGTGTGCCTGATAATTAATGGTGATTGTCACTGTGGCTCCTGGGGCTGAGGGGAGCAGGGGATGGTGCAGGGTGTCCCCAGGCTCTCCTCTGTAAACATCTTCCTTTTGTCAGGAGCCTGAAAGAATACACGTATTTTAAATTGCTATCTGCTTCCACGCAGGGACAGTTTTATGGGATACAGACAGTGCCTGCTGGGATTTTTATGGCCTATAGTGTTCTCAGCAAATGGTTTTGAGCACAAGTTGGCTGGGCTGGAATGACCTTCTCTTGTTCATTAACTGTCTGCTGAAAAATCTGCGTGTGGTGGTAGCCAGAGAGCCCTGATTGGGGTTATTTTAGGTGGTGCAGGGAGGTCTGGGCCTTTCCTTCCCTCCTCATTATCAGGCAACAGAGGCTGCTCAGGGCCTGGTTTATTTACCTAATAAACTGCCTCTTTATCGTCTAGGAAATGCTCGCATTTTTCAGCCAAGAAATCCTAGTAACAGGCAAACAGAGGTCTAGCAGTCAGGTCTGGGGAAACAACAAGATGAAGGTCAGCTAATATTGCTGTTATTCTCTTTCCTGGTGGCCATGACAGCAGGGGGGGTTTATTTGAAGATCCCAGACTCGGGGCCATTGTTGGTCCCTCGAGCACGGGGGGCTGTGCCAACACTTGGGATATTAATGCATTCTCCAGATCAGTGAATGAGGAATTCCTCCACACTCCTTTCTTTGCAGAAAAAGGGAAAAAATCCCCTTCTCCCCCCTTCCCCCTGCTCCCCACACTTTGTTTGCCGTGGCTTTGTCTGCAGGGTGATGCTGGGCATCCCTAATGAGGCTGGCAGGAATGGGATGGGATGGGATAATGGGATGGGGATGGGATAATGGGATGGGATGGGATGGGATTGGGGATGGGATGGGATGGGATGGGGGATGGGATGGGATTGGGGGGATGGGATGGGATGGGGGGATGGGGGGGATGGGGGGATGGGAATGGGGATGGGATGGGAATGGGGATGGGATTGGGGATGGGATGGGATGGGATGGGGATGGGATGGGATGGGATGGGATGGGATGGGATGGGATGGGATGGGATGGGATGGGATGGGATGGGATGGGATGGGATGGGATGGGATGGGATGGGATGGGATGGGATGGGATGGGATGGGATGGGATGGGATGGGATGGGATGGGATGGGAATGCCAGGGATCAGGAAAGGCATCTGGGCAGGTTTTTTATATATTCCCATTCTGTAGCTGGAATTGTACTTAGATATTTTTAATATATTCTTTGATCCCTGATGGAAATGTTAATGAGACAAAATCTCCTAAAGAGCTCTCCAGACCCTGCCCGGCTCTGGAGCAGGGTGGAGTGAAACACAGCCCTTGTGAGGGCTCCTGACACACAGGCAGCGCCTTTGTTCCCTCCCTTCTGTCCCAGAGACAGCCTGGAAGTGCAGGGAAAGGAGAGGGTCTGGAGAGGCTGGAAGTGCAGGGAAGGGAGAGGGGGCTTGGAGCTGGGCAGGATTTGGGTGTTACCTGGCCTGCAGGTTGAGGTGGCAGCTCCCAGGGGGGAGTGGTGGCTGTAGGGGGCACTCAGGGGTTTTTATGGGATGTGGTTGAGGGGGATTGGCAGCAGACAGGTTCCAGTCTGCTTCCTGCTTGGGTTGGCACAGGCACACAGAGCCCAGCTTGAGCTGAGCCTGGCTTTGGGCCCTGCTCAGTGCCTGCCTGTGCTTGGGGGGGCTCACCTGAGACCCCCACACGGGGGGACCCCATCTCCTTTTCATGCCTTCGTTCAGCATTAGTCAAGAAAGAAATGGGGATCAGGGAGGCAGGAAATGTGTGATTTCTGCTCTTGGGTCTTCAGAGACTCACAGAAGGGTTTGGGTTGGAAAGGGGACCTTAAAGCTCTTGCAATGCCACCCCTCCTGCCATGGCAGGGACACCTTCCCCTGTCCCAGGGACCCCTCCCACTGTCCCAGGTGCTCCCAGCCCCAGTGTCCAGCCTGGCCCTGGGCACTGCCAGGGATCCAGGGGCAGCCACCCCGTGCCAGGGCCTGCCCACCCTGCCAGGGACAATTTGTTCCTAATTTCCCGTCTAATCCTGCTTTCCTTCAGCTTCAGGCCATTCCCTGTGTCTGTCCCTCCTTGCCTTGTCCCCAGTCCCTCTCCAGCTCTCTTGGAGCCCCTTTGGGCCCTGGAGGAGCCCTGAGCTCTCCCTAGAGTGTTCTCCAGGCTGAATAACCTCAGCTCCCTCAGCAGGAGCGCTCAGCCTTGTGCTTTCCTTTCAGAGCTGTCCCACCATGCAGGTGAGCCCTTCTGTCAGGCTGCCCATGGGGTTTGTGCCCCTTGTGCCTTTGGTGCCAGGGTGAGACCATCCCTGCTGGAGGATTCTCTTTGGATGGAGCTAGACTGCACTCACAGTCCTGAGCTAATTCTTGCATAAGAGACTTTCTTTTGGGAGACATCTTTTAAAGACATCTGGGATAAACCTTCTCTGGTGTGAGGGGGCTGCCCCAGGTGGGAAAGGGGTTTGTAATGCTTCAGATCATGGGGCTTGGATCTGTGCAATAACTCACCTTCTCTGGTGTGAGGGGCAGTGTAATGACACCTTTCCTAGTTAATAATAGTGCTGTATAATAGATCCAACAAAGGGGCAATAACAGTTTGTAATAATAGTGCTGTGCAATAACAGATGCAATGGGGGCTGCTGGATAGTGCTGTGCAATAATAGAGCTGTGCAATAATAGAGCTGTGCAATAATAGTGCAGTGTTATAATAGTGCTGTGTTATAATAGTGCTGTGCAATAATAGTGCTGTGTTATAATAGTGCTGTGCAATAACAGTGCTGTGTTATATTAGTGCTGTGCAATAATAGTGCTGTGCAATAATAGAGCTGTGCAATAATAGTGCAGTGCAATAATAGTGCTGTGCAATAATAGTGCTGTGCAATAATAGTGCAGTGCAATAATAGTGCTGTGCAATAATAGTGCTGTGCAATAACAGTGCTGTGCAATAATAGTGCTGTGCAATAACGGTGCAGTGCAATAACAGTGCAGTGCAATAATAGTGCAGTGCAATAACAGTGCTGTGCAATAACAGTGCAGTGCAATAATAGTGCAGTGTAATAATAGTGCAGTGCAATAATACTGCTGTGCAATAACAGTGCAGTGCAATAATAGTGCTGTGTTATAATGGAGCTGTGCGATAACAGTGCAGTGCAATAATAGTGCTGTGCAATAATAGTGCTGTGCAATAATAGTGCTGTGCGATAACAGTGCAGTGCAATAACAGTGCTGTGCAATAATAGTGCAGTGCAATAACAGTGCAGTGCAATAATAATAATCCTGTTAAATTTGGAGTCCTTTGTTCCAAGAGGTGTCACAAAGCCCTGTCTGGAACAGCCTCTCCCAGAACCTGTCACTCCTCACGGTGCCATGAGTTGGCAAAAAGTCAGGATTGTGCCAGCTCTGCCAGCAGGGAATGCCACCCTCAGTGCCTGTGCCAGCTCTGCAGGCAGGGAATGCCACCCTGGGTCCCTGTGCCAGCTCTGCCAGCAGGGAATGCCATCCTGAGTCCCTGTGCCAGCTCTGCAGGCAGGGAATGCCACCCTGACTCCCTGTGCCAGCTGTGTGCCAGGCACTGCTCTGGGTGATGCTGCTGCTCCCAGCCCAAGAGGCTCTGGGTGGTGCTCTGGGTGACCCTGCTGTCCCAGGTGCCCAGGAGGGCTCTGGGCGATGCTCTGGGTGATGCTCTGGGTGACCCTGCTGTCCCAGGTGCCCAGGAGGGCTCTGGGTGATGCTCTGGGTGACATTGCTGGTGCCAGGTGCCCAGAAGGGCTCTGGGTGATGCTTTGGGTGATGCTTTGGGTGACATTGCTGGTGCCAGGTGCCCAGGAGGACCCTGGGTGACGCTCTGGGTGACCCTGCTGTCCCAGCCCTGCCCCAAACCCACTGGTGGCAGGGAGCACAGCTCTTTCTGCACAGTTCTTTCAGCAGGAGCTGCTGCCTCTGCCCCGTGCAGTTTTGATCAGAATCTCCCTCTCTGGCTGGGGCAGGGCTGCTGGGAGCTCACTGGGACGGGAGTGTTTGATGCTGCCAGGGAGGCTCCGGCCCGAGGTGGACCCTGGAGCTGGGGATCAGTGTGCTCTGTCAGGGCCGGCGGATTTGGGCTGTGAGTTCCCAGGGTCTAATCGTCTCATAAAGCTGCTGAGTGTGACTCCTTCCCCGGTAATCTGCTTAACTCAGTCACTTAGCCCCGCGTGGAGAATGCAGCTCCCAGGCTGTTTGCATGACAAGCAGCCCGGGGTTGTCTGGGCTCCAAGGAAGGTGCTGGGAGTTAATTGGAGCAGCTGGAGCTGCTGCTTTCCCATGTTCACTGGCAGCTTTCATGGGCACCTCCAGTCCGGGCTGCGCCATGTGTTTTGATAGCTAAAACACTTTAAATTTAAAAAAAAACTAAAATTGGTTTGCCTTCCAAAGGGTGTTTTTCTCCACCAAAACTAATCTCGAGGGAAAATGATGTTTGGTAGCTCTGGAATTACTGGATTTGCAGATAGAAAGTGCTGTGTGAATGGCAGCTACTGACTGATGACCAAAGCAGCTAACTGGGAGATGTTCTTGGCAGCTGGTCCTGCTAAAAGCCTCCCCTCAAAGCCATGAAAACCACAGTGAACAATATCAAAATAACAAAAAAAAAGCTGCTAGTAAGCAGAAAGGAATCGCTGCATCCACCTCTTCATTATAAAATTAAGGATGCTCCATTAGAAGTGTTCCCTTTTAAATTTTATTAGGATTCCCTCCCGCCAGACCTTGATTGTGCTAAAAATAAAAGGATAAGCATCTCTTCATCTCTGTTTTTAATTTGCCTGCTCCTAAAGGCAGACCCTGGAGTGGAATTCCTGCTTGGAGATGGGCTCTGTGATACGTGGTCAGCCCGTGCTGCCTTGGTGGGAGCAGAGGCAGAGAGAGAGGCTGAAACACGGAGAAGCTGTGCAGGTTTTATTTCAATTGCATAGGCATGTTTGTTCTGTGACTCAGAAGGACATGGCTGGCTTAGGAGTGTAATTTTAGCAGAATTGTATCACTTGGTTGGAGTTAATGCTTTGCAGACAGCAGAGTCCTCAAAACAATGTGAAATCTGGGGGATAAATGGGGATCTTCCCAATCAGAGCCCGCGTGGGAAGCTTTGCTAGGCAGCATTTTGTGTGCACTGCAGATCCCCTTCCTTGGGAGCCCATCCTCAGCTCTGGGGTGGGAAATGGGCACTGGCAGGAGCAGAACCTTCCTGAAGCTGTGGCTGATCCGTGGCATCCTCCATATCTGGGGTGGGAAATGGGGATGGCAGAGCTGGCAGGAGCAGAACCTTCCCAAAGCTGTGGCTGCTCTGTGATATCTGCCAGGTCTGGGGTGGGAAATGGGCACTGGCAGGAGCAGAACCCTCCCACAGGGATGGCATTCTCCACATCTGGGATAGGAAATGGAGATGGCAGAGCTGGCAGGAGCAGAACCCTCCCACAGGGATGGCATTCTCCATATCTGGGGTGGGAAATGGGGATGGCAGAGCTGGCAGGAGCAGAACCCTCCCACAGGGATGGCATTCTCCACATCTGGGGTGGGAAATGGGGGTGGCAGAGCTGGCAGGAGCAGAACCCTCCCACAGGGATGGCATTCTCCATATCTGGGGTGGGAGAAGGGGATGGCAGAGCTGGCAGGAGCAGAGCCCTCCTGCAGCTGTGGCTGATCCGTGGCACCCACGGAGCCTCCCAGCAGCAGGGCAGGGGCTGGAGGTCAGCTCAGGCCAGTTCCATGCCCAAGGTGCCCCCAGCCCCAGGGCAGGTCCCTGGGCAAGGGCAGGGTTCCAGGGGTTGCCCAGGGACCCCAGCAGTGCCCTCCATGCCCAGCAATGCCCAGTAGTGCCCTCCATGCCCAGCAGTGCCCTCCATCCCCAGCAGTGCCCATCAGTGCCCTCCATGCCCATCAGAGCCCTCCATCCCCAGCAGTGCCCTCCATGCCCAGCAGTGCCCATCAGTGCCCTCCATGCCCATCAGTGCCCTCCATCCCCAGCAGTGCCCTCCATATCCAACACTGCTCTCCATGCCCAGCAGTGCCCAGCAGTGCCCTCCATGCCCAGCAGTGCCCTCCATGCCCAGCAGTGCCCTCCATGCCCAGCAGTGCCCTCCATGCCCTCCATGCCCAGCGGTGCCCATCAGTGCCCTCCATGCCCTCCATGCCCAGTGGTGCCCATCAGTGCCCCCCATGCCCAGCAGTGCCCAGTGGTGCCCATCGGTGCCCCCCATGCCCATCAGTGCCCCCCATGCCCAGCAGTGCCCTCCATGCCCTCCATGCCCTCCATGCCCTCCATGCCCTCCATGCCCAGCAGTGCCCATCAGTGCCTCCCATGCCCATCAGTGCCCCCCATGCCCAGCAGTGCCCTCCATGCCAGCAGTTTTGGCCTCCCTCCTGGCTCCCGTGCCGGGCACGGTGCGGGGTTGTGCTGGGTTAAACTTTCCCTTTCTGTGCCAGCCCAGGGGCTGTCCCTGCCCTCGGTGTGGGCTCCCCTGGTCCGTGGGCAGTGCTTGCAGGGCTCAGTGCTGCGGGTGCCAGGGCTTTGCTCCCCGGCCAGCCGAGCGCTCCAGCCCGGCTCTGGAGCACTCCCAGGAGCTCAGGGACTGTGGGCACCGCGGGCTTGTGCCAGCTCCAGATTCCTTCCAGTGATCCCAGCCCGAACGGTGACATCCAGGCAAGTGTTCCTTGAATCTTAAAGCTACCTTAAACAGCCAGGCAGACAAAGAGTGAGCCCGGCGCTTTGGGGAGGCTCTTCTGGGAGCAGAGGAAAGGCCGTGGCTGAAGGTGGTTTTCCCTCTCCCCCCTTATTTTCCCTTCTGTCCTGTGGTAGCAGGGGTTTGCTTGAACTGTGGTCATCTTTTAATAAATGGAGAGGAAACTGGAAGAGTTTGGAAAAGTCTGGGCTAAGCAAACGCTCTGGGGGGACCTGTAGTGGCAACATGATTAATAAGGGACAGTGCTGGTAATTCTATCAAAGCAGAGCTATTGCAAAAGCAGCTGCAGCATCCTGGCTTTGGGCAGGGCAGCGCTCAGACAAATGGCCAGGGGGATTTGTGTGCCTCCCTGCTGGGGGGGCTCTTCTCCCCCTGCAAGTGTGAGGGGAAAAGCTCTGTAGATTTAACTGCAGGATTGGACTACAGGAAAAAAAACCCAATTAAATAAATTAGTACATCAGGCAGTAATGGCTCCCAAGTATTTTCATGTTGGTTGTTTGCTTGATACAGGCTCCAGTCCTTACACAGATTTTTTTTTCCCCTTAATTTTATGTATTTATCTTTTTTCTCTGTCAGCCCCCACAATATCTGGGAATAACCTTAAGGAGCTGGAAAGGGGAAATGTCTCCAAAAGGAAAATGTGATGCAGAATATGGAATCCTAGAGTGGTTTGGGTTGGGAAGGACCTTAAAGGAGGGGCATCCAGTGCCACCCCTGGCATGGCAGGGACACCTCCCAGTGCCCCCTGCCCAGCCTGACCCTGGGCATGGCCAGGGATGGGACACAACAGCTTCAGAGGCGCCAGAGAAGGTTCCAGCCCATGCTGCTCTCTGCAGGCTCTGCAGGCTCTGACCAGACACAGCAGTGACAGTGACACACAGTGGCACAGTGACATGACAATGACACAGCAGTGACACAGTGACACGGTGACACGGTGACACAGAGAAGGTTCCAGCCCATGCTGCTCTCTGCAGGCTCTGCCAGGGCTCTGTGACACAGTGACACGGTGACACAGCAGTGACACGGTGACACAGTGACACAGCAGTGACAGAGCAGTGACACAGTGACACAGTGACACAGCAGTGACAGAGCAGTGACACAGTGGCACAGTGACATAGAGATACAGCAGTGACACAGTGACATGGTGACACGGTGACACAGCAGTGACACAGTGACACGGTGACACAGTGACACACAGAACGTTCCAGCCCATGCTGCTCTCTGCAGGCTCTGCCAGGGCTCTGCTGGGGCTGCAGAGCTGTGACACAGTGACAGCAGTGACACAGTAATACAGTGACATGGTGACCTGGCAGTGACACAGTGACAGTGGTACAGTGACACAGCAGTGACACAGCAGTGACACGGTGACACAGTGACAGTGACACTTTGCTCCTGTCACCCTCCCAGGTGTCCCAGTCATGACACAGCAGTGACACAGTGACACCATTCCCACAGTGACACAGTGACACAGTGACACAGCAGTGACACAGCAGTGACACAGTGACAGTGACACCTGACACTTTGCTCCTGTCACCCTCCCAGGTGTCCCAGCACGCCATTCCCACAGTGACACAGTGACACTGACACAGTGACACAGCAGTGACACAGTGACACAGTGACAGTGACACCCTGCTGCTGTCACCCTGCCAGGTGTCCCAGCGTGCCATTCCCACAGTGACAGTGACACAGCAGTGACACAGTGACACAGTGACAGTGACACCCTGCTCCTGTCACCCTCCCAGGTGTCCCAGCACGCCATTCCCACAGGGATTTCCCCGTTTCCTTGGTGCAGCCCTGGGGCAGTCGGAGCTGCCCTGTGGGGAGGCGCAGCGGGGCCCTGGAGTGAGAGCCCATAAACTTCTGGGGTTTTAGGAAGGCACGGGGATGCAGTGATGCTGTGGCTTTCCCCTCCTCCTCTCTCTTCTTTTTGTTTTTTTTTTTTTTTTTGACACAAAATGAGAGGGGACCTCTTGCTCTGCATGTGCATAAATTGTGCAGGTTTGGCTCTGCTCGAGGCTGAAATTAAAGAATAAAAGAGAATCAAATAGTCACCCTGACACATGAGACAATGCAGTCGTCCCAAACCAAAATAGTTCTGTGTAGTACTCTGCATATAGGAGTCAGGGATCTGTGTGTGGGCTTTAAAGATGCCTTGCCTTCTTTTTTTGGAGAAGAAACTTCTGTTAACATCTAAATGATGTCAAGAATTCAGCAAGGATTGAATTCCCCACTTCATCTGCACGAAATTTTCGCATTGCTACTGAACTCTGTTATTTTATCAGCCTCCTGCTCCTCTGACTCCATTTTCCAAAATCTTTTAAAGTGATTGTGCAAGTCAAACCTAATTTCTTATCACAACTCTTGTGTATATTGGCTCGGTGGCTTGCAAGGGATTGTTTCACCCGCCCTGTTTCCCTTGGCATTTCTAGAAGGTTCTTGGAGTTGTTAGCAGCTGTAAATGGTATTAATAAGGAGGATTTGGTTGCTGGGTTCTGCAGTTTTCTCTGCTGATTGGGCTGCATTGCCAAAGGTTGAGCAAGTTTCTAAAAGCAGGGTTGTTCTTTGAGTTGTGGAAACACAATTCCCAACAAAACAACAGCTGTGTGCGTGTCAAGAATCCTCCAGGCAGGCTGCACCCAGCAGAAACTGGGCTGGAACGCTGGATCCAAAGGGATATTGATGGTAAAACCAAGGACGTTTCACCTGAGCGTTTAAAGATCCAGCCAGGAGGACACCGAGGCTTTTTGCCTTTTGTGTTTGAGGTGGAAATCCATTTCCCACTCCAGGGCTCTGTCCCTGCTGTGCTGGGCTTCCCAAAGCAGCTTTGGTGGGCTGGGAAGAGCCTTCCTGAGAGCAGCTGGGGCTGTGGGGGCATCTCGGGGCTCCATCCAGGGAATCCAGGCTGTGGGACCCCCCAGCAGCTCCCTGCCCTTCCCAAGGGTTCCCAAATGGGGACATCTCTGGGCTCCATCCAGGGAATCCAGGCTCCATCCAGGGAATCCAGGCTGTGGAACTGCTCAGCAGCTCCCTGCCCTTCCCAAGGGTTCCCAAGGCTCAGGACAGTGGGAATCCAGGGAATCCAGGCTGTGGGACCCCCCCCAGCAGCTCCCTGCCCTTCCCAAGGGTTCCCAAGGCTCAGGACAGGGCTCCATCCAGGGAATCCAGGCTGTGGGACCCCCAGCAGCTCCCTGCCCTTCCCAAGGGTTCCCAGGTGGGCACATCTTGGGCTCCATCCAGGGAATCCAGGCTGTGGGGTCCCCCAGCAGCTCCCTGCCCTTCCCAAGGGTTCCCAAGGCTCAGGACAGTGGGAATCCAGGGAATCCAGGCTCCATCCAGGGAATCCAGGCTGTGGGACCCCTCAGCAGCTCCCTGCCCTTCCCAAGGGTTCCCAAGGGTTCCCAAGGCTCAGGACAGGCTGTGGGGTGCTCCCTGCCCCAGGGGTCCCCAGGCTCCATCCAGGGAATCCAGGCTGTGGGATGCCCCCAGCAGCTGCCTGCCCTCCCTGGCTCAGGCAGGAGCCTCCTTGCTGTGTCCCTGGAATTATCTCTGGGCTTTCTGCAAGCCCTGCAGCAGAAGGACAGAGACATCACGAGCAGAGGGGAGAACAGTTGGGGCTCCCAGTCTGCGTGGACTGGAGAAACCAGAGGAGTCCTGGGTGTGTGGGAGCAGTTCAGGCGTGCAGGGTCATTAATCTCCATCTGTGGCTTTTGAAATCAGCAGCAGCCAGAGTGTCCCAGGCCTGAGAGCCGTGTTTGTTGGGGTGGAGTGGATGTGCAGGGAGGTTTTCCCGGGTGTTTCCAGCCCACCAGGGCAGGTTTGTGTCAGGTGGATTGGCTGGAGCAGCAGTGTGGCTCTGAGCACTGCAGCAGCCCTGGTTTACAGGGTCAGCCCAGTGGTTTCGTGCTTAAAGTTGTCACACATTTAATTCTTGACTGTTCTGTGCCCATTCTTAATTTCTAAAAAAAAAAAAAAAAAAAAAATGTCCATGCTGGTTTTGAGCTGGAGTTTCTCATACTTAAGTCTGTGTAAAGATGATTTATGGTGCTAGGAGGGCTCCACTGGAAATGCAAGATCTATTATGAAGTGGATTGAACGGCCCATGCTGAAATGTTTATTGCTGTCCTCAAAACAGAATACATCAGGGCTGATGGGGCCTGTCCAGGAAAGAGAGAGGCTGCAGTGCGCTGGGGCTAGTGGGGTATTTTTAGTATTTCAATAAAAGACGAGGCTTTTAAAGGAAATCACTTATTGCCATTTTGCAATCAAGAATGCAGGAGTGTTCCAGGGACTGCGAGAAATATGCCTCAGGAATGTGGGAGCCATAAGGAACTAATCATTAACGATTCTCCCGTTTCCACCCCCGGCCCTGCGCTGAGGAAGCCATTTAGGAGCTTTGCAATTTGTATGGAAATCCCAGCCCTGCTGAGCACTGAACCAGGCAGCCCGGGCACGGGGGAGCCAGCAGAGCCCATTTCCAGCAGTTCCTGCGATTCCTGGGCGAGCAGGGCACTTGGGCAAATGGGAGACACATGGAGCAGCCTTCAGGAGCGCTTAATCCGCCTTCAATGAGTGACACGAGCACAGCCTGGTCTTTTTGTGTGTAGGTTCCTCCTGCTCATGGGGAGGTTGTTCCTGCAGGTTCAGACGGATCAGTAAAACTTTGAGGTTGTTGCTGTTGCTGTTCTGCTCGTTTGGCCGAGCTGGGGTTGTTTTTATTTCTTGTTTACTTTTTTCATGGGATGCTGGAAACCCTTTGGAAGCATTTCGGTGCTGTAAGGCATCCATGTAAGCAGGGAGGGAGCGATCCCAGCCCTTGCCAGGGTGAAAAACAAAGGCAGAGGCAGAGGAGAATCCTTTCCCAATGATTTGGGGTGATTGCCTGATGGGACAATTTAGTGTTGCATCTGAGCAGAGCTGGTGGCTGCCTCCTCCTTCTCCCCACGTCCCCACCTTGTTCCCTGTCTGGCCCTGGTGTCCTGGGGAGGCAGTTCAGGCAGCCACAATGGCACAGAAGTGACCCCACCAAAAGCAAAGCCAGGGTGTGGGGCTGGCGGCAGATGGACGTGGGCAGATGTCCCTTCTGTGCCAGGCCTTCAGAGCTGCCCTTTCATTTGATTCTTTCTCTTTGCCCATTTGTTTTTTACTGGGGAGAGAGGTGCAGGGACAGCAGTTCCCTGCTGAGATCATCTGTCACAGCTTCTGCCCGTCCCCGGGCTGCTGCAGGTAGCGGGGCTGGGCTCTGACCCTTCCTTTCAGGAAAGCCTTTGCATTTGCCAGCTGGGCTGGGCTGCTGCATCCCCTGCTGGGGCTGGGGCTGGGGCTGGGGCTGGCCAGGGAGGCTGAGCTGGACAAGGCCCACGGGGAAGGGGTGTGGGAGAGCCCCAGCCCTCAGGACACAGCTCTGGGATTCTCTGGGCTCAGGCTGCAGCCAGGGCAGGGAGGGCAGGGAGGAATCTCCTCAGTGCTCTGCGACTGGTGCTGCCCACGGTCCCACCTGCGTGGGGCTTCCATCAGGAGCCTTGGGTTTCCTGTGGCCAGCAGAGCTTTCCCTGGCTGTCCTGCACTCCCCACCACAGGTCCATGGCACAGTTCGTGGCAAACCCTGCTGTTCCTCATGGCTCGTGGCCTGGGGGGATATCTTCTGCTGGAGATGGGGAAATCCCAGTTAAACCTGTGCTTTCTCACCCTTCCTGCTGGTTTTCCCAGAGCAGAAGGGTTCGGGTGGCACCTTGGGCTTGGTTGGGCTCACTGGAGTGAGCTGAGTGACCCTCACGTGAGATAAGGGATTTTCAGAACCTTTGTGCTCTTCCTTGAGCTGTTTTGTTTCCTTTCTCCTGGGAGACCTTTGGTGCACGTTGAGGTGTGTGGCCCTTCCACAGGTCCCGTTGCAGGCTGCAGCTCTGCTGCTCAGAAATGCAGAATATCCCTCGGCTGCTCCTGCTCCTGGCTGTGCCTGATGGAAGGGAAAGGATGCCCCGGAGTCTGGAGCAAGGACAGCTGGAAACTGTGTGTGTCTCTGTGTGCTTGTTTAATTAAAAAAAGGGGAAGAGAAACACGCCACATGCAAGGAAATCCAGTGACCACATCTGCCAGTGACCTTTGGGGCTGGAAAGAGTCTGGTGATGGTGTGAGGCCAAGCAAGGAAAGTTGTGAAGTCACTCAAAGGAACAAAAGGAAAATCCATGAGGGTGTTTCCAGCTTGGGGCTGGGTGATTTGCACAGCTCTGCCCCAGCCCACCCCTCACAACAGGCAGGGGTGGGTTGATGGTGCCAGTTTTGGGTTGATTTGGGGTTTTTGGGCTGGGGAGGCTGCTGCCTCTCCCGCCTGCTGCTGATGCAGTGGTGAGGGCAGGCAATGATTTTATTTCGCGGTGTTTTTGCAGGAGGTGTTTGGGTGGGGATTGCTTTAAAGCCCTCTGGTTCAGTCACTGTGGCTCGCAGGCACCTGAACCATTTCTCCACCATTGTCCTCTCCCAGCTACCTGCTGCTATTTAAAGGAGCTCCAAATTTAGCTCCAAGTGTTCCCTTTCCCACAGACTCCTCTGAAAGTTGAAACTTGTGACAGTTCAGCTCTTGCTGTGCTCTTGCCTTGTCTTCAGCTCCGAACAAATGTCTGTCTCTGAGCGTCACTTGAGGTGCCTCAGAAGGGAAAATAATTCAAATTTCCTCATTTCCACGGGAAGCTCTCCTGCCTTTGAGCTGCCCTTGCTGAGCTCTGGTTCCCAGGGCAGAGCAGGAGCTCAGGAATGCTCAGCAGGCACACAGACAAACGGGGCACCCCAAAGCCTCCAAAGGCAGGAGGTGACCTTGCCGTGGAGCAGCTGAAACCTGAGCAGGAGCTGGAGGCTGGGAGCAGAGCCCTGAGCTTGGGGTGAGCTTGGGCTTGTGCCGCTCCTGGAAGGAATTTGGGATTTTGGGGCAGTTGTGCTTGGAAGCAGTTCAGGGCATTACCTGGCATGGGTCTGTGACTTGAAAAACAGATGAACAAAGAAGCAGATGGAAGTGTAACAATAATGGATTAAAGAAACACTTCTCTCACTTGCCTGCCCTCAGCCAGGCTGTGCATGGGGCTTGGGACCCGAAGTTTGGGGTTATTTGGTTGCTGAAGTTTGGGGTTATTTGATTGGGCATGAGCTCGCTCCACGCTGCTTCTGGGGCTGATGTGATGTTTGATTTCTGGTGGGGATGGCTCTCACCCTGCTGGGTTTCAGCCCCACTTTGTTTGCCCACAGGCCCTTCTGCAGTGACCTGAGGGATCTCCACGCCCTGATCAGAGCTGGTGCTAGCACCAAACTCGTCTGTGTGCCCCAGAGGGAATCCCAGCTCCAACCTGAGATGACCAAAGCCCACAGGAATGCAATTTCTGGCCTGTGAAATAATGTTGACTGAGGAGTTAAAGTGCACAAACAAAGTCTGCACCTTCCCCTCCGATAAATCGGGTTTTTTGGGTTAATCTGGCATTGCATGAACAGCTCCAAATGTGCAATAACTCACAGACCCAGAGCCTTTTCATCTCGCATAGGAACGACCTGGGCTGTTCTTTCTTCCAAATAAGGAATTAATAATGCAATATTGTTGTTTCCAAGGAGCTCAGCTTTTTTGAGGAGTGCCTTCTCCCCCTCCTCTAGACCCGATGAAACACATGAACATTTGGAGCCTTTAATAACCTGGCGCAGCCTGCTCTTGATTTCTCTGAGACCTGCCAATGATTTTGATGTCGGGGCTGCGAGGTACAATGGTAGTGTTGAATTTCTGCAGGCAGAGCAGTTGAAAAGGAAGGTCAAAAGCAATAAGGGCCAGGTTCCCGGGGCGGGAGGGTGAGGAGCGTTTCCCCGGCCCTCTCGCCCAAGAAAACGTTTGGCTGTCACAAAACTAATAAAGAGAAACCTCCAGAGAGGTGGGCTCGGAGCCGCAGGTGTAGGAATGGGGCTGCAGGCACACACAAGGCAGCTTAATAGCGTGGGATTTCTGCTCAAGTGCTTCTTAATGCAGCACAAATGGAATCCCCAGCACGGGGAAAGTGTTGGAGGGAGAGGATTTTACGGCTTTGGGGGGAGAAAGGGCTTGGCTCTTCTGCAGGGAACGTGAAGGACAGCAGGATGGATTTCTTGGGGCGCTCGCCATGTGAAAGTAGTGCTTTAGGTATGTGCAGAGGGTTCAGAGCCAGCCTCCAGGCTGGTTCTCTCTGCCTCCCAAAGCAGGGCTTTGAGGGGCTTTGGGCAGGGTTTCTGCCATATATCCGGCAACACGGGCTTAAAATTAACTCAGTGAAGCAGCAGATGAAGTTTGGGTTCTTTCAAGCTGTGATATTAAATAGAAGGCCTGGAGGAAAGCAGCCAGGCCTCGTGCTGAAGGTCCCATCCTTGCCGTGCCTCTCTGCTGCCCTATAAAACAACAATTATGTGTTTAAAGTTACTGCTCCGTGTCCCTTATAAAAGGAGACTTATTCATAAACTTCTGGATAGACAGTTCTGTGGGAATATAACTTCCTTGGCCTAAGCCAAGCTGCCTTTTCCAGATAATGGAATGCTATACAGGCTCTTTAAATTCCGAGCATGCTATTTATTATTATTTTATCATCTGTAAAAGACACCAGTGTTGAAGCTGGGAGTGACACTACACTCAGATCAGCAGGAAAGACAGGGAAAACCCCAAGGAGAGCCGCTGTTCCCAAAAATACTCACTGACAGGTGCCGGGGATGCTGCCTGCCCTGCAGCTCCTCTCCGCTGGCACAGGGCAGGGCACTGCCATGGGCACATCTCCGTTTTGGGGTGGGATTTGCCAGGTGCAAGTTGGACATTGCTGAGATGGGCTTGGATGCAGCCCTGCAGCTTCTGGAGTCGGGGCACAGCAGCTGGCCCCACACACATGCACGTGCCTTAGAATTCTCTTGGGGGGCTGAATTCAGCATTTACTGCAGGACCCAACCACACTGGGCTGTGTTTGCTCTCTGAATGTCAGCGGGGAGGGAATATCAGCAGTGGGATCACAGTGGGATCACAGTGGGATCAGCAGTGATCAGCAGTGAGGGATCAGCAGTGGGATCAGCAGTGGGATCAGCAGTGGGATCACAGTGGGATCAGCAATGGGATCAGCAGTGAGGGATCAGCAGTGGATCGGCAATGGGATCAGCACTGGGATCAGCACTGGGATCAGCAGTGGGATCAGCAGTGGATCGGCAATGGGATCAGCACTGGGATCAGCACTGGGATCAGCAGTGGGATCAGCAGTGGGATCAGCAATGGGATCACAGTGGGATCAGCAGTGAGGGATCAGCAATGGGATCAGCAATGGGATCACAGTGGGATCGGCAATGGGATCAGTACTGGGATCACAGTGGGATCAGCAGTGGATCAGCACTGGGATCAGCACTGGGATCAGCAGTGGGATCAGCAGTGGGACCAGCAATGGGATCAGCACTGAGGAATCAGCAGTGGGATCAGCTCTGGGATCAGCACTGGGATCAGCTCTGGGATCAGCACTGGGATCAGCAGTGGGATCAGCACTGAGGGATAATCAGTGGGATCAGCAGTGGATCAGCAATGGGATCAGCACTGGGATCAGCAGTGGATCAGCAATGGGATCAGCACTGGGATCAGCAGTGGATCAGCAATGGGATCAGGACTGGGATCAGCAATGGGATCAGCAGTGGATCAGCTCTGGGATCAGCAGTGGATCAGCACTGGGATCAGCAATGGGATCAGCAATG
This sequence comes from Emberiza elegans, assembly GCA_024865655.1. Lineage (NCBI taxonomy): Eukaryota > Metazoa > Chordata > Aves > Passeriformes > Fringillidae > Emberiza > Emberiza elegans. The sequence continues at coordinate 836,697 of JALJVW010000248.1, read as the reverse complement.
GGATCACAGTGGGATCAGCAATGGGATCAGCACTGGGATCAGCAGTGGATCAGCACTGAGGGATAATCAGTGGGATCAGCACTGGGATCAGCACTGGGATCAGCAATGGGATCAGCAATGGGATCAGCAATGGGATCAGCAATGGGATCAGCAGTGGATCGGCACTGGGATCAGCAATGGGATCAGCAATGGGATCAGCACTGGGATCAGCAGCTGGAGCACTGCCCCAGAGCCTTTAGCACAGGGATTTTCAGGAGCGTGGCATCTACTGCAGCCTGCCTTGATTACTTGCTCAGTAATTGCACAGGGATTTCTGCTTCCCACCTTTCCCTGGGATGCGGTTGGGATTTGTATTCCTGGAATGTTTCCTTTTGCACGAGAATCTTTCCTTTGTTCTCTTCTGACTCCTGTTGACTTTAAGAATGGCTTTGATTCCTAAACCTCTCTTTGAGGGTTTCTTGTCCAGGGGAATATTTATATTTATATTTCATAGCATTTCAGCAAAAAAGGCAAAGCGGGCAGGGACCTCAGAATGCAGAACTCCTGTCAGATCCTATCCACAGCTTTAGTGGGGAAAGCATGTGAAACACCCAGGTTTAAAACCTCCAGATCCTTCTGATCTGCTGTTCTGTGGTTCGGGGGCGAAATGTGTGCAGCAGCTGCTCTGTGTGCTGGGAGAGGAGCTTGGAGGGGTGTGTGAGTGCTGGGACAGCCCTGTATCCCTGTGTGTGTGCTGGGGACAGCTCTGTGTCCCTGGCTCTGTGCTCCTGGCTCTGTGTCCCTGGGCCCAGCAGCTCTGCCTCTCCCACCTCAGCTGGGACAAGGACAGCACTTGAGCTTTTTGGCTGCAGGTTTTTGATTCCAGTCTTTTCCCACGGGTGGAACGAGGTTTATTTCACGTTGCTGTCCCCTCGCTCAGTGCCCTGCGGTTCCCTCGCTCAGCACTGCCCATCAGCAATCCTTTATCAGCCCCCACCCTCCCCTCTTCCTGCTGGGGATAATTTGGGGTTTATGTGCAGTTTTTCTTGGGACTTGTCAGAGAATAATTACACCCCATTAACTCCCCCTGTATCGTTAGTAATTCACACCTAGGGAGCATTTTCCAAGCAGCTGATCTGGGTTGTCTCTTAATTGCTGGAGTCCATAAACTCTGTTACACTGAAACTGTGTGAAGGATTTGCACCCTCTAAAACTTCTCCCTCCAGTGCAAAACATAACAGAGAATGGGAATGTGGCAGCTTTATCAGATCTTACTTCTTCCCTATTTAGGCAAATTATTTGCTTCTGGCTCTGTGGAAAACTCCAAAATGTATGTTAAGGTGTAAAAAATTCGAGACTAAAAAGGTGAGGAAGTTGTGGCTGTTCAGCCTGGACAAGAGAAGGCTCCAGGGAGACCTCAGAGCCCTTCCAGGGCCTGGAGGGGCTCCAGGAGAGCTGCAGAGGGACTGGGGACAAGGGATGGAGGGACAGGACACAGGGAATGGCTCCCACTGGATCTGTCCTCTGACATGGATGGGATCACAAATGGTTTCAGCTGAGTATAAGAGAAAAGAAAATACTGTTGGTGGCAACTCTTATTTCCCTGGAAAAAAAAAATCCCGGCCCCTGGCAGAGGAACAGTTTCTGCACAGAAAACATGACACTATTTACAAAAAGCAGTGTCTAATATCCTTTTCCAGCTTGGAAGGAGGAGTTTGTCTCAATACATCCTTTTTTAATTGCCATGAGCTGGACTTGTAAATACCGTAAGTGGTTGAGTAATAGTCCTCAGTGAGCAGAGAGAGGAAGGGACAGGTTTTCCACTCTTGGAACCCTCTGCATTCCCTCAGCTCGGGCAGGGACACTGCACACAGCAGATACTGAACACAAATTGAAGCCTCTTAATTAACAGATCATTGAAGCCCAGGGGATGCCCATGGGTGTGATGCCAGTGCCCAGCACAGGGATCCAGCTGGGTGAGGAGTTTGTTGGTTGGGGGTGGTTTGGGAGGTGGATCCAGGGTGTTCTCACTAAAACATTTCTTCCTTTCCTCTAGAAAATGGGAGAGAAAGGGGAGGGTTCCTGCTGGGAAATGGGGGGTTAGGGAGAAGGGAGGCATCCCATTGTGTGAGATCTCATTTGTCACTGAGCTCTGCAGGATCAGTGGGTTTGGGGCAGGATGGGGCACACGGGCAGAGGTGGGGCAGGGCACTGTGGGGTTCTGTCAGGGCTGGATGATCCCTGTTCCCCAGGGGAATCAGCAGTGGATCAGCATTGAGGGATCAGCAGGGCTGGATGATCCCTGTTCCCCAGGTCAGGTCCATGCCTGGATGATCCCTGTTCCCCAGGTAGGTCCAGGGCTGGATGATCCCTGTTCCCCAGGTCAGGTCCGGGGCTGGATGATCCCTGTTCCCCAGGCAGGTCCGGGGCTGGATGATCCCTGTTCCCCAGGTCAGGTCCTGGATGCCTGGATGATCCCTGGATGTTCCCCAGGTCAGGTCCATGGGTTGGATGATCCCTGTTCCCCAGGTCAGGTCCAGGGCTGGATGATCCCTGTTCCCCAGGTCAGGTCCATGCCTGGATGATCCCTGTTCCCCAGGTCAGGTCCAGGGCTGGATGATCCCTGTTCCCCAGGTCAGGTCCAGGGCTGGATGATCCCTGTTCCCCAGGTCAGGTCCATGCCTGGATGATCCCTGTTCCCCCAGGTCAGGTCCAGGGCTGGATGATCCCTGTTCCCCCAGGTCAGGTCCAGGGCTGGATGATCCCTGTTCCCCAGGTCAGGTCCAGGGCTGGATGATCCCTGTTCCCCAGGTCAGGTCCAGGGCTGGATGATCCCTGTTTCCCAGGTCAGGTCCAGGGCTGGATGATCCCTGTTGCCCAGGTCAGGTCCAGGGCTGGATGATCCCTGTTCCCCAGGTCAGGTCCATGCCTGAAGCCCAGCCCTGCACAGAGTTCTGTCTGAAAGCAGGAGTACTTTGTGTTGGAAACAATTTCCTGCTGCAGTGTGGATTTCCTCCTGAATAATCCTTTGCCCCAGTGGGATGGTACAGAGGGATTCCAGCAAAGCTCAGCTGGCCTGGCTGTGAGTTAAACACATCCCTTGATGTTTCTGTGGCAGATGTTCAGGGAGGAAGGTACCCCACAGGCCCTGCTGGGAAATTCTCATTTGTGGGGTCAGGAAGGGAAGGAAGCGCTCTGCCAATGTGGGGTTTGGGTCCAGGTCTGTGCTCAGGTCACCAGTGCAGGCCCGTGGGGGTGAGCAGGGGGGGAGGAGGAGGAATTGAACCACAGAAATCCTGAGCCTTGCTCTGTCCCTGCAGGGATGCTGGTGGTGATCGTGCTGCTGCTCATCGCCATCGCGGTGGTCGCGCTCTGGCCCACGGGTTAACCCTGACCCTGCTGGGGCAGCTGCTCCAGGGGAGCCCCAGGGCTCGGGCAGGGACCTGCTGAGGGCAGGGATGAGCTCCATCCATCGTTGGGAACGAACTCCACAGCTGGGAATGAACCCGCTGCAAACTCCCCATCGGGGAATGACCCCACTGCAAACTCCCCATCTGGGAATGACCCCATTGCAGCAGCCTGGACCATCCCCACAGGTGGGAATGGACCCACTGCAGCACCCTGGACAGCTGGGAATGAACCCACTGCAAACTCCCCATCTGGGAATGGACCCACTGCAGCAAACTGAACAGCTGGGAATGACCCCACTGCAGCAAACTGAACCATCTCCACAGCTGGGAATGACCCCACTGCAGCAGCCTGAACAGCTGGGAATGAACTGCCAGCCTGACAAACCCCCAGTCTGGGAATGAACCCACTGCAGCAAACTGAACAGCACCCCCCAGGACTGAAATCTCCACAGCTGGGAATGAACTGCCAAACTGCAAACTCCCCATCTGGGAATGACCCCACTGCAGCAGCCTGAACAGCTGGGAATGAACCCCACTGCAAACTCCCAATCTGGGAATGACCCCACTGCAGCAGCCTGGACAGCTGGGAATGAACCCACTGCAAACTCCCAGTCTGGGAATGACCCCATTGCAGCAGCCTGGACAAATCCACAGCTGGGAATGAACCCAGTGCAGCAGCCTGAGGCAGCCCCGCTCTCCTTGGCCCAGGAGCTCGGTGGGATCTGCAGGGTTTCAGTGGGAAAGGATTCCATCCCACTAACAGGATTTCACCCCACCTGCCCCACCTTCCTCTGCACCCAGGCAGCTGCAGCTGTGGGACGGACCCCGGACCCCCCTCTCGGTGCTGCTGCCCTGCCCAGCCGCTGGCATCGCCGGGCTCCAAACCCCAGCTCGCAGGGCCGCTGCGGAGAGCGGGCGCGTTCCCGGCGCCGGGGTCCCTCCCGCAGGGAGAACGGGCTCCGTTCCAGAGCTCCGTGCTGGCCGTGACTGCCCCGGAGTGCCCCGGACGGAGCCCCTGGGCCGCCCGGAGCCGAGGGGCCTGGGTCAGTGCCCAGCCTCGGGGGGCTTGGTGCGTTACTGATCCCCTGGATGGTTACTGGTGGGTTATTGGTCCCCAGGGATGGTTATTGGTGCGTTACTGGTGGGTTATTGATCCCCAGGGATGGTTACTGGTGGGTTACTGGTGGGTTATTGATCCCCAGGGATGGTTACTGGTGCGTTACTGATCCCCGGGATGGTTACTGGTGGGTTACTGGTGGGTTATTGATCCTCAGGGATGGTTATTGGTGGGTTACTGATGGGTTATTGATCCCCAGGGATGGTTATTGGTGCGTTACTGATCCCCGGGATGGTTATTGGTGGGTTATTGGTGGGTTATTGATCCCCGGGATGGTTACTGGTGGGTTACTGATGGGTTATTGATCCCCAGGGATGGTTATTGGTGGGTTATTGATCCCCAGGGATGGTTATTGATGGGTTACTGATGGGTTATTGATCCCCAGGGATGGTTACTGGTGGGTTATTGGTGGGTTATTGATCCCCAGGGATGGTTATTGGTGGGTTATTGATCCCCAGGGACTGTTATTGGTGGGTTATTGATCCCCAGGGATGGTTATTGGTGGGTTATTGATCCCCAGGGATGGTTATTGGTGGGTTATTGATCCCCAGGGACAGTTATTGGTGGGTTATTCATCCCCAGGGACAGTTATTGGTGGGTTATTGATCCCCAGGGATGGTTATTGGTGGGTTATTGATCCCCAGGGATGGTTACTGGTGGGTTATTGATCCCCAGGGACAGTTACTGGTGGGTTATTGATCTCCAGGGACAGTTATTGGTGGGTTATTCATCCCCAGGGATGGAGTTACTGGTGAGTTACTGATCTCAGGTGGGAATTGAAGAGCAGCAGGACCCAGCCCAGCCTGTGAGAGTGAGAGCTCTGCCCTTGTGTGCACCCCAGGGGCTCTGCCAGCCTGGCCCTGGGAGATGCACCACAATTAATGTCCTCACTGAGCTCTGGCTCTTCCTTTGACAGCTTCTCACACCCTTCTACAGATGAGAGGAAGGATTACCTATTTCAAAACTAATGAAAAAGAAGTATTAAATGTTTGCTTCTGGCCAAGAGAATAATTATTTTGTTACACATGTCAGTTTGATTTCAGGATTAATAGAGCAAGCAATAAATACTGATTAAAGCTGATCCATTTCTATACAGTTTCTCTGCCTGGGGTTTTATTGTTTCCCCTTTGTGTTGTCTGTGAATGATTTATCCAACACTGCCATATCCTAAGGGCTGGTCTGGAGAAGGAAATAAGCAATTTCTGTCAGGCTTTGTGTGTATTATGCCAGATCTGTCAGACTTGCAGGGGCTGGCCCTCACCTGCCCTGGTGCTGTCTCTTTCCCAGCTCTCACCTCCTTTGGCACTGGTTTCCCTCTGCCCACAGCACATCCAGTGCTGCTCTGGGAGGTGGGAACCAGGCTGTCTGATTCTCCAGAGGACAGGCAGGGCTGGTTTGATGGGCTCTGGTTCTCCACAGGACAGGCAGGGCTGGGTTGATGGGCTCTGGTTCTGCAGAGCACAGGCAGGGCTGGGTTGATGGGCTCTGGTTCTCCAGAGGACAGGCAGGGCTGGGTTGATGGGCTCTGGTTCTCCAGAGGACAGGCAGGGCTGGGTTGATGGGCTGTGGATGTCCAGAGGACAGGCAGGGCTGGGTTGATGGGCTCTGGTTCTGCAGAGGACAGGCAGGGCTGGGTTGATGGGCTCTGGTTCTGCAGAGCACAGGCAGGGCTGGTTTGATGGGCTCTGGTTCTCCAGAGGACAGGCAGGGCTGGGTTGATGGGCTCTGGTTCTGCAGAGGACAGGCAGGGCTGGTTTGATGGGCTCTGGTTCTGCAGAGGACAGGCAGGGCTGGGTTGATGGGCTCTGGTTTGATGGACATTCTCTGGTTCTGCAGAGGACAGGCAGGGCTGGGTTGATGGGCTCTGGTTCTGCAGAGGACAGGCAGGGCTGGGTTGATGGGCTCTGGTTCTGCAGAGGACAGGCAGGGATGGTTTGGTGGGCTCTGGTTCTCCAGAGCACAGGCAGGGCTGGGTTGACATTCTCTGGTTCTGCAGAGGACAGGCAGGGCTGGGTTGATGGGCTCTGGTTCTGCAGAGGACAGGCAGGGCTGGGTTGATGGGCTCTGGTTCTCCAGAGGACAGGCAGGGCTGGGTTGATGGGCTCTGGTTCTGCAGAGCACAGGCAGGGCTGGGTTGATGGGCTCTGGTTCTGCAGAGGACAGGCAGGGCTGGGTTGATGGGCTCTGGTTCTGGGTTGATGGGCTCTGGTTCTCCAGAGGACAGGCAGGGCTGGGTTGATGGGCTCTGGTTCTGCAGAGGACAGACAGGGCTGGTTTGATGGGCTCTGGTTCTCCAGAGGACAGGCAGGGGGTTGTGAGTTATTGCTGATGTCGCATTAGCAATGGAGCTTTAGTCAGGGCTGCTCCAGCTGGAAGCAAGGAAAGGTTTTGGACAGGAGTTCCAAATCCCTGCATTCCTGCAGCTCTGTGGACGCTGGGAATGCTCCTGGAGCTGTTCCTCAGCAGCAGCCTCCAGACCTGGAGCAGGATTTCACTGCCAGTTCTGGAGCAGCCCCGTGGATCTTCAGTGACAGCCAGAGAGCAACGTGGGCTTTGTTCAGATGAGGCCACGGGCCTGGGCTCCTAATTAAAACTGCCACTTCTGGGCTGCTAATTAAAGCTGCCCCTTCTGGAGGGAATTGTGGCTTTGTTTGAGTTCCCAGGGCACGCAGGACGGACGTGGAACTCACCCTGGTCAGCGTTCCACAGCACTTTGTTCTGACCCAGGCTTCCAAAGCAATTCTGACCCCCTGGGTCCTCCAGCACATTTTTCCTGTGAGCTCCTGGGAAGGGTGGAAACAGCAGGACTTGCTTGTTGTGGCCAACAAAGGGGTTCTCAGCCTTGCCCTTTAGGTAGCATTTAACGTGTCGTGTGGGTGAGGAATTTGATTAAAAAGCAGTGGGTTTGGCAGCGCTCCGCTGTGTGCAGGGAAGCTTTTCTGTCTCCCTGCCCCACTAAAGAAAAAGCAAAGTTAAAATACGAGAGACGCCGGGGTTTGGCTCCCAGCAGCGGTGGAGGAGCCAACCTGGAGTGGCTTCCCAAGCAAAGATCTTCCTGGAACGTGCCCAGAGACATCCCAGCCTTGGCCTTCCCTGCCACCTCCTCCCTCTCTGTCCTGGAGGACGTGCTCAGGAGTTCAGCAGCTTCCAGACCAACGATCCCAGTGCTGGGGGCAGCTCTGCTGTGTGCCCCAGGCACCTGGGATGTCCCAGCCCTGGGAGCAATCCCCACCTCCTGCAGGAGAGCAGGGATCACCCTGGAATGCTGCTGGGCATTTCCCCATTCCCTGCATCCTGGGCTGAGCTGGGTGTGTGGATGGCTCCTGTCCCACACTGCCTGCAGGGACCAGCCTGGGAAAACCACCCCAGGGATCACCCTGGAATGCTGCTGGGCATTTCCCCATTCCCTGCATCCTGGGCTGAGCTCGGTGTGTGGATGATTCCTGAGCACAGCTGCCTGTGGGACCAGCCTCCTGAAAACCCCCAGGGATCACCCTGGGACCAGCCTGGGCATTTCCCCACCCCAGGATCCTGAGCTGAGCCAGTGTCTGATGGGAAACTGCCTGCAGGGACCAGCCTGGGAAAACCAGAGGGATCACCCTGGAACCTCTGGGCATTTCCCCATTCCCTGCATCCTGGGTCTCGGGGTGGATGATTTGAGCCTGGGGTGTGGATGGCTCCTGTCCCCACTGCCTGCAGGGACCAGCCTTTGTCATCAGGGATCACCCTGGAATGATCTGACATTTCCCGTTCCCTGCATCCTGGGTTTTGGGTTGGATGATTCCCTGAGCTGAGCTGGGTGTGTGGATGGCTCGGGTCCCACACTGGGCTGGGACCCCAGCCTGGGAAAACCACCCTGGGTTTCTGTCCTCTGAGGGGAAAGGCCTCAGTTCCCCCCTTTCCTTCAGCGTGTCTCTCTGCTGTCAGTGCCACCTGCAGTCCTTGCCCATTTGCCCCAGCTCTGGTTTGTCTCTGCAATGACCCTGGATGGGGCTGGGGGTTCATAAATTCCCAGCCCTGCTGAAGGCTCGGGTCAGCTGGGCTGACCCCAGCACTTGGCAGCACCTTTTGCCTGGGTTTCTGTCCTTGGAGGGGTTTTGGTGCCTCAGTTCCCCCCACCTCCAGCTCTCTGTGCTGTCAGTGCCACCAGCCCTTGCCAGCCCTGAGCCCTGGCATGGTGGGGGGGGGGGGGGAGCCTGGGCCCTGCACAGTGGGCAGGAGGAGCCAGCCCTGGGCCCTGCAGGGTGGGCAGGAGGAGCCAGCCCTGGGCCCTGCAGGGTGGGCAGGAGGAGCCAGCCCTGGGCCCTGCAGGGTGGGCAGGAGGAGCCAGCCCTGAGCCCTGCATGGTGGGCAGGAGGGGCTAGCCCTGGGCCCTGCAGGGTGGGCAGGAGGAGCCAGCCCTGAGCCCTGCACGGGTGGGCAGGAGGAGCCAGCCCTGGGCCCTGCAGGGTGGGCAGGAGGAGCCAGCCCTGAGCCCTGCACGGTGGGCAGGAGGAGCCAGCCCTTCTCAGCAGCCCCTGGATGGGGCTGGGGGAGCCGAGGGAGCCCTGGGCCCTGCAGGGTGGGCAGGAGGGGCCAGCCCTGGGCCCTGTAGTGTGGGCAGGAGGAGCCAGCCCTGGGCCCTGCACGGTGGGCAGGAGGAGCCAGCCCTGGGCCCTGCAGGGTGGGCAGGAGGAGCCAGCCCTGAGCCCTGCAGGGTGGGCAGGAGGAGCCAGCCCTGAGCCCTGCAGGGTGGGCAGGAGGGGCCAGCCCTGGGCCCTGCAGGGTGGGCAGGAGGGGCCAGCCCTGCTCAGCAGCCCCTGGATGGCACAGAAACAGGGCCAGAGCGGGGCTGGTGGCTGTCCTGACTCCAGGCTTTGGCTGTCCCCACCTGTCCCCAGCTCCAGGCAGGGTCCCACAGGTTGTGGCTCTGTCCCACTGCAGGGCACAGCTGGGGACCCCCCTGCCACCCACCTGGGTGACACCGCTGTCCCCAAGGCCCGTGGTCACTGCCTGGGGATGCTGGGCAGGGACAGGGCAGGGACTGCCAGTCCAAAATAGCTGTGCCACCTCAGCCCTGCCTGGGGACACTGACAGAGCCAGGGGTGGAGGGAACACGGTCATTTCCCTGCCCAGGTCCTTGTCCCACAGGTTCACCAAGCAATGGGCTGGGAAAAAGCAGAAATTGCTGGAGATTTTTACAGTTTACAAGAGTTTATTCAACTGGTTTCTGACTTTAGTTCTACCGAGGGGGTGCTGAACAGTTACAAGCTCCTTCGGGTCAATTACAGCCAATCTAACGAACAAACAAACAAACAAAAGGAGAAAAAAAAAGGAAAAAAAAAAGAAACAACTCAGAAAAACAATAAGAAAATCCACAACTTTTTCACGTGTCATTAAATATATTCATATATAATAACCATAATATATTAGTATGCATTGTAAAGAAACATCGCCCAAAGCAGTCTGCCATGGTCATGACTAAACAACATTTACAGTTCAAGATATTAACAGAAATAATAAAAAACAAAACCAAAATAAAACAACCCCAAAAGGAACACAGGTTTGTGAGGGGGTGAGGCGGGGGCGGGAGGGGCACGGACACACGGACAAACAGAAACGAGACCAAGCCACGTCTGTGGGGTGCTACGGTCGGTGATGATTGTTTTGGCATTACAGCTGCTCTCCAAAGCCTCCCTGAAGGCACCACGGCCCCTTCCCCGCTGTCCTGCAGGTGCTGCTGTCCCCAGGTCCCCATGGCCCTGGCTGGGTCCGTGCTGGTCAGAAGGGGGTTCAGTGCCCCAGAGCTGCCCCCCAGCAACACCAGGGCAGGTGTTATGGGGGCACCCTGTGCCTCTGGGGGAGCAGCAGAGGGGTCCTCATGGAGATGTCCTCATGGAGATGTCCTGCTGGGGGTGTCCTCCCAGGGGTGTCCTCATGGGGGTGTCCTCATGGAGATGTCCTGCTGGGGGTGTCCTCCTGGAGATGTCCTCCCAGGGGTGTCCTCCTGGAGGTCTCCTCATGGAGATGTCCTCATGGAGATGTCCTCATGGAGATGTCCTCATGGGGGTGTCCTCATGGGGGTGTCCTCCTGGAGGTGTCCTCATGGGGGTGTCCTCCCAGGGGTGTCCTCCTGGGGGTGTCCTCCTGGAGGTGTCCTCATGGGGGTGTCCTCATGGAGGTGTCCTCATGGGGGTGTCCTCCCAGAGGTGTCCTCATGGGGGTGTCCTCCCAGAGGTGTTCTCCTGGAGGTGTCCCCATGGAGATGTCCTAGAGCAGGGGTGCTGCAGGGAGGAGCTGCCCCTCTGGAGCCCAAAATGGGGCTGCTGTGCCCTCCCAGCCCAGGCTGCTCCAGCTCCAGTTCCAGCAGGTCAGGGTTACTGGGAGCACATGAGGGGCGCTGGGATCATGGATGGAGTGAGGGTTGGTTTGCCTGGGCTGATGGAAAGCACAAAACTCCAGCAGGGATGGAGGGGCAGGCCTGGGGACCTCCCTCCTGTGCCAGCATCCAGGCTGCTGTGCCAGCTCATTGCCCTCTGAGCCCCCAGGCTGTGCCAGTGCCTGGAGGGGTCTGGCCCTGGGGTCAGGGGCTGGGGCCCTCCAGGAGCAGTGGGAGCAGGGAAGGGGCTGGAGGGTGTCCCTGGGGGTTTGGGGTGTCCAGGCTGTGCTGGGAGGGTGCTGTGCTTGACAAGGGTGGAAACTGGGAGTGAGCATTGGGTGTCCAGGTGTGCTATGGGCAGTTCCCGAGTCCCCAGGTCCCCTGGCCTTTCCTTCCTGCTCTCCACATGGAGAACTGGCTTTGGGTTGGATTCTGTTACCTTTAGGCACCATTTGAGGGTTGGGGACATCCCAGGATGTGCTGTCCCCAGCTTTGGGGTTCCCTGGCAGCAGCTGCAGCATCCAAGCCCTGTTTTAGGGCTTTAAGCCTCCAATTAGACACTTGAGGTCAGATTTTATCCCTCAGAACCTGGCAGCTTCACTTCCCTTGGCTCCAAAGCCCTCAGCTCTCCTTGAGCTCCGAGATAAGGAAAACCAGGTCCAGTTTGGGAAAGGGGAGAAAACACAGACTTGGTGGGGGGAGCTGCATGATGTCCAGGGTGGGATTTTTCTCCTAATACCCAGATTAATTCTGGGGGCCTTGTGGTGTCAGGGGAGGCTCAGCAGAGCTGGGTCCCTCCGGCTGGTGTCTCCAGCAGCCCTGGGAGCCTCCTCTTTGCACCTATTTACATGGCTGCCCTGCTTTATGGTGGTTTATGTCATTATATAAATATTGTCAATTGCTATAAAACAAGGCAAAACCACTGGAAAATGTCATAAAAGAGATGTTTCCAAGTTTCCTAAAAGGAAAAATAGCAGGGAGGTTTTGCTTTTCATAGCGACTAATGTTTGCTTCTCCTCCAGGTACCGTCCTGCCCTCCCTGCCTTCCTGCCCAGCCATTCCTGCTCTCCCTGGATGAGGTGGAATTGGAAATCCCCACTGCCCGGGGGTGCTGTGCCAGGGGAGCAGCCTGGCATGGGGGGAGCCCCCAGGGTGCCCCAGGGGAGGATGCTGCAGTCTGAGGTGAGGCAGCCTCCACTGCCTCACCTCCTCCGTTAATGCTCAGTGCATTAATGACTGGAAATTGGGAATTTTAAATTGGCCGGATGCCCCCTCAGCAGAGGGAGGAGAGCTCCAGGTGGGTCACCCCTTGCTCCTGGCTGAGACCCCTTCCCTGGGTGGGCTCTACCCTGGCCTCGGAGCTCTGCACTGGCCCCATGCCCATGGGGACCATCCCTGGCCCCCTCTGCTCCCCACTTTGTCTCCAAGACCTTCTCAGGGACCTCAGGGGCAGCAGCTCCAGAGGGAGCGAGGGCAGAGCTGCTCTGGGTTTGGGAGTGAAACCAGTGCCCAGCCAGAAACCTGGTGTCCCCTGCAGGGATTTTCTACCATCTGAGGGTTCCTGGTGACAGCAGCAGAGGGCACCGAGCCCATGGAGGAGGTTCAGGGCTGGCCACAGTGGGGATTCAGGGGCTGAGACTGGCAGGATCTTCAGGGCACTTTGTGGGAACTGGATGCCAACTCATTGTTTGTCAGGTCTGGGTGTTTCCTTGAGGATCCTGGTTATAGATTCCTTGTAAGTGGGTGGCTGGAGGGGGACAGGGCACCCTGTGGGCTCACACCCCTTCAGTGTGGTGGGGCAGCATCCTCAGGGCTGGGGGCTGAGCATGGAGCCATTCCCAGAGTTATGCACAGCAGGAAATCACCCACCAGCATTGTCCCCTCTTGGCTGTGCCTACAGCGGACCCAGAGCATCATCACAGCCCCAGGCACCCCAGGCGGTGGCCACGGCTGTGGGATACCAAAGCCCCCCAGGACCCGCTCCTCGGGTCTGTCCTCAGCAAAAGTCTCGGTTTAGTTTCCTCTACAAGAGCTCTCTCAGTCAGCCTAAGTTGCAAGTACGTGTTTTGGGGATGGGGAGTTAATTTCCAGCGGTGCTGTTGATTAGTTTCTTACGGGGTGGATGTGCCCATGCCGTGCTTTGGAGGCAGCAGATGTTGGCAGCTGGAAGGCAGTTTGGTGTCTCTGAGTTCTTCAGCAACGGGGCAGGAGGGAGCTGGGGGGCCCCAGGTGCTGCACGCCTGCACCCCACTCGTGGGCTCTGTCTGTGTGTGCAGTTGGGTTTTGTTGGGTTCTGTTGGACCCTGTTGCATTTTGTTGGGTCCTCTTGAGTTCTATTGGGTTCTGTTGGGTTTTGCTGGGTCCTTTTGAGTCCTGTTGGATTCTGTTGGGTTCTGTTGAGTCCTGTTGGGTTTCTGTTGGGTGTTGATGGGTTTTGTTGGGTTCTGTTGAGTCCTGTTGGTTTTTGTTGGGTTCTGCTGAGTCCTGTTGGGTTCTGTTGGGTCCTGCTGGGTTTTGTCTCCCCTGGAAAAGGAGGTGCAAGCCCAGCACCCCCAGCCGTGGTCACTGCCCCCCGTCCCCCCAGCCCGCCCTGGCAGCCGGTCCCTGCCCGCCCCAGCTCTACACAAAGCAGCATGCACAGTCAGTCTCTCCCTCTCCTCCTCCTTTAGGCTTTCTTACACTTCCCCTTCTTCTCCCGCTGCTGGAACTTCCGGAGCCGCCGGGCCCACGTGTCCCGCCACTGGATCACCAGGCTGGTTTTGTCCGCAATGATGCCGCTCTGGTCGGGAGAGTCCTCGTTGTTGCCCAGCAGCAAATACTTCTTCATGGGCTTGATCTTGGGGCACTTGCAGGCGATGTCCTTGGAGTGGATCCACAGGGTCTGGTCGCCACGCCGGATGCGGTTGCTGCCCTGCTTGTAGACGGAGATGATGTTCACCGTGAACTTCCACCAGTCCGCGTTCTTCTCTGCCTTCAGGACGTGGATCTGGACAGCTGGAGAAAAACAACGCTCAGGCAAGAGAGGAGAAGGTGTTACTGCTTGGGCTGGTGAGCAGAAAATGAGCTTCAAGCCTTACCTAATGGGCTGTGTGAGGAGGAGGGATTCTGCAGCAGCCAGGGGCTGTGGATGCCCCAAAGTGCTGTCCCCAGGCCACCCCCCGAGAACAGGAGCAGCCAGTGCTGCATCTGAGGGTCCAGCAGAGCTCCCAAGAGCACCACAGGCCTGGGAGATGCTCTCCAGCTCTGCGCCTGGCAGAGTCACTGGAACATCTCTGCAAGGGCTGGGTGGCAGCTCTGGGCTCCAAGGAGATGCCCTGGTGTCCTGGCAGAGCACTGGGACACCTTCAGCTCCCACAGCCAGAGGGAGGTCGAGGACAGCCCTGATCCCTGCACAAGGTGCTGCTGCTGATGACGATGAGGATGATGATGAGGATGAGGATGATGATTTCCCATGGCTGATGCTGTGTAACCTCCTCTGTAGCCGTGGACTGAGGAAACCTCAGCCCTTGCTCTTTCCTGTGACAGGGCTAAAATCAGCTCCCAGGAAGTGCCTTCCCCAGGCAGGGCCTGCCCAGCCCTCCTGGGCTGGTTTGCCAGCTGTGGGAAAGGATTCCCCACCAGGAGGGACCCAGGGAAGCCCCAGGTGAGGGTGGCCTGGCTGGGAGAGCAGGCAGGGGCCAGGCCCTGCACAGGCTGGTGCAGCACCACCACAAAGAGCTTTTTTAGCCAAATCACTGAGCTTTTCCCTTTTCCCCACTGCTCCCTCCATGCCCTGGGAGCTGCAAACCCCTGCCCACTCACCTGCCTGTCCCAGCTGCCCCAGTGGGGCCAATCCTGTTTAAATAATCCTGTATAAATTAACAGAGGGAGAAGAAACTCCCAGAAACCTCAGGGAAAACTCTGCCCCTTGCCTTGTAACAGCCCAGTTTTCCCCCTGGATGGAGGAGCATCCCCGTGTCTCTAAAACCAAGTGATTCCAGGCTCTGGGAGGAAGCAGAGCTCTGCAGCCCAGCACAGCTTTTTAACACGTTGCAAAATATATGGGGTATTTTTTTCAGAGCGTGTCATGGAGGCCAGATGCTTTCATTAAAAAAAAAAAAGGAAAAAGGAAAAAAAACAACCCTAAGCTCTGACCATGTATTTCCCTGTCTGGTGTGAAGGTAACAAAATGTGAAGAGTAGCCAATTTTTATTTTTTGGAAACAAATCTTTCCAAAAAAGCTTAAACCTTTGACCTGCCTCGGTCCACACTGACAAAATGGAGAAAATGAATGAAAAGGAACTGGAGAGAGGTGGTTACAGGAAACTCTGCTCTAAAACACACAGTCTGTATTTTTTTTTTTTATGTCAAGGCCCCTGTCTCTTATTTTTTCCCTTTTTATTAATGAAGTGGAAGGAGTGAAAGCTTTGAGGAAGGCTTGGCTGGGGCAGGCACAGCTGCCTGCCCTGACAGCCGGATCTCTGCCCACAGCCTCACGTCCAGGACGCTCAGTTCCTCCTGAGCTCAGTTCCTCCTGAGCTCCAGGGGTGTTTGCCTGGCTGTTCCAGTGCTGAGGTGGGACCAGCATCTCCCAGGGGACACGGGACATGCAGAGAGGCACAAATGGGCCAGGATGGATTTTTGGAAGCACCTAAGCTGGATTTAAAGACTCCCTTCCCATGAAGGAGGTTTCAGTCCCTTCCTGGTTTGGGGCTCTGGCTCAGCTGTACCCCCCCAGTCCAGAGCTGGCTTTGGGGTTTGGTGCTGCCCTTCAGCTGCCCTCTCCTGGGACAGAGCTGGGCTTTGTGCTGAGCTGCCCTCCCCTGGCTGATGTTCCACTGAAGCCCTGCTCAGGCCTGTCCCCATCTCTGCATCCCTGGAGAAACATCCCTGGAGAAACCCCTGGGGCAGCAGATGGAGGGAGGTGAGAGGGGGTGAAGGTTCCTCCTGGGGATGGTGCTGCCCTTGCTGTGGTCCCCTGGGAGCAGGAGAACCAAATCAGAGGAGCTGCAGCTTCCACAGCTCCAGCTGGTGACACTGGTTTCAGTGAGGATGCGCTCTGGTCCACACTGGTGACACTGGTTTCAGTGAGGATGGGCTCTGGTCCACACTGGTGACACTGGTTTCAGTGAGGATGGGCTCTGGTCCACACTGGTGACACTGGTGTCAGTGAGGATGGGCTCTGGTCCACACTGGTGACACTGGTTTCGGTGAGGATGGGCTCTGGTCCACACTGGTGACACTGGTTTCAGTGAGGATGGGCTCTGGTCCTGGTGACACTGGGTGATGGGCTCTGGTCCACACTGGTGACACTGGTTTCAGTGAGGATGGGCTCTGGTCCACACTGGTGACACTGGTTTCAGTGAAGAGGGGATCCAGTCCAGCTCCTGACCCCACCTGTGCTCCTCCCTGACCTTTGCAAACTCTGGGCAGCCAAACCCTGGGGGGAATCTGGGGCTCCTGCACACCAGGCACTCCCAGAGATGCAGAGATTTTTCTCCAGGTTCATTTCCCTGCAGCCTGCTCTGCTCCCCAGGGAGTTCTCAGGCAGCAAAGGGACCTGGGGACCAGGGGAACAGCAGGGGGACAGCAGGGGGACAGCAGGGGGACAGCAGGGGGACAGCTGGGTCCTGGTGAGGGCAGGGGCTGCCCCAGGAGCCACATCCCACCTGACACTGACACTCCTGAAGCACAAATCCCACCTGGATGGTGCCTTCCAGCCCTTGCCACATTTTGGTGCTTTGCCAGAAGAAGGGGACAGAGTGGTCCCTGGGCTGGGGAAGGGGACAGAGGGTCCCTGGTCCCCTCCTGCATCCCCAGAGCTCAGGGATGCTCCTGGCTCCTCCAGGCCTGGCTGGGAGCCTCCAGCCACAAGAAAGCCCCAAAGGCTGGAAGCTGGAGGTGAAAGCCCAGGGGTGGATGGTTTGATGTTAATAAAAACAAAACCCAGCCCAAAGCCTCAAAACAGCGTTTGAGGGCAGCTGCTGAAGGCTGAAAGCAAAGCAGTGCCTTGCAGCATTCAGAGATCGTGAGTCAGGGCCCCAAACTCCTGAGGCTGCCATGAAAACAGGGAGGCTGGGGAAAACCTAATTATTTAATTACTTTTTAAATTTACATTTGGGGGTTGTTTGTGATGAATCTCCTGAGTTCAAGGCTTCCCCTGCTGGGGCTGACTCAGGGCTGGGCTGCAGGGCCAAACCTGTGCATGCTGTGGTGGAACCCTGGAGCATCCCACACATCCCCTGCACAGACCTGGCTGTGGGAGCCTGGGCACCATCGCTGGGCTGGGCCCTGTAAGATCCCAGGAGGGGCAGTGGGACAGAGCACCTGGAGGGTGTTTAACGTGGCCAGGTGGGAGGGTGTGCTGGGGACAGCCCTGGCAGGCCCAGATGTCCCAGTCCAAGGCAGGGCTCTCCAAAGGCTTGGCTCCCCTCTCACTGCACAAGTGCAGTGGAGTCCATGTGGATTCTATTCCAAGCAGCAGCAAAAGGTGACCCCGACACCATCTGGGTTTGGGAATGTAAAGGGCTGGCTCCTCGCTGGAGCAAAGTGTTAAAATGGGATTTTTTTCCCCCCCATTTTTTCATTTTTTAATTTATTTGGCGGCGGCTTTGCCTCGCTCCGGTTGCCAATTTCCTACTGGTTTAATATTGGAGATTTATGATCCCTAATCCCTGGGTGTGCCCTGCTGCTGGGGGACCCTCACTCCCTCAGCACGTGGCTCCAGCAGGGACTGCTCAGCCCCAGGAATGGGATTTCTCCACCTTCCCAGCAGTGCAAGGGGCTCTGAGTGCCGGGGCTGGGGCTTCCCCCCTGCCCTGGGTTTTTTTGGGGATTCGGGTTTTTCTGCCCCTCCCTCCCTCTTTTCAAGCTGCCTTTTGAAAACACATTTTGCTTTTTCCAGCAGCCCCTGCCAAGCTCCTCTCGACAAAGGGGGTGACTAAGAGGAGGCTCCGCTGAAGGAAGGATTTTTTTCTTTTTTTTTTCCAAGAAAGGGCAAAGTGAGCAGATGATCTCACCTTTCGGATGAGGATTCTGTTCCTCAGCCCCATTCCCTCCGCAGTGCTGGGACGGGGATGCAGGGCCAGCACGGGACCACAGTGCTGCTACAGAACTGTGCCAGCATCATCCGTGCAGGACCGGCCCTGCTGCAGCACAGGCAGCTCCGCGCCAGGGGCTAAATGGAGATTTGAAAGCTCCAGGTTTCCTTTACCACAGTCACGCCCCACAGAGAGCTGAAACACCCCCAAAATCGGGCAGAAAATGTGGCACTGAGGGAGTACAGGATGTTCACATCTCACCTGGATCAGCGTCACCTGCTCCCATCAGATAACCTCTCTTCCTGGGGATCTCCACCCTCGGTGGGTTCAGCCGGAATCCCTTCTGCTTCCCCGGCATTTAAGCGCCCCCACGCCAGCAAACCCCTCCTCTCTCCCTGCTTTTCTGCGAGCTGAGCGGCCCTGCGCTCCCCCACGCAGCCAAAAAGTCCCAGAAAAAGCTTTTCTGCCTCTCCTCCTGCCTCCCCCTCCCCGAATCTCCCGCCTGCCCTCCCCCCGTCCTGTTGCACTCCAAATATTTGCACCCAAACCCATCTCGCGGGAAAAAAAAGCCCAAATTAAAATAAAAAGGAGAAAACCCACAAACCCGACAAAAACAAACAGATACGAAAAATAAATAAGGCAAAATATCCCCTTTGAAAGGCTGAATGAAGCGGGGAGCTAAAAAGCCCCATTGAGGAGCGGGCGGATGATAGCTGCGATTGAGCCCGCGGGAGAAGGAACTCTGTTCAAGCTAATTAGGGCCTTTTAGGACATTCAGCCCGGCGATGCCAGCAGAACGGTGAGGAAAAGAGCCTCCTAATTGGCTTCCTGCTGGGGTGTCAGTCCCAAAGTCTTTATTATCCCTCCCTGCACCTTTTCAACCCTTTCTTCCCTCCCTGGCCCTGGTGAAAGCCTGGGCTGCCCCGGCATCGCTCACCCCGCTGCCTCTCCAGCACGGTTTGTTCTCAAAAAAGCAAATTGCCGTGGCTGTGGGGCTGGCTGGGACTGTGGGGATGTGCGGGACCCTTCCAAGGCCAGGAGGGTCGGGTGGGAGCACCCCAGTGCCAGCGCTGGGACAGTGTCCCCACACCTGAACCAGCCTCAGCACACGGCTCTGGCTCACTGGAGCTGCAGGAGCGATGCTGGTGAGAAAAGAGAAGGGAAAAGCTCATTGCAGCTCCCCTAATCCCTGCTCCAGGGGCACCTCCTCCCTATTCATTGGGATCTGCTGCCTGAGACACCTCCTGAGCCACCCACACCTCCCCAGGGTCTGCTGCAGCCCACAGGGCAGCCCTACACAGAACCGGGTGTGAGTGCCACCCAAAATTCCAATAGAACTGAGTGAGAGTGTCAGCCAAAATTCCAACAGATCCAGGTGTGAGTGTCACCCAAAATTCTAACACATCCAGGTGTGAGTGTCACCCAAAATTCCAATAGAACTGAGTGAGAGTGTCACCCAAAATTCCAACAGATCTGGGTGTGAGTGTCACCCAAAATTCCAACAGATCCAGGTGTGAGTGTCACCCAAAATTCTAACACATCCAGGTGTGAGTGTCACCCAAAATTCCAATAGAACTGAGTGAGAGTGTCACCCAAAATTCCAATAGAACTGAGTGAGAGTGTCAGCCAAAATTCCAACAGATCCGGGTGTGAGTGTCACCCAAACCCCCAACAGATCCGAGTGTGAGTGTCCCCCAAAATTCCAACAGAACTGAGTGTGAGTGTCACCCAAACCTCCAACAAAAGCGAGTGTGAGCTGTCCCAGGGCTGCACCACCCTCTGAAGTCTCCTGGGAATTATGGGGAATTGGATGCAGGTGACAGAGAACTGCTTGCTGCTCATCCCCACAGCAAAAAATAATTTAATATTTATAAATATTCAAAAGCTGTGGCAGATAACAGCACAGTGAGAGGGGACCTGGTGTCATCATAACCAGGAGACAGTGGAAAATACTTGGAAAATGTGAGTCTCCTGCAGATGCAGGGACAGCCCCCAGTGAGGGCCCACACTTGGGTGTGCTCATCCAGGGCGACACAGGGCATCGCTGCCCCTGCACACCTGGCAGGTCTGGCACTCCCAAAGCCAAACCCACACGGCTGTGGCCGGTGGCCCTGGGGACACCCCCGTGGGGACACTCCTGTCCCGCATCCCCGCGGCTCGTCCCTGCACAGGGGACACTCACCATAGTCCTTCTTACAGTACTTCTTCATGTTGATCTTCAGCTTCCCCTTGGAGGCTTTGCAGTACGAGTCGCAATCTGCGCGGGGAGAGGGGGAGGGCAAGAAAACATTAACAAAACAAATTAGCCTGCAAATGCAGCGAGCGCTGGGGGAAGGGGAGCGGCTCCGAGCCGCGGGCTGCCGTGAATAAGCAGCGTGCCTGTGATATCCATCTGCCGGGATGGGGCCATTGAGAAGCCCTTCCTTTCTAAAGAAAGCTGCTCACAAAGGAGCCCGGCCTCCTCCGCCTCCCCCGGCCCGGCTTCCCCGGCCGCCTCTGTCTTCCTGGGAGACCCGGGGGCCTCCCTTATTGTGCCACCCAGGGCTTTTGAGAGCCACACAAATTCCCGCTGTTCTGCGGCTCCCACTGGAGCCTGCCCGGAGCCCACAGAGGCCCCATTGTCACCCCTAACCCGGGCCGGTGTCAGCCTTTGGCATTCATTGCCGGCAGATTCGGGCCGGGGTCAGCCCGCCACAATGCGGGTCACGGAGGAAATTAGCAGCCCATGAAGCATTAGCAAAGCCTTTTGGTGTCCACTCTACTGAAGTGTGCAAATAAAATACCCCAGGGGGAACATTTCATTTCTAATGGGCCCCCACTGCTGGGACACGCTGGCCTGGCCCGGGCGGCCGGCGGGAGCCTGGCACGGCCCCATGGCACTGCCACCACTGCTGGCCACGGGCCACGGGCCATGGGCACGGCCCTGGAGCCTGCAGGGACACCGAGCCCGGTCCTGGAGCCTGCAGGGACACTGAGCCTGGCCCTGGAGCCTGCAGGGACACTGAGCCCGGTCCTGGAGCCTGCAGGGACACTGAGCCTGGCCCTGGAGCCTGCAGGGACACCAAGCCCAGCCCTGGAGCCTGCAGGGACATCGAGCCGGTCCTGGAGCCTGCAGGGACATCGAGCCTGGTCCTGGGAGCTGGTGGCCCTGCAGTGGGTGGGCAATGCCCTCTGGTCATTGCTGGGCACAGCCCCATGGCACTGCCACCACTGCTGGCCATGGGCCACAGGCCATGGGCACGGCCCTGGAGCCTGCAGGGACACCGAGCCCTGCCCTGGGAGCTGGTGGCCCTGCAGCAGCTGGGCAATGCCCTCTGGTCACTGCTGGGCACAGCCCCATGGCACCAGGCCCGTGCTGGTGTGTCTGCAGAGGGGCCAGGCCATGCCAGCTGCCAGGCCTGGGGTGGGCTCATGGACGTGCTGCCTGTGCCCATCCATGGCTCCTCAGCACCCACAGAATCCCCGATCCAGGGAAAAGGGACAGGGCTGTGCAGCAGGAGGCCTCGGCACAGGCACAGCCTCGGAGGCCTCCATCTCTCCCAGCACTGTCCTTCCTTCCCCATCCATTGCTGGGGCACAGGTAGGGAACCTGCTGAGGTACCCCAGGGGGCTGTGGGGAGGGTGGCAATGCTGCTGTCATGCCATGGCCAGCTCACACTGGGTGCCAAGACCATGAGGAACCCCCTCAGCACCAAGCCCTGTGACCCCTGTGTGCCCCAGCCCCTCTCATGTGGCCGTGCAGAGTCCCCATGGCTCCCTGCTGCTCCTGCTCCTCAGGAGACACCTCAGGCAAACCAGGCTTCCTGCTCTTCCAGCATGACCCAGCCAGACCCAAACCCAAACCCAAACCCAAACCCTGTGATCTTCCCCCTGCCAGAGCCCCAGCTGAGATCTGTGCCCAGCTACGGCCTGGCCAAGGCCCCTCCAAACCCTGATGGCTGAGGGCTCCCAGCCACTCGTGCCTCCCATTTGTGTTTCTCATCTGACAGGAGATGCACGATGTGAGACTCTTGCACAATTTGTCCCCAAATGTTTATGTGACGAACCTCAGGAGTGCCAAGGCTTGTGCTCCCTGGCTGTGCCAGAGGCCCCTTGTCCTGCAGGTCCTTCTCTCCCCTCTCCATGAGGCTGCAGAGGATCAGCCTGGGTCATCCTGCCCATGGGAGGTGATGCCAGAACCCAGCCACAAACCAGACTGAGAATTCCCAGAGCTGCCTGCTGGACACCCTTCTGCCATGGGGGTCAGTGTCCAGCCCCTGTCCTGCAGGAGTGGTGAGGGGGCACCAGGATGGGCCCAGCTCTGTGTGCCACTGTGCTGCACAGGTGTCCCCTGCACAGGACAGAGCAGGGCTTGGTGCTCACCCTACTGCTCTCCTCCCCATCCTGCTGACCCTGCCCTCAACAGATCCGGGACCTCCTGAGCCCCTCTCAGCCCGTGTCCAGCCCAGCCACCCCTGTGAAGCACCCAGCTCCCGGTGCAGGACAAACCCATGGTGACATCCAGCCCCTGCTCCCGGCTCTTCCCTCCGGGTCTGCTCAGCTGCACAAAATTCCAGTGCAAATCCTGGTTCCAGAGCCATGAGCCTAAACACAGCCACAGGCTGGTTTCTGGGTCAGCCCTGCATCCTGCATGGCCCGGGCCGGGGGAGCAGCAGCAGCTCCCCAGGATGGGCAGAGCAGGAGGGATGGGGGAGCAGCAGCTCCCCAGGATGGGCAGAGCAGGAGGGATGGGAGCAGCAGCTCCCCAGGATGAGCAGAGCAGGAGGGATCGGGAGCAGCAGCTCCCCAGGATGGGCAGAGCAGGAGGGATGGGAGCAGCAGCTCCCAGGATGGGCAGAGCAGGAGGGATGGGAGCAGCGGATCCCCAGGATGGGCAGGGCAGGAGCAGGAGCTCCCAGGATGGGCAGGAGGGATCAGCAGCAGCTCCCAGGATGGGCAGAGCAGGAGGGATGGGAGCAGCAGCTCCCCAGGATGGGCAGAGCAGGAGGGATGGGAGCAGCAGCAGCTCCCCAGGATGAGCAGAGCAGGAGGGATCGGGCAGCAGCAGGAGCAGAGCAGGATGGGATCGAGCAGCAGCTCCCCAGGATGGGCAGAGCAGGAGGGATGGGAGCAGCAGCAGCTCCCCAGGATGAGCAGAGCAGGAGGGATCGGAGCAGCAGCTCCCGAGGATGAGCAGAGCAGGAGGGATGGGAGCAGCAGCAGCTCCCCAGGATGAGCAGAGCAGGAGGGATGGGAGCAGCAGCTCCCCAGGATGAGCAGAGCAGGAGGGATCGGGAGCAGCAGCTCCCCAGGATGAGCAGAGCAGGAGGGATGGGAGCAGCAGCTCCCCAGGATGAGCAGAGCAGGAGGGATCAGAGCATCAGCTCCCCAGGATGGGCAGAGCAGGAGGGATGGGGAGGCTCTGGGTCCGCTGGCTCGCAGGGGGAGCAGGTGGCGGGCGGCTGCTTCGTGTCGCTCGCAGCTCAGTAAAACGTGTCAGCACAGCCTTCAGCAGCTTTGCAGCTCAAGCCCATCCCCTTGATAGATCTAATTCTCTGGCTGGGCAGAGACTTTTCACAGCTAAACACCTTCTTTGTTTTCCTTAATTTTCTTTTTTTTTTTTCTTTACAGAAAGTTGAAATTTTTTTTGTTTAAACATCTTTGGTTTGGTGGTTGTCTGATGAGGCTGGGAGCTGCAGGGTGCTGAGTGCCCATCCTGTGAGTTGTTCATGGATCCCATGATTTGTTCATGGATCTCGCTCTGCCCAGACCCCTGAAGCTGCCGGGCTGGGCAGGAGGGAGGTGCTGGCAGCAGAGCTGCGGGTGCGGGATTTGTTCTGGGCGTGGGTTCATGGATCTCGCTCTGCCCAGACCCCTGAAGCTGCCGGGCTGGGCAGGAGGGAGGTGCTGGCAGCAGAGCTGTGGGTGCTGAGTGTTGCTGCAGGGGAGACCCTGCATGCACCAGGCGCCTCTTGCTGCACTCTCAGCTCCAAGCTCAGCTCTGAGCCGCTGCAAAAGCCACATGTCGGGAACGGAAATTAAAGGCCCCTTGATTCTGACATGATAGAGCGATTAAAGCCACATTTCTTGGCCTGGGTACCTAACTGGAAATGCAGATATAAGGCTTAGATCCCCAAGGGGATTCAGATTTCTAATCCGAATTTATGCAGCTAAATTCCTATTGATTTCCCCCAGGTAGGGCCCTAAATGCCTTTGTGGGCTGCCATCCAAGGTGGAGGTGTTGTGGCTTAGGAGGGAGCCCCGGCCCTGACAGCCTGAGCCCAGCACTGGGGTGAGAGGCATTGTCCTGCCCTCCCTGCCAGGGTTGTGCTCTCTGGGGGCTCTGCAGGTGGGCTCTGGGTGCCCCCATCTCCATCATCCACTGGCAGGGATGTGCAACCAGACTGAGCCACTAAATGAAGGTGCATCCCCAAATAGCAAATCCTAAATCTGTGATTCCCTTACCAGAGAGAGCAGGACTGGGAACACGGGAGTGGGGTCTGCCTGGGGTCCCAGACACCCCCACAGTGGGGCAGGGCAGAGCAGTGGGGCTGCTTTGGTTTGCTGCAGTGCAAGGGCAGGCTGCGCTGAGCAGCCTTTGGATTCCTGCCCTTTTCTCTCCCTCCTCAGAGTTCCTGGTCAGAAATCCTCTGTGCATGAGCTGCCCCTCACATGGGGGTGAGCAGCAGTGACCGTGGGGGACAAATCTGAGCTCCCAGCTCCCCTCTGGCTCTGGCCAAATCTGAGCTAAAGCTCTCCACAGGCAGCCCTGAACCTGCGCAGTGCTGCATCCTCAGCCTGTGCCTGGGGGGACTGGAGGAAAAGCTCCTGGAGCAAAAGGGGGTGCCTGGGGGGCTGCCCTTGGGGAGGGCAGGGGCAGCAATGTCGTGTGTCTGCTCTGGGGCTGAGTGTGGGCTCAGAGCTGGGTGCTCAGAGTGTTCCCCTGGGCATGAAAACCTTTCTGTGAGCTACCCAGAGCAGCCCAAAGGCAGCTGGGAGGCACAGTCCCAAGGGACACAGGGTAAAATGCAGTCCAGCCCTGGGACAGGAGATGATGTCCCTGCAGCAGTGGTGGCAGGGATGGCCTTGGCTCTCAGAGCTCTGGAGATTTCCCCAGATGACCATGAGCTCCTGCTTCACTCCCCACAGCACTGAGGCTGTCCCTTGCTTCCATCCCAAAGAGTTCTTTTCCCATGTCCCCCATCAGTCCCAGGATCGACTGCTGGAGTCGTTTGGAGAGCTCCAGCCCTGCTCTCTCCAGGCTGCTGGCTCTGGGCCTGTGCTGAGCACACAGCCTGGGGAAGGAGGGGATGCTCTGCAGGAGCCCCGTGCTCTCCCAGGGAGCAGGGATGGGCTCATCTCCGTGGGACAAGTGCAGGGACTGCAGCCTCTGGCTCACAGTGACCCGGAGGGATCACTGCTGTAATTTAATTTGTGCAGGACTCCACTGGCAGTCTTTGTCTCAGAGCTGGCTGCTTTAATGTAAAGAAGCTTTAATAAAATAGCAAAGCTACAGCAGAGAATCCTTCCCAGGTTATTCATTTCAGCTTGTCCTGTGCTTTGCTGCACCCTTGTCTGGCCACTGAGTGTACAGGGGCCTGTTATCACTAAACTGGGTCTGTTATCACTGAACTGGGTCTGTTGTCACTGAACTGGGTCTGTTATCACTAATTGGCTCTTCTCCTCTCACCTGGCCATGCCCCAGCTGTCCTGCACGATGCCCTTTGCAATTCTCATGTGCAAATCAGTGCCCTTCATGCCCGGGCAGCTGCAGGACAGCTGGTGTCTGCAGCAGGGTGGCCTTGCAGCATGGCCAGGAGCTGGAGCAGGGAGCCACATCCCTTCCAGGCCTGGGGCTGGGCTGCTCCAGCCGTGCCAGCTGTGCTATCTGGGGGATGGTGCCCAGGTGTGAAGCACTCTCAGCCCGTGGGCAGGGATCCCAGGGCCATTCCAGGGCCGGGATTCCAGACCCCCAGAGGGTCTGTGCCAAGCCTTGGTGCCCAGCAAGCCTCTGGCACGGGTGGTGTTTAACCAGGTGCCCATGGTCTGTCCTCGGTCCCATCCCAGGAGCTGGCAGGGGTCTGTCCCACCGGCTGGAGGGGCTGTGACCACTCTGCCAAGGCAGAGGCACCTGCTGAGCAGCAGAGCATCCTCTGCTCTACAGAGCGGGCTGAGGAGCCCTTGGCACCAGCACAGGAGTGCGGGGCACCGAGGGCAGCCCTGCCCTGTGCGGGAACAGCCCCCACGGCACTGAGCCGTGCCACTCCCCGGCAGGGCAGGGCAAGCGGGAGGAGTAATTTCCACTCGTATTCATTTGTTTGGTTTGGTGCTTTGCAGACCCAAACCTTCCCCTGGGACCCCGCTGCCATCCCTGGCAATGGATGCACAAAGCCTTTCCTGCGGGATGCCACCTTGGGAGCACCTCGGGAGCATCCCGAGCCGCGCCTGCAGCGGCTCCTCACAGCCAGCGTGTCCCAAAGATGCCCCGTGCCAGGCTGGGTGCCCGCTGCCTGTGCTGCGGGAGGATCCCGGGCAGGCAGAGCCGGGAGCGCCGATCCCAGCGGATAACGGCCATTAACCTCTCCCTTGGAACAAGAAGGTGCAAATGAGCCCACAGTAGCCTCCTTTCTTCTGGCTGAGCAAGATTGATTGAAAAACAAATTGGCGCAAATAAAGCATGTAATTAGATTAAAGCCTCTCGCCTGGAGCGGCTGGAAAGCGGCAGCGAGGGATTCCCGGAGCCCGCAGCCCCTTCCCACCTCCGCAGCCCCTTCTTCCTACCTCCTTAGCCCCTTCTACCTCCGCAGCCCCTTCTTCCCACCTTCCACCTCCGCAGCCCCTTCCCACCTCCCACCCCTTCCACCTCCTCAGCCCCTTCCCACCTCCGCAACCCCTTCCACCTCCTCAGCCCCTTCCCACCTCCGCAGCCTCTCCCCACCTCCGCAGCCCCTTCCCACCTCCGCAGCCTCTCCCCACCTCCGCAGCCCTCTCCGCAGCCCCTCTCCCCACCTCCGCAGCCCTCTCCCAGCCCCAGCCCCAGCCCCTTCCAGCAGGACCACCTCCTCAGCCCCTTCTTCCCACCTCCTCAGCCCCTTCTCACCTCCGCAGCCCCTTCCCACCTCCGCAGCCCTCTCCCAGCTCCGCAGCCCCAGCCCCGGTGGTCCAGCAGGACCAGCAGCTCCAGGATGTGACCGGGCTGTCCCCCCACGGCCCCTCGGCCGCTCCGGTCCCGGCTGGGGTGCCTTTGGTCCCTCCCTGGGCACGGGCACCACCGCAGGCACTCCCCAGCGCCAATGCAGCTCGGGGGGAGTTCCCCCCTGCCTCTGGGCCGGTTTGGGGATGGGGACGAACGGCCCCAGGGGTTTTTGGTGGCTCAGGACAGGCGTGGCCTCAGCAGCACATCCCGATATTATTCCCGGTCTAACGGGAGCAGGAGGGGGCTGCTGGGGACAGTCCAGCTGTGCCAGGCACCCACTGGAAACGCTGCACTGGAAAAGCCTGCGCTGGGAACACTGCACTGGAAAACACCTCACTGGAAAACTCCCCACCAACACGGCCTTTTACAGCTCTTCCACACCTCTGCCCCCTGCTCAGCCTCTCCCAGGGCTGGCTGCACATTTCCTATCCCTTCCCCCGGGATTTATCCAGTGTTGAGCCCCAGGACACGCTGGGGACATGGGGTACAGATCCAGGGGTGCCCTGCCAAGAGCCGCTGCCAACACTGAAATACATTCCTAGGAAAACATCTGTCCTCGGGAGCCAAGCACCCCATAAATCCCTGCCTGACAGCACCTCCCAGCCCAGGGGGAAATCAGAGTTTTCTGTTGGGGAGAGATGCAGAAGTGGTGCTGGGACAAGAGCTTTGTGTCTCCAGGGGGAATCAGCCTCTGGAAATGGCCCAGGATGTCAGCCCCAACTCTGAATCTCGAGGCTTGCCTGTGGTGGGATGTGGGGATACAGGGTTGTAGGGACTAAGGGATATGGGGATGGAAGAATAAGAGGGTGGAGAAATGGAGGGGTTTGGGGTGGAGGGAGTGGGGTGCAGGGATGTGGGGCTGGAGGGATGCAGGGGTGTGGGGCTGGAGGGATGCAGGGATGTGGGGGTGGAGGGATGCAGGGATTCAGGGATGGGGCTGGGGGTGGAGGGATGGGGCTGGAGGGATGCAGGGATGTGGGGTTTGGAGGCATTCAGGGATGTGGGGCTGGAGGGATGCAGGGATGTGGGGGTGGAGGGATGCAGGGATGTGGGGCTGGAGGGATGCAGGGATGTGGGGCTGGAGGGATGCAGGGATGTGGGGCTGGAGGGATGCAGGGATGTGGGGCTGGAGGGATGCAGGGATGTGGGGCTGGAGGGATGCAGGGATGTGGTAGTGGAGGGATGCAGGGAGGGAGGAATGGATGGGTGTGGGGCTGGAGGGATGGAGGGAGGGAGGAATGGATGGATGTGGGGCTGCAGGAAGCCCGGCACTGGGATGATGAGAGCACGGTGCCATTGTGCATGAAGCTTATCTGCATTTCAGCAGTTTTGGGGGT
The DNA here is from genome assembly GCA_024865655.1 of Emberiza elegans. NCBI lineage: Eukaryota > Metazoa > Chordata > Aves > Passeriformes > Fringillidae > Emberiza > Emberiza elegans. The sequence continues at coordinate 808,302 of JALJVW010000248.1, read as the reverse complement.
TGTTTTAGGTTTTTTCCTTCAGACTTTCTGAGCTATTTTGAAGTGACCAGGAGCTCCCTCACTGGAAGCCCCTCTCCCCCATTGTGCTCCCAGCCATTCACCGGGATCACCATGAGAAACCTTTCACAGGGAGCTGGATGCTGCTGATCAATCAATCACTCAATCAATCACGCAGCCAATCCATCACCTCGCTTACAGCTGGGACAAGGCAGAGAAAGCCCGGGCAGGGCTGAATGAATCCCTCCTTTGGATGGGCACAAAGCTGGAGACTCCCAGGCCGAGCCCGGATTTACCCCGGGGTGAATGGAACGAGGATTTCCCCTCCCGCCTGCGCCGCAGGGAGCGGGGCAGGGCTTTGTTCCCAGGCCCGGGATGCTCCCGGCGCTCCGAGGGCTGACACTTCCCCAAAAGCCTCGGGCTTTTCTCCCTGCCGGGGCTGAAACGAGCTCCAGCTCATCAGGGAGGGAAGTTTTCATGTTCCTGGTTCTTGGGGAAGGATTTGGGCTGAGATTTGGGTACCACAGCACGCAGCCAGCTCTGCCCCGGGTCTCCTCTGAAACGAGCTCCAGCTCATCAGGGAGGGAAGTTTTCATGTTCCTGGTTTCTTGGGGGAGGATTTGGGCTAAGATTTGGGTACCACAGCACACAGCCAGCTCTGCCCCGGCTCTCCCCTGCCCTCTGGGAAAGCTGCAACCTGCAGCCAGAGCTGCTCTGGGTCTGGGGGGGCCAGGGATCTCTCAGAGTCGGCTTTTCCCTTTCCTGCACTTACATGCAGCCTTTTCCCCACCGGCCAGGAACAAAAGGGCCCAAAATGACATTTGGGAGGGCCAGATCTGGTTTTGGAACTGCAGAGGTTGATTTCCAGGGGAAAACCATGGGGAGCTGCATCAATCCAATCACCTGGTTTTATTTAAGGCCCCTGGCTGAAATCATCCATTTCAGATAATCATTCTCCAGAAAATCTGGATTTGATTCAGATAAGACAAGGACTGACTGGCAGGTTTGTAAACCTTTGTAAACCCCCCCCCACTGCTATTTTTGTTTGCCCTTTCACTGTGGTCTCTTCTGTCTGAGAGGGGCCAAAAAAGCACCAGAAAAGCTCCTCTTGCCTGGCAGCAGGAATGAGGAGCAGCCCCTCCTCTTCCTCCAACCTCCCAGCATGGAGAGCATGGATGCATTTCATCTAAACAATCCACTTTTGGCCGGTTTTCCCAAACTGATTGGGACCCCTGAGAGTAAGGCAGAGCCAGGCAGGACCCCCCACCAGAGCTGACATATCCCACCCATGATTCCAAGGCCAGCTTGGGCCATGGTCAGGTTGGGGTGATGCTCCCTCAGCTCTTGGCCACTTTCTGTCCCACTTGTGGCCACGAGCACAGGAAATGGGGCAGCACCTCTCCCACAACTGCCTGCACTCAGAGTCTCCCACCAACTGCTTTTCCCATCTTGTTTCCAAACCCTTTTTCTCCCATAGCATGGGAGTTCTGGCTCGCAGACACTGATTTAGGGATTTGTGAAAAACCCCCAGATTTCAGCAGGGTGGGGGTGGGAGTTGAGAGATGCCAAGACACAGCACTGCTGGATGCTCCCTGTTGAGGAAAAGGGATGAAATATGGAGGGCTCAAGCTCCTTGGACAAAGTAGTGCTTAAAAACTCCAAAATAAAATCCCAGTGAGAAGAATTATGATGGGATTCTGTGCCTGATGGATTGCTCAGCTTGGCTCAGCCTTCACTGGGCTTTCACTGGGAGAAGGCTCCTGGTGGGATGCCCGGGTCCCTGGTCACCCCTCTGGGCAGGGAATGGGGACATCTGGCCCTCCAGGGACACAGGGATCCACAAGGCACCGTGCAGGCATTTCCCATCCCTCCCAGACCACGGATAACCCGCTCCAGCCTCCAGCCAGGGTTCCTGAGCTAAGGAAGGGCTCTGACCCTGCTGGGATGTGCTCAGTTATCAGCTTTATGCAGCTTTATGTTTCAGTTATCAGCTGGGCTTTAGACCCCTGAGCAGCCCCTCTCCCATGGCGGGCTGCAGGGCTGCTGCTGTGTTTGCACAGGGTAAAACCTGTCCCTTCAGTCAGTCCCACACGCCCCTGTGACAAACACTGGGGACTGAGGATTCCAGGACTGTCCCCTGCTCCTGAGCCTGGGTGACAGCCCCTGCCACAGCACTCGGCTCAGGGATCAATGCAAGGTGACATCTGTCACTTTTAGTACAAACTCCTTAATTTATGAACCACCGAGACAGAAGTAAACAGCTTTTCCGCATCCTGTCCTTCAGAGCTGGGGCTCAAATACCCCGGGAAGCTGCAGGCAGCAGCACAGGACAGGTCAGCCTTTGTGGGACCCTCTGGCTCCTGCTGCCATCCCCTGGTCAGCACCATCGGGTCCCTCGGTGACATGGGGGGACAGCAGTGGTTCCACTGGGATCCAGCACTGGGTAACACCCCTGTGCTCACAGGTTCAGCAGGAAATCCTCCTGCACCCTCCCTGCACACCGGGGAACAGCAGGCTCTCAGGATGCTGCCCGCGTGTTTCCAGCACGTTTGGGCATCAAAGGAAACCCCCCGTCCCGGGACGAGCAGCAGGATTTATGGCTTTGGTGCAGTTTATCTCGAGGGAAGTGATTGCTGAGGAGACATTGAGCACGGAGATGCTCCAAAAGGAGGGAACAGAACGTACCTGCGGGTTCCTCGGCACTGCTGGCAGCCGTGGTGGGCGGAGCGGCTGGGATCTCTGCGGGACACACAGGGGACAAAGGGGGAAGGAGAGGTTATTGCAAACCCCAGAGCTGCTCCCTGCCCACGCTGCAGGCTCCCCTCCCGGCCGTGTGCGCCAGAGCCCCCAAACCACTACAGCGGGAGCTGGGGAACCAGGCACCCCTCAAAGCTGCCACCAAGGGGGTTTTAACAAAATATTCTGGCTTTCGGCAGCGTGCTGCACGGTGCCCAGCCCTGTGGCTGCTGTCACTGCTGTCCCCCCAGCTGCTGTCGCCAGCTCGGAGGCGGTGCTGGCACTCCCCCAGTGAGAGGCAGGGTGCGGGTTCAGCACTGCAGCTCTGCTGGGGTGCAAGGGGTGCCTCCCACATTTAAAGGAAACACAAACACATCTGGTGCCAATTCCCCGGTCCCTGGCTCTGATTTGGGGCCTGCTTTGCAGAGCTGGAACCACATCATGCTCTGGAGACTCGTTGCCAGGCCTGGCTGTGTTTGTTGAGAGGATGGACTGTGGATGGAGGGAGGGAGCCACATGGTCCCAGCTGTGCAGGATGCTCCCCTTGGATGTCCTTCCTGCATTCAGGGCACGGTGCTGGCATTTCCCTGCATTCCCGGGAATCCTGGGGGGGAACACCCACCGAGGCAGGGTTTGCTAGGGGTGTGGCAGCAGCTCATAGAGCTGCAGCCCAATCAACATCAGATGATTTTTGGGGTGGCTCACCAAAAAATTAAACCCAGCAGAAGCCACGGTGCATGGCCAGGCAGCACTGGGAGCCAGCACAGCCATCCCACAGCTGGGACTGGGGGTGCTCTGCCAGGCCTGACACAGACCCAAGGTGTTCTTTTCATGGCTACCAGTCCCTGGGAACAGGGAATTACCAGCAGTGGTAAATCAGAGAGTGGCTGTGCCCAGCCCCAAACCCTGGATGGGCCATGTTGAAATCCTGGGCCTGTCTTTATTTAGTGCCATGAATCCTGAGGGAGCTGATGCAAGGAACAATTTGGTCTCTGATTTCCCCTGGCCCTGGGGAATGATTCATGATAAACCTTTGTGCACACTTGCTGCAGAGCAGACTGGAGCCACGGCTGGAGGTCCTGGGGACAGCGAGCCTCTGCTTTGGGCTCTTGCTGCCCCATTGCAACATGGGCAAAAATGAATCTCAAGTGGCCCCAGACCACCCTGGAATGTCTGTTTTCTTCAGCAGGAGAAGGTGGAGAAAGGGTTTTTGCCCCAGAATGTGGCAATGGCCATGCTGGGGAGGGGGGGCAATGGTGTGGGAACAGACTCTGGGTCTCCAACAAAGGCTGGAATCATTTAACCTTCACTTTTCTTGCTGGGCCTTTTTCTCCTTTTAGCAGCAGGGAATCGCCCCTTAGGGGAGCAGTTCCTCCTTCCCATCTCATCCCAGGCACATCAATTTTGATGCCTTGTTTTGTTAGGGCAGAGGATGTCCCACAAGGAGCAGGAGCCACTGGAAGGTCCAACAGCAGCAAACGCCACAGGCAGCAGAGAGGGGCACAGGACTGACCCCACCAGGTGTTTGCAGAGCAGAGGCTGCAATGGAAGCATTTTGGGAGCTGTACCTGCCTTGGGAAGACAAATTGAAAGCAAACCCAAGGAAGCCAAGGGCAAACCCACCCATGGGATGGCTCTGGGAGTGCAAGAGCCCCTGCAGCAATCCAGGGGTCTCAGCTGTGATGGAAACTCCATCAAAGGAGCAGCTCCTGTGGTCTGAGCTCTGTGCCAGTGCAGCACAGCCTGATTTTGGAAAGAAGAACCTGTTTGTAGTGATCTGCTTTAGCATCCAGCCCTGATGTGGCACCCCTAAAAAAGCACACCCCTGTGCTTTTGGAGCACCTCTGTTCCATGAAACAAAATGGAATTCCCAGCAAACCTGGCTGTAGATGCACTCACAGAGCCCCCCAAGGAGGCAGGAGAGCTGCTGGAAGCTGCTGTGGGTTCTGGACCCCGTTTGGGCAGAGCAGAGGGGTCCCCAGGCAGTCCCACCCCCGAGCACTGTGGCGTTCAGCACCCCCAGCCTGGGCAGTGGCTCCGGCGGGTTTTAAGGGTTAAAATCCCTATTCCACAGAAAGGAAGAAGATCCACCTACTTATGCAGGGGGCGATGGGGGAGCGGCTCTGCTGGTAGCCCTTGGCGCAGCGGTTGCAGGTGATGCCGGTGACGCCGTCCTTGCAGGGACACTGGCCCGTGGTCTGGTTGCAGGTCTGGCCGGCGGCACCCACGGGGTGACAGTCGCACTCTGCGGGGACACACGGCAGCGGGGTCAGGGCAGGGCACGGGGGGCGGTGTGGCATGGGCGGGAGGGGGGCAGCACCCCCGGCACCGCTCCATCCTCTCTGCGCTCCGGGAAGCCCCCGGAATGAGCTGGAACAGAGCTGGCGTGGGGCACAGGGGCTGGCCCTGTCACAGCCCAGCTGCGGGGACAGAAGTGCAGTCAGGATGACAAATCCTGGGTGGCAGCGTGGGGGTGCATCCCGCGGACACAACTGCTCACCCCATCAGTGCTGAGATCAGGAATTTGCAGGATTTAAAGGCAGGGGGGCAGCACCCACTGCCCCCACCCAGCAGCCCCAAGCCCCCGGGGGCGGTGGCAGGGCTGTACAGAGGTGCAAACCCAGCAGGGTGGTACAGAATACAAACCCAGCAGGGTGGTACAGAGTACAAACCCAGCAGGGTGGTACAGAGTACAAACCCAGCAGGGTGGTACAGAGGTGCCAACCCAGCAGGGCTATACAGAGGTACAAACCCAGCAGGGCTGTACACAGGTACAAACCCAGCAGGGTGGCACAGAGGCACAAACCCAGCAGGGCTGTACACAGGTACAAACCCAGCAGGGTGGTACACAGGTACAAACCCAGCAGGGTGGTACACAGGTACAAACCCAGCAGGGCTGTACACAGGTACAAACCCAGCAGGGTGGTACAGAGGAACAAACCCAGCAGGGCTGTACACAGGTACAAACCCAGCAGGGTGGTACAGAGTACAAACTCAGCAGAGCTGTACACAGGTACAAACCCAGCAGGGCGGGATGCAGGTACAAACCCAGCAGGGTGGTACACAGGTACAAACCCAGCAGAGCTGTACACAGGTACAAACCCAGCAGGGTGGTACAGAGGAACAAACCCAGCAGGGCTGTACAGAGGCACAAACCCAGCAGGGCTGTACAGAGTACAAACCCAGCAGGATGGTACACAGGTACAAACCCAGCAGGGTGGCTCAGAGGCACAAACCCAGCAGGATGGTACACAGGTACAAACCCAGCAGGGTGGCACAGAGTACAAACCCATCAGGGTGGTACACAGGTACAAACCCAGCAGGGCTGTACAGAGTACAAACCCAGCAGAGCTGTACACAGCTACAAACCCAGCAGGGCTGTACAGAGGTGCCAACCCAACAGGGTGGTACACCGATACAAACCCAGCAGGGTGGTACACAGGTACAAACCCAGCAGGATGGTACACAGGTACAAACCCAGCAGGGTGGTACAGAGTACAAACCCAGCAGGGTGGTACAGAGGTGCCAACCCAGCAGGGTGGCACAGAGGTGCCAACCCAACAGGATGGTACACCAATACAAACCCAGCAGGGCTGTACACAGGTACAAATCCAGCAGGGTGGCACAGAGGTGCAAACCCAGCAGGGCTGTACACAGGTACAAACCCAGCAGGGTGGTACAGAGGTGCCAATCCAACAGGGTGGTACACAGGTGCAAACCCAGCAAGGCTGTACACAGGTACAAACCCAGCAGGGTGGTACACAGGTACAAACCCAGCAGGGTGGTACAGAGGTACAAACCCAGCAGGGTGGTACACAGGTACAAACCCAGCAGAGCTGTACACAGGTACAAACCCAGCAGGGTGGCACAGAGGCACAAACCCAGCAGGGCTGTACACAGGTACAAACCCAGCAGGGCTGTAAACAGGCACAAACCCAGCAGGATGGTACACAGGTACAAACCCAGCAGAGCTGCACACAGGTACAAACCCAACAGGGCTGTACACAGGTGCAAACCCAACAGGGCTGTACACAGGTACAAACCCAGCAGGGTTGTACACAGGTACAAACCCAGCAGGGTGGCACAGAGGTACAAACCCAGCAGGGTTCCGCCACCCCTCAGCTTGGGCAGAAACAATCGCTCGGGAATTCATTCCACATGCACTCCAGGAAAAATCAAAGCAGTCCTTTCAGAGCCCTCCCCGCTGAGCAGCATCCCTGGCAGCTGGCACTGCGGGCACAGGAAGGAAATGCCCTTGTGGGATGGAGGCAGGCGGGCTGAGGACCTGCTGTTCCCGGCCAGATGGATGCAGCCTTGACGGCAGAGCCGGGCAGATGTGAAGGGTTTGGCAGGGGATGTAAATACTGCACTTGAAAACATTCAAACATTCACCATCTCATTTCCCACAGTGGGACTTTACCGGCACAGCTGTTTGGGGCGGGGGGGTGGGGGGGAATATAAAAAAAAGCAAAAAGAAGAAAAGCCAAAAAAAAAAAAAAAAAAAAAAAAAAAAAAGCATCAGGGCTTGTTATCATCACTGCTCCAAAAGGATTAGGGCCTCGCACATTTGTTAACAGCCCTGATTTCTAAGAGCTGCAAGCGCTGTGCCAGACTGTGGGCTGCCCCTGCTGAGCTGTGGCAGGGACAGGCGGGCAGGCAGGAAACTTTCCTTTTCTTCTGCAGCATCCCGGGAAGGAGGCAGCCAAATCCCTCCCTGGGGAGCCCTGATCCCGCTCTCCTCCTGCCCCTCAGGGGAGCTGCCTGCCAGGAGCAGGGGCTGGGGGAAGCCTGTCCCCCTGCCTGGGCCCTGGAGGGGGCTGCACTGGGGTCAGGGCACGGGGAGTGTCCCCAAGGGCACCAGTGTTCAAGCCCCAAGCCCCCAAAGTGGGCACCTCATTCCCAAGAGGACTTTTCCTGGACCCTGCAGCTCTGCTTGGTTTGCTGTGCACGCCCCTGGCTCTCAAACACCCTAAATGTGGCTCATTTGGGGACAGCAGAGCACAGCCCATGTCGGGTTTGGATTCCCAAGTGTTGGTGTTTGGCCGCAGGCTCCCTCCAAGCCAGCCCAGCGTGACCCTGCCCCAGTAGCCCCAGTCTGACCTCACTGGGCAGCAGCTCCCGGCTGATCCCTGCCCAGCAGGGTTGGGATGGTGCCTGGAGCACCCCTGCTCTGGGATGTCAGCTTCTCATGGGGACATCCCAGAGCTCCAAACTGCCACCAGCCCTGACCCCACAGGTGCTGGGTGGGAAGAGACGGAGCCTTGCCAAAACCCGATGATTTTTCACGTGAGAGGGAAAGAAAAACCCTCAAGAAACCGACAAAACCTTTGCTCCTTTCATCTTCTTTTCCTAACACTTCTGATTTGGAATTTTTGATTAAAAGTCTCTCTCCCCCCTGCCCCGAGCTGTCCCTGGGAAATGACTCCTTGCAAACCTGCCCACAGCAGAAATCTCCTTTTGTAAAGCTAATTTAGATTGGAAATGTTTTAACGGGAAGTCAGCGTGGCTGGTGATGAGCAGAGGGATGCTTAGGTGGGAAAACCTTCAGGCTGCAGCCCCAAGGGATGGCTCGGGTAACGCTGGGGGAGAGGAAATAAAAACACGTTTAGCGAAGGCCTGAAGGAGGAACCGGAGAGAAAAGAGTCAAAGAAGAGCAGAGAGTCAGGAGTTAACACAAAAATCAGGGAAGGGTTACCCAAGGAGAGGCAAAGGGCAGGAGGATGGGGAGAGCAGCCTCATGCTTCAGGCGTGCCCTCGGGGCTGCTCCAGGCAGAGCCCATCCCGTGAGGAGCCCCCGGGTGAGGGGATCGCCCCCATTCCAGTGGGACCGATCGGGGAAAAGAGGGAAAAGAGGGAAAAGAGGGAAACGAGGGAAAAGAGGGAAAGGAGGGAAAAGAGGGGGAAAAGTATTGGTGATGAGTAAGATCCCCAGGCTCTTGAGGCTGGGCTGAGAACACCGAGGGCTCCTTGGACAGTGCAGAAATCAATCAATCAATCAATCAATCAATCAATCAATCAATCAAATGCTGCTGCTTCCTTCCCTCATGAGGCAGTAGCTCGGCCAGCTCGCCCAGAGCTGCCGGTTATTTTCAGAGCCGAATCTCTCTGAGGTTGTCTCTTCTCCCCCCAGGCCGGGCTCTGATGTCCCCAGGTGTGATGTGACGTGCCCAGGGATGCAGGGAGCACGAGTGGCAGAGGGTCGGGGACCGGGATTTCACCGGGATGAGATCCCGGCGATCTCTGCCGCACCGAGGGGAAATCCTCCTCTCTGGGCGACGGGACGGGCTCTGTGCCACCTGTGCCACCTGTGCCACCTGTCCCCAGCGCCCCCTGGTCACAGCCCGTCGTTCCCAAGCCCCGGGACCCAGGGCAGCTCAGCGCTGTCGCCGGGGGAGGCAGGAGGGGCTCTCGCCGTGGCTGCAGATGGGGATTTGCCGTCCCCGTCCTCGAGAAGCTGAACCAGCGCCAGCAATTAGGAGCAATTAAAGGTAATTTACAGTTCCCCGGCCAGTGCAAACACTTGCAGCCAGCAATTACAGGCTCTTCTCCTTCCCCAGCCATGGAGGGCCGGGCTGCTGGTGCTTGATGCTGATTTTCCCGATCCGGTTCAAATTCCTTTGGGCTGCGGCCCCAAACTGATGGAAGTGTGCACCAGGATGCCAGCGGGGGGGTGATCGCTGCAAACGCCCCTTTGGCATCTGCGATGGGCACCCTGGCACTCACAGGACGCGTTTGCATTCCTGAACTTCCCTGGCTCTGGGATTTGTGGATTTGTTCATCTGCCACCGAGGTGCAGAAATTCAGCAGAGCCCTCGGGGCAGCGGAGCCGAGGGCAGCTCTCTGAGCAGGACAGGAGAGTGTCCGGGACATCCCGGAGATGACGAGGAGAAGAACGCGGGGTGTTCCTCATGCCTGAAAGGATCGCCCCACGGAGGGTACGGTGAGATGGGAAGAAGCAAACGGGGATGATGCTGAACAAGAGAAATGCCCACAGAGCATTGGGGGAATGGAAATACCTCTCAGGATTTCGGGGTTTTTTTCAGAAAACCTCTAAGAAAAATTTATGCTGAGTGTCTGTGGCAGAGATGACCGGGAATTCCTACTAAAAAATAAGTTATTTTTGGTTGAAAACATGGCTGTGAAGGAGAAAACAAGGAACAGGAGTCTGTGGGGAGGCTTTGAACGGACAATGGGGCAGCAGTGGGGGTGCCTCTGCTCCCAGAAGCTGAATTCCCAATGAAATAACCATCAGGAAGGCAGGGAGCTGAGAGCACTCCCAGGTGAGCACCTCGAGCTTGGCTGCTCCAGATGTGAGGAGACCACGGCGCTCTGTGCGAGACAGAGCCGGAGCGGCCGAGTGGATGGGGGGACAGCAGCCAAAATCCGGAGTGCAGAAGGAGGCATAATTGCAAGGAGGGAACAGGATGGCTCATCCACGCTGAAGGGTCCCAATTAACTGCAGCCACTCCAGGAAAAGATCTGGGACTCAATGAAACATCTGGCTGATTGCAGCGGAGCTCAGAAGAGCCGCAAGATGGGAGGCTGTGAAAGGGGGAGAGGGAAACTCTGAATTCACATCGGGCCGCTATAGAAATCAATAGCACGTCCTCAGCTGGGAGCTGCGGTGAAAGGCACGGAGAGCACCCACGGAAAAGATTCGGAATGCCTTGCCAAGAGACGGTGGAGGGCTGCCAAGCAATGCGCAGCGCCGGGAAGGTCAGACAGGTGCTCCTCTTCACTGGTCCTTAAAGGCAGCAACAAAGGGACATTGAGGGCCTTGAAAAGGCAACCTTTTCAGCGATAAAAGGAAACGCTGCTTTGCACCGCACGTAATTAACTCGTAGAACTCCTGCTACGAGACACCATGGCAAGGGCCCAACAGGATTAGATAGGGCTCTGAATGAGAACATCTGTAGTTACATTAGCTGGGATTAATATATATACGGATATAAGCACTGCCAGGCAGCTCCTCACCGCCTGCAGCCAGGAGATTTCCCCCGGGGCCAGGCTCTGCCCAACCGGCTGCCGTGGGCTTTTATAGCTCTGTCTGGGGCTTCCAAATCAGCCCCGATTTTCTGTACAAACCTGCTGAGGCAGAGCATCGCCCGCCTCTGTGCTTCAGCTCAGGTTTGGGGGCTAAAAAACACCTGGAAGGGTCCTGGGGCGTGCTTGGGACAAAAAAACCCCGCAGTTTTTCAGTTCAGGTGGTTGAACTTGCTGAGGTGGTTCTGCCCCACTGAAGGTTGACAAATAGCACGACAAAAATGCAAATATTTTCACACCTCCCCGGTGCTCGGGTGGAGGTATTCCCAGCCGCTAATCCTGCCCCGCACACGTGTGGGGAAAGGTAAACAGAGGGATAAATCTCCAGGCTCAGCTCCCCTCAAGTGTGACCTTTGTGGAGAAGGTGCCTGAAAAGATCTGCATTTTTGGAGAATTAGCATCTTCCTGTTTTCGGGCAAGCTGCTTCCTTGGGAGCTTTTCAGAGTGATGAAAAATCCTTTTGCCAGGACAAGAAAAAAAGGCTGGATTTGCCAGGGTGTCCAGATTTCCTCTTGTCACCCTGGATGTGCCGGATCACAAACCTCACCAGATCCAGCCTCTGGACTGAGCAGTAACCCAACAATGCATTAAACTGGGAAAAAACCCTTAATTTGCAATAATCAGTGGTGAAGGCTCCCACATTCGGGAATCACACTCAGTCTGAAGTACAAATTCAATCCCAGGTAGCCAATGTGCCTTAGGTGCACGTTTATATTTAACCAGGCTTTAAAATGCTTTTCCAGAATCATGGCCAAAAATTACTTCCCTTTGGTTGTTTCCCTTCTTTCCTCCAAAGACTTCAACGGGAGAAAAAAAAATGTGGCTACAGAAAACTTCTGCTGGAAAAAATCACAACAAACCTAGGTTTGTTGTCAAAATGTCAAAACAAATTCAATTTAAATTCTCCTGTTGCCTCAACAACGCATCCTGATGCAGCAAACATGTCTCACTTAACCTTGTGGTTTAGCATTTAGAGGGGTGGTTCTGGCATCATTGCTTAAGTGAGGTTTTTTGTTGTAGAGTTTTGTTTTTTTCCTGCTCCACTGCCTTTAGGAGCTCAGGTACTTTAAATCCTGCTCCCTCTGAACACATCTTCCCAGGGAACTCAAGGTGTGAGAATTCCTGGAGTGTCCCCCGTGGCTGGAATCCATCCCAGAGGTGGCCTTGAAGTGGTCCCAAGGAGGACAAGATGTTTTCGCAGCTTTTCTTTTGCCTCCTGGCTTTGGGAAATCGACTCAAAACAAGCAGAGCTCCTTCCTTTGGATCCCTATCGCGGTCATTTGTCCGTGGACGAGGGAGGTCTGAGCCGAGCCTGTGCACCTGAGCGCTGAGGAGAGGTTTGTGCTGGCTCTGGGCACCTCCCGTGGGGATGGGAGAGCACTGGCACTGCCAGAGCATCTCCAGCACGGGCAGCACGTCCTGCAAATCCCCCGGATTTATGGGGAAGAGAAGCTGCCATTGGGTGTGCACCCACGCAGTCTGGCCCCAGCTGGTTTGCAGAGCACAAGCAGGGGTGGAAATGTCTCTGTGCTGACTCTGAATACCAATAATGACTTTAAATATTAACCACTAACTGCTCTGCCGTGAGCTCCTCAGCCTGCCTGCACACTGGGAGCTGCATTTAGCCCTCCAAAGGATCATGTTCGTGCCCAGTGTCCCTCAGCACATTCTCCTGGAGATTTAAAGGTTTCTTGCCAGCAGAACATGAATTCCTCCTTTTACTGGGCAGAGCCAAACAATCTCTGGGTGTCTCCTGCTGTCCCTCCTCCCGCGCCACTTCTCAGGGCTCTCCCGTTTCCCCTCCTGGGCTGGCACTCGGGGGAGCCAAGGGCTTTGGTGCCCCGCAGTTTGGGCCAAATTTCACAGATCAGACCTTGGCTTTGTCTTCTCCATAACAAGGAACAGACGGGGCCACAAAGCCTCCACTGAGCTGGAGTCGCCGCTAATCCGGAGGGGCCTTGGAACCCCGGCTATAAATCCACTTTTTGGGCAGGGGCACTGTGGGCAGGCATTAGTGACACACACAATGGGACAATTATGGCAGCACTCCCCCAAATGCTGGAAAATTCCCTTGTTCCAAAATTGTTCAAACTTCCCCTGTCCACTGAGAGCGCCACTTCCCACGTGCTTCCAGCAGGGCTGGAGAAGCTGCCAGGGATGCTGAGATGAAGCACTGGGGTTTCCTTCACCCCACTTTGCTGGGAAGACTCGGGTTTTATCGTGGAGGATGTGATTCCTTTGATTTCCCCATCAAAAATCAGCTGCAGGGGCAGCTCTGGCCAGGCCAAAAGCAGCAGCTCAGTGGGGCACGGTGGCCTCATGGACCTAAAGCCAAGCCCAGCTGCCCCTGCCCTCATGGGAGATGCTGCATGAGGAAGAGCAGGTTGGGAATGCTGTTATTGAAGGGGAAAAAAAAGAGAGACAAAGTTTTTCTCTTCCTGATGCGTTTTTAGCCTGGCTCTGGAGGAAACGAGGTTCCTACAAGTGCATTTTCCCTCTAATAATAAAAATCAAATCTGGCACCGGAGCAGAAGTCTCAGAGATAATGAGGTTGCCACAAGGCTCAGGAAAGGAGGCAGTGGAGAAGGTGAGGGAGAAGCTGGAGAAGATCTGCAGAAAAGGATCCCTTTGGTGTGCACAGCCCTCATGGGACACCAAAGCACCCACAGTGGGGAGAGTCCCCAGCACCCCAAGAGCAGGGAGAAATCCCGGTGAGAGCTCCCGGGGCACAAATCCCAGCCCCTCGTTTGTGATGCTCTGAGAAGCATCTGTTTAAGTGGAAAAGAAATCCTTTCCTACCAGGAAAAAAAAAACAACAAAACCCTTTTCACTTTAGTACACTGAAAACCAGAGTGTGGGGATGAGCAGGGCTGAGCTTGGGTTTAATTCTCAGGATCTGAGAGCCTGAAGCACTTTCCACTTCTGAGAGCTGCTCTGAAGCAGGAAATTATCTCCATTATTGGAAAACATTCATGGGGAAGGCAAATTATTCCTTTTCTTTCCTCTGTCTCGTGGATATGCAAAGGTCTGGCTTTGCAAGTGAATTTAGCAACTTTTGTCCTTAGTCTGAGAGCAGCAATGGAGAGCTGGGGTTTAGTCTGGTTTTATTTTCTTAATAGGGTGCAAATTCCCCTCCATTGTGTCACCACTTCTGACAAACCACATCCCAACCTGCCCTCCAGGATTGCTCCTGGATGTTTCTCTGCTGGAAATCCAAACCCAAACCCCAGTTTGGAAGGTGGCTGGCCCCCAGTTCATCCAGTAAAGCCCTGCTGGGCACCAGCATTGCCAGGATGTGATTTTTCAGGAATGCAGGGCCGGCTCTGGTCTGGGAATCAATGCTGTCTACATTGTCCTGTTGAGCTGGGCCCTCCACATGTCTGCCATGGACTCAGGACTCAGCTGTGGGCTGTGTCTCTCCTCTGGAGGTACTGAGGTGGTTTCCAGGTGGGAATGGAGATTCCAGCTCCTTCTGAGCAGCCTCCTCCACCTCCTCATGGATTCAGCAGCGTCCTGCCCTGAATTCCTCAACTCAGCAAACTCTGCCCACTCTGCCTCACACAGAGGCAGCTGCCTCATCTGATGTGTTTGCTCATCCATCATTAAAATGTGGATTTTAATGGATTTTTTAAAAGCTGTCATGGGCCGGGAGATGCCTTGTGCTGAGCTTGAGTCTTACTTGAACAAAAAAATCACTGCTTTTCCATGGTTTCATTCTACAAACTCAGAACAGCATGACAGTAATGCTGGTGTCCCTTCTTTCTCTGGGATCCCTCCAGCCCAGGGGGGTGAACGGTGCAGCTCTGCCCTGGGTCGTGGCAGTGCCAAGGAGGAGGTGACACTTGGTGGCACTCAAGCCTTCTCTGCTTCCCCAGGACACTCCCACAGTGACCTGTGAGCGTGGACAGCTCAAAGCTGCATTTCCAGAACCTTCTCCAGTGGTCTGTGTGTGTCTGGGGCTGTGGTGGCAAGCTGTAGATGCAGAAGCCATAAAGCAGCTCTCAGGGCTTGCAATAACATCAATATCAGGAATTATGGGGCAGTGGGGAAGGGTGACTCAGGCACAGCCACTGACAAATGCAGGATGGAAATGCAACCAGAAAATCATTCTCGTGGCAGTGGAAGAGAATCTCCACAGGGGAGGAATTGAAGTCTGTGCTTGGCAGATCAATGCCTGGAAAGTTTGGAATTTCTCCAGGGATGTGATTCCTCAGAGGTGACCAAGCCCTGACACAAGAGCCCAGCCCAAGCCCTGCCAGCACCACGGGCTGGCTCCTCTCCCTTCTCAACAGTAGCTCCAGCTGGAATCCAAGGAAGAGCAAAAGGAGGAAAGGGAGGGAAGCAGGTTTGACCATTAAGGAAAACTCCCTGGGGTGAATTCCTGGAAAGTATTGCCTTGGAGTTTGCCTTAAAGCCACAGCTGAGATGGTTGAGAGATGGGCATCAAAATGAGGCAGCTCTGCAGAGGGGAGCATCTCCCTCAGGCTGGGGACAGAGCCCTGCAGGAGCCACCACTGCTGGCCCTGCTGGCCCTGGAGCCCTGGAGCCCTGGAGCAAGGATCCAGCCAGGCCATCCCAGTGTCTCTGGCACACCTCAGCTGTGAGCTTTTCTGCCCACCCAGGCGTGGACTGGGGACCGTGGGGACAGGGGACATCTCCAAGGCTGGAGGGATGCTGACCACAGCTGGAACCATGGGCAGACTGGTGTCCCTATGCTACACCAGGACACGAGCAGTGGGACATCTCTGGTGGCAGTGCCACCATCCTCAGGCTCTGCTCTGGTGGCAGTGCCACTATTCTCAGGCTCTGCTCTGGTGGCAGTGGCACCATCCTCAGGCTCTGCTCTGGTGGCAGTGCCACCCTTCTCAGACCCTGCTGTCTGCCGTGGGTGCTCCCCTGGCACCTCCTGTGCCCCAGGCTCCCAGTGGGACCCAGCAGCAGGAACAGAGAGGATCCATCTCCCCCGGCCCAGCCTTCAGGGAATGAGCTCTCAGCTCTAAGCTGGTCACGCAGCTCCCTCTATAGTCACTGGAGAGACACAGGGACGGGTGCCACTGTCCCTGTCACCGGGGGCTCTGCTGGGCTCTCCCAAAGCCAAAGGGGTTCGGGTTCTGCCTCGCTCAAGGTCTGTGACTGGGTGGGGTAAAACCCTTTATGTGCACCCATGAAATCAAGGACAGGAGGCTGAGCCCATGGGGACAGCTGTCACCTCCCTCTGCTCCAGCCCAAACTGCCTCCAAACTGCCTCTTGACCCTTGGTGGGTGCAGGCCAGGACAGGCAGAGATGCTGGGAGTGCTTTTTGGGTTTGCAGGAGGCATGAAATCCTGCAGCACAGCTGGAAAGCTCCCCAGGCTGCAGCAGCACCAGGCACACAGACAATCCCGTTTCCTCCCAAAAGACTGAGCCCTGATGGATGTGACCTCTCCAGGTGCCAAATCCTGCCCCTGCACGAGGGGTTTGTGCTGGCAGCCTCAGCACAAGTGCATTCAGAGCACGTCTCGTTTGTCATCTTTTCATCAAAAAGTGTGCAAAGCCTCTCCCCGAAGCGCAGAGCTGTTTTACAGCCAGGCTATAAAACCCTGCAGACTCTCCACTCCAATGGAATTACATTAGTGCCAATAATCTGGCAAATATCAGGAGGGAGTTTAATCAAAAGAACCAACAGCAGGGCCCTGATTTACAGCGGCCATGACAGAGCAGGGTGGACGAGGTTTGCAGGACCCAGATGTGGAATTTCACTTGCAACATCATTTGGAGCAGAGGGAAAGCAGAAGGAGCTGGAAGCAGGGCCTCAGCGTGCTGGGAGCTCTTGGTGATTTCTCAAAAACCAGGGAGAAAAGAGGAACAATTCATCCTTGTCCGAGTCTGAAAAATGAACATGGAAATTTCTTACACCCCGAGTTTTGTTGCTTCTCGAGCCAGCCCCACACCAGGGGTGTGCCCAGGATGGAGCTGGGGTGTGTGTGCCAGGACAAAGGGCATCCCGACTCCCCTGCCTGCCAGGATGAGCCCACCCAGCCTCCTGGAGCAGGAACAGCGGCACCATCGGGCTCCTCCTGCCCAGGATCCAGGGCTGGGGCAGGGACCAGCTGCAGTCTGACCTTGGGATGCCAGGGGAGCCCTGGCTTGGTGTCCCAGGGACTGCCTGGCCACCCACCAGAGCAGCCACATCCTCCATGGCCAGCTCCAGCCTGGCAGGCTCTGGCACACACCCAGCATTGCCACTCCGTGCAATCTCCCTGCTCCATCTGTCATCAATTCCTTTGCCTGTGGTTTGCAGCCTCCTTGCCACGGCCTGCCTGGCATGGCTCTGTCCCAGGGCATCTCTGGCCACTGACAATTTCCAGGCGTTTATCATTTTTGCAAGGAAAACCACTGGAAACAAACAGAGCAAAGCACCTGGCACGGCTGGATCCCTGTTAGCCATCAGGGAAAAGCATCCTTACACCCCAGCCCCTTGTGCCTTCACCTGCACTGCTCATCTCAACTTCAGGCCATTAGAGAAGTCTTTTATTTATCAGTTATTAAAGGTTTGGCTGTTGGAAACACAAGCAGCCCTGAGCTGGGCAGGGACTGTTGTCCAGCTCTGCTTTCTGCTCACTTTTTGCTGCCTGAGCCTCATCTTGCCCTGCAACACGTGCAAAAGTTTGTGGAATTCTCCTTTTCTCCAAGTTAAAAAGAAGGAGACATTGTGCAAGCATTTCTGCAATGTCATATTTCGCATAATTACCCAAACCAACCATTTCAAGCAATGCAACTCCAGCCTCTTTAATTTGCTGATGGATGTGTTGTGAGTGCAGGCACCTCGTGCATGGGATGGAGTGGGAGATGAGGAATGCAAGGCACAGGAGAGGCAGCTTAGCTGCATGTGTCACTTAGGCTGAATAAATGCAGTTGAATTAATGAAAAAATGCCTCTGAGCTCTTTCATGGAGCCTTTGCTGTGGGATCACCCGAGACCTTGCTGGGGTGGGTGAGAGCCACGAGCTCCTCAGCAGCTCCCAAGGCACCAGGGCTCTCTGAGATGCTTTTATTTAAATTTATTATGTGTGGGACATGATCAGAGTGATGTGATGGATTAAAGAACCAGGTTTTATAGAGGAAAATGTAGAGAAAATGTGGTTCTGCTGGGTGCAGGCAGAGATGAGGGAGGTGGCAGGAGCTCAGGATGGTTAATTCTTTCATTTTAACCACGTCCAGTGGAGATGAGGCTCTGGGAGTGTTGGTTTGGTGAGATGGTAAATGAATGTTGTTATCAGTGGAGAGGTGGCTGGAGCTGTTAAATGGGAGGGTTGGGTTTAAACCTGATCATTTGCAACAATGATTTCAGCACAAACCCCGAGTCAGGAGGGAAAACCAGAGGGAACATAAACCCTGCTGTGTGACAAACAGAGCTCGGGAAAGGATTTCAAAGGGATGCTGAGGGGAAATTCATTTCACTACTGTTGTAGGGACGGTGGATTTGCCCCCAAAAACCCCCTCAGGGCTTGGAAATCACTCATGCCCAGCACAGTTACCACAAACCTTTGTGTGGTGGTTCTGACAGGCACAGGTTTGTCAAAACACGCCTGGAGGAGAGCTGAGGTTTGGCCATCTCCATGTTCAAGTGAGGGAGAGGCTCCAGGAGGCAAGAGCAGGAGAACAGAGCAGTCACAGAGAGGATTTAATAGAGAGAATTATCCTGCAAGTGGGGAACTCAGCCTGAAAACTCCAGAGGCCAGTGAGGTCTTCTCAGTGCTTGCTTGGGGAAACTGAGGCACGGAATGGCGCAAAGGTTTCCCACCTGCAGGTGCCACCCAGCTGGGCTTTTGGGCAGGACTCAGTGCTGTCCGTGACACTGAAGGGCCAGGGGACAGCAAGGAGGGACAGACAGGAGAGGGGAGCAGCTGCCAGAGGTGAGCTGGGAAAAGCAGGAATGAGCACCTGGGAAATATAAAAAAATATCTCATTGGAATTGTTTTTACAAGGTTCAAAAGGGGGAGTTGGACTGTTTGAAAAGGGGATTTCTTTTCTGCTATGGCAAAAAAATGTCTGTTTTCAGTAAGGAACAAAAAACAAACCAAAAAATTGAAAATGCTGGAGACCCCAAACTTCCCAGCCAAAAATGCTGTTCTGAAAACAAAAATCTTTCCATTTCTTGTTGAAAAGAGTCTTTAGAGAGAAAAGAGCTGAGCATTTCTGTGGGAAACCCCAGCATTTTCTAATCTGGCTTTTGCATGTTTGCTTGATTCCTTTCACTGCACCTCAGGTTCAGGATTTCCATCTCTTCCAGCAGCAGCTGAGAGTAAAAAAGGTTCATTTGCAGGATTTGCTCTTCTTGCTGCTCCCGCCCCAGCTGAATCCCAGCTCGCCTCCACGGCCACACGAGGAAACCTCAAAATACTCCGAGCTCAAAATAAACTCGTTTCCCCTTTTTCTGTTCTCTCCTCGTCCGGAGGAGTGACAAGTTCTGTGCGTGGGCTCAGCTCTGCCTGAAGGGTGGGAGCTGGAGTCGGGGCTTGGGGGAGGCTGATTTAAATTCTACATCTCACCCATACCTGGGATTTTGTGGCCCCTCTGCCCTTGCAGAGTGATGACTAGGTAGGAGCAAATGAGGCACCATTTGTAAGTGATAAACCCTGAAATAATTCAAAATCCTCCTCAGCAGTGAGGGCTTCTATTTCCATGGGCTCGTCCCCAGCAGGAGGCTGGGGAGAGCAGGGAGAGGTGATGGCAGGGGACGTGGGTGGCCGTGTCCTCACCAGGAGGCTGCAGAGGTGACAGCAGGGAACGTGGGGGCACAGGAAGCCATTCCAAACGGCAAAAAAAGCAATTTCAACCGAGTTTGGGAGAGGGGGGAGTGGGAGAAGCTGGGCAGAGCTGTGGGAGCGGGGCTGGGGAAGGAGGAGCGGGGCATTCCCACCTTCCTACTGGTGATCCCCTGTACCTTTGCAGGCCTTGTGGTGGGAGCTGGGCCGAGCTGTGGGAGCAGATCTGCAGGAGGGGCTGGGGAAGGAGGATTGTGGCATTCCCAGCTATGATCCCGTACCTTTGCAGGCCTTGCGGTGTGAGATGGGCCGAGCTGTGGGAGCAGAGCTGCAGGAGGGGCTGGGGAAGGATGATTGTGGCATTCCCAACACCCCACAGGTGATCCCCTTTACCTTTGCAGGCCTTGTGGTGGGAGCTGGGCAGAGCTGTGGGAGCGGGGCTGCAGGAGGGGCTGGGGAGGGAGGAGTGGGACATTCCCAGCTATGATCCCGTACCTTTGCAGGCCTTGCGGTGGGAGATGGGCAGAGCTGTGGGAGCAGAGCTGCAGGAGGGGCTGGGGAAGGATGATTGTGGCATTCCCAACACCCCACAGGTGATCCCCTTTACCTTTGCAGGCCTTGCAGTGGGAGCTGGGCAGAGCTGTGGGAGCGGGGCTGCAGGAGGGGCTGGGGAGGGAGGAGTGGGACATTCCCAGCTATGATCCCGTACCTTTGCAGGCCTTGCGGTGGGAGATGGGCAGAGCTGTGGGAGCAGGGCTGCAGGAAGGGCTGGGGAAGGAGGATTGCCGCATTCCCAACACCCCATGGGTGATCCCCTGTACCTTTGCAGGCCTTGCAGTGGGAGATGGGCAGAGCTGTGGGAGCAGGGCTGCAGGAGGGGCTGGGGAGGGAGGAGTGGGGCATTCCCACCTCCCCACCGGTGATCCCCTGTACCTTTGCAGGCCTTGCGGTGGGAGATGGGCCGAGCTGTGGGAGCAGGGCTGCAGGAGGGACTGGGGAAGGAGGAGCAGGGCATTCCCACCTGTGATCCCCTTTACCTTTGCAGGCCTTGCGGTGCGAGATGGGCTTGCTGAGGTCGCGGTAGAAGCCCTCCTTGCAGTAGTGGCAGTGCCTGCCCGCCGTGTTGTGCCGGCAGTTGAGGCACACGCCGCCGCTCTTGCGCCCCGACAGCTTGAACAGCTCCATGTTGAAGCGGCAGCGCCGCGCGTGCAGGTTGCAGTTGCAGGCTGGGGGAGGCAGAGAGGGGACAATGTCACCATCTGTGCCCCAACAGGGAGGTGCCAACCCCGGGGAGCTGCTGCCAACCCCTCTGTGTGTGCCCTGTCAGACTGGGGGGTCACGGGTGGGAGGCCCTGGTGGCACTCTGGCTGTGGGAGGCCAGCTGCTCACTCACATCCTGACCTGTGAGCCCATCACTATGGGCCATTGCCCTCACGGCTCTTTGGAGGGTAGAACGGGGTTGCCAAGGCCAGGTTTCACTGTCCTGACTTGCATAAACTATGGCTTTGCCTCTCCCTGATCTCAGTGGGGGCTACAGGGGAAGGTGAGGACGGGGGACCATCCATGGTCAGGACACAGAAACTCCTGTGGCACCTTCAGCTTTGTCACAAGCACTTTCCCCATGGAAGCACCGCTCATTTCCCTTCTCATCCGCTCTCAGTTTGCGTTGTTACTTCTCAGGGTAAAAGTCCCCAAACTGCTGAGGGACCCCCATTTCCCAGCACCTCAGCAGACCCCTCGGTCCCTGTGGGAAGGAATTTCCATCATCACCTGCCTGCCCTTCCCAGTTTCCCACTCTCACCAGCTCTGACACACACATCTTTGAGCTCTCGATACCATTCCAAGACCTTCCCAGCTGCTTTCCCCCTCAACTTTCCACATGAGAGGCTCTGTCACTCACCTGAAGCCCTGACCATGCCGATAATCCTCATTTCTGCCCCTGCATCCCCCATCCCACCTGGGATGACACCCAGTTTGCCAAGTTCCAAAAGGTGCCCCCCTGCTTTGATTGCTGTGACTGAGCTGTCCAATTCCTCCACCATATGCAGCCTAAAGTCAACACCGGGCCTGTTTTAGCAGGGGGCCTTTGCAAAGGACAACTTCGGGACTTCAAACGCTCGACCCCTCGCCCGCCTCTCCCCGGAGCTGTCACAGGGCCATCAGAACGCAGTTGCCGGGGCTCTGTGCTTTGCTGAGAATTTTATAGCTTGTTTTCTTTTCCCGCGGCTTTTATTTGCTCTTCACCCCTGAACAATGCAGCTGTGCCATGCCAGCCCGCAGCTGGGCCCCTCGCCCCGGCACAGAGGTGTCACAGCTCCGGCCTCGTCACCTTCCCTCAGAGCAGAGACGTCTTAATCCCTCATTCCTTCCTGTTTACCTTATGGTGCTCTCCCAACACAAAGCCACGCTGTATTTGCTTAATTATCAAATTTCAGCCCGGAGAAGGCCAGCGCAGCCCCAGAGTGTTTCTCAGGAGCAATCCCCGGCTGAGGCACGCCGTGACAGCTCAGGGCAGAGCAGCACCCCGGTCCCCGTGCCCCCCGCGGGATGGAGCCGCTGTCTCCGTGCTCTGCCATCAGAATTCCCCCACTGACACGGACAGGCCCAGCCTCACGTCCCCAGCGGGGCTGGCAGGGCAGGAGCAGTGGCCACCGACGTGCTGATGGTGACAGGAGCGGCCCGGCAGCGCTTTGCCAGGCGTGAGGGACAGAGATTCCTGCCACGGAGCTGGGCCAGGCTTTGAGCCGCGGTTTGGCCCTGCTGGGATGAGCCCAGCAGCCTGCAGGAGCTTTTGTCATCTCCCCACCAGGACACAACCGTGAGGGAGCCGGAGACAGCGCTCCTGCCTCCGGAGGGAATGGCTGGGTCAGGTCTGGCCTGCTCCCACATGTGCTGAAGCTGCACTTTTAGCAGCGAAAGCAGCACGGGAGCACGCACCAGGCACTTGTGAGTCCCCCTCGAGGCTTCCCCCCTCCATGGAGAGCTCAGGAAGAGCAGCCTGCTGTGCCCTGCTGGAGCAGCTGCTCGGCTCTGCTTTCTCCTCATCCCACACGTGCTGAGCAGCCCCGGCCCACACCACGGATCCACCACACAAAGGGGTTAGGAGGTGATTCCTGCCCTGCAGAATGCACTGGCAAAGCAGATCCACCACACAAAGGGTTTTGACCTGCAGAATTTCATCACCAAAGGGCAGAATGCACTGGCAGAATGCACGGATCGGATCCACCACAAAGGGTTTTAGAGAGGATTCCTGACCTGCAGAATGCACTGGCAAAGCGGATCCACCACACAAAGGGGTTTAGAGGTGATTCCTGCCCTGCAGAATGCTCTGGCAAAGCTCTTGGGGTTTGAAATTCCCAGCCCTTGTTTTACAGAGGTGACCAAGCGAGGTTGAACCCTTTTCCTGGAGGTGCAGGCCTCAGGGCTGGGACACAGGGAATGATCTCCTGGCCACACCTAACCCCCAAAGCAGCACCTGTACCCGTGGCACAGCCTCTGGGTACAGCTCAAACAGAGGAAAAAGATTTAAATCCCTCAGCCTGAGGGCTCTTGTAGGTTCACATCTCCATCGTTCAAAGCCTCATGAGCAGCTCTGCCTTTGGTGCCACAAACCACAGGATTTGGTCCCTGCTGATCAACATGAAAGGACATTTCTCCAGGGAGTGGCATGGCCTCACAGAAGCCTTAGTTCTCCTTTAAATCTGTCAGAAATTCATGTTTTCCCAGGAGAATGAAAGCTCACCTCCTCCTAAAACTTGTATTTTAGGAGAGCTGGACTTGGCACTGGAGTATTTTGCAAGATTGCATTGGCAAATCCCTTTTTAAAATTCAAAGCTGAGCCCACACGAAGAGTGAGTGAAAATCTTCACATTTCTTTGGGTTGCTTGATAAGCAGAAATGATTTTGCAAAGCCAGGAAAACAGAACTCTGGGGATTTTCTCGAGTTCTTTGCTAACATTTCCACTGGTGCCACCAGAGCAGAGCTGCACAGGAATGTGGAAGAATGAGTGGAGTGTGCAGAGCTCCTCCCAGCTCTGCTCCCAGCATCAGTTTTCCATTGGTGTCCCAGGGACAGGAAAATCCTGAAGAAAGGAAGAAGCTGAACCTCACAAGAAGCTGCAAGGAGCTCCTAAAACCAGCCAACCCTGTCCTCATCCAGAGTCAACGACCTAAATAGTGTGGATGCCATGGAGGATGAACCCTCCAGGGAGGAGTGAGTGAGCTGGGGAAGGAATGGACTGCTCCAGCCCTGCTCCATGGCCAGCACAGCCTCTGGCATGGTCTGCTCCAGCCCTGCTCCATGACCAGCACAGCCTGCAGCATGGTCTGCTCCAGCACAGCCTCTGGCATGGTCTGCTCCAGCCCTGCTCCATAACCAGCACAGCCTGCAGCATGGTCTGCTCCAGCCCCTGCTCCATAACCAGCACAGCCTGCTGGCATGGTCTGCTCCAGCCCTGCTCTTTAACCAGCACAGCCTCTGGCATGGTCTGCTCCAGCCCTGCTCTTTAACCAGCACAGCCTCTGGCATGGTCTGCTCCAGCCCTGCTCCATGGCCAGCGCAGACTCTCTCGAGCTCCCCACAGGCATCCAGGGAGCCACAGCCACCCCTCCACTGGGACCTCTCAGCTTCTTTTGGCTCCATCATCTCAGCCTTGGTTCTGTTTCCTCCTGCCACTCCCAGGGCACCGAGGAAACAGCTGGAAACAGCTGGAAACAGCTGGAAACAGCTGGAAACAGCTGGGCAGTGATTCCCTCCCTGCCCCATACACCCGGCTGCTTTTCCAGCACCCACCCCTCCTGATCCACCTGTTTCTGCACTCAAAAGGGGCCAAACATAGTGACAACGGCTTTAATTGCAATTACTGTGTCCCGTGTCCACCCTGAGGGCCTGGGCTGGACTGGCCAGTGCTGTGCACTGCTGGCCACCAGCCAGGGCAAGCTGGCAGCTCTGCCTGCAGCCTGGTGTGCTTGCAGAATGCCCAGTGGGAGAGGCTTGGTCTGGCTGGAGGAAAACCCCCATCCCATTTCTCCTGACAATGACACACAGGGATGGAGGGAATGAAGGAAAATCCCCATCCCACTTCTCCTGACAATGGCACACAGGGATGGAGGGAATGAAGGAAAATCCCCATCCCACTTCTCCTGACAATGGCACACAGGAATGGAGGGAATGAAGGAAAATATTGTTCCTATTTCTCCTGACAATGGCACACAGGGATGGAAGGACTGAAGGAAAATACCCTTGCATTTCTCCTGACAATGGCACACAGGGATGGAAGGACTGAAGGAAAATACCCTCACATTTCTCCTGACAATGGCACACAGGGATGGAGGGACAGAAGGAAAATCCCCATCCCATTTCTCCTGACAATGGCACACAGGGATGGAAGTACTGAAGGAAAATACCCTCACATTTCTCCTGACAATGGCACACAGGGATGGAAGGAATGAAGGAAAATCCCCATCCCATTTCTCCTGACAATGGCACACAGGAATGGAGGGAATGAAGGAAAATATTGTTCCCATTTCTCCTGACAATGGCACACAGGGACACAGGAACTGGGGCAATGCAAGAAATGTCCCAGGCAGGCATCACAAAGCCCTGGTGGGGACAGGGCTGGGACATGCCCTGGTGGGGCCTCTCTGGAGGTGCAGAGTGTGGGCACTGCCTGGGCACAGAGCTGGCCCCAGCAGCAGGTCGGGGTGGTTTTGGATGCCACTCCAGCTCCGTGCATGCCCCCGGGGCGTGTGGCTCCCCGGGCACGTTTTCCCTGGACAGAGGCTCAGGAAGCGGCTCCCGCCCTCCCTCTGCCCGGCCCGAGGTTAATCCCCCGCTGTGCTGGAGCCTTTTGCCTTGTTCCTAACATGACTTGGCCTGGCTTTAATTTTCTGCCACTGCTTCTTGGTTTGAATTTCCCTGAATCCAAGTGGCTCTTTAGCAACCCGTTTTTTCTTTCTATGAACGCCTTTGAGGGCTGTAATAAAAATCACCTCCCAGGCCTGGCATCGTGTCCGTTCCTGAAGCTTTGCTTTGCACCTGGTGGAGACACCCCTGCACCCCTGCAGGCCCAGCTATGAGCAAAACCTGGCCAGGTGCTGAGGGCTCTGCGAGGAAAGGTTTTGGCTCCAGCTGCTCCACTGAGCCCAGTCCTGCTGTCTCCCGCTCTCTTCCTTCCCATACTCTGCCAAGGACCTCACAAGCCTTTTGTTCCCTGACTTTATTATGCACAGATGTGCAGAGCTCCATCAGAACATCTCTACCTGAGCTGCCAGGCCCGGCTCTGGATAAGCAGATTTCATTTAAACACAGATGTTCCAAAACCTGGAGAAGGCTGGGGAGGGAAAGAGGAAAGCTGTGCTTTGGAGCCAGGCAGAGAAAACACCGCCGGATCTTCTCCGTGTTAAAACCAAATTAATTTTGGTCAAATGAATCCCTCCTGGAGGTCAAGGTGGGCAGGATTTTCCATGTGGGAGCAGGAAAGGAGGGCCATGAATGGAGGCACAGGCTGGGGCTGTGCTCTGGGAGCTGTGGTTGTGGTCTTTGTGCTGCCACCACGTCCCCAGCGCCTTGTGTCTCCCAGGACGAATTCCTCTCCGTGGTTTTCATTCAGCAATGACAATGCTGCCCTTTCAAAAGACCCCACCCTCCCAAAGCTTATATTTTGGCAATTTTTAAAATGCAAATTGCTTTTTAAACAAACGAAAACCCCAAAACATTTTGTTTTAATTTTTGCAAACAATAATTCGGGGGAGGGGGGAAGGAAAAGGGGAGGATGGAAGAATCCAGAGACTGAAAGTAATCTCTAAATTTGACTTGAATTTATGAACAGTCTCAGTCTCCTTAAAATTATCCTTTTCCCAAACTGGTTTTCTTTTCCCAGAAAATTGCTAGCTCAGCCTGAGCCACTACTTCTCTTTTGCAGGAGAAATCCTGACATGCAGGGTCCCTGAGAGGGACCCCCTGCCTGTGCCCATCTTGGTGGGGGCTTTGCACCCAGACAATCCCCATGAAATGTCTTCAGGGGTGTTATTTCTGGGGACTGTAATGGCCCAAGGAGCAGCCACAGGGACAACAGAGGTGAAGAGCCAGAGCCAGTGGAGGTAGAGAGAAATTTGTGGAGACAGCAGGAGGATGTCCCTGCAGTGTCCCTTCAGGTGTCCTCAGCAGGAGGGTGTCCCTGCAGTGTCCCTTCAGGTGTCCTCAGCAGGAGGGTGTCCCTGCAATGTCCCTTCAGGTGTTCTCAGCAGGACAGTGTCCCTACAGTGTCCCTTCAGGTGTCCTCAGCAGGACGGTGTCCCTACAGTGTCCCTTCAGGTGTCCTCAGCAGGAAGGTGTCCCTACAGTGTCCCTTCAGGTGTCCTCAGCAGGAGGGTGTCCCTGCAGTGTCCCTTCAGGTGTTCTCAGCAGGAGGGTGTCCCTGCAGTGTCCCTTCAGGTGTCCTGAGCAGGAAGGGGTCCCTGCAGTGTCCTTTAAGGTGTCCTCAGCAGGACAGTGTCCCTGCAGTGTCCCCTCAGGTGTCCTCAGCAGGACAGTGTCCCTACAGTGTCAGCAGGAAGGTACTCTACAGTGTCCCCAGGTGTCAGGTGTCCCTCAGCAGCAGGAGGACTGTGTGTCAGGTGTTCTCAGCAGGAGGATGTCCCTACAGTGTCCCTACAGTGTCCTCAGCAGGAGGGTGTCCCTACAGTGTCCCTTCAAGCCACTTCCAGCTGGTTTGGGGTTTTGGAGCAGCCGGGCATGGACCTGGAAGTGGTGGGTGAGCTCTCCCAGCACCACAGGTCACTGGGCCCCACCAGTCCAGTGCAGGCTGCCCAGGCTGTGCCCAGGAGTGATCCCAGGTATGGCCCTGCAGGGATCTCTCCCAGGGGTTTGGGTGGGAGGGGGTTTCTGTCCATGCCTGATCTCTCCAAGGGGTTTGGATGACCCCAGATTGGGAGGGGGTTTCTGTCCATGCCTGGTGTCACCTCACAGGGATCTCTCCTGGAGTTTGGATGACCCCAGGTTGGGAGGGATTTCTGTCCATGCCTGGTGTCACCTCACAGGGATTTCTCCTGGGGTTTGGGTGACCCCAGACTGGGAGGGGGTTTCTGTCTGTGCCTGCTGCAGCAGAATGGCCAAGCAAGGATGAGCAGCAGTGGTGAGATCCTGCAGAGCAGAGTCACCACATGTGGCCCCAGGAGGTTGGAGCCACAGGGACCGAGGAGTCAGATCCAGCTCTGCTCACAGGACAGGCATCCCCATGCCCTCCCACTCACCCCAGCACCAAACAAAAAGGTTTGCTCAGGAAAATCCATCTGGGTGAGCAGCTGAGTGTGAGTAAGAGGAGGCTGGGGGTTGGCTGGGCTGGCTCAGGAGAGGGGAAATCCAAGGGGGTGCTGTGGCTGCCAGGGGCAGACACCAGGGCTGTGCCAGACCCAGGTTTTCCTGCTCGTCAGAGCCCAGGGATGGAGGGAAGTGTGTGCACACACCACAAAAAATGCAGCTGTGGCCAGTGTCACCGCCAGGGCCGGAGCCACAGATCTGGCCTGCGGAACAGCCATGGGGATGGGGGAGGGCAGGAAAGGCAGGGCCCATTGGGGTGAGGGAGCCCCTCACACCCTGGTCACTCCTCATCAGCCCAAACGCCCCTGACCCCGCTCCCGCTGAGAGCAGGAACAGCCAAACTGCCCGTGCGGGACAGCCAAGGAGCCTGGGCAGGGACACTCTGAGGACATCTCCCCCTCGGCACAGAAAGGGCCTGGGGACCAGAACTCTTCTGCGTGCCTGAGAATCCTCAGGAATGGCATTTCTGTGGAAAAGCTCTGGAGGAGATGTCATCAGAGTGACTCAGGGCCTCCCCGGGGAGGCTGCACAGCCCAAGTGCCCTTCACTTCCCACTTTGGCAGTTCCCAAATCCCCACATGCCTTGGGGACAGAGGCCCTGGACATGTCCCGCTGTCAGTGCTGCTTCTGCAAAGTGTAACAGCTCCTTGTGACGCTGACACTGGTAACAGAACATTGACACCCGCCTGGGATTCCCAAGGATAAGACCCCCATTCTCTTTTCCATAAAAAAAGCCAGACTCAGTGTTTGGGTTGAAGTGTTTGAGACTGGGTGTCTGAGTCAGGCTGAGCGTTTCTAGAAAAGTCCCTGCTAAAATGATTCAGCTGGAAATGAGAAACAAGGCGAGTGAAAAATCCTGCGCTGTGCCAACCCTAACAAATTTGGGGATTTATTTCCTTAAAGAAAATCTATTGCCCTTATGTTTGAAGCCAAGGCTTAAAAAGAAAAACACTGCTCTCTGCTAGGGATGTGTCTGTTGCTGTCTCTAAGATGAGCTGCTCAAGCTTGGCTGCATTTCTCAGTCACTGAAAAATGGGGGGACATTTGGTCCCAGCTGATGGAGTTCTGCAGCTGAATTCCCTGAAAATCTGATTTTCAGTGCAAAACCAAGCCCCACACCAGGCCTGTGGAGATGGGGCAGGGGATTGTCATGCTGCTGGTGGGTTCTCAGGTGCTGAGTGTGGCAGTGCCACCCTGATCCCTCCTGCCTGACGTTCCCTCCATCATCCCAGGACTGCCCATGGAGCCCTGCCATGGCCATTGCCAGGCCCATCAGCAGGAGGGGAGAGCTCCAGCAGCGGCTGGGACTGGGGAAGAGAAGTAAATGCTGAGCAGCAGAGCTGGGCAGACTGAACCCGTGAATGATTTGGGATTGCCCTCGCCCCAGTGACAGCAGGGGCAAACCAGGCACGTCCGGGTGAACCAGCTGCCATCAGCACCCAGAGCCAGATCAAACACTGCCCATCCAAAGTGGGCAGCAGATGGACAGCTTGGCACAGCCTCATCCCAAAATGTGGTGTCTGGTTTTCAGAGCAGGTCCAGGGAGAAAGTCCAGAGCTGTTCACAGAGCAGGCCCCAAAGAGGAAAGAACAGTCCTGCCAGATCAGCTGCTGAGGGTTAATTATCAACACTCACAATTATCAACTTTCTGCAGTGTGGTGAGATCAAAACTCTTCCCAACAGCACCAGATGCCTTTGGGGAGCACCCAGCAGCCTCTGCCCACCAGGCACTGAGGCTGCCCCTCCATCCTCCACCCCACAAGCCACGGGAGCTGATCCCAAAGCCATGGGCACCACTGGGAGCTTGACCTGCTGGACTGGGCTCTGACCTGGGTTTGGATTCATTTCATGGAGGGAGAGATGTCCATAACTGTTCCCACATGTACTGGTTCCAGCCTGGACTGGAGCACCAGAACCTCCCGAGCTGTTTCCTGCCTGTGCTCGTGGAGTCTCTGGCCCCACAGGAAGCATCAGAGGGGCAAGAGCAAGACTTGTTCCTGGGAGATTTACAGCTCCCAGATATTCGGGTTTTGAGCCAGATTTGAACAATCTCTGGGCAGGGAGGCTCTCCCCAGTGCCAGGCAGCACACGTGGCAAACAGCTGCTGGCAGCCCTCGAGGTCCAGCTGAGCTCTGTGTTCCCTGCTGGAGCCCTCGGGGACATGTCCAGGGACCTGCAGGGGCTCCTCCAAAGCCACCATGCAGCCGAGGGTCCATCAGCAGCCCGTGGGGTGGAGGAGAAACCCACGGGCCCGTTGTGCTGCATTGCAATGTTGGGATTTGTGGCAGCCTCTCACCCAAGGCGTTTTCTCCCAAGACAAAAGCGCTCTTACTCAATACAGGATGGGAGCACAAAGCCGGCCTTGCCCTGGTGCAGCACACACGGTTGGACTCCAAGCGCCTGGAAATGGGCTGTGAATTGCCCTTGCTTCCTCCGGAGCGCTGCGATGGGACAGCGCTGCCCTGAGAATGGAGCGGAGCCTTCTCCCGGCCGGAGCTGCTCTGGGGCTGTCTCAGGATGAGCCTTCAGCCTCACCAGGAGCCTGCCTCACTGGGAGCCAGCCTGACCAGGAACCAGCCTCACCAGGAGCCAGCCTGACCAGGAACCAGCCTGACCAGGAACCAGCATCACCAGGAGCCAGCCTCACCAGGAACCAGCATCACCACGAGCCAGCATCACCAGGAGCCAGCCTCACCAGGAACCAGCATCACCAGGAGCCTGCCTCACCAGGAGCCAGCCTGACCAGGAGCCAGCCTGACCAGGAACCAGCATCACCAGGAGCCAGCCTGACCAGGAGCCAGCCTGACCAGGAACCAGCATCACCAGGAGCCAGCCTGACCAGGAGCCAGCATCACCAGGAGCCAGCCTCACCAGGAACCAGCATCACCAGGAACCAGCATCACCAGGAACCAGCATCACCAGGAACCAGCATCACCAGGAACCAGCATCACCAGGAGCCAGCATCACCAGGAACCAGCCTGACCAGGAGCCAGCATCACCAGGAGCCAGCCTGGCCAGGAGCCAGCCTGACCAGGAACCAGCATCACCAGGAACCAGCCTCACCAGGAGCCAGCATCACCAGGAACCAGCATCACCAGGAGCCAGCCTCACCAGGAACCAGCCTGACCACGAGCCAGCCTCACCAGGAACCAGCATCACCAGGAGCCAGCATCACCAGGAACCAGCCTGACCAGGAGCCAGCATCACCAGGAGACAGCATCACCAGGAACCAGCCTGACCAGGAGCCAGCATCACCAGGAGACAGCATCCCCAGGAGTCTTCAGCATCACCAGGAACCAGCCTGACCAGGAGCCAGCATCACCGGGAACCAGCATCACCAGGAGGCAGCATCACCGGGAACCAGCATCCCCAGGAGTCTTCAGCATCACCAGGAACCAGCATCACCAGGAACCAGCTCTGAGCACTGGGATTGAGCTCCAGGGGACCTCACCTGCGGGCTGCTCTGTGGTGCAGGCAGAGCCTGTCCCCTGTCTGTCCTGCACTGAGTGCCAGCATCTCCCACAGCCAGGTCCTGCTGGGACACTGAGAGAAGGTTTTCCAGAACCAATGAGGCTGGAAAAGATCTTGGAGATCATTGAGTCCAAGCTCTGATCCAATATCACCACCTTGTCACCACACCACAGCACGGAGTGCCACATCCAGGCTCCTTTAACCTCCACCACAAGTGGTGACTCCACCACTTCCATGTGCAGCCCATTCCAATGCCCAACCACTCTTTTTGCAACCAAGTTTTTCCAATGTCTCACCTAAATTTCCTCTGATGCAGCTTAAAACATCCAGCAAAAGCTTTGAGCAGGATTTAATTTAGATTTAACCAAGAGCTTTTCCCTGCAAACCAGGTGTTGTGCAGAAAGTTTGCAGATAAACCTCCAAATGGAAAGAGCTTAATACTTTTTTTTTTTCTTCAGTTTTTAAAGAAGGGAAAAGTCAAGAAGTGAACTCTTTATTTCACTCTGGGAGATGATACCAGCCTGTCATCAGCTTGCTTTGTTTAATTTCAGCATCCAAGCCCAGTCTCCTGAGATTGTCAATCCTTTGAAATGAATTGTTTGCATCCCGTAACTCATCCAGATGCCATTCAAAGGCAGGAGCTGGTGGGAGAGCTCAGCCTGCAGTCCCTGGGTTCCCAGGGACAGCACAGAGCCCCCAGCCCCTGCTCTGCCCCCCAGCCCAGCTCCAAGGTGCTCCTGAAGCCTCAGTGTTTGTTTAGAGTGGAGGGGAAGCCACTTGGGAACAATTCACCCACTTAGACTCTGCCCTTGTGGTTTCCCTCTTATCTGGTACTGATCTCAGCAGCAGCAGCAGCTTCCCTCAGCTGCTCGCGGCTTTCCAGGACATTTCTCCTCTCTCTGTCCCACACCTTGGTGGTTTTTGTCCAGCCTGACAGCCTCCAGGCAGCTCTGAGCTGCTGCAGGTTGAGGGAATCCTTTTCAAATCCCCAAATGCTCATCCCAGTCCCCAAGCGCTTGCTCTCATCAGTACATTTGTGTTTCAGTAAAAGCAGAACCCTCCATCTCAAAAGGAGGGCAGTGGTGGGGCTGAGCACCCCAAAGCTGCAGGTGATCCTCCAGGACATCTTCCTGTAAGCCCTCCTACATTTCTGCCCCAGGAGGGATCAGCCACTTCAGTGCTAAAGCCACAGCAGAGGCAGATCCTGAAAGAATTTGCTCATTCGGAGCAAAGGTTGCCCAAAATGTACAAGGCTGATAACACAGCCAGCCCGGGGAAGACTCAAAGGCTTTTCAAATCTGGATTAAAACTGTTCAGCCCAGAAGGATCAGGGACACAAACAGCCTCAGCTCTGCCTCCATCAGGGGAAGGACAGGGACACAAACAGCCTCAGCTCTGCTTCCATCAGGACCAGGGACACAAACAGCCTCAGCTCTGCCTCCATCAAGGGAAGGATTGGGACACAAACAGCCTCAGCTCTGCCTCCATCAGGGCAAGGACAGGGACACAAACAGCCTCAGCTCTGACTCCATCAGGACCAGGGACACAAACAGCCTCAGCTCTGCCTCCATCAAGGGAAGGACAGGGACACAAACAGCCTCAGCTCTGCTCCCATCCGGGGAAGGACAGGGACACAAACAGCCTCAGCTCTGCCTCCATCAGGACCAGGGACACAAACAGCCTCAGCTCTGCCTCCATCAAGGGAAGGACAGGGACACAAACAGCCTCAGCTCTGCCTCCATCAAGGGAAGGACAGGGACACAAACAGCCTCAGCTCTGCCTCCATTGGTGCCCCAGGGATCTGGGAAACTTGGCCGTGCTTCCCCACAGGCAGGGGTGAGAGCAAAGCCAGGCGGTTTTAAACCAGCTCAGGCTGTGCTTCCCCCAGAGCAGACCCAGCTCCAAGTGCTGCTGCTCCCGTGCCCATTCCCTGCCAATTCAGCCTCCTGTGAGGTCGGGCCGTGCTGGGCTCCTCCTCACAAACAGCCCTCAGGAACGTGATGTGTTGTTTTAACCCCAGATCATTTCCCAATCTCCTCTGGAGCAGGACCAGGGGAATTGTTAAACCAGCCCCAGCCAGCCCCACTTCCGAAGGGGCCATGTGGCTGCTGCCAGAGCCCAGCACGGAGCTGGGCACAACCCAGGGCTCATATTCCTCCCCAAACCCAGCAGCATCCCCACCACGGTGCCACTGCACCAAAACCACCTCTGTGAGGGCCAGCTCCTGCAGATTTCCTTCTGGAATCTTCATCCCTCTCCTTTTGTCGTTTCCCCAGCCCTGGCTTGGTGCTGCCTTCCCTCCTCTCTGCAGGACCCCACGGCCTCATCCTCCCAGGCAGCGCAGCTGTGGATCCACCCCCTCAGACCCATATCCATAAGGAACGGGGGATCCCCAGCCCGAGGGTGACACCTCCTTGGAGAGCACCCCTGGAGCTGCAGGCAGAGCCCAGAAACCCCAGCAGGACAGAGGCTCCGAGGGGACGGACCCCTCGGTTTGGGACACGTTTCTGGGGGCTCTGGGAGCTGCTCCAGCCCATGCCTCTCCCCAGGATGAGGAGCTCCCGGTGGCTTTGGGAGCGCTGCCGCTCCCCTGAGTGACAAACCTCAGCCTGGCCACTCGAGGTGCCAGACACTAAGCCAGCCTTGACAGATGAGGGCTCTCGGGAAGGGTTTTGGTTTCTAACATCTGGCTCAGGGGAGCTGTTGGCAGCTCAGCACGTTCCAGGGGTGGGGAGCTCAGCCCTGGGCTGCTCTCAGAGCCCCCCAGCCTGGGCTCAGCCGCTGCCGCCCTGTCCTTGGACAGGAGAAGCTCCAAGGATGCAGGAAAGGCCCTGCTGTGGCTTGGCCTAACTCAGCTGTGCCTCAGTTTCCCTTTCTGGAAGCAGGGAGAGGGACCCTGGGAGGGTTTTGTTGTGGCAAAGGCAGAGAGCTCTGGGTGACAGGAGCCAGAACTGTCTGTGCATCTGCAGAATGATGTTGGATGGCATAAAACCTCAGCTCCAGCTGGGAAAGCTCAGCAGAGATGGATTTTAGCTCTGCTTCCAAGCTTTCCTAAACCTGAGCTAATCCTGCAGCCCAGTCCAAGCTCGGCCATGGTGGAGGACAGGGTGAGCATGCAGCTCCCATCCCGCAGTCACCTGGAGCTCATTCAGGGCTGCCTTTGGGAAAGCCCCACAGGTGTGAAGAGCTGTGTTTGCTCAGGGATACTCACACCTTCGGGGCTGTGGACAAAGCTCTGCTGCGTGCCCTGGGTAAACAGAGCTGTCTTATCTCCGGGACACTATCGGGGCATCTGAGAGGGAAGGAAAACTCGGGCTGATGAGCCTGACATCCCGTTGTTATCGGGTGTTTCAGAGAGGTGTTGGGCCGAGCTGTCTGCCCTGCTGCCCCCAGCCAGGCTGGGCGGTCCTGGCACCCCGACAAGGCACTGGTGTGTTTTGTTTTCCTGGAGATTGGGGGTTTATCAAAAGCTGACAGGCTTATCCTGCCTTATCAGGGCAGCTGTGCTACTGTTAATGGTTTTCTGTAACAGGCTCTGGGCAGCAATGTGGATTGTGATTGTGCTGGGCTGGGTTAGCTCAGGGAGGCCGGGCTGGGCTCAGCATCCCCTGTGGGGTCTCCCTGGAGTGCAGCACCACGAGCCCATGCAGGAATGGACCATCCTGCACGGCCCCTGTTCAACATCCTGACCCCAACACCAGAACATCTGAGGCCTTATCCTCCCCTGGAGGGAGCTGCTGCCAGCCAGGGTCCCACATCCATCTGGGACAGGACACTTCCCCTCCTCGATTTCCCTGGGACTGCCATGGGATCTCTGTTCCACCTCATTTCTCCGTTCTGCTGCTCCCCAGTGAGCAGCCATGGCCTGTGCTGGCTGGAAGCTCCCCCAGGATGGCTCTGGGCTGCTGGAGGTGGCAGGCTGGTTCAGCAGCTCTGTGCTCCTCACATGCGCCACTCCAGGAGCTCATGGTCTGTGTGTGCTCATCCTTTTCTGTGTGTGCTCATCCCTCCATGTGTGTGCTCATCCCTCCATGTGTGTGTGCTCATCCCTCCCTATGTGTGTGTTCATCCGTCCATGTGTGTGTGTTCACCCGTCCATGTGTATGCTCATCCTTTTATGTGTGTGTGCTCATCCTTTTCTGTGTGTGCCCACCCTTTTCTCTGTGTGCTCATCCCTCCATGTGTGTGCTCATCGCTCAATGTGTGTGTGCTCATCCTTCCCTATGTGTGTGTTCATCCTTCCATGTGTGTGCTCATCCATCCATGTGTGTGCTCATCCTTTTCTGTGAATGCTCATCCCTTCATGTGTGCTCATCCTTCCTCTGTGTGCTCATCCCTCCCTGTGTGTGCTCATCCTTTTCTCTGTGTGCTCATCCCTCCCTGTGTGTGCTCCTCCATCCCTCCCTGTGTGTGCTCACCCTTTTCTCTGTGTGCTCATCCCTCCCTGATCCTCCACCCAAGGCTGTGGATAGCTGAGGTGTGAGGCTCCTCCAGAAAGAATTCTGGGCTGGAAACACAAATCTCTTTGGGGTCGTGGGACTGTTGTAGGGCAGGGACTTGGAGCCAAGGCTGCCTTAAGGGAGTGTTTGGATGGGGAAATGCCGGGTGGTGCAGGCCAAGGGGAATGGGTGGGTATGGGCACACTGCCAGCAGCAAGGACACAGTGGAGGACACAGCTCCTCCTGCAGCCCCGAGGTGCTGTGGGGCACTGACCCAGGATGAAACAGGCAGACACCTACTCAGTCCTGAGTCCAAATGTGGCCCCAGAGCCTCCCTCGGGCGAGGCTGACACACCTGGGGCTGCAGCAGCTCCTCCCTGCCCAGCCAGGAGCCTGCAGCTGCCTGCTCGCTTTTCAGGGTCGCTCAGGGCAAACTTTGATGGCTTCAAGTCAAAACACACAGCCCCAGGAAGGCTGTTGCTGTTTGTCTCTGAGGGATTTAATCCAGATCAAAGCTGGTCAAACACAGGGATTTCCCAGCTTTTCTGCGGGGATCAGCCTCCTGCACATCCCTGGGACAGCCCTGGCCAGCCTGGCCCTCGCTGCTCTTCCCTCCCAGGCAGGGAGGCCAGGGAAGAGCAGGATGGAAATCCCTGGATGGGGCAGCATTCCTGGAAACTGGGCAGGTCTTTGGAGAGGAGCTTGGCAGGAACACCCAGAGACATACAGCTGCACATTCTGCAGGGCAGCAAAGGCTGCTTCAGCTATGGCAAGTCTTTACTTTTCATTTTGGAACGCCCGGGAGTGGGTTCCCTGGGGGAGAGGAGCATTCTGTGCCCCTTTCCAACCACCCCATCACCCACAATTTCCAAGTCCCTTGCTCTCCACCGGGCCGTGGCCCTGCCGCCACTGCCACCATCCCAGGTCCCAGCTGTCCCCAGGGTCACTGCCAGGGCCCACCTGAGCAGAGAAACCAGCCCAGCCCCAAGCAAAGGTGCTGACAACCCCTGAGGGCAGGGGAGGAGGAAGGCTGTGATGGAGCCCTGGGTGTCCCAGCGCCACCTTCTCCCTCGCCCTGGGGACACCGGGGCCACCGCACGCTCCTGTGCCTGCCGGGCAGATTGTATCGGGACCCTTTAATTAGCTGATCACGGGCAATTAGCGCTGATGCCGGCACGGGCTGCAGACCTGGCTGGTTTCAAAGGGGCCTGCAGAGCTGCAGACATTCCCGGGAATCGGGAATCAGGGTGGGAGCAGAGGATGCTCAGAGATGTGCTGGTGCCACTGAGACCCTGGGCTGTGCCACCGTGTCCCTAGAACTGCCCTGGGCAGTCCCAGCACCGTGAGGGGAGGCTTCACCCTGCCCTGGGAGCGTGGTGCTGCTCCCTGGCCACCCTGCAGGAGGGATCAGGCAGGGCCATGGCACAGCCTGGGCACGGGCAGGACCTGAGCCATGTGCCCAGCAATCCAGCCATGAGCAGATTCCCATCCCAAAATATGCTGGAGCTATGCCCAAAACTCAAACCTGACCTGCCAGTGGCACTGCAGGGGCTGACTCCTGTCCGGTGTCCTCCCTGCTGTCCCTCCCATGGTCTGTGTGACCCTGCAGGGCAGTGCGAGCAGGGACAGCTGGGCCAGGCCTGCCTTGTGCCAGCACCCACCTGGTGCCAAGGATGCTGAAAGGGTGGCCTGGCTCCCGTGGGACAGTTCCATGCGATGTGGCTGCTCCCCAGGTCACACCTCAGGTGACATGTCAGGGACAGGGCAGGGCTGGACCTCAGGTGACACTGCTGCAGGACAGGGCTGGAATTCAGGTGACACCTCACTGCTGCAGGACAGGGCTGGACCTCAGGTGACACTGCTGCAGGACAGGGCTGGAATTCAGGTGACACCTCACTGCTGCAGGACAGGGCTGGACCTCAGGTGACACTGCTGCAGGACAGGGCTGGAATTCAGGTGACACCTCACTGCTGCAGGACAGGGCTGGACCTCAGGTGACATGTCAGGGACAGGACAGGGCTGGAATTCAGGTGACACTGCTGCAGGACAGGGCTGGAATTCAGGTGACACTGCTGCAGGACAGGGCTGGACAAGCTGCTGGGACGTTCCCCACGTGGGGCAGGGTGGCAGCCCAATGCCTCCATCCCAGAGGTTTGTCCTGCTCTCTGTAGGGGATCCCCCCTTTCCTGCAGCCCAGCTGCTGCTCCAGGCTCACACGGGGTCTGTCTCAGTGGGACACTGCTCCGGGCTTCAGCTGCAGTTCCTGAGTTTTGCCCAGAAGTTACAGAGAGGAGATTGCATTTCTCTGAAGGAAACTGCATTTCCTCCAGTTCCAGCAACAGCCTGGGAGCAGTCCTGGGTTTTCATCTGGCTTTTGAGTCTGGGATGTAGCTCTGAGCCAAACCTCTGATCCTGCTGTGGCTCATTTTCAGGCGCGTGTGCCCCAGAAACTTTTTTTTTTCTAAATTAATTTTTCATACAGAATTCTTTCATTTGATGGATGCAGTGAGAAACTATTTCCCAAACAGGAAAGAGGACCTCCCTCCCCCTCCTCTGTGCCGTGGATGTTTTTAATAACAACATCAATTGTCTGCAAACAACTTATTCCTTTCTGACCTCAAAACAACTCCTGGTTAGTGCGTTCCAGCGTGGCCACAGAGCGAGGCTCAGTGACTTCACAGGCCCTTCAGGAGCTTTTCCATCACAATGCCCGCTCAGGGAAGGGCCTGATCCGGCACACGGGGCCCTGGCTGTGCTGGGGTGAGGGTGCTGAGCAGCTCAGGCACTCACCCCAGCCCTGCTGCTGCTCTGCCCGTGGTTCCCCGGGTGTTTCTCATTCCAGCTGCCCCCGGTCTCAGGCAGGAGGACATCCCTGCTCGTCCCTTGTCCTGGAGGGCCACAGGGGTTTCTGCTGTGGGCTCCCCGTGCCTTGCATGGCAGGAGGCACCTCCCAGGAGTCGCTGATCCCTGCGCAGATCCAGGAGGGGTTTGAGGGGGGTCAAAGGCAAGGGGAGCCCTCACCCTGCTGCAGGCTGTGCCACCCACCTGGCAGAGGTTCAGTGGGATGGTGCAGACACAGAGCAGTGTTTAAACCTGGCAAGTGGCATCATCTTCCAATTCCATCCCCTGCAGTGGTCAGGTGGCCAGCACAGATGATTCCCTCACAGCCACCTCCTGTGGTGGCACCTCAGGTCCTGCCCTTGGCCAGGGCAGAAGGTCTGCTGTGCCTGGAGCAGTTCAGAGGCTCCTCTGGACACTGCACATTCACAGCCCTTACACCCCATTGTCACATTTGTGATGCTGCACAGCTGGACAACAGGACCACAGCTGGACAGCAGGGACCACAGCTGGACAGCAGGACCACAGCTGGACAGCCAGCTGGACCACAGGGACCACCCCAGGACCCAGACCCAGTGGCCCCAGGACTGCAGGATCCCAACCTGGCTGGGGACACTTCCAGCCAAATAAATTATTGATCATTACAGCAGCTTGGGAGCAGCTGGAGCTGCTGACAGAGCCGGGGTGGTGGGGCCGTGCAGAACCGCTCCTTTTCCTGTTAGCTCATTGGAAATACCCGTGTGGGCAATGCTGAAATGCAATAGTTTGGTTTTCCGGTGTGAAGGGGCACTGCAAAGCCAAGGTCACCTCAAGGCAGCCAGAGGAGGGATGTCAAACCGCAGAGAACCCAACCACAGGGAGCTGCGCTGGGGGGATCGCATCAAGCATTTCCATGGCCTGAAACGCTGCAGGGAAGGGGGAAGGGAAGAGTGCAGGACAGCAGATGCTTTGGCAGGGAAAAGGAAGCAGGCTCGAGCTCCAGCCCACCTCCGGACAGAAAAGCTTTTGCAGTTCCCAGCTTGGCCAGAGCCGCCGGCGCTCGCCCACTCCTGGCTGCCCTGGGGCCACCGAGCTGTGTGCTGGGATGGGAGACCCCTCCAGACTGGAGGTGACCACCCCACAGCCCCCTTCCCACCCAGAGCTGCCTGGAGCAGCCCCGCTGCTGCCTTTGCTGGCCCCAGAACCAACCTGCAGCCCTGGGAGAGGCCGGCTGGGAGCTCCAGAACGCCCGGCTGCCGTGGGGACGATGTGCAAAGCCTCTCCCACAGAAGCTTTCCTGGCTGGATTTGCAGCCCAGCTGCTCTGCAGAACGGCAGCAGCTCCTGGGGAGCCCCAGCTGTGCCCCCGAGGTGGTGGGTGCCTCTGTCCCTCTGGGCCAAGCTCAGATCAGTTCGGCTCAGCTCGGCTCGGCTCAGTCCCACCTGGATCATTTTTAACCCAGCCCAGCTTTTGCCGCGGCAGAGCTGTGGCTGCCCAAAGCGCTGCCTTGGACTCCCCTGTCCAGGTGCTCGGGGCTGAGCAGTGCCTGTAACCCCCTGGATGAATGCAGAGCACAGAAACAACGTCAGCTCTGCTCTGCTCTGCTCATTCTCTTTAACAGGGGCTGCTCTGCTCTGCTCTGTCCATCCCTTTAACAGTTGCTGCTCTGCTCTGTCCATCCCTTTAACAGGGGCTGCTCTGCTCTGTCCATCCCTTTAGCACAGGGCTCTGCTCTGCTCTGTCCATCCCTTTAACAGGGGCTGCTCTGCTCTGTCCATCCCCTTTAACAGGGGCTGCTCTGCTCTGTCCATCCCTTTAACAGGGGTTGCTGCTCTGCTCTGTTCATCCCTTTAGCACAGTTGCTGCTCTGCTCTGTTCATCCCTTTAGCACAGTTGCTGCTCTGCTCTGCTCTGTCCGTCCCTTTAACAGGGGCTGCTGCAGCCACCCAAGCTCTGCCACGCTAGCTGCTCCTTTTCTTGGATGTGGTGTGGTGGGATAGCCTTTTGTAATTTAGTTGTTTCCATTACTTAAGGTGAAGGCTTGCTTGTGGTATTGGCCTCGCTTTTCCTTTCCTTTCGTACTGGGAAGAGTTCATCATAGGTAGAAACCAACCTGGATTGCTGCGGTCTGAACTCAGATCGCGTAGGACTGTTAATTGTTGAACAAACGAACCCTTGGTAGTGGCTGCACCACTAGGATGTCCTGATCCAACACTGAGGTTGTAAAGCAGGCGAGGAGCCCCAGCTCCCTGTGCCAGCACCCTCGGTAAGGGGTAGGAAAGGTTCGCCAGGCCCTGCCGTGGTTTGTTGTCAGAGCTGATGCTGCTCTTGCCACCCGTTTTTGACTGCATCGAGGAAAAAAATCCTCCTGGCCCATCTCCTGCCACAGCTTGTGCCTCTCACCGCATTTTTGGCAAAGCTCAATCTGATTTTTTTCTGCAGCCTTATGAGGCTCCCCATTTGACCAGAAGAGCTCCTTTTAGGGCATCGTGGCGATAAATGAGAGGCACAGGTTCAGCTAAAGGACATCACCGCATGCCCGTGGGCTCAGCTGGCCCCTGAGACATCTCTGCAATCCCGAGGTCAATGACGAACCTCCTGAAAGAGTTCACTCAGCAGGGACTGCAAAACCTTCCCTACGCCAAGCATCACATTTCTGTCTCGTTCCTTCAGGTCAGCTTCAGGTCTGCCACAAAGACGGAGGGCAGGAAACTCTGGATAATCCTTGGCTGGTTCAGTTTGCGGATGTGCTGCTCTGCTCCCTGACCCCTGCCATGACCAGGGGGATGGGATTGGTGCCCAGAGGCTGCCCTGACCCTGCCCAGAGCAGGCTGGGGATGCAGAGGCAGAGCTCAGCCCCAGCCCCAGAGCTCAGCCAAGCCCCAGAGCTGCATTTCAGCTGACTCGTGGAAAGGTGCAGCAGAGAATGGAGGTGGCCACACTCCGAATCCAGCCCCTGCTTTGCTTGCACAGAAACTGCTCAGGGTGGCAGCCAAACGTGAGCTCTGTGCCCCCTCCTCGGGGCAATCCCTCCCTGCTGTCCGTGGCAGGACTCTCCCAAACCAGCTGGTCCCACCGTGCTCCAGGTGCTGCACAGCCAGGCCAGGGGTGCTCCACACATCCCTGTGCAGCTCCTGCTCATCCCAGCCAACCCAGGGGTGCTCCACACCTCCCTGTGCAGCTCCTGCTCCTTCCCAGGGGTGCTCCACACATCCCTGTGCAGCTCCTGCTCATTTCCAGGGGTGCTCCACAGCTCCATTTTCCCAGCCAACCAGCTCCTTCCCAGCCCCAGGTGCATCCACAGCCAGGAGGGTGCTCCACACCTCCCTGGTCCTGCTCATCTACAGCCAATCCACACCTCCCTGTGCAGCTCCTGCTCCTTCCCAGGGGTGCTCCACACCTCCCTGTGCAGCTCCTGCTCATTTCCAGCAGCCCCAGGTGCTGAGAGCTCTGGTTCACTAAAATTGGCTCTGTCCTCAGGCTCCATGGGACAGTGGGACTGGGACTGGGACTGGGACTGGGACTGGGACTGGGACTGGGACTGGGACTGGGAGCTGGGGGCAGCAGCTGGACCCACCCTGGCTGGGGGCTGGGCCCTGTGCTGGGGCTCAGGGCTGGCAGGGGCTGTTCCTGACCCCAATTCCTGCTCCAGGCAGGACATGGGCTGCCCTGTGCTGCCCTCTGCACCTCTCCCACCCCACGGAGGAGCCACAGCTTTGCCCCCCTGACCTGGAGCTGCTCAGGCCAAGATGAACAAAGCTCAGCGAGGAAGCAGCCATGAGCTGGGCTCTGCTAGAGTGAAAACAACTGCCCTGTGCCAGTGCAAACACAGCTCCCCTTGCCTTGCTTGTATAACATGGGAACCTTAGTGCCACAGACTCCCTTTATTCCTGGCCCAACAAAGCATTACAAGCCTTTATGTTTCTTGGCCACCACGGTGAGACCCTCGGGGCAAAGGTGGAGCCAGGGCCGGGCACACCTGGCTGGTGCCAGGCCAGGCTGAGGTGAGAGCCTGCCTGAGGAGGGGCTGGATGTTTGCTGAGGGCAGGGGCAGCTGCCAGGGCCAGGGAATTTCTGAATTTCTGCGGCTGGACCTGTGCCTGGCGTCACCGCAGAGCTGGACGTGAGCACAGAAACATCAGCACTGCTCAGGCACACCTTGGCACCTCCTCAGCGGGGTCTGCCTTCCATCCTGCACACCTTGGGTGGCCCCAGGCACGTCCCTGACCAGCCTGGGAGCAGCCCTGCTCCTCCTGCCTCCAGCTGCACTGCTGGGGCTGTCCAGCAGCAAGGGGCAGGACAGGCTTTCCACTTGGGGTTCTCCCGGCTCTTAAAGTGCTGCTGCACCCCAGCACCCTGCACCAGAACGCAGGGCTGGCTTGTCAGGAGAGCTGGGGAAGGGTCTGGAAAAGGTGGGGTCACAGACATCTTTTATGGAAAAGCCTTTCCTTAGGATTTTCCCTCCTGAGAAGCTGAGAGGCCTCAGGAACAAAATGTAAGCAATGGTTATCTGCTGCTGTGGAATGCAACAGGTGCATCTGGGATTGGTCTCATGTGGTTGTTGCTAATTAATGGCCAATCACAGTCAGCTGGCTTGAACAGAGAGCCCGAGCCACAAACCTTTATCATTCCTTCCTATTCTATTCTTAGCGAGCCTTCTGATGAAACCTTTTCTTCTATTCTTTTAGTATAGTTTTAATATAATATATATAATCAAATAACAAATCAAGCCTTCTAAACCTGGAGTCAGATCCTCATCTCTTCCCTC
The DNA here is from genome assembly GCA_024865655.1 of Emberiza elegans. Lineage (NCBI taxonomy): Eukaryota > Metazoa > Chordata > Aves > Passeriformes > Fringillidae > Emberiza > Emberiza elegans. The sequence goes on along the minus strand of JALJVW010000248.1, from coordinate 764,964 downwards.
ACCCTCGGCCCCCTGTGAACACGGTCACAAGGTGGAGTTTGCATTGCTGAACCCAGGCAGTGCTGGGACAGGGATGGCAGATGCAGGGAGATCACTTCAGTGCTGGGACAGGGATGGCAGATGCAGGGAGATCCACCTGAGTGCTGGGACAGGGATGGCAGATGCAGGGAGATCCACCTCAGTGTTGGGGACAGGGATGGCAGATGCATGGAGATCACCTGGGTGTTGGGGACAGGGATGGCAGATCCAGGAGATCACCTGGGTGCTGGGGACAGGTATGGCAGATGCAGGGAGATCACCTGGGTGCTGTCACCTGGAGCTGTGCCTGCTGAGCCGAGGGCCAGCCAGTCCCTTAATGAGCTCTTGTTTGGGAAGGTGTCTCCTCAGCCCAGGGCTGTCCAAGAACATCAGAGCCTTGGCAGGGCCAGGCTGCAGCCTGAGGTTAGCAAAACAGCCTGGTGCGGGCAGGAGCTCTGGGAGGAGCCCTCAGCCAGCACCGCCCCGTGCCTCGGGATCCGTGGGAGCACCTGGGATGTGCCCCCTCACCTTCGCTGCCCTCCCACAGCCTGGGAGCAGCTGGTGCCTCTGGGGCAGCCCAGGGCATGCCCAGGAGAGCCCACCCTGCCTGGGGACACAGCCCAGGGCATGCCCAGGAGAGCCCACCCTGCCTGGGGACACAGCCCAGGGCATGCCCAGGAGAGCCCACCCTGCCTGTCCTGCCTGGGGACACAGCCCAGGAGAGCCAACCCTGCCTGGGGACACAGCCCAGGGCATGCCCAGGAGAGCCAACCCTGCCTGTCCTGCCATGGACACAGCCCAGGAGAGCCCACCCTGCCTGTCCTGCCTGGGGACACAGCCCAGGAGAGCCCACCCTGCCTGTCCTGCCTGGGGACACAGCCCAGGAGAGCCCACCCTGCCTGTCCTGCCATGGACACAGCCCAGGAGAGCCAGCCCTGCCTGTCCTGTTGGTGACACAGCCCAGGAGAGCCAACCCTGCCTGTCCTTATGGGGACAGAGCCCAGGAGAGCCAGCCCTGCCTGTCCTGTGGGGACAGAGCCCAGGAGAGCCAGCCCTGCCTGTCCTGTGGGGACAGAGCCCAGGAGAGCCCACCCTGCCTGTCCTGCCATGGACACAGCCCAGGAGAGCCAGCCCTGCCTGTCCTGTTGGTGACAGAGCCCAGGAGAGCCAGCCCTGCCTGTCCTGCTGGTGACACAGCCCAGGAGAGCCAGCCCTGCCTGTCCTGCTGGTGACACAGCCCTTGCCTGGCTCCTCAGGCATTCCTCCACCACAAACGAGCGCCGGAGCCAAGAGCAACCTCGGCACCGTCCAAGCTGTCTGCCGGGTCGCAGGGGCCAGCCCGGCTGGAAATGCCATCAGTCTGTGTCACCTCTGCCTGCCCGGAGGGGTCCACGGGGCCGGGAGCTGGTGTTTAACGAGCCCTTTCACGGTGCCTGAGCGGAGCAAAGAAATGCACCAGCAGCACCCCCTCCCCCAAGAGAAACACATCCTCCAATAAAATTTATAGAGCATGGAAAGGGCTTCTGGCACCGGGGTTCAGAGGTGGCCGGCCCCGGGGGTGTGGAGGCACCACCCTCCTCCTCCTCCTCCTCCCCAGGGGATGAAAACCAAACAAACAAGCAGAGAAATTCCGGGAGCAGATAAGTGAAGGCACGTCTGTCTGTCCTTCACTGGAGTGACCGAGGTGCTGCTGGTGGTGGTGGTAGGGATGGATAAATGGAGCCTCTGGGTCCTACAGGTCAGGCCACATCCACCACCCTGTGCTCAGCTCCTCAGGAGCCCCGGGGACAGCCCTGGGCACCAGGAGCAGGCTCAGAGGCTTTCCCTGCCTCAGGAACCTCACCCCAGGCAGTGCCAGGGCCGCGGTGTGCAGGGGATGCTCCCCATGGGCATCAGACAGAGCTTGCTCAAGGTGCACTCACGGGATGAGCAAACTGTGCCGTGGGGGAAGCCCACAGGCTGCTTCAGTAGCCACACGGGCCACCCTGAAGCCAGACACCCCAATTCCCTTCCATATCCACATGGGCCACCCTGGAGCGAGCCAGACACCCCAATTCCCTTCCATATCCACACGGGCCACCCTGGAGCCAGACACCCCAATTCCCTTCCATATCCACATGGGCCACCCTGGAGCCAGACACCCCAATTCCCTTCCAAATCCACATGGGCCACCCTGGAGCGAGCCAGACACCCCAATTCCCTTCCAGAGCCACATGGGCCACCCTGGGCCCAGACACCCCAATTCCCTTCCAGAGCCATGGGTTTCCCTGGAGCCAGACACCCAATTCCCTTCCATATCCACACGGGCCACCCTGGAGCTGGACACCCTAATTCCCTTCCAGGGCTATCCTGGAGCCAGACACCCCAATTCCCTTCCATATCCACATGGGCCACCCTGGAGCCAGACACCCCAACTCTCTTCCCCATGGGCTACCCAGACACCCCAATTCCCTTCCAGAGCCATGTGGATTTCCCTGGAGCCAGACACCCCAATTCCCTTCCATATCCACATGAGGTGCCCTGGGCCCAGACACCCCAATTCCCTTCCAGAGCCATGGGGGAGCAGCTGGCACCTCCTGGTGCTGCCCTGGGCAGGTTCTGAGGCATGCAGGGAGCTGCTGGCAGCATCCCCTGCTCTGGGCGGGACTCTCAGTGTCCCCTTCCAGCCCTGGCCACGAGCAGGAGTGTCCCCAGGTTGTCACTGCCACTGTGGGGGACAGGGACCCCCCTGTTCCTGGGGGTCAGCACCCCCGGTGGGTGAGGGCTGGAGCCGGCACAAGGGGACAGGGGTCTCCGTGCCCAGCCAAGAGAACAAATCATTGTGCGCAGCCCACCCTGGCCTCCGGTGCCCAGTAATCCCCGCAACCATGACAGCCACTTCTGCTGGCCCCAGAGAGTTGTATAAATCAGAGCAGAACAAAAGTCCTTTGCTGGGATCTGGGCATGTGCGCTGCCTCTCAAAGGGGAGGCACATTTCTCTGGAGATCTGCACTCTCGGGGGACTGCCCCTCTGACAGCACAGAGATTAACAAAACAACCCGCTCAGCCTTCCCTGCTCCAGCAGCTCCATGGGTGGAACAAACCCATCACGGGCAAACCACGGGGCAGGGCCATCATTCACACTTGTTGCTCTGCTCCTGGGCTCTTTAATGGCCTATTTTTCCTCCTTTCAGTTTTCAAAGTTTTGAGTAATGATTACATCGAATACAGCCTCCTTGGGCGTTGGGGCTGGAAAACTTGGACATAACGAGGCCCAGCAAAGCAAATGGAGCAGTGACGGAGTGCTGGGGGAAGCTGCAGGGCTGCAGGGAGCTGGGTGCAGACGCTCAGTGTGGCTCATTCCTGGCTGCAGCTCACTCTCACAGCCTGCAGAAAAGCCCTAAATCAGCCCCTCCTCACCAGGAGCAGCTCCAGAGTCAGAGCATCCCTCTGTCACCAGCAGTGCCACGGGCTGCAGGTCCCCTCGGGGCTGCTGGGGCTGTTTGTCACTGCCTGCCCAGGACAGGGGATGGAGACAGCCCTGGGTGCCTCCTGTGCCCTCCCAGGCCAGGGGTGGCTCTGGGAGCTCCTCTGAGCAGCCAGGGCAGCAAACTCGTTATTTGTGCTCCTGTATTTGCATCAGGGGGACCTGGCCCGGCCCCACTGACCAGGGGAGAAAATCAGAGCTGGGGGAGCTCTTCTGAGCAGCCAGGGCAGCAAATTCATTCCCTCTGCACCTGTATTTGCATCAGGGGGACCTGGCCCAGCCCCACTGACCAGGGAGAGAAAATCAGAGCTGGGGGAGCTCTTCTGAGCAGCCAGGGCAGCAAATTCATTATTTGTGCTCCTGTATTTGCATCAGGGGACCTGGCCCAGCCCCACTGACCAGGGGGCTGAAAATCAAGGCTGGGGGCGCTCAGGCCCTGCAGCTCCTCAGGGGTGCCTCGGGAAGGGGATGCTTTCCCAATCACACTCCTGTTTGCGTGGGTGAATTTGGGATCTGGCTCATGCCTCAGTGCATGCTTCAAGGCCTGGACACTGGGGAGGGGTGGGATTGCGACTCTGTCCCCTCCTGTGCCTCCCCACTGCTCCAAGGCCGGCAGGAGCAGGTTTTGGTGCTCTCTGTGACCCTGAGCTGCCTCACCCACATCTCCTGTCCTGGCTCTGGGGACTGTCCCCACCCTGCTGGCATTGCTGGGCAGGGAGGAATGCTCCTGGGCTCTCTGCTCAGAGGGGACACGGCACAGGGGGCAAGGGACACTCAGAATGTCCCCGGAGCCGCCCTGGAGCCACCCAGGCCCTGCAGAGCCTCTGGGGACAGCAGAACCAGGGACAGCAGCTGCCCTGATGAGCCCAGCTGCAAACCTGGCCTGAAAGGGCTTTGGAGGAAGAGGAGGCACTGAAGAGCAAAGAACAAACAGCAGCCACACGTGAACACGGTTAGCCAGAGGAAGGAGTGCCACCCCCAGATGTGTGCCGGGAATCTCTTCCTGCGGAGTTCCTGCGCTGGAGGAGTCACGGGAATGGTGCAACTGCTCAGAGCACCGAGCCCGGGCTGGGGAGCTGAGCTTGGCCTCTGCCAGCCTGCCGGGGTGTCAGGCCCGGGGCTGACCTCGGCGGGAGCCGCAGACAGAAAGCACAGGGCCTTGGAGGCTGGGGCAGCAGAATTTTCATTTTGCCGAGGAAAAACATCGAAACGTAGTAGAAACATTTTTGGGTGTATTTCAGATTTCAATGGTTTCATTGAAAGCCAAGCCAAAAGTTCGGGTTTCAAACAATAAAAAGGGGGATGAAATATTCCTGTCTTGTTTTGAATTGCCTTCCATCAGATAATCAAAAACTTCATGGAAAAAGGGAAGAGCTTCCTCCAAGCACTCACATCAACCCTGAGACAGTGAATGAGGAGGAGGTGGATGGTTTCGAGCTGTTCCTTTCTCAGCAGCAATGTCCCTTCCTCCCTGCCCTGCCTGCTGCCCCTCCTGACCCTGGGGTACTTCGGGGAGCCTGGTTTGCAGCCGGGCCGTGCCCAGATGGCTCTGGGGGCTGAGCTCTGCCTGCCCTGCCCATGGCTGCAGATCCCTGGCACTGCAGCATCCGTCTGAGCTGGCATTTGCCTGCCAGTGCTTTGTTCCCCTTCCATGGCTCCGGGTCCCCCCAAAATGCGGGCACTCGCACAAAGAGTAAAACCCACCCTGCTCCACAGTGTCCCCAGCTTGCAAAATCAGACTAAGTATTATTTGCTGTCTTCAAGCTCCACATGAAAAATGCTAAAATGAGGATAAATATCTGTTTTCCTTTCCCCCGCTCTGCTTCATGCAGGGAAGGTAACGCTGCTGAGCCCTGGGGATCGCCTTTATTTTCTCTTTTCTGATATTTACTAAAGACTTAAAGATGGGAAGAGGCAGAAGCCTCCGGAGTGCAGGGCTGAGATGAAAAGGTCCCGGATCCCCAGCGGGGTAGGAAGGCTTCCAACAGGAGGCACAAGCTGCTCAGCTTTGTTTCCCAATTCAAACACGGTCCGGGCACAAAAGGAGGGGAATAATATCGCCCTCCCAGGGGCTGCTGCCCACAACCATCGCCATTCCCAACAAAAAACGGATGCCGGCAAGAAAAATGATTTGGGATTAGGGGTTTCGGTGTCCCACCTGCTGGCTGCGTTATTCTTGTGCTGAGCCCGGGCACCCCGCGGCACAGCCCGGCCCTTTCCGGGCATCCCTGACAGGCTGCGGCACCAGAACGCTCGGGAAAGGCTCCTGGGGAGCCCTGGTGTGTGTGCATGAAAGGGCAGCGTGTCCCTGACCCCAGGGGCTGCGGGCAGGCCCTGACAGCGAGGGGCAGCGGGCGGCGCAATGAATGTCAACGCGGGGCTGGGGCCGCTCAAAGCCACCCCGGGAATTCCTGTAATCTGCCTTGAGATCCGGCTTCGACACGGCTTCCCTCTGCTGAACGAAGCGGCTGAAGGGCAGCCCCGCGCTGGGCTCTGCTGAACGGCAAACCAGATCTGGGCTCTGCTAAACTGCAAACCTGCTCTGGGCTCTGCTGAACGGCAGCCCCGCGCTGGGCTGTGCTGAACGGCAAACCTGCTCTGGGCTCTGCTGAACGGCAAACAGCTCTGGGCTCTGCTGAACGGCAAACCAGCTCTGGGCTCTGCTGAACGGCAAATCCGCTCTGAGCTGTGCTGAACGGCAAACCAGCTCTGGGCTCTGCTGAACGGCAAACAGCTCTGGGCTCTGCTGAATGGCAAACCAGCTCTGGGCTGTGCTAAACTGCAAACCTGCTCTGGGCTGTGCTGAACGGCAAACCAGATCTGGGCTGTGCTGAACGGCAGCCCCGCGCTGGGCTCTGCTGAACGGCAAACAGCTCCGGGCTCTGCTGAACGGCAAACCAGCTCTGGGCTCTGCTGAACTGCAAACAGCTCCGGGCTGTGCTGAACGGCAAACAGCTCTGGGCTCTGCTCAAACCCGCTCTGGGCTCTGCTGAACGGCAAACAGCTCCGGGCTGTGCTGAACGGCAAACCAGATCTGAGCTGTGTTGAACGGCAAACCAGATCTGAGCTGTGCTGAACGGCAAACCTGCTCTGGGCTGTGCTGAACGGCAAACCAACTCTGGGCTCTGCTCAAACCTGCTCTGGGCTCTGCTGAACGGCAAACCAGCTCTGGGCTGTGCTCAAACCAGCTTTGGGCAAACCTGCTGGGCTCTGCTCCCGAGGGACAAACCAGCCTCCGGAGGCTGTGCTCCAGGGACAACCAATCTCTGAGTCCCCTCCCAGCCCTTCCAAGTCCCTTCCTTCCCAGCCCCTTCCAATCCCTACCAATCTCTCCCCAGTTCCTTCCCAGTCCTTTCCCAGTCCCTTCCAATTCCTTCCCAGTCCCTTCCCAGTTCCTTCTCAATCCCTTCCCATTCCTTCTCAATCGTTCCCCAGTCCCTTCCCAGTCCCAAGGTGTGCAGACGCTGCTCAGTTTTCTCCTGCCAGCACAAACACAGAGGGAGTCAAGCAGCTGCTGCCAAACTTCAGCACAACCCTTGCAGGAGCTTCCCAACCTGCCTGGCTGGGCAGGAGGAGCCACCACCCACCCTGGCTGGGCTGGAGAAGCGTGCCTGCCCTCCCTGTCAGGCCCAGAGCACCCTGGCAGGCTCTGGATGAGGTTCCTGGGCAGCCTCCCTGAGCCAGAAGGTGTTTGGTGCTCACCAAAGCTGGAGTGGAGCTGGAGGGAGCTGAGCTCTGACTGTGGCTTCCCTGGAAAATAAATAACCCCACTGTGGCTGGAAGCCACTGGGGCATCTGGAGCCACCTGGAGAGCTGTGCCCTGTGCAGCTGGTGCAGCAGGAGCTGCCTGGGTTCATCCCCAGCACAGGCACCCCATCCCAGCCCTGGCGTTCCCTCTGGAGCCCTGCCCTGCTCCCACGGGGATCAGTGGGACGCTGCCATGAGCTCCAGAGGAGCAGCTGCCACCAGCTCCTCCACAGGCTCTATCCTGCATGAAACGAGCCCTTGGAATCCCAAAAATAAATAAATAAATAAATAAATAAATAAATAAATAAATGACAGCATTTTCACGGGATCACAGATCCAAGGCGAGGATTTGTAACTCACTCAGAGCCACCGGGCCGTGCCCTTTGTTTGCCCAGGGCGTTGTGTGGGTACCCAGCACCCCCTGGCAAAGAACTGCACTGACCCCCCCAGCTCACCTGGGATCTGCCCCGGTGGAGCCAAGGTGTCAGGAATAAATTCCCCTCGGGATGGGGCGAAGGAGGAGCAGCCCCAACACCACAGGCACTTTCCTTGCGCTTGCCAAGACTTTCCTGGTCACCCCTTGGCAGGGAAAGGGCAGGATGCGTCCTTTGAAGAGGGACATCAAAAGGCATTGCCAAAGAGGACAACGCTGCAGGCACAACAACCATTGCATCATCCATCAATTACCCGTCAAAGCCCAGCTGAAACGCAGCTTTCAGTACCAGACGGTGATGAAGTGACAATCTCACCACATCTGGGACAAAGGTCTGTCCCACGCCGATGTCAGGCAGAGCCGGGAGCCTCCAGGAATTTCGCTTCATCTTTTCTATGAGGTTCTGAGTTTACAAGAGTTTCAGTCTGGGTGTCTGGCCAGGAAGGGAAGCCCTGGCCTGGCCCTGCTGTCCTGTGGAACTGTGACAATCCCACAGCATCTCCCCGGCCTGCCCGCCCCGTGCCCAGCTGGGGATGGATTTGGATTTGGAATTGTCTCCGAGGTTTCAGTTCCCTGTCTGGCCTTGCTCCCTTCTGCAGGGCTGTGAATTGCTGTGAATTTTATTTTGTTTTGAAAGAGGGGAGCCCTTGCCTGCTGCTTCCTGCAGCCTCCAGCTGCTCTGCTCGTGGCTCCCAGCCCGTGAGCTCTCTGGGGCTGTGGGACCAGGCCCAGCAGCTGCTGGGGCCGCTCAGAGCCGCTCTCTGCGCCCCAAGCAGTGGAGGGAAGGAGAGCCCCGAGCAGGGAGGGGCAGCTTGGCCCCTCACAGAACCCCTGCTCCCGCTCCCCAGCGCTTCCCCTCTCACAGGGCGCCCGCACTAGAGGCTCTGCACTTCATCTCCTTCATAAAACTGATGCTAGGCAGGAGGTTTGGCTCAGCCTGGGCCCGACCCGCGGCCGTAAATCTGCCCTGCTGTGCCTGCTCACGCCCCCACGGAGCTGCTGTCACTGCCCGTGTGGAGCCGCAAAACCAACCCTGACATCTCCCAGGTGCAGCCCTGCCTGCCTGCCTCGGCTCCTCTCTCACGGAGCAGCCTCCCTTCCCCTTCTGCCTGGGAGTTCTGGGGCACAGGGACAGCTCTGGCACCCAGGGACACCCAGGGACACCCAGGGACACCCAGGGACACCCAGGGACACCCAGGGACACCCAGGGATGCCGTGCCACCCTGCCAGCCCCAGGCTGAGAGCAGGGCTCGGGTCCTGCCTGGCCCAGGAGCACTTGGCAGCAAAGGAGTTTCGCCCAGCCCAGCCATGGGAGGATGGGGAAGGGCTCCTGGTGCTCCCTGCCTGCAGGAGGAGCAAAGAAACGGCTCCCTGACAGGAGGATGGTGGGGAGGAGGTTGGACAAGGGGAAAGTTTGTCCTGGGCAAGGAACTGAACTGAGCTCTGGTGCTCCTGCCCTTCCTGCAGGCACCAGTGACCCCTGGGCTCCCTCCTGGGGGTGACAACAGGCTGGGGCCACAGCCCACGCAGAGCCAGGGCCCCTTCTGACCTTTACACATGGGGACACCAATGCAGCACGGCTGAGAATCGAATTGCCAGGCTCCGAATGGTCCCACCCTCCACTAAGCCCTTCTCCCGTAGCAGTTAATCCACATAAACCACTGGAGATGTCCTGGCTGTGTGACCCGTGGGAGTGGGAGCCACCCAAACCACTCTCACCACTGATATGGGCCTAAAATGAACTGCAAGGATCCCGTCTGTGGTTCAGAACCCCTAAATGACAGAGAAATCCCAAATGACAGAGAAAACCCCAATGACAGAGAAATCCTAAATGACAGAGGAACCCCCAAATGACAGAGGAACCCCAGTAACAGAGAAATCCCAAATGACAGAGAAAACCCCAAATGACAGAGAAATCCCAAATGACAGAGAAACCCCCAAATGACAGAGAAACCCCAAATGACAGAGGAAACCCAGTAACAGAGAAATCCCAAATGACAGAGAAACCTCCAAATGACAGAGAAACCCCAAATTTACAAAATAAACCCCACCTGCTCCATCCTCAAGCACCCCCAGGCAATCTGGTGCTGCTCACATTGGAAGCAGGGCCCTGCACCCACGGGTGCCTTCTCTGCACCAGTATGGCCAGTGCCGGGCCCAGTTCCGGAGCCTGAGGTGGGCTCCATCCCCATTATCACTGCCATTCTGCTCGGCGCCCCTTTTGGGCTGCTCTGCCCTTCCCTGGCAGCCCCCAGGGCAGGGAGGATTTCCAGGAGGAAATTCAGCGTGCAAAGGGAAGCTCCTGTCCCTTTCCCAGCCAGGGTCTCCGGGGTCCTGCAGCAGGATCCCCACTCAGGTGAGCGTCACCTGGGGGTGGCAGGCCCTGACCTCCCCTCTGGGGGCTTCTGGAAGAGCAGAGCCAGGAGCTCCCAGCTGCAGCCCGGGACAGCAGGGTGAAGGCAGCACTGCCGTGTGCACCCCAACCAGCTCCCAGACAGAAATATTCGCCAGCCCTGCTCCCGTGGCAGCCCTGGGTGACTGTCACAGCTCTGGGTCAGCCGCAGAGGCAGATTCCCCCTCTCCTGGAGGTGGCTGTGCTCTGCAGCTGGTGCTGGCAGCCTCCCCTGCAGATCCCACAGTGATAAGGGGGGACTGGGGCTCTTTATGAGGGTGCTTAACGAGCTGATGACACTTTTATGAATTGGGACAGTCCCAAGGAGATCGGACTTGGTGATTCTTCAGGGATGCCAAGACCCTCCCTGACTAAGAAACCCCATTCCCGTTCCTCTGGGCAGATGAGATCTTTCCCTCTCCTCTCCTCCTTTGCCTCTCTTCTGCCTCTCCTCTCCTCTCCTTTCCCTCTCCTCTCCTCCTTTGCCTCTCTTTTGCTTCTCCTTTTCCTATCCTCTCCTCCTTTGCCTCTCTTTTGCCTCTCCTTTTCCTATCCTCTCCTCCTTTGCCTCTCTTCTGCCTCTCCTCTCCTCTCCTTTGCCCTCTCCTCCTTTGCCCTCTCTTTTGCCTCTCCTCTCCTCCTTTGCCTCTTCTTTGCCTCTCCTTTGCCTCTCCTTTGCCTCTCCTCTGATTTCTCTCATAAAGGACGGGAAGCTCCCAGCTCCGAGGTGCCCGCGGCCCTGGGGGCTGGCCTGGGCATTCGGGAGGGGGAACAAGGCTGGATGAGGCTGATCCTCCCTTCGGGGCATGTGGGATGAGGGGAGCACACAGAGCAGCCCTGCCTCCTCCAGGGATGGCTTTGGAAGAGCAGCTCAGTGTGCCAGGGCGCGGGGACACCTGTGAGGGGCTTTTCCAGCCCCCCAAGAGGCTGTTTGGGACCCCTGTGGCCAGGGCAGAAGGGCCAAGCTGCCATCCCGGCCCCGGCCGGGGCAGCAGAGACAAAGGCTGGGAGCCCTGCACGGGAGGGGCACCCGCGGCCGCTCAGAACTCCCAATAATGACACTGAGCACTCTCAAAGCGCTCGGTAAACACGATTAACTAATTAGTCAGGTCTTTACTAATTAACCAGTCACAGGACCGGTGTTGCTCAATATGTTTAATGATCCGGAGAGAGGCTGAATGGCCGGGGGCAGCGTCTGGAGGGGCGGGAGCTGGGGAGGCTCAGAGGGGCTCAGCCGGGGCTGGGACGCGAGGGGACAGCAGGGACACGGGATGGACGCCGTCACCCTGCCAGGGACAGCGCTGTGCCCTGCTCCTGGGCCCTGGCACGGCCCTGTGCAGCTCCTGCCAGGCCAGGGCACCGCTGGGGCTGTCCCGGCCCGCCCGTGGTTGATGGGTGTCCCTGTTCAGGCCATCAGAGCCAGAGGAGATGCTCAGGAACTGCTGAAACCAGCCCAGCCTGGATCAGGCCGAGCCAGGTGAGAACCCCCAGAAGCCCACAGGTCAATGCTCCCCAGCACAGCAAGGATCTGCCTCCTCTCTTTCCTCCCAGTAAAGCAAGAACTGGAGTAAAACCAGTGCAGGGCTGGGGAAAGGGAGGCAATTAGGACCAGGGAGCCTCTCTGGTGGCCACTGCCTTGCTCATTGCCTCAGTTTCCCCGGGACAGGGACTGCATGTCGCACCAGACGTGGTGCTCAGACACGCCAACATCCATTTGGTTTCTAGCCAGGGCTGCAGCTGGGAACCCCCGCACAAAGCGAGTGAAGAGCACCTCCCCAAAAGGCACACGGGGCTGCTTCCAGCCCTGCAGCTCCTGGATGCCCTGCACCTCTCTGCCTCTGTGTGAGCCCGTCCTTTTCCTCTCACTGATCCCCCCCGGCTGCTCCCAAGCCGCCTCGGGTGGCACCAGGCCGTCCCTGCTGCTGTCACAGGTGTCACACGAGGGAAGGCTGCTCCTGCCCGGCGGCCCCAGCACGTCCCAGAGCCCGCAGGGCCCCTTCCTGCCAGCGAAAGCCGCCTTGGGGACTGGCTTCAGGCTTTCCTCACGGAAATTTGGGCATTTACTCAGAGTCCGGGTTCCCGTGGAACTGAACCCGGGGCCTCACAGCAGCACAGGTGTCTCCAGAACACATCTGGAGGCCGTGCCCACAGCTGGGCCAAAACCTGTCCTCACACAGACCCCCCCCCAGCCCCAGGAGTTTGGGTGACCCCCAGGGCCCCCTCCACACCCCCGTGCTGCTGGGGAGGAGCTGGGGGCTTTGCCCACCCCTCCCTGCTGCCGGGGGGTGAGAACTGCGATAAAAGGTGCATTTCTCATTTCTTCAGCAAGCCAGGCCTGACTCTGGGAAGGGTCCCTGCATCCATGCAGCTCCCTGGCCTCCCCTCCCCTGCTCAGTAATCTCACTTCTGGGCCTGCATTCATTCAGAGCCTCTGAAGGATTAGCTGACCTTTCTTTCAGAGCTTGCTAAGCTGGGGATGTTAAAGCTTCCCAAAAATTAAACTCTCAGGAGGCTGGGAGCCTGGAGAGTTGTTCAGAGGCTGTGGCTGCCTCCCCAGCATCCACGCTGGGGTGGGGACAGACCTTGGACTGTCCCTTTGTGTCCCCCAAGAGTGCTCAGGTCCAGCTCGCGGTGCTGCTGGGGGGTAAAACCAGAGGGGTTTTCTCTTTCTGAGGGTTTGGGCATTCTTTCCTGTTTGCCAGAGAGGGTTTGAGCTCCTGCTTTCCCCGCAAGGAAGGAGCGAGGGAAGAGGGGAGCTGAGGTTTGGGATGCGGGGGAGCTCTCTGGGAAGGGAAGGTGGTAGGGACGAGCTGCTCCCCCCACGACCGGGTGTGCTCGCTGTGCAATCAGATCATGGCCCGTGCCTTGGGGAGCCCTTCCCTGCCTTGGGGAGCCCTTCCCTGCCTTGGGGAGCCCACACCGGGGCCAGGCACCAGGAGCTGACTTTAGGCTCCCAAGCACAGCTGTGATGGATTGACCTGCAGAGTCAGGATGGAAATGTTCCCCCAGCATGGCTGCGTGCCCCTGGCCAGATCAGTCTGATTTTTCAGAGCTGGATGCACAGGATATGCAAAAACCAAAACCAAAAAAACCAAAAAAAACCCCCAACAAACCAAAACAAAACCACAAAAAAAACCCAAAAAAAACCCAAAAAAACCAAAAAAACCAACCCAAAAAAACCCCAAAAAAAACCTAACCCACAAACCAATAAAACCCCTTTTCCACCCCAGATCTCTATTAGTTTTCTCCCAAGAGTCAATCTCAGAGCAGGGGGGCTACACCTGGCTAGGGCACCACTCACGGAGCCCATTTTGTCCCCCTGGCCCCAGGAACCAGCCAGGGAGGCGCAGCCACTGCTCCTCCACTCCAGGAGCTGAAGAGAGCAGCTGGAGCTGGGGGAAGCTGGGCCCTGCACGCCCCGTGCCCGCCGAGCTGCCAGCTGCTGGGGCTGCCTTTGGGGGTGCCCAGGGCAAGGAGGGGCTGCAGGAGCCCTCCCAGCACTCGGGGCAGCCGCACTCCTGCGGGCAGCTCCGGCCCCTGTCCCGCTCGGGGCTCTGCTCTGGCAGAACAGGAGCAAATCCATCAGCCAGGGCCGCCCGTCCATCCGAACGCCCAGAGGAGAGCCGGGCTCCATCCGTGCCCGCGGAGAGCAGCGCTGAGGACAGAAATGGCTTCTCCTCTTCCTCCTCGTCCATCCCCGGCTCTCCCCGTCCCTCGGAGCTGGAGCCGATCACACAGAAAGGATCAAACAGCAGCAGCAGCATCTGAGCCCGGCTCCAAGAAACCCCATCTGAGCTTGGCTCCAACAAACCCCATCTGAGCCCGGTTCCAGCAAACCCCATCTGAGCCTGGCTCCAGCAAACCCCATCTGAGCCTGGCTCCAGCAAACCCCATCTGAGCCTGGTTCCAGCAAACCCCATCTGAGCCTGGTTCCAGCACAGAGCCCAGCTCCAGCAAACCCCATCTGAGCCCGGCTCCAGCACAGAGCCCGGCCCCAGCACACCCTCCGCCGCTCTCCTCCCGTCCACGCCCGGCGTCTGGAACAGAAGCTGCGAGGGGGGCGAGGGGCTGCCTTTGTTTTCCCTTTAAATGGCTGCCTTGGAAGGGCGGCCGGCTCCGAGCAGGGATAATTTTACGGCCCCATAACCCAGCACGAGGAGGCTCCTTCCCAGCGCCGCACTCCCCCTGGTGCGGCAGCGGCCGGGGCCCGCGGCGCTCTCTGGCACGGAACCCGCCGGTAATGCCGAAAATAAAACTGCCTGATGAGATATAAATCAGATTGCTGCCCGGGGGGACGAGCGGCGCTGCTCCCCCGCGGGGCCGCCGCTGGCGGAGAGCATCTGCTGCAATTACAGGTTCCTGCTCGGCGCGATGCCCTCCCAAATATCCCTGCAGCAGCTGGAGCTCGCACGGACGCTCCGAGCTCGCTGTACAGCCCGGCGGCAAGGGCTCGCTGTGTGCCGCACTGCTGCTCGGTGCCCCCATCGCCTCCCAGCACGCCGGTCCCCTTGCTGAGGGTCCCGACTGTCCCCCGGAGGCTGAGCTGGTGTCTCCTCACGGGTGTGTGCGGGCCAAAGTGCACCTTTGGCACGACATCGGCACCACTCATTGCCCGGGAGAGGAAGCAGCCTCCAGTGCTGTCTAATTACACAGAAATTACCAGAAGAAATGAATTCCAAAAGGTGACCATATGGGCTGCAAGGCTGAAGCCCAGGCTGGATTTTGCCTCTGGTTACTGCCACTCAGAGCTGAGGGCAGAATCCAGGCCAGAAGTGTGTTTCTAGCTCGTGATTTATTGCACCAAAGCGGAGCTGGTAATGAAAACCGTGTTCCACTTAATACTCAGGCGACTTCCAACAAAAATGCCAGCAGGAACTCTTTCTTCTGCTCCCTGCCTCGCAGCTGCCCGGCAGCAGAGGATGTGCGAGCTCAGCCCTCCTGCCGTGACACGGGGAGGGCCCCGCGTGTCCCGCGTGTCCCCGACCAGGCTCAGCCGCAGCCCCGGACACCGCCCGGCCCCGTCTGCCCCATCCTCGCAGCCCTTCCTGGGGTGGTTAACCCGCAGATTAACTCAGCAACCAAGCAAAACCCAAACAAAGCCCAGCTCTGTGAGGCTGTTGCAGCACTGGTGTCCAAACTGCCCCCACGGGCTGGCTGTCGCTGACCCCCCAGACCCAGCCCTGGGGGTGCTGTGGTGCAGCACTGACCCCCCAAACCCAGCCCTGGGGGTGCTGAGCCCTTCCTGCAGCAGTGACCCCCTAATCCCAGCCTTGTGGGTGCTGAGCCCTCTCTGCAGCACTGACCCCCCCAAATCCAACCCTGGGGGTGCAGAGCCCTCCCTACAGCACTGAACCCCCCAAACCCAACCCTGTCGGTGCTGTGGTGCAGCACTGACCCCCCAGACCCAGCCCTGGGGGTGCTGAGCCCTTCCTGCAGCAGAGGCAGAATCCCCAGCCCTGGGGTGCAGGTGTTTCCCCGTGATTTATTACAGCAAGCGGACCCTGGTAAACCCAACCCTGTCTATTCTGAGCCCCTCCAGGCGACTTGACCCAAAAACCCAGCCCTGTCTATTCTGAGCCCCCCTGCAGCACTGACCCCAAACCCAGCCCCTGTCTATTCTGCCCGGCCAGAGGATGCACTGAACCCCCCCCAAACCCAGCCCTGGGTGCTGTGGTGCGGCACTGACCCCGCGTGTCCCTGAGCAGGCTGGCCCCCCCCACAGCACTGCCCCCAACCCCAGCCCTGTCTATTCTGCCCCCCTCCCACCATCCTCAACCCCAGCCCCTGGGGGGCTGTGGTGCAGCACTGACCCCCAGACCCAGCCCTGTCTATTCTGAGCCCTCCCTGCAGCACTGACCCCCCAAACCCAGCCCTGGGGTGCTGAGCCCCTGTGCAGCACTGCCCCCCCAATCCCAGCCCTGTCTATTCTGAGCCCCCCGTGCAGCACTGACGCCCCAAACCCAGCCCTGGGGGTGCTGAGCCCCCTGCAGCACTGAACCCCCAAACCCAACCCTGTGGGGGTGCCTTCCTGCAGCACTGACCCCCCAACCCCAGCCCTGGGGGTGCTGTGGTGCAGCACTGACCCTCCCAGACCCAGCCCTGTCTATTCTGAGCCCCCTGCAGCACTGACCCCCAACCCCAACCCTGGGGTGCTGAGCCCCCTGCAGCACTGAACCCCCAAACCCAACCCTGGGGGTGCTGAGCCCTTCCTGCAGCACTGACCCCCCCAGACCCAGCCCTGTCTATTCTGAGCCCCCCTGCAGCACTGACCCCCAAACCCAGCCCTGTGGGTGCTGTGGTGCAGCACTGACCCCCCAACCCAGCCCTGTCTATTCTGAGCCCCCCTACAGCACTGACCCCCAGACCCAGCCCTGGGGGTGCTGTGGTGCAGCACTGACCCCCCAATCCAGCCCTGTCTATTCTGAGTCCCCCCTGCAGCACTGACCCCCCAAACCCAACCCCGTGGGTGCTGAGCCCCCTCTGCAGCCCCAACGCTGCTGGAGCCGGACCCACCAGCGCTTTAACCCTTCCCTGCCCAGCCTGCTGCTCCCTGGCTTTAAAATTGCCATTTTTCCGGGCGTGCAGGGAGCAGCGGGAGCCCTCCCCGCTCCTCCCGGAGAGCAGCAGGTGGAGGAAGCTCCGCGGGCCCCTCCGAGCCCTCCCCGTGACCTGCGGGAAGCTGGGCAATGGCCCGGTGCCACGGCCGAGCCCCGCGCTGCGAAGGGCCCGGCTTCATTGGCATGCCAGCGGGGTAGCCGGGCTCCCTGCACCGCCGCGCGGGCATGGAAATGCCTCCGAACGTTCCGTGTGGCCCGGCAGAGAGCTCCCCGCGCAGAAACACCCCCGGGGGCTGCTGGAAGGAGCTCCCGAGCCGAGGGTGCCCGAAGGGAACCCCGGCTCCCGGAGGGCAGCGGAATTTCGGAATTTCGGGAATTTCGGGAATTGCCGGGGGCTGAAAGGCTCCCAGTGAGGCGGACCCTGGGGTCCCCCAGCCCAGGCCAGGAGAGCCGGGGACAGCAGGGAACTCGGGCTGGGTGACAAGTGGGTGACAAGGCCCTGGCCGCCCAACGGCTCCGCAATCCAGGTCCCATGGAAGGCAGGAGCCCCGGGATGTGTGTCAGGCCAGCACTCCCCTTTCCCTTTCAGCCCGCGGACACCGATAAATTTTCCAGGGACACGGGGACAGGACGTGCCTCGCTGCAGCCGCTGCCGAAGGCTCCTTTAAAAGCAGCCGGGACACGGAGCAATCCATTCCGTGGAGCGATTGCCAGGGATGAGTGGGAGCTCATGGAGCTGCTCCCTGCCAAGGACCCGAGCACAGAGTCCATCACCCCCAGCCAAGGCAAGCGAGTCCAATTATTGGCGATAAATACATTTATTCCAAATGTCCACCCACTTTGCATTCCTTTATTTAACGCAGCCGCTCTAAACAGGGGCTGGGATAAATGGAAAATAAAGTCTGGGAGGCTTCACGGCTCCCCGGCTCTCCGGGCAGAGCTGCCTGGGCTCTGGTTGCTATTATTAGTGTGACGATTGTTGTTGTTATTATTATTGTTATGATTATATGCATTTCATTCTCTTCGGGGTAATGAATAATTTATGACTCTGTCTCGATCCCCTTTGAATGGATTCACTATCCAGGGAGACTCGCTGAATAATTTGGATCATTCGTTTTCAAGTGCAGGGGCTGCCGACAAATTGTTCGCCTTTCATAGCTGGGGACATTCATTGGTCACCCAAACCAGGGGATTTCTTTGGTGCCCCCAGCACGTGAGGCGCTGTCTGGGGTTTTGTTGGGATTTTTTTTTGTTGTTGTTGTTGTTGATTGGGTGAAACTTTGTGGAGACTAAGAAACAGCTCATCTGGGGGGGCTGGATTTGTGCAGAAGTCAGTTTGCCAAATTTCTGTGAGCATTTGGTGGTTTTGCAGAGGCTTGTGAAAAGTAAATGCTACAGAGGATATTAAATGTTATTCAAATGTTTTAAAGGCGACGCTGCTCTTGCTCTTTGATTTGAGCTAAACTATCATGCAGCTGATTATTAAATTTTGCTTACTCAGCTCACACTAGAGAAATGTTGCGGCGTTAAACCTGCTTTGCCTAAAATCCGGAGGGAAAGGGAATTTTCAAGAGGCTTACACCGGGGATCTTCTAATCCTTACAATCAAACGAGCACCTGTATCAACTCCTCTGTGTCCACCCTGTGATTCGTAATCCCGAATTCTCGTGGGGATCCATCCCACGGGATCAGCCCTGGGCAGGCTCTGAGCTCGGCAGGGTGGGGATGAGTGCTGTTCCTTGGGATGGGATGGGATGGGATGGGATGGGATGGGATGGGATGGGATGGGATGGGATGGGATGGGATGGGATGGGATGGGATGGGATGGGATGGGATGGGATGGGATGGGATGGGATGGGATGGGATGGGATGGGATGGGATGGGATGGGATGGGATGGGATGGGATGGGATGGGATGGGATGGAGAGGGCTAACACATCAGCGCTGCGTTTGCCCGGGGTGTCCCCATTTTTGGACAAATCCCGGCAGATTCGCTGCCAGCTCTGTGAAAGGTCCCCAGGACATGCCCCGCTCAGCTGAGGAATGAACTGGGAGCAGAGCTCTGCTGGACCCCCTGACACAGCTCTGTTGGATGTTGAGCTGTGCCCAAACCCGGCCCTGGCTGATCGCAGGAACAGCTGGGAGGGCACAGGGCAGAGCAGCCCCGCTCGGGCTCAGCCCTGCCCAGCTCAGCGCGGTGCGACCGCGGGGTCCCCACTCCCGGCACCGCAAGAGCCGCAGGGGACAATCCCTGGTCCCCAGGGGCCGGAGCCGCTCGTCCAGTCCCTGTGCCGCGCACCCTGTCCCGGTCCCTGTCCCATCCCTGTCCCTGTCCCTGTCCCTGATCCCATTCCTGTCCCGCTGGTCCTATCCCTGTCCCGCTGGTCCTATCCCTGTCCCGCTGGTCCCATCCCTGTCCCGCTGTTCCCATCCCTGTCCCGCTGTTCCCATCCCTGTCCCGCTGGTCCTATCCCTGTCCCGCTGGTCCCATCCCTGTCCCGCTGGTCCCGTCCCTGTCCCGCTGGTCCCATCCCTGTCCCGCTGGTCCCATCCCTGTCCCGCTGTTCCCATCCCTGTCCCGCTGGTCCCATCCCTGTCCCGCTGGTCCCATCCCTGTCCCGCTGGTCCCATCCCTGTCCCGCTGGTCCCGTTCCTGTCCCGCTGTTCCTGTTCCTGTCCCGCTGTTCCCATCCTTGTCCCTCTGGTCCCGTTCTTGTCCCGCTGATCCCATCCTTGTCCCGCTGGTCCCGTCCCTGTCCCGCTGGTCCCATCCCTGTCCCGCTGGTCCCGTCCCTGTCCCGCTGGTCCCCTCCCTGTCCCTCTGGTCCCATCCCTGTCCCGCTGGTCCCGTCCCTGTCCCGCTGGTCCCATCCCTGTCCCTCTGGTCCCATCCCTGTCCCGCTGGTCCCATCCCTGTCCCCCTGGTCCCATCCCTGTCCCGCTGGTCCCTCCCGCACCGCCCGCTGCCTGCGCCGCCCGCCCAGCCCCGATTTACGAGCAGCGTGTGAAGGACAGACACTGGGCCGCTGGGCTGAACAATGCGGGAATATTAGCCGAGTTACAAAAACAAACAAACCAAACCCTGCCGGGAGCCCGTTTCATTTATCTTCCTTTGTCCCGTTTTGCTTCAGCGTGAAAGTCGCCCTTTCAAGCGCAGCGGTTGCGTTCCAGCCCCGGCGGGCAGCTGATCCAAGGCGCTGCACCGCGAGCTTCCCAAAGGCTCTTTGCACACTTCAATTCATCCCTGAATATTCAGCCGCCTTTCCCTCCCTCCAACCCTCCCAGGACTTTCTGCCCAAGAGCCGAGGCTGCAGAGCCCGGCCCGGGGACGGCGGGGCACGGAGCCTTTGTGCGCAAACACAAGCTGCTGTTTGTATGTGCCGTGCCTCTGTCAGAGCCCGATTGTGGCCACCGGGCTGCTCTCAATATCCGCCCGGCCTCCGCCGCTGCCGGAGGGACGCTGCCCTCCCTCCCTCCCTGCCCGGCCGCTTTGAAGGGAAGGGATTTAATTTCATGAGGCTTTCGGTAATCACGTTCCGATCTCCAACATTAACCAGAACTGGCTCCCTCCCGCAGGAGGGGGAGGATGAGCCCGTGAACAGCCGCGGCTCGGGACGGGCGGTGCTGACGGAGGAAAGCAGAACGCGGGGCTGGTTCTGCGCCGCTTGTCAGATGGGGCTGGAGAACAACAGGCAGCGCCAGGAGGGAGCGGCTTTACCCACCCCGAGGACGCTCCTCGGGGCTCTCGTGCACCACAGACCCTGATTTTTAAACCCAGACGTTTTCCTCCTGTCCGCGGCCCTTCCCGTCCTTTACCTTCCCTCTCCCCGCTCCATTTCCAGCGCCCTGGTGCCTCTGTCCCACTCCCCAGGGCTCGCTGCTGCTGGAACTGCTCCTTCTGCTCGGAGATCGCTACCTGGGGCAGCCGGCGGGCAGGAGGAGCCGGGGCCAGCCCTCCGGGGAAGGTTTTCATGAACAGGAGGCTGCGGACAGGAGGATTTAGGTCTCACCTGCCTGCGCTGCCCCTCCCTCCCCTCCGTCCCCTCCCTGCACGCAGGGCTCAGCTCTCCCCAGAGCATCTCCGGACCAGGCGGAGATGACACTCCAGACCCTGAAGGAAAGTGCTTTTGGGGCTGTGAGAGCAAAGCCAGCGCTGGGACACTCCCCAGTGAGTGTTAAACTCCCTTTTCCAACCAGATGTGCTGTCCGTTCTCTCCTCACCCACTCTGCTCGGACTGCCCGGAGCCTGCACCCTAAATACCCACAGAGCTGCCATCAAGGGGCGTTAATTGTTCCCGTAGGATAATTAATGATAATTGCCATGAAGATTGCTGCCTTGGTCAAAGCTGAGCACGGATCGCAGTGACCCACCCGGCGCAGCCTGGCAGGGATCGGGGTGATGGATGGCCCCCAAATACCGCAGGGAGGGTGACGTGGACACCTCATCCATCTTTCCGCGCCGGGCCCGAGCCCGGAGCGCAGCGGCTGCGAGTTTGGGCTCGGGGGGAGCAGCTGGCCCGGGAGCGCACGGACCCCGCACGGACGTGGCAGCGAGCCCGGAGCCGGGGCCGGCGGGGCCAGCAGCGTTCCTGCCGTGCTCCGCCTCCAGCTCCCACCCGGGACACGGGGAGACCCTCCCGTCCCTCCGTCCCTTGCCGTGACAAACCGGGAGTGCTGTCCCCTCTCCACGAGGCACCATCAACAAACCCGGGCCTCTTTCTCGCTGGCACAGAGAGTTTTCCACCCCAGCACGCCAAAAAGGATAAATCTGCTGTAAAACAACCCCGCGGAGCCGGGCTGCTCCCGGCCCGTGTCATGCACTGCCTGCTCCTGCCCCTCATGGCATTTTTGCCCTTTCCCAGGGGAAATTTGGGGTGCTGGGTCGGGCCTGGGCTCTCCATCCTCTCCCCAAACGGGAGATGCAGCAGCTTTGATCCTCAAGCAGAGCTTCCCAAGGTTGCTCCCCGCTGCCTGTGCTGGAATTTCCACTCACCTGCCCACACAACCCTTTTCGCTGGTTATTTTTGGCAGAAGAGGGCCGAGGGCTGCCGGGCTCATCCTTTAGGAGCCCCTCCATCCCCAGGGGAGCAGGACTCGGCCTGGGGGCTGGGATTGCCAGTGCAGCCCCCCCAGGTCCTGCCTCAGCCCAGAGGGGACCCCTCTGCTCCAGCAACCACAGCCTGGGTGACAACAGGCCTTGGGCAAAGCCAGAGGTCCCTCCCAGCCCTTCTGTGGAACACTTTAGAAAACCCCTGTGCTTCCAGGAGAGAGTGAAATAAAGGTTTGCTCCTTCCCTCTGTCCAGGTGAGGGATGCAGACACGACTTTCAGCCCTCCTGTCACTCAGGAGACACTTTGAAAAGGTTGGAAAGGAAAATTTCCGCCTGTGGGAGCATCTGCCCGGGAAGATTTCTTCCAGGGTCTCAGAGCTGTGTGTGGGATGTGACCCCAGACTCTTTCCCTGCCTGTTCCTTTCTCTCCCTCTGCCATCCCAGCGGTGCAGGAGGTGCCCGTTGTGGGCAGCAGTTCTGTGCCCACTTTGTGCTGCCAATGCCCCCCGTGCCAGCTGAGCCCCAGAACAAAATAATCTCTCTGCCCACATCCCTCCATCGGTTTCTAAACTCCAGCCTGCGCTGGAACCAGCGGTGCACGAAGCACTCCCATAAACTCATCTCCCAGCAGAGCTGTGTCTCCTCCATTCCCGTGCTCTCCCGGGTCAGAATGTTGCTTTGGTATCTCCCAAAAGATCACAGGGTTTTCCCCTCCCCACCATTGATTCCCTGATTTCCGCTGATCCTAAATCCAACTCTCACTCTGTGGGCTTGAGCCCCTCCGTGCCACCGGTCCCTCAGCTGCTGCCTGGGGCGGATCGGGAGCGGAGTCCCCGTTCCGCTCCCTCCCACAGCTCCGCGCTGCCCTGGCTGAGAGCAGGAAAAGCCTCCCCGTCCTCCTTATCAGTCCCCAGGGCATCCTAATCCCCTTATAAACGCAATCCATTACACAGATATCTTTTTAAAAGCCTGCCTGTCACTCCAGCCAGCCCGGTCCCAGCTCTCCGGACTCTTCGGAGCGTGGTCAGGGGGATGAGTCTGCGGCGGGCAGAGCCGGCATTGCCCCAGCTGCGGATCCGGCCTGTCTGTGTCCGTGTCCCTGTCCCTGTCCCTGTCCCTGTCCCTGTCCCTGTCCCTGTCCCTGTCCCTGTCCGTGTCCGTGTCTGTGTCTGTGTCTGTGTCTGTGTCTGTGTCTGTGTCTGTGTCCCTGTCTCTGTCCCTGTCCGTGTCCCATCCCTGTCCCCTGTCCCTGATCCCTGCTCAGACACGGCGCCTGTCCCCGTCCTGCCGGGCAGCAGAGCCAGCCCGAGCCGTGCCAGCCCAGGCCGTGCCCACTCGGTGCCAGCCCGAGCCGTGCCTGCTCCATGCCAGCCCGAGCCGTGCCCTCTCTATGCCAGCCGAGCCGTGCCCGCTCCGTGCCAGCCCGGGCCGTGCTCGCTCTGTGCCAGCCGAGTCGTGCCCGCTCGGTGCCAGCCCGGGCCGTGCCCGCTCCTTGCGGGAGCAGCGGGGATCTGGCAGGGGCGCTCGGGACGGGAGCTCGGCCCATGCAAAGCAAACGTTCCCTGCTGCTCGCAGCGGCAGAGGCCAAACGGCGGCCGCGGCCCCGGGGCCGCCCTGGGGACGGAGCAGAGGTGGCGGTGCCACCGCCGCGCCCCGGCACTGAGCCCTCTGCACCGGCTGATCCTGCAGCGATCCCCCTTCCCTCCTCAAAAACGGGAGGGTCTGTTCGGTGCCGCCATGAACGTGCTGCAAATAAACCATCCTGCCGAATAACCCATCCTGCCAAATAAACCATCCTGCCAAATAAACCATCCTGCCAAATAAACCATCCTGCCGAATAACCCATCCTGCCAAATAACCCATCCTGCCGAATAAACCATCCTGCCGAATAAACCATCCTGCCGAATAACCCATCCTGCCAAATAACCCATCCGGAATAACCCATCCTGCGGGAATAAACCATCCTGCCGAATAAACCATCCTGCCGAATAACCCATCCTGCCGAATAACCCATCCTGCCAAATAAACCATCCTGCTGAATAACCCATCCGGCAAAGAACCCAACGCCGAATAAACCATCCTGCTGAATAAACCATCGGGGCCGAATAAACCATCCTGCCGAATAACCCATCCTGCCAAATAAACCATCCTGCCAAATAAACCATCCGCCGAATAAACCATCGGCCAATAACCCATCCTGCTGAATAAACCATCCGGCTGAATAAACCATCCTGCCGAATAACCCATCCTGCCCCTAACCCATCCTGCTGAATAACCCATCCTGCCGAATAAACCATCCTGCCGAATAAACCATCCTGCCGAATAACCCATCCTGCCGAATAACCCATCCTGCCAAATAAACCATCCTGCCGAATAACCCATCCTGCCAAATAACCCATCCTGCCGAATAAACCATCCTGCCGAATAAACCATCCTGCCGAATAAACCATCCTGCCGAATAACCCATCCTGCCAAATAAACCATCCTGCCAAATAAACCATCCTGCCGAATAAACCATCCTGCCAAATAACCCATCCTGCCGAATAAACCATCCTGCCAAATAACCCATCTTGCCGAATAAACCATCCTGCCGAATAAACCATCCTGCCAAATAAACCATCCTGCCGAATAAACCATCCTGCCAAATAAACCATCCTGCCGAATAACCCATCCTGCCAAATAAACCATCCTGCTGAATAAACCATCCTGCCAAATAAACCATCCTGCCAAATAAACCATCCTGCCGAATAAACCATCCTGCCAAATGAACCATCCCACCGAATAACCCATCCTGCCAAATAACCCATCCTGCCAAATAACCCATCCTGCCGAATAAACCATCCTGCCGAATAAACCATCCTGCCGAATAACCCATCCTGCCGAATAACCCATCCTGCCGAATAAACCATCCTGCCGAATAAACCATCCTGCCAAATAACCCATCCTGCCGAATAAACCATCCTGCCGAATAAACCATCCTGCCAAATAAACCCATCCTGCCGAATAAACCATCCTGCCGAATAACCCATCCTGCCGAATAACCCATCCTGCCGAATAAACCATCCTGCCGAGGGGGAGCCTGCGAACCCCCCTGCGCTGGGGACGCAGCCCTGCCTGGGCTCCTGTGCTCCAGGCTCCCGTCCCAGTGCTCTGCAGGAAAAGGTGGGTGCTGGATCCGATGGGTCCTGGGGCTGCTCCGGGGTTTCTTTGCTGTTTGACAGCAACAAGTGGCCAGGCAGGCACCCAGGCTGCTCCAGCCATCCTCACCCAGGATCTCCTCTGCCCTGGATGTCCCCCCGGACAAAACCGGTGGGGAAAAACTCAACACAGCACCCTGAAATGCTCCAGGAAGCCCTCAATAAAACTCTGCTTGCACGGCCCAACCACAGAAGGGTCACAGACAGGATGGGAACTGTGAAGGCGCTTGAGGTGGGTGATCAATCAGGGTAGAGAAAAGGAATCACCTAAATTCAATAAGAGACACCAGGAACTCCCTGGAATGAAATCCTGCAGTCACATAAAAAGCGCAAGAGCCTCCAAAACCACTACCAAAAAGCTGGGTGTCACAAAAGGGAGGCAGGAGAGACCTAGGGCCAAAAAGGCACCAACCCTTTGTGGCCACAAAAATCCACCTCCCATCCCTGAGCGTGAAGGGAAGATAAGTTAAGAATAAAGAGACAAATTTGTGTTCCCAGCTGCTCCCAGACAGAAATCCCAGAATCCTGGGAGTGCTTTTAGAGGCAGTGGGGATTCCAGAGCCCTCGGGTGCTTTTTGCTCCATCCCTGGAGAGCAGCACGTCCCCCCGGGCAGGCACAGGGGCTTTGCGAGGCGAGGACAGCAGAGGCTGAATAAGGATGACAAGATTTGGCCCAGAAAGAGGAGGGCAGAGATTAGCCGTGGACAAGCTCAAGGGAAGGCAAGTGTCCAACCCGGAGTGCCAAGCCTGGTTTTGTTTTAGCCTTAACTGTGCTTTTTTGTTTGTTTGTTTGTTGGTGTAAAAACCTTTCTGTTGGAAATCAGTTTAACTTTAAGCTTCCTGAGAATAAAAGCCTGTGAGAAAGCTCTGCCCATGCGGGGCTCCCTTGGGAGGCTACAATGGGAGCCTCAGCAGCTCCTGGGCCCGAATTTCTATGGCTACAGCACCCATCTGCTCAGCAACACAGCCACCCCTGCTCTGTGCTTCCCCATGCAGCACAGTCCCTGGGAGCTGCCCCAGGAGGGGCTGGAAAGGGCCTGTGGCTCCATGGATGGAGTGCAGCCCCCACAGGGTCCGCTGCAGCTGCAGGTGGAGCTGCCCCAGCTGCAGTTTGCTGAGTACAGGGATGCTGCAGGAATGCTTTGTGTCTTCCTCAACCCAAATTACCCAAATTACATGGGGAAATGGAGGCCCAAGAACAACTGGATATCAGACATGATGAGCATTCCTGCTGTCATCAGCGGGTAATGGGCAGCACCAGCACAGAGCAGCTCCAAAATGCACCTGAGAGCCCTGGCTGGACCCAGCCACAGGCAGAGCCGAGCTGTGCTGCCAGATCCAGGCACCAGAGCCTGCCTCGGGTGGACACAGGAGGTCACGCTGTGGGGGGACCTCTGTGGGACCCTGGGACCCTGGGATCCTCTATGGGACCCTGGGATCCTCTATGGGACCCTGGGATCATCTGTGGGACCCTGGGATCATCTGTGGGACCCTGGGATCCTGCAGGGGCAGCCTGGGGTCCTGCTCAGAGCCTCTGCCCAGGCTGGCAGTGTGGCTGTCTCTCCAAGCACGAAGGGGTGGATGTTTGCCACCTTCCCCATCCCTCTGGAGCAGCCGTGGCCATGAGCAGGGTGGACACTGGGACACTCAGCCTCCTTTTCTCCTCACAGAGGGGGCTGCAAAGCCACTTCGTTCCTCTGCCCGGCCCATCCCACCAGGGAACGGAGGGAGCAGTGGATGTGCCCCTGTGTCACCCGGTCCCTGCCAGCTCTGCCAGCTCTGCCCACACCCCCCTTCCCGGTGCTGCAGCCAGAGCCTCTGTCCCTCTGTCCCTCTGTCCTTCTATCCCTCTGTCCTTCTGTCCCTCTGTCCCTCTATCCCTCCTGTCCATCCTGTTCCACCTGTCCCTCCTGTCCCACCTGTCCCTCCTGTCCCTTTGTCCCTCTGTCCCTCTGTTCCTCTGTCCCTCTGTCCCTCTGTCCTTCTGTCCTTCTGTCCCTCTGTCCCTCTGTCCCTCTGTCCCTCTGTTCCTCTGTCCTTCTGTCCCTCTGTCCTTCTGTCCCTCTGTCCTTCTGTCCCTCTGTCCCTCTGTCCCTCTGTCCCCCTCAGACAAACCATTGGCAAAGCCCTGAACCAGCAGGGAGAGGAGCAGACAGAAAGGACATCTTCCACCAGCCCAGCCCTTCCCGGCTGGATGCGAGCCCTCCCTGGGAGCCCCTGGGAGCCGCTGGTGGCCCAGGCCTGGCCCTGGCTCCCTGCTCTGCCCACCCGGGGGTGCCTGGCCCCGCAGACAGGCGCTGGCTCACAAGCAATTCCTGCAGGGACAGAGCCAAAGCCACCTCCAGCTTGACTCCTTCTTCCACTTGGAGGCCAAGGAGAATGGGAAGGAATCCTCTCATGAGGCTCCCCAGTACCCCACGGTGCCAGCCTGGGGAAATGGTCACAGCCAGGATGGGAACCGGGAGGGCTTTTGAGGTGGAGGTGACTAATGCAGGGTAAAGGAAAGGGATAACCTGAATTTGAAAAGGAACACCAGGCACTCCCTGCATGAAACCCCTCCCGTCCCTCTGAGGGAGCAGGGCTGTGTGGGAGGATCTGATTTCCCTGGCTGTGGTGAGGGTGGAGGGCCCCGTTTGCTGTTTCAGCAAGCACTGCCCTGCCAGTGCCTCCCTGGACCAGCACAGAGGTGCCAAGGGCCCAGGTTTGGCTGGGGGGAAGTTTTGCACTGGGAGTGTTTGGTGGGCGCTCCTCCCAGAGCTCCTGGTCAGCTCCTTGTCGGAGGTGAAGGCTCCTTTCCGCTGAACAAGAGCTCGCTGGGAAATCGCAGTGACATGAGACACATCCCAGCCTGGGAACCCTCGGGCAGCGCGGCAGAGCCTGCCCAGCGCCAGGCTCCCGGTGCTGCCCGTGCCAAATCCCCTATCTGGGAGCACAATGTGTTTCCTTTCTCCCCCTGCGCTCGCTCCCGGCTTTGTGAAACGCTCTCGAGGGCCAAGCCCCGAGCGGGGCCCGGCACCTGCGGCCAGGCTGACGTCAGGAACACCTGCAGGCGCCGGGAGCATCCCCTGGCTCCGTGGGGAGCGGCGCTGGGGCTCCAGGGCCCGCGCTGGAACGGAGTCTGGAGCTCTCCAAGCGCCGGCCAGCGGGATGCAGCCTGGGCTCGGGCAGCCGCGCCTTATCCAGGCAGAGGCAAAGGGGCAAAGTGAAGGCACGGTGCTGGTCTGGCTCATTCCCAGCAGTCCGAACCACGCCGTGGCTCTGGAGAAATTGTGCACGTTGTGTTGGAGTGGTGGTTATTTCTGGAATGGTGCACGTTGTATTTTAGCGATGTTAAATCTGATCAAAGACCCTGCCTGCGTTTTCCTGCGTCCGCACGAGCTCACCAGCAGCTGAGCTCTGACAGCGTTTCACTTCAGACCTTTCCCAGCTGCAGTTCCTCTCCTGGGGGAGCTGGAAGCTGCATCAGGACGAGCTGGGCTGGAGAAGGGGGCTTGGGCTGGAGCAGCGCTGAGCAAAGAGGCAGCCCAGCGGCGCTGGAGAGAGGCAGGATGGAGAACAGACCTCCGAGCTCTTCTCCAAGCCGAGCCCTCCCTGGAGCCCTCGCAGGCGCCCGGCCAGGGCCGGCCAAGGCCAAGCCCTACGTGGAGCAGTTACTTGCCAGGTAAAGCTGATGGGAACCTGAGGCTGTGAAAGCTCTGCAGGAGCAGATCCCCGGAGGACATCCCCTCGGGACAAGCCGAGCTGGGATCTCGCGAGGAGCTCTAAAGAAAAATTCGATCTGGCTGGCGAAAAGCGTTCCCATGGGAAATTTTGACTTTCTGTCAGAAACTCCGGAGCATTTCTTTCTCAGCCCCAAATAAGCATGAATAGGAACAAAGATTTCAGTTTTGGCAGGGGGAATGGGCTTACCGAAGAAAACTCCCAAATTTTTAAGCAAAGCAGACACATTCTATCATTTTTCTCTTTGGATGAAAACAAAAAGAAAAATAAAACTCCCAACGATTTTCCAGAAAGGAAAAAAGTAAATTCAGTGGAAAAAAAAAAAAAAAACAACAACAAAAAACCCAAAAAACCCCCAAAAAAGCAAAAAAAACAACCAGTTCTGCTCCCAGCTCTACTCGATGCAAACTCAGCTGATTCGCTGATGCCCCTTTCCCTCAGCACGGCCGCTCGGGTGCCCTGGGCAGCCTGGAAGGAGCCTCGGGGGAGCGGCGGCTCCGGCAGCAACTCCCGCCTGAAAAACTTTCTCTCGGGGTTTGAGAGAAACCCAGGTGGGCCGACGGTCATGAGCGAGTGGGTGGGAGTTGAATGGGGTTATTGGATCTTTATCTGGGGATTATTCCAGGCGGTGCAGGCTTGGCAGGGCAGCGCGGGGTTTTGGCCGCGGCCGGTTTTACAGACTGATAGGTGCGGCGGGACTGGGCTGCGGGGAAATTGTTTTACGGTAGCTTCAATTCGCTTCCCAGCAAAGCCGGTGGAAAAAGAAAAAACAGAAAGGTCTGGCGCGGCTAGGAGCGCGCATGGTCTGAAAACGCAAAGCCTGGCATAAAAAGTGACATATTTTACTGGAAACTGGGAATTTTGTTCCTTTTTATTGGAAGTACGTTGGAAGGGAGAAGCATGGTAGGAGCACGGCGCCAGCACAAGAACCGAACAGAAGCGTTTTCAGGAGAGTTTGGGAATCCTGCAGAGGAGACCGGGGGTCCGATAGCGCCTCGAGAGCGCACTGAGCTTTACGGCACCGCTGATAGCGGTGACTCTGCAGGCAGGGAGCAGGGCTGAGGCTGGCAGAGCCGGATCCCTCCTGCCCCGGCCTCGCTGCTGGGCAGGGACAGCGCTGGGACGGGCGGGACGCGGAGCTCCGTCCCCGAGCGCTGCCGGGGCGGCACCCGCGGGACGGCGGAGAAGAACCCGGGCTGAGCCCGGCAGCCTCGGGCCATCGGGACGCGGCATCTCCCGGCCGCTTCCCCGTCCCGACGGGATCGAGCAGCGCCCCAGGCTGCGGGACCCCGGAGTGCCCCGGTGCCCCGGGCCCCTCTCCCGCCAGATAAGCCTGGCCGTGCCTCCCCTGCTGAAGACGCCGGCGAAGAAATTGCGCTCTGCAAGGCACACATCTGATTGTGATTTGGGGAAAAAAAAACAAAATAAAAAGAAAAAAAAAAAGAAAAAAAGGCGGCCAACCCCGGCCGCTCGGCGAGGATTTTTCCTATAGTCGGAGCTGCAAATATTTTTGGAGACGGGGCCGTGTTTTCCGTGGAAAAAAACGGCAACGAAAGAACCCAAACCGCAAAACAACCAGTTCTGCTCCCAGCTCTACTCGATGCAAACTCAGCTGATTCGCTGATGCCCCTTTCCCTCAGCACGGCCGCTCGGGTGCCCTGGGCAGCCTGGAAGGAGCCTCGGGGGAGCGGCGGCTCCGGCAGCAGCTCCCGCTCGTTCCCCGGCCCTGCCCCTGCCCCGGGGCCTGACTTTCTCTCGGGGTTTGGGAGAGAACCCATCGTGGGCCGACGGTCATGAGCGAGTGGGTGGGAGTTGAATGGGGTTATTGTGATCTTTATCTGGGGGGATTATTCCAGGCGGTGCGGGCTTGGCAGGGCAGCGCGGGGTTTTGGCCGCGGCCGGTTTTACAGACTGATAGGTGCGGCGGGACTGGGCTGCGGGAAATTGTTTTACGGTAGCTTCATCCTTGCAAAACATTCGCTTCCCAGCAAAGCCGGTGGAAAAGGAAAAAACAGAGCGATTTTCGTTTGCAAGGTCTGGCGCGGCTAGGAGCGCGCATGGTCTGAAACGCAAAGCCTGGCATAAAAGTGACATATTTTACTGGAAACTGGGAACTTGCTTCCCTTTTATTGGAAGTACGTTGGAAGGGAGAAGCATGGTAGGAGCACGGCGCCAGCACAAGAACCGAACAGAAGCGTTTTCAGGAGAGTTTGGGAATCCTGCAGAGGAGACCGGGGGTCCGATAGCGCCTCGAGAGCGCACTGAGCTTTACGGCACCGCTGATAGCGGTGACTCTGCAGGCAGGGAGCGGGGCTGAGGCTGGCAGAGCCGGATCCCTCCTGCCCCCCGGCCTCGCTGCTGGGCAGGCGACAGCGCTGGGACGGAAGCGGGACGCGGAGCTCCGTCCCCGAGCGCTGCCGGGCAGCGGCACCCGCGGGACGGCGGAGAAGCGAACCCGGAGCTGAGCCCGGCAGCCTCGGGCCATCGGGACGCGGCATCTCCCGGCCGCTTCCCCCGTCCCGACGGGATCCGAGCAGCGCCCCGAGGCTGCCGGGACCCCGGAGCCGCCGCCGCGCGTGCCCCGGTGCCACCGGGCCCCTCTCCCTGCCAGATAAGCCGGCTTGGCCGTGCCTCCCTGCTGAAGACGCCGGCGAAGAAATTGCGCTCTCTGCAAGGCACACATCTGATTGTGATTTGGGGGAAAAAAATAAAAAATGAAAAGAAGGGAAAGAAAACAAAATAAAAAAAAAAAAAAAAAAAAAGAAGAAAAAAAGGCGGCCAACCCCGGCCGCTCGGCGAGGGTTTTTTCCTATAGTCGGAGCTGCAAATATTTTGGAAGACGGGGCCGTGTTTTCCGTGTAAACAAGGCGGCGGCGGCGGCGGCGGGGCCGGGGCTGCGCTCCGCGGGGCCGGGCGGTCCCGGCGCGGCCAGCGGAGCCCAGGCCGGGCCATCCCAACGCGGGGCCGGGTCCCCACGGGCACACGGCTGGGCACCGGCCCCCGGAACCGCGAGGAGAGGAGCGGCAGCGCGCGGGGATCCCGCTGGGAAGCGGGGGTGGAAGATCGGAGGGAACGTTCGGCGGGATGTGCGGGGACTCGCGGGGAAGAACTGACCAAGCCCTTAACCCTTGTGCACCTCGGCAGAGGCGAGGGACGCTCCGTTCCGCCCGGGACAGCCAGCACGGCGCGCGTTTCTCGCTCCAGATGGAACGAAGCGGCTGCTGCCCGGTTCTCATTTGGCCCTGGGGCTCCTTCAAGTCCCCGCCGCCGCCTCCCGGGGCCGCCCGCACCTCCCGAGGATGCCGGGACCGGAGCTGCAGGCTTTGCCCGGCTTCCCTGCCCTGCTCCCGGCCGCCTTGGCTCTCCGGTGCCGGTCCGGTCCCGCCTGGACGCGGAGCCTCTCGGGCTTGGGGCGGCTCCGAGCCCGTTCCGGGGAGGAGAGCGGGGCTGCTGCGAGCTCCGGGATCCCCGGACCGGAGCCGGGCCGTGCGCTGCGGGCCCCCCGGCCGGGACCTGCGCGGGACGGGAGCCCCTGCCCGGCCAGCCAGGGCCCCTTCCCGCTCCTCCGGGCACGAACGGCGTTTTCCGGGAATCCTGAACGCCCCTTACCCCCTCTCCTGAGCTCCTTGGGTTTTCCTGCCTCGCGTTTCCGAGCTTCCCCTTGTTCTGCTCATCCGAGTCCCCCGCCAGCCCCGTCCTGCGCCGCCGGGTGCCTCCGGTGTCCCCGTCCCACGGCCCCGCGGCTCTCGGTATCCCCTGCCCCAAATTCCTGTGCCCTGCCCGGTGGTCCCAGGCTCCCCGTGCCCGCTGTTTTGCACTTGGGGGTCCCTCGGTGCTGTCACCAGCGGGCTCCCGAGTCCCTCGGTGTCCCCCGCCTTGAGCTGCCGGGCGCCTCAGTGTCCCATCCCCTGCGCTCCCGAGTGCCTTCACATCCCCGCTCCGCGCTCCGAGGGCCCTCGGTGTCCCGGCCTCATCCCTCCGCTCTCCGGTACCTCAGCGTCCTCCTCCTCTCCCGTTCTCCGTGTCCCTGCTTGTCCCCGCGCTGCTCGGCGTGTCCCTGGATGTCCCCGCGCCTTTCGCTGCCGTCCCCCGCGGCTCCTTCGCTCTGCCCTCCCTCCGCCTCCCCTCCGGGGACCTCCGCGCCCCGTCCCCGTCCTCCTCCCGCCGTGTCCGCGCCCGCGGCCGGGACTCACCCACGCACTCGTTGGCCTCCCGGGCCGTCGCTCGCTGCCAGGGCCGGTCGTAGTGGAAGGGCTTGCAGCGGTCGCACTCGGGGCCGGCCGTGTTGTGCTTGCAGTCGCACACCAAGCTGTCGTCGCGGTCCCGGACGCAGCGCGACGCGTGCCCGTTGCACTTGCAGCGCCCGCCGACCTGCAGGTCGGACACGGCGTAGAAGTAGGAGTCGCGGGCCAGCTCGGAGTCGTCCTCGCTCTCGTCGCCGAAGGTGTGCAGGCGGCTGAAGGTCACCCTGATGTCGGTGGCCGTCACCCAGTCCTGCAGCACGGGCGAGTTGTCGAAGTCGTGGGCGGTGGGGCGGCCGTCCAGGGTGCTGAAGGCGATGAGGCCGCCGGAGAGGGGCCGCACGTCGGTGTGCGAGTCGGTGCACACCGCCTCCTGCTCGTTCTGCTTCGTGATGGCGGCGCGGCTCGGCTTGTTGTACATCTTGCGGCACTGCGTGGAGTAGAACTGGAAAGGCACCCAGGTCTTGCCGTAGTCCATGGACTTGTGGATGGCCATGGACTCGGGGCGCGGCGAGCAGAACTGCAGGCTGACGTAGGTCACCTCGAATTTCTTGCCGAGGGACAGGGTGAGGGTGACGTTGTGGGGATACTGGACGTAGCTGTCGGACTGCCAGCAGGTCAGGTTGTGCGGGTTGTTGAGGTCCGTGAGGAAGGAGGGCGGGTGGGCGCGCTTGGGGTCGGAGGCGTTGCAGAGGTGGCAGGTGCGGACCTGCTCCTCGCCCTTCTCCGTCACCACGCAGTACCGCGACGGCGGCTTCCCGCAGGTGCTGGACACCTTCACCTCCTTCCCGAAGGCCGAGTTGACGAAGTCGGGGATGCAGCGGCGGGGCAGCCCGTGCTCGTCGTAGCAGGGGTCGGGCTGGGCGCTCTGCACGGCGAACATGCTCACGCCGTGGTAGCCGCCGCGCAGGGGCTGCGCCAGCCACGCCGCCGCCAGCAGCAGGGCCAGCGGCGCCTCCGCTCCCCTCCGCGGCATCCTGCGCGACCTCCGCGCGGCGTGGGGACGGCGGGCCGGGGGACACGGGGCGCGCCGGGAGCCGCCGCTCGACCGCGCCGCTCCGCGGGGCACCTCGGCCGGGGGACGCGGTGCGGCGGCTCAGGGAGCCCGGAGCATCGCCCGCCCCGCGGCCAGCCCCGCGGAGAAAGGGGAGACCGCGGCGGCGGCGGCACCACAAAAGTGGGGCTGGCGGCGGGGCTGGGTCCCGCCTGCCTCCCGCCCCGGCCCTCGCACGGAGAATGACTGGCGGTCCCAGCCCCCGCCGCGTTTGAGGTCATGCTAAAGGAGTGACATCGCGCTCAAGGAACAGAACAACGACATCCACTGGCGGCTCAGCCAGAGACGCGCACAGGCCTCGGGGCGGCCGGGGGGGGATGGGAGTGGGACGGAGCCCGCCTCGACACGGCGGTGATGGGCGCGGGGCTCCCGAGCCGCCCCCAGGAGCCGGGCGAGGGTCCTTGCGCCCCCCCCGCCCCGCTGTGCCCCCGACGGGGCTGCGGGAGCCGGGGCCGCCCGCGCCCTGCAGCTGGGGATGCTCCGGGGGCGTGGAGCCGGACGCGGGGGGGAAGCGGCCCGGAGGAGCCCCACGCCCACCTGTGGGGAAGCCAGGGGCATCGGGACGGGGACGTGTCCCAGCCGGTCCCTGCTGGCCTCCCCTGTCCACCGGGCCAGACGGGACTGGCTCCTGAGCTGGATCGGAGGGGACACCGGCCCCAGTGGGCTCCCGCAGCCCTGGGACAGGAAAGCCGGTGCCGGGAAGTTTGACGGGGGGAAGCAGAGCACGGGAACTGCTGGGCCTGGCCACCCCCGGCAGGTGGTTTTAGGGGGCAGGTCTCGGGGAAGAGGGGCAGTCTCTCTGTCACAGCCCCGGGACAGACCGGGCACGAGGGGCTGCGCGGCGCCTCTTGCCGCCCCCCCCTCGCTCTGCAGTTTGTCGGCTCTCCCGTTAAGGCGAGGAAGGGGTTAAAGGGCGGCACTTGTCCCGCACCGGGCCCGGCCCAGCCCCGCTCTCCCCTTCCCACCCACCCGCGGACCCCGACGGCCGCTGCCCCCGGCCCCGCTCGGGCTCCGCTGCGATCCCCGGTACCGACACCCCGGAGAGAGTCCCGGGAGGGAGCGGAGCTTCCCCGCCTCGGCTCCCGGCCGCCCTGCTCGCCCCCCCTTCCCTCCCTCTTTGATTAAAAGGGCACTTTTATTTTTCCAACGGAGGTGCCCTCTCTCGGAGCGCTGCCCACGCCGTGTCACTCAACGGCCGGGCCCTGGCACGGCGGCGCGGTGCCCTCCCCGGAGAGGGGACGGGGGCTGCCCGGGCAGCGGCGAGCCCCGGGCCGGCCTCCGCCCCCTCCCCTCCGCCCGCCCCTCTCCCTCTTTGAATTCCTTGCCACCGAGCTGAATAAAAGTGGTTGTTGTAAATTGAATTAGTGCCTGATTAATCTGCTCCCGGGCCTGCTAGCCCAGCGGGGCGTCTTTGGCAATGCAACCGCCTTCCCTGCAGGGCAGCGGGGCTCCGCAGCCTCCCTGCCCCCATCGCTCCCCCCGGACCCCCCCAGCCGCCCCCCCAGCCCCGCCGCTCCCGGGATTTGTTAAGTCTCCCCCGGGAAACGGCCCCTCCGCCGCCCGGGGAAGAGGAGGGGAGCGCGGGCATGGGGACGGGGATGCGGCCGGGCCGGGGCTGGGGGAGGTCCGGTCCCTCCGGTCCCCCCCGAGCCAGCC
Source organism: Emberiza elegans (assembly GCA_024865655.1). Lineage (NCBI taxonomy): Eukaryota > Metazoa > Chordata > Aves > Passeriformes > Fringillidae > Emberiza > Emberiza elegans. Next base: position 729,434 of record JALJVW010000248.1, on the reverse strand, counting down.
GGGGACTCGGCCGCAGTCCGGCCCAGCCGGGACACTCACGGGCAGTCCCGGGATCCCCAGCCCCGGAGAAAGCTTTGGCCCCACTCCTGAATCGCGGCCCTGGTGGCAGAATTGGGATGGGGCGGCGGGGGGATCCCGTCCAGCTCTGGGAGGGCACCTCAAGGAGGGAGAGGGATGATTTGAACTAAGCTGTCCCGGGCCGTGGGGCCAGGCCGGGACAGGGGCCCGGGGAAGCCCCGGGACACCTCCGGCCGTGCGGGCGGCTGGGAGACACCGGGGACGGGAATCCGCAGCCCGGAGCCCCAGGTCCGGGCCCACAGACCCCGCAGGTGCCCGCCGCCAGCACCTCTCTCGGCGTTTGCGATGCCCCACTTTACTCGCCAGGCGTTTTCCTTCGGCCCCGCGTGTCCGGGAGCAGCGGCCGCCGCGGGTTCCCTGTCCGGCCGTGTCCGGGACGTGCCGGGAGGGACAGGGACAGGGGCAGGGGACAGCTCCTGTGCCCGGAGGGACACGCGGGGCCCGATGGGCACGCAGCAGGCGCCGCTGCCGGGACCCTCGGTGCGGCTTTGGCCCCGCTTGCTCCGGGCGCTCCTGGACCCTCTCGCGGCCCGGGAATGCCCCCAGTGCCCAGGGCAGGGCTCAAATCTCAGCGTTTCTTTAAGATCCGTGAGGGTTTCTAAAGGTCGCCCGGCCGCCCCGCAAAGCCCGCACGGTCCCTCACCGCCTCACAGCAAAACTTGGGGTGAATGGAAGGAAAGCTGCCCCCGCGGAACTGCCCCGCAAAGCCGAGGTGCTGCCTAATCCCATTAGCAGGGTGTTAATTTAACAACCTCCCGGCGCTGCCGGGCGCGGGCTCCGCGCTGCCCGCCGCCGTTCCCGGGGCTGCGGCTCTCGCTTCCCTCCTGCCCTTCTCGCTGGGTTTATTCGGCGTTTCACAGCCCCCGGGGTTTGTAATGGCTCTTGCGGTCATTAACGTGATTTACTGAGGCTTTCTCCTCTAATTACCTCGCCCTCGAGCTATTAGATGCATGTAAGCAGCTCGGCGGGGACCGAGGCGCGGCTCGCCGGGCCCGGGCCCGACTCTGCCGGGGCCGTCCCGGGAGGATGGAACGGGGGGCGCTCGGGGAACCAGGCCGTGCCCTCCACGGATCTCCCCCCCGCTCGAATTTGATTTTCCTGTCATGAAGCACCAGCCAGCCCCGGCCCCGTCCTGCCCCGGGAGCGAACGGATCCTTGGCCAAGTCAGCCCCGGTGAGATGCCGAAGCATCTCCGGTACCAGCACCGGGGCCGGAGCCTCGCTGGTGCCAGCACTGAGGAGTACCAGCCTGCTGGTACCAGCACCGGAGAATCTCCGGTGCCTACACCGGGAACGAAACAGCGCTGGGACCACACCGAGGCATCATCTCCGGTCCCTGCCCGGGAGCGCGGCCGACCCAGGTGCGGGCCCGGGGGCTGAGCGGCCGGGCCGGGCCGGGGCAGAGCGGAGTGGAGCGCCCCCGTTCCCCCGCGTTTGGCCCGGGAGAAGCCCCGGGGACGGAGAACCGGGAAGGGTTTGATTTCAGCCGCACCGGGGACAGCGGGAAAGGCGGCCCCGGCGCTCGGAGCCTGTTTTAAAAGTCAAATGGCTTCGGGCGCCGGAGCTCGTCCTCCGCGCCGGGAACAATGCGCTGCTGCTCGCCCACCTCCCCCTGCACCGCCCGGGCGCGGGGAAGGGAGGGGGAGACCCGAGCGGCGCTTCTGCTCCGCGGCTCTCGGGGGGCCGTTCCCCGGCGGGACCGGGAGCGGCTGGAAAAGCAGAGAAGACCCGGGTTGAAATAATCAGGAGCGATTTATTCCCCTGGAGTGACAGTTCTTTTGAGCAGTTGCCGAATGGCAGTTTCTGTCTTTCTGAAAGCTTTTCTTCCAGATTCTGTTCAGATTAGGCTGGGGAGATGAATGAGGCCATTATCCAGCCCAGTAGCTATTCTGAAATGCCAAATTAATTACCAAGGGCTAAATCAAGGCGATGGGGGCTGGAGGGGAGAGGGGGGCGGCGGTTTGAGGTGTGAAAATATCTCCGCGATCTTTTAAACACGGGCACGGCGGGCGGCCCGGCCTGCTCGCCCCAAACCCCCCAAACTTCGCTCGGAGACAGCGGCGGCCGGAGCCGGGCGGAGCGGCCGAGGAGACACCGCGGGTCCCGCTCCGGTTCCCCTGGCCCGGCTCCGGCCCGGCCCCGCCGCTGCCGCATCCCGCACCTCCGGGGGACTCCGCGTGGGGCCGAACCGGGCTGAACCGGGGCCGAACCGGGGCCGAACCGGGCTGAACCGGGCTGAACCGGGGCCGAACCGGGGCCGAACCGGGGCCGAGGCCGCTTGTGACGCTCACGGCTCCGGCGGCCCCTCCGGCACTGCCCGGCTCTCCCCGCTCTCCACCACGGGGACTCTCCGTCACCCCCGCACTGGTCCCGCAGCGCAGGGAGCAGCAGCCCCGCTGTCCCAGACCCGTTTGCAGAGGTTTATCGGCAGCTGAGCCGCCGCGGAGCCAGCCCGGGGCATCCCCGAATTCCCGCAGCTCCGAAAGGCCGCCCCGGGGATGCGAGAATGACCAGCCGGTCGCGTCTTTGCCATGAGGGAGGGAAGGGGAGGGCGAGGGATTGCGCAGGGATGCTGGTCCATAGCTCGGTTCGCATTGCTTGGCTTGGAGGGTCATAGAAACGCCGCGGAGAAAGGGGAGAAAGACCGGTTCCGAGGGAATTAGGGGAAAAGGCACCGCTGGCTCTTCCCGGGCTGATGTCTCTCTGCCAGCAGAGATGACAACATTTGCACATGACATTTAATCCTCTACCCTAAAGCTCTGTGGCTCCCGGCAGGCAGTTATTGTTATTATTGTCGCTCTAATATTTACGCTTTGCTCCCAAACAAGTGTAATTTCCCCGATCGCTTTGTAGCTCCTTGGCCCCTAATCCAGTTTTCTCTTCAGTTCCCGGGAGACCACACCTCTGGATCCTCTCATTCATAGGAAAAAAAAAAAAAAGGAAGGAATTTTTCATTAAAAAGTAAGCGTTTAGGAAACGGCAGGTCGAGCCTGACTCTCAGTTTTGGACATGGGGCTGATGCTGAATCCCCGGCGAGGGACATCCCGGCTCAGCCGGGGCAGCACAGCCAGGCAGGACTTTTCCTCGCTCTAGACAGTCCCTGCAAACGGGGAATAAGCGCCGAGGAGATTTCCCAGGGGCTGAGAAGTGGGCTGGAGAAGGATTCAAGCCTTTAATGTAAATTGGCCGTGGCTGGCGGAGACCACTGAACACTGGGCTATTCAGCATCTCTGTGAACCTCTAATGATCAACTCGGTTTTCAATTATACACCCACAATTGCCACCAAGTGAGATAAGCCTCCGGAATACTATATTTCCTCTTGCAAAATGTTTTCTTTAGGGCGGGCAGGGCTGGGAAGCTCGGTGAGTGATATTTGATGTGTTTTCAGCGGAGCTGCGGGACACGCTCCCGGCTGGCCCCGAGAGGAGCCAGGGCTGTCCGGAGCAGCCCAGGCACTGCCGGGAGCTCGCAGGTGGATCCAGCCGCTGCAGCACTGCGGCTCCCAGGCATTCCAGGAAAACAGGGGCGCTCCTGGGTGGCAGCGCTGTCAAACCCTTTGATTTATTCGTGCGCTTCCCTACAGAAACAACGGCTTCGTTTGGGTGGGCGCAGACGGAGCACAACACAAACCAGGCAGCTTAGGCTGGGAAGTGCTGCCGGGGCATCATCTAGGGAAAAACGGGTCCAGGACCAGAGCAGACCCTCCAGAACCAGCTCCCCCTGCACCCCAAACAAAAGCACCCGAAGCCGTTTGACTTTTAAAACATTTGGAATCTGTCTCCAAGTCCGAATCACTTTTCTGAGCAATACATGACAGGGATGGGACAAGAGGGACTTGGTGACCTCACAACAACGTCCTGAGCCCCAGGGCAAAGAAATACCCGAGCGAACGGGGGAGCTCGGGCCCCGGGAATGCCCCGGCACAGCTGGAGAAACCACCCTGCCTGAATTCACGGAGGCCTGGGGGACCCCCTGCACTGCTGGAGGGAACATCCCTGCGTGTTTCTGCAGCCCCGATTTCAGGGACCTGCGGGACTGTGCTGCCAGCCGGAGGTGTGGGAGATGTGGGGTGAAGGAAACACGTTTGGGGTTGGGGGAGGCAGATTTCTGTGTAAATATTGCTGGGGATCTGTGTGGAGAGCAGGGGATGGGGACATCCAGTTTATTCAGTAGTGTGTTTAATTCAGAGAGACTTCACTGAGGCTTTGGTGCCACTCTGCAGATTTTATTTTGGATTATCAAAGCACGCACGTGGATCTCAGGGGACCTGAAGCAACTCCACCCATTGCCCAGGGCTTCCTGCTCCACTGTTTAGGACTGCTCCCTTTAAATCCAGTATTTGTGGGTCTGACTGGCAGAGGGGCACCAGAGCAATTCACAATTCCCCACCACCGAGACCCAGAGACCACCCAGCCCAGGTGACTTTTGGGGACTCTGAGCATCCCTGTCCCAAAGCTCTGACCCCTCACAGCATCCTGCACACGACTTTGGTGTCCCCTCACACCCCCGGCACTGCCTGCCAGCAGCTCGGGAGTGCTGGGCACTGAGAGCTGCTGCTCCGGGAGAAAACCAGCCCTGACTGAGAACCATGCACAGCCGGGCCCTGCCGGGGGCAGGTAACAGCAGCAAAGCCTTTCCCTTCTGCATCCAAAGCCTTTCCCTTCTGCATCCAAAGCCTTTCCCTTCTGCATCCAAAGCCTTTCCCTTCTGCATCCAAAGCCTTTCCCTTCTGCATCCAAAGCCTTTCCCTTCTGCATCAAAGCCTTTCCCTTCTGCATCCAAAGCCTTTCCCTTCTGCATCAAAGCCTTTCCCTTCTGCAACCAAAGCCTTTCCCTTCTGCAACCAAAGCCTTTCCCTTCTGCAACCAAAGCCTTTCCCTTCTGCATCAAAGCCTTTCCCTTCTGCATCCAAAGCCTTTCCCTTCTGCAACCAAAGCCTTTCCTCTTCTGCAACCAAAGCCTTTCCCTTCTGATCCGAGCCCGGTGTCACTCAGAGAACATCGATCCCTTCACCCGGAGCCTTCAGCAAAGCATGAGCAGCGGCTCCAGCGCAGGGCCTGTGCTGCTGGGGGAATAAAGCTGGAGAGGGCCAGACTCAGAGGGAGGTCAGGCAGGACAGGGCACCCCAGCAGTGCTCAGGGCAGGGACAGTGACTGAGCCGTGCACCGCGGCCCTTTAAAATAACAAATATTCCTTTAAAACAAATAAATGGAGCAGGGAAAGTTCCTCACCTACATTTCAGAATTGTTTCTGGGCACAGTGAGCACTACTGGTATCACTCCATGTGGGAGTATTTTGGCTCTGGCATAAGAAAGTGGCCTATGCAGGGATTTTCTGTCTCGATCACAGATTTAGACGGGACCTGCGGAAGGTCGTGGAGCTGAGACCCTGATCTCAGCGGGAATGTTCCTCCCCTGTGAAAAGGAATTCCATCTCCTTAAGCTGGTGCGAGGTGAAGGTGGAACCGGGGCTGGGCTTCCAGGGGAGAGGGAGGGAATGTGGCAGAGGCCGGGGCCAGGGCAGGCAGGGCTGGGTGGATTCCAGCCACCTAAGGAGCAGGATTACCGAAACACGGATCCCCAGAGGCTCTGGACGGCCAGGTCTCAGAGCTCCCTTTGCCAGACAATTAACTCTTCTCCAGCATTCCCTCCGCAGTGACAAGTGGGCTCCGACTGCAGCTGGGCCAGTCCCAGGCAGGCTGTGCCTCAGCGTTGCAGATGAAGGGGCCGTTTTGTTGCTTTCTTTGTTTAGAAACAATAAAAAGAAATATATTCCAGAAAGCATCCTGTTCCCTGAGGGAAGGAGTGGGGATTTACAGGGCTTGAGCCAGCAGAGCTGGGGCAGGGCAAAGGGGGTCATGCACAGCCCCATCCAGGCTTTGGGTTGGTATCTTCCTTAAGGGAAGTGTCCTGTGGAATCAGACAGGGCACGGCGAGTGCTGGGGCCTTCCTGGCACCCCAAATTCAGGGGTGCTGGCAGCGAGCCCCGGCCCGGCCCTGAGCACAGCCCTGCCATCTTTCCAGGGCCTTCCGCAGGGCTGCTGCGCAGCGTCCGGGCTCCTTTTGGCAGCCATCCTAACCTAATTATAATGAAGGATGCATTAAGCGGGGATGAAGTGGCCCTCGAGTGGCTCTAACCCTCTAAAGGAGCTCAGGGAGAGGCGGCGGCAGCGCCTCCGGACGGGCTTTGGGGATGGGCCGCAGCTCCATGGAGGAACCTTCCCGTGCCCCCTCCCGGGCCACAGAGCCCTCATCCCGCCCCGTGCCAGGGCTGGGCTCACTCTGAGCTTTCCATGCCAATGCTGGGCTCACACAGAGCCATCCCTGCTAATGCTGGGCTCACACAGAGCCATCCCTGCCGGTGCTGGGCTCACTCTGAGCCATCCCTGCCAATGCTGGGCTCACACACAGCTATCCCTGCCAATGCTGGGCTCACTCTGAGCCATCCCTGCCAATGCTGGGCTCACTCTGAGCCATCCCTGCCAATGCTGGGCTCACTCTGAGCCATCCCTGCCAATGCTGGGCTCACTCTGAGCCATCCCTGCCAATGCTGGGCTCACTCTGAGCCATCCCTGCCGGTGCTGGGCTCACACACAGCTATCCATGCCAATGCTGGGCTCACTCTGAGCCATCCCTGCCGGTGCTGGGCTCACTCTGAGCCACCCCCGCCGGTGCTGGGCTGAGTTCCGCGGCTCTGTCCCGGCGCTCTGTCCGTCCTTCCAGCCGTCACTGGTGCCATACATTAACTGGTGCAGCGCCCGTGCCAAGCCGGGGGCACGACTGGATTTGATCGAGCAGATCCCAAAGCCTCAGCCTGGCCCTCTGTGTGTGCCGGGGGGTCCGCACAACCCCCAGCCCAGCCGGGACCCCTGGCACTGCCCATCCCCTGTGTGCCGGGGGGTCCGCACCGCTCCAGCCCAGCCGGGACCCCCGGCACTGCCCATCCCCTGTGTGCCGGGGTTCGCTCCGTGTCCAGCCCAGCCGGGACCCCTGGCACTGCCCATCCCCTGTGTGCCTGGGGGGTCCGCACCGCCCCAGCCCAGCCGGGACCCCTGGCACTGCCCATCCCCTGTGTGCCGGGGGGTCCCACACCGCCCCCAGCCCAGCAAGGACCCCCGGCACTGCCCATCCCCTGTGTGCCGGGGGGTCCGCACCGCCCCCAGCCCAGCAAGGACCCCCGGCACTGCCCATCCCCTGTGTGCCGGGGGGTCCGCACCACCCCAGCCCAGCCGGGACCCCTGGCACTGCCCATCCCCTGTGTGCCGGGGGGTCCGCACCACCCCAGCCCACCCGGGACCCCCGGCACTGCCCATCCCCTGTGTGCCGGGGGGTCCGCACTGCCCCCAGCCCAGCCGGGACCCCCCGCCCGGCCCTCCCTGTGTGCCGGGGTTCGCTCCGTGTCCGGCCCGGCCCCGCGGCTGCTCGCGGGCAGCCCCGAGCCCTGGGCAGCGCCCGTGCCCCGGCAGAATCCCCCGCTGCCGGGCACCGCGGGGTGCCCGAGCCCGGGAACGCCGGAGCCGGCGGGGATGGAGGGAAGTGGGAGAAGGTGAATGGAGCGCTCCAGGCCAGCCTCAGTTTCCCCGGACATCGGGCAGAGAGGGCTGCTCGCAGCCTTGGGAAAGCCCAGGAGGCGGCAAAGGCAGCTCCGAACTTCAGCCGGGGCGGCTGCAGGTCTCACCTGTGCCCACCTGGGCACCTCCCCGTGTCCTGCCCGCCCTCCTGCCCCCAAAAGAGGATTGAGGACGGGCTGCTCCAGCCCGGCTCTGTCCTGCTTCCAGCCTCTTTTGCTGCCTTGGGTGAGACTTTGCCCCACTTTCCCCATTTACCCGAGGGCGAGATAAACCCTGTCCACAAACCCCGTGCTCTCCTCACGGCTGATGTGGGCACAGAGTTCGGGTGCCCGCAGAGGACGCCGAGTTTGTCACCTGGCCAAGGTAAAACGTCCCTCTCCCGGTGCAGCTTATCCCAAGGTGTGATTTCACGGGGTGATTTCTCTCACTTAAAGCGAGCCGCGAAAAAGGAAATCCGAGGGAGGAAGCGATCCGCAGGAGCTCAGCCCGAGGCCCTGCTGCCATCTGCTGGGCCGGGATGGGCACGGGCCGGGTCCGGTCCGGGGCAGGGACCCGCCAGGGGGCTGGAACGGCACGGGATGGGATCCCCGTCCTTGCTTTTCTGGTCCCGGCCCCTCCTGCTGCAGCCTCATTTGGGAGCAAAAACCCCCGAGAGGCCAAACAAGTGTCCCAGCTGAGGATCCTGGCTGTCCCTTGCTCCTCTGGGGTGGCGGTGATTGAGGGTCCCCAGGACGAGGGAAGAGATGAGAATCTTGACCCCATGTTTCAGAAGGCTGATATATTACATTACATTACATTACATTACATTACATTACATTACATTACATTACATTACATTACATTACATTACATTACATTACTATACTAAAGAAAGAGAAAGGAGACATCGGAAGGCTGGAAAAGAATGAATAATAAAAACTCGTACTGCTCAGAGCCTCGACACCGCTGGATCATGATTGGCCATCAAGTAGATTCAATTCACATGAGACCTATCAAAGATGCGCCTGTTGGTAAACCATCTCCAGACAACATTTCCCAGCCATGAGATAGTTCTTGTTTATATTTCTTTTGTGAGGTTTCTCAGCTTCCCAGCAGAAAATCCTAGTGAAAGGATTTTCAGAAAATATCACAGCGACGCTCTGGGGTGTCCCTTGCTGAAGTATTTCAGCCCCTGCATTTGGGAAGGCAGAGCCCAGCTCCTGAGGGGTGCAGAACTGTGGTTTCTGCTCACATTTTCAGATTTACACCTGGATCTACACCTGGTTTACACCTTGACCATCATAAAAGGCGCACCGGAGGGGCGGTGGCAGTGAGCGGTGGGGCGCGGCTGGGCGGCGCTGCCTCGGTGCCCGTGTGGGTGGCAGGGCTGTGACAGGGGAGGGACAACGAGCCGCTCTGGCCTCACAGCCCTGGGCGCTGCCACTCGCGCCCCTGGGTGCCCCTGGGTGTGCGGCTGCCAGGGGCTGTGTCCGGCTGTGCCCAGGCCTGGGGGAGCCAGCACAGCCCCAGCGTGCAGCCGGCTCCGGGCACTGCCCAGGTGTGCTCCTTTTTGCCCAGGTTTGCTCCTTTTTGCCCAGATTTACTCCTTTTTGTCCAGATTTACTCAGTGTTCACCCAGATTGTGGGCACGGCATTGGCAGTGCCCAGATTTATTCAGTGTCATCAGGAGCTGGAGCAAGTCCTGGTGTGGGCACAGCTGAGCTGGCAGTGCCCACACTGAGCTCCTGTGGACAAGGCTGAGCTGGCAGTGCCCAGAGGGAGCTCCTGTGGGCACAGCTGAGCTGGCAGTGCCGGCAGAGCTCCGGTGGGCACGGCTGAGCTGGCAGTGCCCAGAGCGAGCTCCGGTGGGCACAGCTGAGCTGGCAGTGCCCGCACTGAGCTCCTGTGGGCCCAGAGGGAGCTCCTGTGGGCACAGCTGAGCTGGCAGTGCCCAGAGCTGAGCTCCTGTGGACAAGGCTGAGCTGGCAGTGCCCAGAGTCGGTGGGCACAGCTGAGCTGGCAGTGCCCACACTGAGCTCCTATGGACAAGGCTGAGCTGGCAGTGCAGTGCTCCTGTGGGCACAGCAGCTGGAGTGCCCCCAGAGCTCCGGTGGGCCCCTGGATTGCCCACAATGAGGAGCTCACCAGGAGCTGTGCTGCTTTGGCAAATGAAGGTGCTGCCAGTTCTGGAGGCTGAGGCAGACAGAGGGCTGAGGGTCACCACAGCACAGCCAGCAAGGGCCCCAGGGAATGTGAGCACTCCCACGGTCCCTGCTGCCCTGGGCTGACCCACGGCGGCTGCAGAGGCAGGGCACTCCTGGCAGTGTTTTCCAGGGCCGAGCTGCACCCCGGGCGATGCGGAGCCCGCTCCGTCCGTGCAGTTCTCCGGCAGGACGCGGGGTGGAAACCTCAGCCCGCGGGAAAGCCGCTCCCGGCCCGGCTCCTGCCTGCGCTCCGCCTGGCACGGACCCGGGCAGGAACCCGGGCAGGAACGGCCTGCTTGCTGCCAGGGCAGGGGCTCCGAGCAGTGAGCAGGGGGCTCCAGCCTCGCTGAGCGTCCCCCGGAGCCGGGGCTGAGCGGAGGGCGCGGTGCCGGCAGCCCCAGCGCGGCGCACATCAGAGCATCTGCCCAAAGCGGGGCAGCTCCGGAGCCCTCCCAGCCCAGAACCGGCCGCACGACCTCCCACACCTCAGCAGGCTGGGTCACGCAAGGTTCTGCTGTCTCCTCCTCCACGGCAGGTGGAAGGGGAAGGCCTGGGGTCAGACCTGCCCACAGCGAGGGCTCTGCCCCAGTTTCATTTCTCAAGGGCTGCGCAAGAGCCTGTCAGGATCCTCTGAGTGTGCTCTGAGAAATGAAAAACACAAGTTGTGGGGAAAACCAGAGACAAGAAGGTTCCCTTTTCAGTGACGCTGCTTCCCCTTCCCTCCAAGGACAGGCAGAGGGGGAGGCTGAGAGCGGCTCTGCAGGGCTGGGATCCCATTCCTGGGAACTCAGGGGAGCAGCGGGCTCACCTGGAGCCTGTGCAGCCCCGGCAGCCCACAGCAGCCCCAGGCTGTGTAAGGACAGCTCAGCATCCCAAAGCTGCTGTGCTCTGGGACAGGTAAGGACAGCATCCCAAAGCTGCTGGAATTCCCTGCTCTGGGCATCACCAGCAGCACCCGGGGCTGTGTAAGGACAGGTCAGCATCCCAAAGCTGCTGGAATTCCCTGCTCTGGGCATCACCAGCAGCACCCGGGGCTGTGTAAGGACAGGTCAGCATCCCAAAGCTGCTGGAATTCCCTGATCTAGGCACCACCAGCAGCACCCCGGGGCTGTGTAAGGACAGGTCAGCATCCCAAAGCTGCTGGAATTCCCTGATCTAGGCACCACCACCAGCAGCACCCCCAGGCTGTGTAAGGACAGGTCAGCATCCCAAAGCTGCTGGAATTCCCTGCTCTGGGCACCACCAGCAGCCCCCAGGACTGTGTAAGGACAGGTCAGCATCCCAAAGCTGCTGGAATTCCCTGCTCTGGGCCCCACCAGCAGCACCCAGGGGCTGTGTAAGGACAGCTCAGCATCCCAAAGCTGCTGGAATTCCCTGCTCTGGGCACCACCAGCAGCACCCCCAGACTGTGTAAGGACAGCTCAGCATCCCAAAGCTGCTGGAATTCCCTGCTCTGGGCACCACCAGCAGCCCCTGGGCCTGTGTAAGGACAGGTCAGCGTCCCAAAGCTGCTGGAATTCCCTGCTCTGGGCACCAGCAGCAGCACCCCAGGGAGCTGTGCTGGCTGCAGTCTGCAGAGCTCAGCCTGAGCGTAGAGCTGGTGACTTCACGGCATTCTGCGGGGCTGAAATGCTCCATTCCCTGTGTGGGGCTGGGCTGGAGTTGCTGTTTCAGGGAGAGCGTCTGGGTGTGGAGCAGAGAGGAATGGGAACAAGGCCGTGATGAACTGAACTTCAATGTAAGGTGAACTTCAGTGTCCAGGGCCAGGCTGGATGGGACTTGGAGCACCTTGTTCAGTTCAAGGTGTCCCTTCACCTGCCAGCGGTGTGGGACAAGAGAACCTTTAAGGTCCTTTCCAACCTAACCCATCCCATCCTTTGTCTCTGGGATGTTCGCAGAGAACCCAGAGGTCTAAATGATCTCATCAGAGCACAGCCTCAACTTCCTCCTCCTGCTGGGGCTGGTTGGCAGCTCCAGGGGAAGGAGCTGAGCTGGGATGTGCCAGAGCTGCCGGTGCTCCATGGTCTGCTCTGGCTGGAGCTCCAACAGCTCCATCATTGTTGGTGTCACCACTGCCACACTCAGTGCCACCCCTCCTCCTGAGGGGCACCCACTGGGGATGCCATTCCTGCTCCCTGTGTGACCCCAAAATCCACCTGGGATCACTTCCTGCCGCCTGCTGTGGCTCCAGCATCCCCGGGTTCCCCTGAACTCAGAGCAGCCAGCAATAATGAGGAGCACATCTCCCTGCTCCAGGAGCTCCCAGGAACGTGCTGACATCGACATCTCCTGGAGGTGGCCATGCTCCAGAGCCCTTTCCCCGAGCTGGCTGTGTCAGCCTGGTGGCCCCGCATGCTGTTTGTCACCGCTGCAGCCCTGGCACGGCCCCTCCCTGCCCTCCTCCGCTTCCTTCCGCCGCCACGAGCCCCCCCAGCCCATGTTTGGTAACTTCCTCAGCTGCCCCGGGCCCCCAGGAGCAAAACAAGGAGCTGCCAGTGCCTCAGGTGGGGAGGGAGGGGACAGGAGGGGACACGCTGCGGCCCCAGCAGCCACGGGAGTTTGGCCTGTGCAGCTTTGGCCCTTCAGACACCTCCCAGCTCCCCAATTCAGGGATCTGCCTGAGAAGCTGGGCCTGAAATGAGGAGGTGGGAATGGGCAGGAGGGGTGGGAAGGGTCAGACTGGCATCCCAGGCTGGCGCCCAGGGAAGAGCTCTGGGCAGGAGGGCTGGGACACGGAGCTCTGCCGGAGCCCTTGGCTGTTCCCCAGGTCAGCGCCCTGGGGCAGGTGGCACTGTGACATCGTGACATCGCCACCTGACCTTCCTTGTCCTGCTATTTTTGCTGCCTCAGGATTTCTTCTGAACTGCTGGTGGCCGCTCAGCTGGCGAAGGCCGGGCCCATGTCCCCCTGAGGGGTTTCACCTGGCGCAGGTGACGCAGGCACTGCGTGTGTGTGCTTTGCACAGCGAGCGTTTGTCTCCGTGGGCCGCCAACAAAAGGGGATTTTGGCTCTGACTGCGTTTGCTTTTTTTAAAATTCACTGGAATTTCACTGCTGAACCCACAGCTATTTTGGCCCCCGAGCAGGTTTCGACTCTCGGAGCAGCAGAGGCAGTGGTCACTCTCTTTGACAAACCGAAATCCGCAGAGGAACCCGCCCAGGTTCCTGCCCCAGCACCGGCCGGGCAGGACCCAGACCTGGACAGGGGACAGGGGGCAAGGGACAGGGGACAGGTGTGGGGCCAGAAACCAGGCTGGGACCGGCCCTGTGGGGCCAGAAACCAGGCTGGGACCAGCCTTTGCTGAAGAGCAGCCGCCAGGGCAACAAGAAAAGGCAATTCCCAGGTGCCACCATGTCCCAGCCTGGTGTCACCAGCCTGGGCTTGGTGCTGGCGCTGAGAGGCTGAGGGCTGGTTCTGCAAAGGTGACACAGGGCAGCGCAGGGAGGGAAGGAAAACAGCACACACAGGCTGGAGGAATGGAGAGAGGGAGGGAGAAATGGAGAGATGGATGGATGGATGGATGGATGGATGGATGGATGGATGGATGGATGGATGGATGGATGGATGGATGGATGGATGGATGGATGGATGGATGGATGGATGGATGGATGGATGGATGGATGGATGGATGGATGGATGGATGGATGGATGGATGGATGGAGTAGCAGGTGAAGGGCTGGAAAGGTGCAGGGAAGGATGGATGGAAAGAAGGAGAGATTGATGGAGGGAGGGACAGATGGATGCACAGCAGGATGGTGGATGGATGAGGGGCAGAATGGCAAGAGCAAGGGACAGAAGGAGGGGTGGATGAGTGGAAGAGTAAAGGGTGAAAGGGAAAGTGGTGGTGGTGCCACGAGAGATGGGTCCATGGATGGATGGACGAGGGGACCCATGGGTGACCGGCTGGGTGAACGGCAGGGTGCAGGCAGGGAGGCAGGAGCAGAGGGGTGGCCGGAGGGAGGGAGGGAAGCACGGAGGGCTGGGCGGGGGGCAGGTGCCGGGGCACGGCCGGGGCGGGGCGGGCCGCGCACATGTGCGGGGCGGACCCGCCGCCAGCCCCGCCCGCCTCGGTGCCGCCGGTGCCGCCCGGCGCGGAGCGGAGCCCGGCGAGAGCCCGGCGGGGCCGGCCGAGGATGGGCACGGAGCCCCGGCGGCAGCCGCCCCGCAGGTGGGAGAGCCGGGGGGAGAACCGGGGCACCGGGACCGTGCACGCACCGAGCCCGGGGTGAGCGGGGCGGGGGAACCGTGCACGCACCGAGCCCGGGGTTTCCCTGGACCGGGGAAACCGTGCACGCACCGAGCCCGGGGTGAGCGGGGCGGGGGGCTCCGTACACCCCGTGTACGTGAGGGAAGGGCTCCCTTGTGCTCCCGGGTGTCCGTGGAAGCCGCGGGTTGGGGCTCGCTGTAAATGGGGGGACAGAAAGCGGCGGCGTGCGGGGCTCGCGTGTGGCAGGGGGCACCTCTCAAAGCCCCAGAGGGGTGTCGCTGCCCGGGCTGCGGTTTCTCTGGCACCCTTGGAGGGGGCTGCCCGCAGCGCGTCTCCCTCGGGTGCCGCTGCAGCCCGTGCCTGGCCAGGAGGAGCCGGTGTCACCCCGGGTGGGGACGGCCCGGCTGCTGTGACTCATTTCGGGACTCTGTGTTTGCTTTCCTGGCGCGGCCCCACGGAGCTGCCGCTCGGGGCCAGGTGCGGGGCCCTGCCCGCCCCAGGGGACCCCCGTGCCGCGGCGGGGTCCCCGGGAAATGCCGGCGGCTCTGCGCTCCCCGCCCGGGGCTTTGGCAGGGCTGCAGGCGGTGACTCCCGCGGGCGCTGCCCGGGAGCCCTGCCCTGAAGGGACTCAAAGGTCGCCGGCCGCCTGTCGCTCCTCAGCCGGGTCCGGGCAGCCCGAGGGGCTGAGGAGCAGCCCCAGGGAAGGCTCTGCTGTGGCAACAGGATGTGGTTTGGGATGTGACAAGCTCAGCAGCGTCACCCTCCAGCATCGCGCCAGCCCCGGGCCGTGCCCGCGCTGCCTCTCGGAGCAGCCCGTGCTGCTCGCTGCGCCTGCCGAGAGCATCTCCCATCGAGTGCTCCCCTGGCCTCCCAGTGCCACCAGTGCCGCCCGTCCAGTGCCCGGCCCGGCTCCCCCAGAGCTGCTTTGGAGATGTGAGCCCTGAGGGAGAAAAAGGCCCTGCTGATTCAAATCACTAACGAAAGCGGGAGAAAAGAGCTTTCAGCCCTTTGTTTTGATGTTTGTGACAAGCTGGCTGCTGTCCCCAGCGCCGTGCGCTTTGCTCAGGGCTGGTTTCGGGCCGTGCTGCTCCCGGGGCAGCGAAACTGCTCAGGCAGCTGCAGGCTGGGGCTGCTCCTGCTGCCTGCCCTGATGCTGCACAGCTGCAGTTTGCTTTGTTTTCCCATTCAGGTCAGTTTTCTAAATCTCGGTCCGCTGCAAACTCCAGGGATTATGCAGGATGTCAAGGCTTTGATTTTCCTGCTGTCAGAAAGGTCTCATGGTTTGGTGTTTGGGTGTTTCTCTTGTTCAAAGCACACACTCGGATGGAGTTGTGAAGCGTTTCCGAAACCTGGTTGCAAAGTGGTTTGGAGCTCAGGGTGCTGCTCAGATTAGAGCTCAAACATAGAAAGGTGAGAAGATAAGGAGGCAGAGCACGGCTGTGGTGGTGGCAGCGGTTCTGTCCCTCAGCCACGGTGGCTGTGTGAGGCCGGAGGGCTCAGGTGGTGCCGGGGGTGCTCTGCAGCTTTCCAGGTGTGCTGCGGCAGGGGCTGGGATGTGAGCTCAGCGCTCCGCCTTCCCCGGCCCTGTGTGGGCACCCCTGTCCTGCTGCCACAGCTCTGCAGCTGCTCAGGGCACAGGAAAGGGCATGAGACGGGCTCGAGCTTCTCCCTCCTCCCCATGGAGATCAGGGCATCCAGCCGGGACAGAGACCAACCCAGAGTGGCCCCGAGCGCCTTCTCGCTGAATGTGGAAATGAAGATGTGGGTTTAGCACTGCGAAAGAAGAACTGAGAGCAGTGGGAAGTGCTGGCAGAGAGGAGCAGCGGCTGCTCCAGCGGGATGAGCTGCTCTGGCGGGGCGAGCTGCCCGTGCTGCAGCAGCCCCGGGGCTGAGGGCTGCCAGCATCAGGGCTCTGTCTCTGCTGGGCACCAGGGACAGCCCAGCTCGGCACGGGGACCTTGCCATGCTGCTGCTCACCCTGGAGCAGTTTCCACTTCTCTTTCTTGGGTGCCGGCTGAGCAGTGGGGCTGCCCAATTTTGCATTTTTATTCTGCAAGGGGAAAATTGTGCCTGAGGGTGTGACTCAGGTGCGTGCCCCAGGTGCTTTGGAGCAGCGAGAGGCTCCTTTTGTGTCCGAGCTCTGCTCCCAGCAGCGGTTTGAGCTTCCAGGTGAGAGGATGGGGAGGGAGGATGAGGTTTATATGGAAACTGTGCCCCTCAGCTCCCTGGGCATTGCACTGCTGCCCACATTGCAGCTCTGTGCTCTGCTGGTTCAGGCTGGAAATGTCGCTGCCTGGAGGAAATGGGAGCTGTGGGTGCAATCCAGGCCCTGCAGCTGTTCCCCTCCTCTCTCCTTTGCTCACTTCCCTCCGAGGCTCAGGACTCCCCATCCCTGTCCCGTCCCTGGTGTCCGGTGTGAGGACAGGGTCCCACCCGCCCAAAGCCATCACCGGGGGCTCCGGGTGACATCTGCCACCCACCCAGGGCTGCGTCACCCGGGGCTGGCTCAGGGCTCTTTGGTGACGGGGTGAGACCCAGGGACATTCCCGGGGGTCCGGAGAGCATCTCCCGGTGCCGCAGCCCGGAGGGGGGACAGGACCTGTCCCCAGCGCTCCCCGCTGGCACCGAGCCCCGTCCGCGGCTCCCGAGCGCCTTTCCCAGCACGGAGAGCGAGCCCCGCCGCTCCCGTCCTTCTGATCCGTCTCTGGCCGCCAATTAGCACGACGTGAGAACTTGTCTCCCTGCTGACGCGCCCGTGTGACTCCTCAGATGCTTTAATTGCGGTGTTTGCGGCGGCCGGGTGCAGTGAAATGGTAATTGTTGTGATTGTGCGCCGGGCGGGAGCTGAGAGATGCAGCTCTTTGGCGAAGCCTAATTAGGAAATAGGGACACTGTTGGGAATGGCTCTGCGATGTGATTTTCCTAATGAAAGCCGCTGAATAGGCAGCCTTGTGATGAAGAACAGCCTCGCGAGGGCACTGCCAATTGCTCTTCTCTAGTGTTAATTTTGTATTTCCTCCCCATTGTTTCTAATACCCTCTTGGAAAAGCTTGAAGATAAAATGCTTTATTTCCTTGCGCCTCGTATCCTGTTTGGCAAGCGGCGATTGGAGCATGTGCATCTGGAATACATGAGAGGCCGGGCGGGAGCTCCTTCAGACTCGTTCATCTCTGATTTCAAGCTCTGACACTGGGAAAAAAAAAAAAAAAAAAAAAAAAAAAAAAAAGAAAAAAAGAAAAATAAAGCAACCTCAGCTTGCGGCTGCTGGGCTCTCGGCAGCTGGTGCAGCGGGAATGCCCGGCAGGGATGGGAGATGTGCGGCTGGAGGGGAGCTGGGGCCGGGAATGCACGGCAGGGATGGGAGATTGCGGCTGGATGGGAGCTGGGGCCGGGAATGCACGGCAGGGATGGGAGATTGCGGCTGGAGGGGAGCTGGGGCCGTGCAGCCACAGCGCAGCGATACTCCGGGAGCCTGGGGAGGTTTGGAGCCCGGAGCTAGGGCCGGGCAGCCCAATCACAGTGATGCTCCGGGAGCCTGGCGGGGTTTGGAGCCCGGAGCTGGGGCCCTGCAGCCCAATCACAGCGATGCTCCGGGAGCCTGGGGCAGGTTGGAGCCCGGAGCTGGGGCCCTGCAGCCCAATCACAGCGATGCTGCAGGACCCTGGGGCAGGTTGGAGCCCGGAGCTGGGGCCCTGCAGCCGCAGCACAGCGATGCTCCGGGAGCCTGGGGCAGGTTGGAGCCCGGAGCTAGGGCCGGGCAGCCACAGCACAGCGATGCTCCGGGACCCTGGGGGGTTTGGAGCCCGGAGCTGGGGCCCTGCAGCCCAATCACAGCGATGCTGCAGGAGCCTGGGACAGGTTGGAGCCCGGAGCTGGGGCTGTGCAGCCCAATCACAGCGATGCTCCAGGAGCCTGGGGCAGGTTGGAGCCCGGAGCTGGGGCCATACAGCCCAATCACAGCGATGCTCCGGGAGCCTGGCGGGGTTTGGAGCCCGGAGCTGGGGCCCTGCAGCCCAATCGCAGCGATGCTCCGGGAGCCTGGGGGGGTTTGGAGCCCGGAGCTGGGGCCCTGCAGTCCAATCACAGCGATGCTCTTGGAGCCTGGCGGGGTTTGGAGCCCGCGGCTGGGCTGGTTTCACTTCAGCTGTGTTGAACCTGCAGCGCCTGAGCGCTCACCCAGATTCAGCTTGGTAAAGCCGAGCCTGGAGGCCCGACCTGCCCAGGCAGCTGTGGCTGAGCGCTCCCACCTGGGCTGCTCCTTCCCGGAACGGGGCTGGAGCCCTCGGGGTGCCCGGGGCTGCCTCCCCACCTGTGCCAGCCGGGAAGGGCCCGCAGGTGGCTCTGCCCGGCAGATGGGAGCCACTGGCAGGGCGCGGAGGGGATAGGAGGGTGCTACCTGGCTGCATGGGGACAGGGATCGGTGACAATCCTCGGTGACAATTCTCAGTGACTCTGTGCCGCAGGGGCTCTCTCTGTATTTGTATTTGGGGCTGGGCCTTGGCTCCCCCTCGAATGCTCTGTTTCATTGCGCAAAATCCCCGCAGTGCTTGGGCTGGGAGCAGCTTGGGCGCCCCCAAAACGCTGCAGGAGCTGGTTTGGGGTGGGCTGAAGCAGAAGTGAGCAGAGCTGGCACAGACAGCCCATGTGAGGGGTGCCAGCACAGAGAGGGGTGCCTGCAGGTGCTCATTTTGGGGCAGGTGGGCATGAGCAGAGCTGGCACAAGCAGCCCATGTGAGGGGTGCCAGCACAGAGCACACGGGCATGGTCCCGCTGCAGGAGCTCATTTTGGGGCAGGATGAAGCAGAAGTGAGCAGAGCTGGCAGGAGCAGCCCCAGCCCATGTGAGGGGTGCCAGCACAGAGCACACGGGCATGGTCCCGCTGCAGGAGCTCATTTTGGGGCAGGATGAAGCAGAAGTGAGCAGAACTGGCACAGATAGCCCATGTGAGGGGTGCCAGCACTGAGCACACGGGCACGGTCCCGCTGCAGGTGCTCATTTTGGGGCAGGTTGAAGCAGA
Source organism: Emberiza elegans (assembly GCA_024865655.1). Taxonomy (NCBI): domain Eukaryota; kingdom Metazoa; phylum Chordata; class Aves; order Passeriformes; family Fringillidae; genus Emberiza; species Emberiza elegans. The sequence goes on along the minus strand of JALJVW010000248.1, from coordinate 710,379 downwards.
AGTGAGCAGAGCTGGCAGGAGCAGCCCCAGCCCATGTGAGGGGTGCCAGCACAGAGCACACGGGCACGGTCCTGCTGCAGGTGCTCATTTTGGGGCAGGTTGAAGCAGAAGTGAGCAGAGCTGGCAGGAGCAGCCCCAGCCCATGTGAGGGGTGCCAGCACAGAGCACACGGGCATGGTCCCACTGCAGGAGCTGGTTTGGGGCAGGCTGAAGTAGAAGTGAGCAGAGCTGGCAGGAGCAGCCCCAGCCCATGTGAGGGGTGCCAGCACAGAGCACACAGGCACGGTCCCGCTGCAGGAGCTCATTTTGGGGCAGGTTGAAGCAGAAGTGAGCAGAGCTGGCACAGATAACCCATGTGAGGGGTGCCAGCACAGAGCACACGGGCACGGTCCCGCTGGGGAGCTCATTTTGGGGCAGGTTGAAGCAGAAGTGAGCAGAGCTGGCACAGATAGCCCATGTGAGGGGTGCCAGCACAGAGCACACGGGCACGGTCCCGTTCACGCCGCTGGCGGCTGCTGTGTCTGAGCAGGAAGGGCTCGGCTCAGCCCGGTCCTGTGACTGCCCCAGCATGCCTGGGGAGGGATTTGCCGTGGCTGTGAGCTCTGCTGCAGGCTCTGGGTGGCCGCTCCGGGTGCTTTCCCTGCCGTGTTTGCCGGTTCCAGGCGGGGCTGTGTGGATGGGCCACGGCTGCTGCTGCACACTTGGGGAAAGGCGCCTTGCTCTGGGCCTGCAGAAGTGTTTTCATCCCTTCCACAAAGGCCTATTCTTTGTTGTCTCAAATTAGGATGAAGCGCTTCCCCTTTCAGCTGCTTCCCCTGTGCTCTGTGTCTATTTAAACCCTCAGCCCAGAGGCTTCTCGGCAAACAAGCTCCCATCCTTTCAGGTGGCATTTCCCTTTTCTCATTGTTTCTGGCAGCCTGTGCATGTGAAACCCCGCCAATGTTTCTTCATTCTCGGTGTCTTTGTGTTGACAGAGCTCCTAAATGGGTACACACAGCGTGCAGCTGCCTGGGGGACTCACAGCATCTCTCAGGTGTGGGGCCTTTGCGGTGGGAATGAGGAATTCCAGCCTGGGAGAGACCCCTGCTGCTCCTCATCCAGCTGTGGGAGACTCCTGCTGCTCCTCATCCAGCTGTGGGCAATCCCTGCTGCTCCTCATGCAGCTGTGGGCGACCCCTGCTGCTCCTCATCCAGCTGTGGGAGATCCCTGCTGCTCCTCATGCAGCTGTGGGAGATCCCTGCTGCTCCTCATGCAGCTGTGGGCGATCCCTGCTGCTCCTCATCCAGCTGTGGGTGATCCCTGCTGCTCCTCATCCAGCTGTGGGCGACCCCTGCTGTTCCTCATCCAGCTGTGGGAGACCCCTGCTGCTCCTCATCCAGCTGTGGGAGACCCCTGCTGCTCCTCATCCAGCTGTGGGAGACCCCTGCTGCTCCTCATGCAGCTGTGGGCGATCCCTGCTGCTCCTCATCCAGCTGTGGGTGATCCCTGCTGCTCCTCATCCAGCTGTGGGTGATCCCTGCTGCTCCTCATGCAGCTGTGGGAGACCCCTGCTGCTCTTCATCCAGCTGTAGGGTCCTGCTGAGGCCTCCCTGGATCAATTAGCTGTGTTGCAATCAAAGCCAACAAGGTCAATGTTCCCCGAGGGCTGCTCATTAACTGGGAATTGTCCCCAGGCTGATCTGGTCTCCATGCTGGGGGGCTGCTCCCTTAGGGGACTCCAGGGTGTGGAGCAAAACCCACTTTTATGGCCCAGAGCCTGGGAACTCCCTGGCCCTGAGCTGCCAGATCCCAGTGCTGGGTTTAGAAGTGATGGAGGATATTGAGTGTTAAACGACATCCCACCTGCTCCAGGTGAGGGTTAAACCCTGTCCCACCTGCTCCAGGTGGTGTTAGCCCCATCCCACCTGCTCCAGGTGAGGGTTATCCCCATCCCACCTGCTACAGGTGAGGGTTAGCCCCATCCCACCTGCTCCAGGTGAGGGTTAAATGCCATTCCACCTGCTCCAGGTGAGGGTTAAACCCAGTCCCACCTGCTCCAGGTGGGCTCCAAGCAGGGATCATCACCATGAGGGTGGTGCTTTAGGCTGAAGGGGCAGCCTTTGGAAATGGGGTGTTCACAGTCACTGTCAGCTCAGCTCCAGGAGCACAGCTGGGATGAAGGGCTGGTCCCAGGAGGGATGAGGCAGGGCTGGGATGAAGCAGGGCTGGGATGAAGCAGGGCTGGGATGAGGCGCTGCTCAGCTCCCAGCAGCAGGGCTGGGATGAAGGTGCCCTTTTCCTGCCCCTTTTGGAGAAAAGCCCGTGGGCCAGGAAGCTCCAGCTTGTCCTGGGAGGACCTGGGGCTGGAAGTTCCTGTGCTGAGCTCCCTGCTCCTGTGGTGGGAGCCTGGCAGGATTTGGGAGCTTGCTCTGAGGTCAGGGCTGTGCCAGCCTGGCTGGAGGCTTTTCAGGGCTGGGCTGTTCTTGGTGTCACCTGTGGCTGTGGTGTCACCTCCAGATCAGCCCTGATCTGGGGAGAGGGGACAGAGAGTCATGGACGGGTTCTTCACGTGGAGAAGGGGGCACCTCTTGCCTCATGCTCTCCATGGATTTTGGGCTGCCTGGGATGCAGCTGTGGCTGTACAAGGCCAGCCCAAAGGATGGTGCAGCTCAGGGTCCTGCCCTTGGACATGGCCCGCTCACCATGGTGGGGCTGGCCCAAGGTCCCCAGCGCCTTCCCTTTGTGTGCTGTCCCCCTGCACCTCTGGGACACGGGAATGGCCTCCAGTGCTGAGCCTGCAGCCTCCCAGGGTGCACATGGCTTTGGCAAGGTCTCAGGCTCTGGGTTTGCTGCTCTCCCTCCCATGGAGGGGTGGATGCTGCCCTGGCTGTTTGAGGGCACTCAGGGGGTGAAGCCTGCTGGCCTTGGCCACTGCTGGATGGGTGCCCCTGTCCCTGGGCTGTCCCCCCTTTGGAGACCTCCTTCCTTCCTTCCTTGCCCTGCCTGGGATGGGGGAGCTGTGGCTGTACCCCCCCAGGTGGGGCTCACACCCTCCTGCCACCATCTGTGACTTCCAATCCCTCCTACCCCTGGCCTGAGGGTGATGGGGACAAAACCTCCCTGCCACCATCTGTGACTTCCAGCCCTGCCTGCCTCTGTCCTGAGGGTGATGGGGACAGAAATGTCCCTACCAAGATCTGTGACTTCCAGCCCCTCTTGCCCCTGGCCTGAGGGTGATGGGGACAAAACCTCCCTGCCACCATCAGTGACTCCCAGCCCTGCCTGCCTCTGTCCTGAGGGTGATGGGGACAGAAATGTCCCTACCAAGATCTGTGACTTCAAGTCCCTCCTACCCCTGGCCGAAGGGTGATGGGCACAAAATTCCCTGCCAAGGTCTGTGACTTCCAGCCCCTCTTGTCCCTGGCCTGAGGGTGATGGGGACAAAAACATCCCTGCCACCATCTGTGACTTCCAGCCCCTCTTGCCCCTGGCCTGAGGGTGATGGGGACAAAACCTCCCTGCCACCATCTGTGACTTCCAGCCCTGCCTGCCTCTGTCCTGAGGGTGATGGGGACAGAAATGTCCCTACCAAGATCTGTGACTTCAAGTCCCTCCTACCCCTGGCCGAAGGGTGATGGGCACAAAAATTCCCTGCCAAGGTCTGTGACTTCCAGCTCCTCTTGTCCCTGGCCTGAGGGTGATGGGGACAGAAATGTCCCTACCAAGATCTGTGAATTTCAGCCCCTCTTTCCCCTGGCCTGAGGGTGATGGGGACAAAAACATCCCTGCCACCATCTGTCCTCGTGGTGCTGCAGCCCGCAGTGCTGGGAGCAATCTGCAGGGTTTGGGCAACCAAGCCAGGGACTGAAAAGGCTCCTGAGTTCCCAGCAGGGCCTCCACAATGGCAGGAAGCAACTTCTAAAGCTTCCTTTGGATACACAGGGCCTTGGGGGAAAGATTTACTTGCTTGTTTATGCTGGAAGTTAATCTGTTTAGTGGGTTTGGCATTAGAGCTCACAAAAAGCCCTCAGAAATGGTCACGCTGCTTGTTTGTAGGTTTGTCTCTCACTTACTTTGTGTCACAGCTGGAGGAGTTCAGCAGAGCCAGAGCCAATTGAAACCTCACGTGTAAACTTGTTTTTCCAAATAGCCAGGAGGAACTGGGATCAGCTCCTGCACAGGAGGGAACTGCGAGGGGAAGGCAGTGGGGCAGGGATTGGGGTCCCCTCTGGGAGGGCCCCCTGTGCCACCTGGGATGGTCCCTGGCCCTGTTCAGGCTGGGAGAGGTTCATTCTATAGAAAAAAACCACCAAACCCAACCCTGTCCCCTCCCCTGAGCCGGGGGGCAGAGGAAGGAGCCACAGGACATTTGTGGGGACAAAAACCCTGGGAAGGGTTTGGAGAGGCAGGGTCAGGAGAGCGCAGGATGGGACAGGAGCCCTGGGATGGGTTTGGAGAGGCAGAGGCAGGGGAGCACAGGATGGGACAGGAGCACTGGGATGGGTTTGGAGAGGCAGAGGCAGGGGAGCACAGGATGGGACAGGAGCACTGGGATGGGTTTGGAGAGGCAGAGCAGGGCTCAAGGAACACAGGATGGGACAGGAGCCCTGGGATGGGTTTGGAGAGGCAGAGCTGGCTCAAGGAACACAGGATGGGACAGGAACCCTGGGAAGGGTTTGGAGAGGCAGAGCCAGCTCAGGAGAGCACAGGATGGGACAGGAACCCTGGGATGGGTTTGGAGAGGCAGGGGAGCACAGGATGGGACAGGAACCCTGGGAAGGGTTTGGAGAGGCAGAGCCGGCTCAGGGGAGCACAGGATGGGACAGGAACCCTGGGATGGGTTTGGAGAGGCAGGGGAGCACAGGATGGGACAGGAGTCCTGGGAAGGGTTTGGAGAGGCAGGGCTGGCTCAGGGAGCACAGGATGGGACAGGAACCCTGGGAAGGGTTGGGAGAGGCAGGGTCAGGAGAGCACAGGATGGGACAGGAACCCTGGGATGGGTTTGGAGAGGCAGGGGCAGGGTCAGGGGAGCACAGGATGGGACAGGAACCCTGGGAAGGGTTGGGAGAGGCAGGGTCAGGGGAGCACAGGATGGGACAGGAGCCCTGGGATGGGTTTGGAGAGGCAGAGCTGGCTCAAGGAACCCAGGATGGGACAGGAACCCTGGGAAGGGTTTGGAGAGGCAGGGGCAGGGGAGCACAGGATGGGACAGGAACCCTGGGATGGGTTTGGAGAGGCAGGGCTGGCTCAGGGGAACGCAGGATGGTGAGGAGCAGCTCTCGTGGTGTGGCAGCTCTGGTGTGTCCCTGTGCTCTGGAGGTGACAGTGCCACCCACACGTGACCTTGCACAGTGAGCAGGGATTTTCCCAGGGGTGGCCAGAGAAGGGCCCTGTGTGGGGCAGCTGCTGTGGGGGTGTGGGGCACGGGGCTGTGCTGGGACCTTCCTGATCCCAAGCCTTCCTTGGGGCACCTGCAGGGGCTCATGGGAGGAGCTCAGGGCCAGCTCCAGGTGTCCCACAGGCGTTTGGGAGGGTGTCCTGCTGAGCCTGGAAACACTGAGGGTTTTACCAGCTCTGCCCTGTGAGTGGGCACAGACCCCCTTCCAGCAGGGATGTGCCCTTGTGCCTGTCCCTGGGGGTGCTGGGGCGGTCACTGGCCACTGCCGAGTCCTTCAGTTCCTCCTCAGCATGAACGGCTCAGGCTGCTGCGCTTTGGGAAACACCTTTTTTCCCTCTCTGAATGATGCACTTGCTGAATTTTTTATCTTTTCCCCCTGTGACACACAGGAACTCCTGTGCTGGGCTCCCACCGTCCCTAGAGTGGAGCCCTGGGGCTCCCATCCCACCCAGCTCCTGTCAGGCTGTGCCCAGCCTCACTCCTGGGATCTCACCTGGAGCCAGGACTGCCTGTGACGCTGGGTGGAACTTCAGCCTCCCCTGCGCTGACAATGACTGGTAGAGGCTAAAATTAACTCTTGCATCATGTGGCCAGGGGTTTTCAGAATTGCTGCCAGGAACAAGAGCATTTCCTCTCTGAAAACCGAGCTATAAAACTGGGCAGCTCTTACTCACACCAGATCTGTGTCATTTCTGTTGGCCTTGGGGTTTTTGAGGAGGAGAACAGAGCTGGCTGAGTTCTGCCAAACTCCCAGGGCCCGGTGAGGGGACAGGGGTGGGGATGGGGTGGTGATGTCCTGGGTGGCCTCTCCACCCCATCCAGGCTGGCTGTTGGAGGCAATGGCTCCTGTTCCTGGGCAGACCCAGAGTCCCCACGGAGCTCCACAGCAGAGCAGAGAGACGATGGGGCGTTCCAAAGTCACTGCGTGGTTTATTGGTTTTTCTCTTGCTTGGGCTCCATCGTTTTTTGGGGCTCAGGATGATAATCCTGGAGTTTGTGGTGCTGTAAGGAACAGGACACCAAGAGTGTTGGCTGGGCAGAAGTTCTCAAGGATTTCAGCTGGAGAGGGTCCCTGCCAACCCCAACCATGAATAAACTCAGGGAGCACCTGGCCAGCCACAGGCAGCTCTGGACAGCCTCATTCAGCTGCATCCCTGTGGAGATCAATGTTCTGCGGGGCAGCAATGGCAGTTTCCCTCTTTAGCTGGTGCTGAGCGAGGACTTTAATCCCCCAGCGGTTTCTCCCTCTGAGCAGCTGTGCTCTGGGGAGTTTTTGAGGGGAACTGGGTTTTCCTGCTGAATGCCCTCCTCTGCGAGCCCCGAGGACCTGGTCCCTCTGAGAAAGTCGATTTCCCCCCTTGCTCAGGGGGAATGGGAGCCCTTAGCGGTGGCAGATCTCGTGTGCTGCTCCCCCAGTAACTCCCAACGAGGTGTGAATGTTCTGGGCGCTGTGTTCCGACCCTGTGGCTGCTGGGATGCTCTCCGTGCTAATTAATGCTCTGTAATTCCAGTGCTCAGGACAGTCCCTCTGAGAACACCTCGGGTGCCTCTCTGGGGATGAGCTCCGGAAGGAACTGTGAATAGTTCCAGAAGGAACTTGTAAAGAGTGAATGAGGCCTGAGCCACTTCTGGTGTGCTGGAGAAAGCTTCTGCTAACGGGGCTAAACCCCTTGGGGAAGGGATGCAGGAGAGCTTTCCCTCGACACGGGGATGGAATTTCCATCGTGGCAGCAGAAATCCAGGCTTTGGGGGCTGCAGGGACAGGAGTGATGGCTGAGTCTGCTCCAGGCCGGAGAGCAGGACAGGAGTGATGGCTGAAACTCCTCCAGATTGGAGAGCAGGACAGGAGTGATGGCTGAGTCTGCTCCAGATTGGAGAGCAGGACAGGAGTGATGGCTGAAACTCCTCCAGAGTGGAGAGCAGGACAGGAGTGATGAGTGGAACTCCTCCAGAGCGGAGAGCAGAGCCTCGTGCTGAGCAAAGGGAGCAGGCTCTGGTGATGATGGTGGGAAGAGCCTTCCCTTCAGATCTGGCAGCAGCTGGTGAGGATGGAGCTGCTCTTTCAGTCCCAGTGGGCACACAGGGAGGGAGGGAGAGAGGAGGGACTCCCTTGGCTCTGCTGCTGCTGCCTGGGGGGAGCTGACCCCTCAGACCAGGGGGGAAGTCCCAGGACTTCCAAAGTCCTGGCCTGGCCCTGGAGCTTCTTTCCTGTGCCTCCCTGCTCAGCCCTCCTGTGCCCATATGCCCTGCTGGGGTACCTGGTGGGTGCCAGGGGCAGCCCAGTCGTTTCTGCCCCATCATTTGTGTCTGGGCTTTATTTCAGGGGCAGCCTGGTCGTTTCTGCCCCATCATTTGTGTCTGGGCATTATTTCAGGGGCAGCCTGGTCGTTTCTGCCCCATCATTTGTGTGTGGGCTTTATTTCTGGGTTTTCTTGCTCTGGACTGTTGATGTTCCTGGAACTGCTTGCCCCAGAGCAGGGCCCTGTGCAGCGCCAGCCCTGCAGCGTGGCCAGAGCTGCCCCTCGGATGTGGCAGGAGCCTGAAATCCTCTCCAGGATAGGAAAGGGCGCCACAACTTCCCCCTGGCCCCAAGCACTTCTCCTTTTGGGGCAGCACAGGGGAGGTGGGGTAAGAAGATCTCTGAAATTGCAGAAGTGTGGGTTGCTCTTGGAAACCTTGTCCAGCCACGGCTGGGGAGGGGGAGCTGGGTGGGGATGGATTTGGGATCTGGGTGGGGATGGATTTGGGATCTGGGTGGGGATGGATTTGGGATCTGGGTGGGGATGGATTTGGGATCTGTATGGGGAGGATTTGGGATCTGGGTGGGGATGGATTTGGGATCTGGGTGGGATGGATTTGGGATCTGGGTGGGGATGGATTTGGGATCTGGGTGGGGATGGATTTGGGATCTGGGTGGGATGGATTTGGGATCTGTATGGGGGGATGGATTTGGGGGATCTGGGATCTGGGATGGATTTGGGATCTGTGTGGGGATGGATTTGGGATCTGGGTGGGATGGATTTGGGATCTGGGTGGGGATGGATTTGGGATCTGGGTGGGGATGGATTTGGGATCTGGGTGGGGATGGATTTGGGATCTGGGTGGGGATGGATTTGGGATCTGGGTGGGGATGGATTTGGGATCCAGCTCCAGCCCTGGCGCTTCCTCCTCAGCTGGGCAGTGTTGGAATGGCAGGAGGCCCCAGCACAGGGGGCTGCAGGCTCTGGGGAGTTCCCTTCTCCTGTTTTTCCACCCTTGGGAGGTGCATCCCATGTCCCTGCTCACCTGTGGGTTGTTTTGGATCTCGTGCACTGCTGCTGGTTTCCACAGGGATATTCCCACCTTGGGCTGATTCTCAGCCTGTGCTCCTGGGGATGCTCTTGGCCGCTCCCACCGAGGCTGCCGGGCTTTTGGCCGGAATTTTCTTTGACCTCATTTGGTTACCGAGCCCTACGTGCTCAGCACTAGGGCAAAACATCCCAGGGAAAGGAGCTTATGCAAAAACACCCAGAGCCAGAGCATTTCCAGAGCCACAAAGGACTTTCCAAGGTCACACCACAGATTCTGAGCCTGGGAACGGCTCCCCAGGGCAGCCGAGGGGGATGAGGAGGAGGAGTTGGACCTGTGGGGGAGAGCAGCAGCAGTTTGGGACATGCTGTGGCTGACTGGGGGGGTCACCTTGTCGCTGTGGGCTCTGGGGTCCCACAGCAGCACTTCCCTGAGCCTGGGCTGGGGCTCCTGCTGCAGCTGCTGGGGCTTTGGGGGCCTGGGGGAAGGGAGAAGGAGCATCCCCAGCGAGGGGAGCAGCCCCCAGCCCTGCCCCTGCCCCAGCCAGGTGTTCTCCAGCTGCTCAGAGGTGCTGGGAGGGGCTGCAGGGAAAGCTGGGAGTGTGTGAGGAGAGGAGGTGCCAGCACAGGGAAGTGCCAGTGAGGGCTGGCCACGGGCACGGGCAGAGTGGAGCCGTCCTGAGGGGCACAAGAGCTGCTGCAGCCCCTCTGTGCTCTGCCCACAACCCCAGGGGTGGCCCTGGCACCTCGGGTGAGTTTCCTTTTCTCTCAGCTCTTCTCAACCCCTTTCCCCTGCCAGGGGCACAGTGGAGCAGCAGATCCATGGCTGGGGCCAGAGCCACGAGGATGGGATGGGGATGGGGATGGGGATGGGGATGGGATGGGATGGGATGGGGATGGGGATGGGATGGGATGGGATGGGATGGGATGGGATGGGATGGGATGGGATGGGATGGGATGGGATGGGATGGGATGGGATGGGATGGGATGGGATGGGATGGGATGGGATGGAGGATCAGGGTCAGCAGCAGTAGGGGACAAATGCTGGATCCCTTTGAAGCAGATTTAACCCCAGATCTCTTGGTTCTGCTGGGCCCCTCAGGGCTGAGTCCTTCTCTGCCAGGTGATGCCTTTTTCTGGGGGTGAGGAGCTCTTCCAGCTTGGAGGGATCCTAAAGCCCCGTGTTTCAAAGAGTTTGTTGGGATTTTCCCTCCCCCAGCTCCATCTGTAACAGCCATGCTTGGGACCAGCCCTTTGAAGCCTTAATTGCAATTATGAATCTTGCTCTGTTCCCAGGTCTCCCCTAATTGGCTTCCTGTGCAAACTTGAGAGCTGGTGAGAGCAGGGCTGAGTTCTGAGAGGGGGCTGCTGATTCTGAGAGGGGAGCTGCTGTTTTCTGGGGGAGCTGCTGTTTGTGATAGAGCTGCTGGTTCTGAGAGGGGGCTGCTGGTTCTGAGAGGGGAGCTGCTGTTTTCTGGGGCAGCTGCTGTTTTCTGGGGGAGCTGCTGTTTTCTGGGGGAGCTGCTGTTTGAGATGGAGCTGCTGGTTGTGAGAAGGAGCTGCTGTGTTCTGGGGGGAGCTGCTGTTTTGTGATGGAGCTGCTGTTTGAGATGGAGCTGCTGTTTGTGATGGAGCTGCTGTTTTCTGAGAGAGCTGCTGTTTGTGATGGAGCTGCTGTTTGAGATGGAGCTGCTGTTTGTGATGGAGCTGCTGTTTTCTGGGGGGAGCTGCTGTTTTGTGAGAGAGCTGCTGTTTGTGATGGAGCTGCTGTTTTGTGAGAGAGCTGCTGTTTGTGATGGAGCTGCTGTTTTCTGAGAGAGCTGCTGTTTGTGATGGAGCTGCTGTTTTGTGAGAGAGCTCCTGTTTGTGATGGAGCTGCTGTTTTCTGAGAGAGCTCCTGTTTGTGATGGAGCTGCTGTTTTCTGAGAGAGCTCCTGTTTGTGATGGAGCTGCTCTCTGGGGCTCTGAGCCCCACTCAGGGCAGGCCCTGCCCGCTGCTGTGCCCAGATGCTCACAAGGGTGGCATTATGGCCAACCTAAGCTGATTTACATGCTTGCATTTGCAAAGTGCTAATCTAGCGGGATGTTTTTCCTTTCCCCCTCCTCTCCTTTTCTTTTCAGCCCCCTCTAATCTCCTGCTCTCCCTGCCAGGTTCCCAGCTCCTTTGGCTGGAATGGGCCCCAGCTAAATCCTTTATCTGTCTGTTTGGCAGCCCAGGGTGCAGTAGTTAGCAAACGAATGACACTTTTCCTGGCTCATTAATTAGATTTACTGAGCTGAGCGCTTGCTGCAGCAGCAGGGCTCTGGACAAGGCAGTTCTGTATTTTGTTTCTGAGAAATTTGGGATTTAAAAAAACCAAACAACAAAACAAAGCAGTTCCAGGGCAGTTCTGGTCCCGGCGGTCAAGTCCACAGCTCCCCTGCTTGCAGCGCTGCTGGGAACACGCGGTGTTCTCGTGTGCAGCTTTATTTCTGCAATTTGCTGCTGCATGGGCACTTCTGGCTCTGTGTCATTGTTTTGCTGCTCAGAGACTTTGAGGATGGGTGGCTGGGTGCCCGTGGCAGGATGTCTTGGTTAAGGCAAGTGGTTCTTGCGGGTTAGAAATAACCTCGGTGAAGAATTAGGATGTTTTATTATAAAAATGTTTTTTTGGCATGTCCTGCTGTGCCAGCTTGGTCTGCCAGGTTCATAAGTGGGATTGGGAAGGTTAGAGTAGGAGATAAAAGTGAGAGGATGTAAGAAAGTTCTGGCTCACCTTTGCAGCTGAGGGACTTTGCTGAGCAGGAGGGGGAAACTGAGGCACAGAGAGCTCTCACCCAACTCTGGGCTTTGCTCGTGGACCTGTGGGTCCCTCTGGGAGCTCTGGACAGCAGCAGCCTGTGTTGTATTCCTTTAGGAGTGAGCAGCCTGGGAGGTGACGAGTGCTGGGTCCTTGTCCCCCCTCAGTGGGCACTGGGGCACCCGGGGAGCCTGGGGGATGCTCCCAGTGCTGCTGAGGCACAGATGGAGATGGAGCAGGGAAAAACCCAATAACTCTTTGAAACACGGAGCTTTAGGATGGCCCCGAAGCTCCTCACCCCCGGAATACTGCGGGCAGGTCACTGATTTCAGTTTGGGATGTTTGTGCCAAGGAGCGAGGTGCCCGGCACACGAGGAGCTCCAATGCTGCCCCCGGGTGTGCTGACAGAGCTGCCATGGCTCCTGGAACGAGATTTGGGGGCACAGAGCTGGGGAGGAGAGCACAAATACCAGGAGGTGTCCCGTAGGTGGGGAGGAGAGCACAAACACCGGCGAGGTGTCAGAGCTGGGGCTGAGAGCAGAAACACCGGGAGGAGAGAACAAACACTAGAGAGGTGTCCCAGAGCTGGGGAGGAGAGCACAAATACCAGGAGGTGTCCCAGAGCTGGGGAGGAGAGCACAAACACCGGGAGGTGTCCCTGAGCTGGGGAGGAGAGCACAAACACCGGGGAGGTGTCCCAGAGCTGGGGAGGAGAGCACAAACACGGGAGAGGTGTCAGAGCTGGGGAGGAGAGCACAAACACCGGAGAGGGGTCTCAGAGCTGGGGAGGAGAGCACAAACACCAGCGAGGTGTCCCAGAGCTGGGGAGGAGAGCACAAACCTCGGAGAGGTGTCAGAGCTGGGGAGGAGAGCACAAACACGGGAAAGGTGTCCCAGAGCTGGGGAGGAGAGCACAAACACGGGAGAGGTGTCCCAGAGCTGGGGAGGAGAGCACAAACACCAGCGAGGTGTCCCAGAGCTGGGGAGGAGAGCACAAACACCAGAGAGGTGTCAGAGCTGGGGAGGAGAGCACAAACACCAGAGAGGTGTCCCAGAGCTGGGGAGGAGAGCACAAACACCGGGAGGTGTCTCAGAGCTGGGGAGGAGAGCAGAAACACCGGAGAGGGGTCTCAGAGCTGGGGAGGAGAGCACAAACACCGGGAGGTGTCCCAGAGCAGGGACCGAGGGCCCTTTGCCCTTCTCCCCATGGGAGCTGCCCTCAGAGCCACAGTGAGTGTTCATCCAGCGCGGAGCCGCCGCCGGGACAGCAAATTGCCACTAATTGGCTGCCCCTCATCGCGCAGGGGCCAGGCCGGCTAATTAGCCGTGTCTTTACACCTCCCGTGTTAATTTGTAGGGTGGGGAGCATTCCCGAGGGAGCTGGGACCCCCATCAGCTCCGATGCCCTTTGATCCCTGCCGGGGGGAGCCGGGAGCTGCAGCGGGAGCCACCAGCCTGAGCTCTGGTAAAATAACCCACAGCCTGAGCTCTGGTAAAATAACCCACAGCCTGAGCTCTGGTAAAATAACCCACCAGCCTGAGCTGCTCTGGTAAAATAGCCCACAGCCTGAGCTCTGGTAAAATAACCCACAGCCTGAGCTCTGGTAAAATAACCCACCAGCCTGAGCTCTGGTAAAATAACCCACCAGCCTGAGCTTTGGTAAAATAACGCACAGGCTGAGCTCTGGTAAAATAACCCACCAGCCTGAGCTGCTCCAGTAAAATAACGCACAGCCTGAGCTCTGGTAAAATAACCCACCAGCCTGAGCTCTGGTAAAATAACCCACCACCCTGAGCTTTGGTAAAATAACCCACCAGCCTGAGCTGCTCCAGTAAAATAACGCACAGCCTGAGCTCTGGTAAAATAACCCACCAGCCTGAGCTCTGGTAAAATAACACACAGCCTGAGCTGCTCCAGTAAAATAACCCACCAGCCTGAGCTCTGGTAAAATAACCCACCAGCCTGAGCTGCTCCAGTAAAATAACCCACAGCCTGAGCTCTGGTAAAATAACCCACCAGCCTGAGCTGCTCCAGTAAAATAACCCACCAGCCTGAGCTCTGGTAAAATAACCCACAGCCTGAGCTCTTGTAAAATAGCCCACCAGCCTGAGCTCTGGTAAAATAACCCACAGCCTGAGCTGCTCCAGTAAAATAACCCACCAGCCTGAGCTCTGGTAAAATAACCCCGCAGCTACTTTGAGTCAGTGTTTTGAAGTTAAAAAGTGCAGAAATAACACAAGGTCTCCCCGGAGGAGAGTGAGAAGGGAATGAGCTGCTGCCAGCCCGGCAGTGCTGAGGTGGGAGGTTGGGATATGCCCTGAGCCCCCTCTGGGCTGGCAGGAACCTCCCTTGGCTCAGCCTGGGCTGCTTCTATTTTAAAATAATAAAATGTTTAAAAAAGCTCACCCAGGCACCTCCCAGAGCCGTCCCCAGAGCCCAGGTGAGACCTGAGCTGTGAGTACTGCAGTTAAAATAGAAGAAGGTGGAAAAGCTGAGAGAAGCACGGGATCGTTCTGGTGATGGATTTCATGGCAGCTCGGGGTATAAGGCGCCCTCAGATCCCAGAGTCCCAGGGTGGGCCAGGCCTGAAGGGATCCCAGGGGCTCACCTCCAGCAGGGCCAGAGCTCAGGGCACCTCTGGAATACCCCAGGGAGGAGACCCCAGCCCCTCTCTGGTCTCTGCCCAGGGCAGGAGCTCTGCCTCCTGTGCAGGGGTTGCTGGGGTTCCCCACTCTGAGCCAGGTGTTTCACCTGCCCTCACATGCAGTTAAAGCCTGCCCTGGTTCCAGGGAGCCACCAGTGTTTCCAAAGGGAATGGAAATGAATGACTGGGAGCTCTGGAGACACAGGAACAGCTGGAGCTCCAGGTTTGGGATGTCTCAGGGATGCTGCAGGAGGGCAGGAACCCTCCTTGGGGGCAGGTTCCCACCTGGATCCCAGGGAGGGTTGGCCTGCTGGGGGCTTGCTCTTTGCTGGGTGGATCTAAACTGGTGTGTGGAGCAAAACGCCTCTGTTGATCAGGAATGAGAAGTTTCATTATTTTCTGGCTCAATTTTTGCTTTTTGAATCATAGGCAGATGAGGGCAAACACTGTTTTGAAATGATGATTTGCAAGGTTTTGTTCTGACTCCTTGAGACTCTCCAGGTCTCTCCTTGTGCACCCTCTGGGCAGGTTGATTTCTTTGGCATCCTCTCCATTCACTGAGGAATTCCCTCACCTCAGAACAGTTTCGTGGATTATTTTGTTCTTTTTGCTGAGTCTCTTGCAGCCCTGGTTTTGCTCCTTCTGTGATTCTGTTTGCAGCTTTGGTTGCACACCCTTGGGACAGCTCAGCCCTAAGTCTGGGGTCACACATCCCTGTTATCACCAGGGCTGCTCCTGTGGAGGGATGTGGCAGAGGTGCCCCCTTGGCCACGGCCTTGTTTCATCCTGGCAGTGCTGTGAGTCCTGCTCCTGATGCTGCAGGAGCCTCTCTGTGCCTTTATCAGCTGGGGACAGCACATCCCAGAGCCGAGGGCAGCTGAGGTGGCAGTGCTGGGACTCTGCTCCCGGTATTTTGGATTTTTTCCTTTCTTTCAGTGGAGCCTTTATCTCCAAATCTCCCCAACAAAGGTGGTTGCACTTTGGAGCCGTTGTTGTTTGTTTTCACTGTTGGGTTTATTTTTCTGGCATTCACAGATCCTTCACCTCCCGAGCCCAGCCTTAAGCTGTGCTGCTAACGCAGGTAATCCCGGGGCTGGGATTTGGGAAATCCCATTGAATAACCCCTTGGCAGCGACACCCAGGGCTGGGATGGAGGGCTCTGAGTGGGGCTGAGTCGTCTTAGGCTGTTCTGAGCTCCCTGTGGGTTTCCTGCTCCGATCCCGGGGCCGGGCTGTGCCGGGAGGGGCCGGCGATGAAACCGCGGGTGCTGAGCGGGCACAGCGCTGCCTCTGCGGGCTGGGCTGAGCCTGAGCCCCTCCTGTCCCCTCTGCAGGTCCCACGGCAGGGTCAGCCCTGCCCTGCTGGGCATCTGGGGCCTGCTGGGTGCCGTTGCTCGGGGTTACGGGATGCTGGGTACAGGGGGAGCAGGCAGCCAGCCCTGGGTGTAAAACTAAAACCAGTGCTGCTGCTGGCACGGGGGAGCACAGAGCCAGCCCTGGGTGTGACACCGGTGCTGCTGGCGCAGGGGAGCAGGCAGCCAGCCCTGGGTGTGACACCGGAGCTGCTGTGCCCCTGTTGTGTCACGTTCTGTAAGTGCTGTTTGACACTCCTTCTGTAAGTGCTGTTTGACACTCGGAGCACTCCGAAACTGTTTTGCACGTTAGGTGCTTTCCCTGGCTGAGGTGGGAGCCTCTCCTGCAGCCCAGCTCTCAAAGACAGAGAGAGCAGGCGCTGATCTCTGGCTCCGGGGCAGCTCTACAGTTGGGGCTCTTTGAGAGCTCCTCAGCTCTCACATTTCTGGTGTAAATGAGGCGCTGCAGTTCGGAAAGGCTGCCTGGGTAGGCTTGCTCCTGTTCTTTCTCCCAAGGCTGGTACCTCTCCTCTTCCCAAAACACCATTTCCCACTCATAAGTCAGGATTTGTTTCCTGAGCAGTGGGATGTCCTGTGCCGTTCCTGCTCCTAAGCACTGTTATCCTGCAGGCACAGGTGCCCTTGTTATTCCAGAAGTAGATTTTCTTCTTGTGGCAGGAGTTTTATTTGTGCTTTGAGATGAAATCACTGCCTCAGGCGCTCTTGGGGAGCAACTCCCTGTGTTCCTCCTCTGCTGCCTCTTCCCCCGTATGCTCAGGGAGTGGACACTCGTTGGAGTGAGGGTTCACAGCCAGGGAGGGAATGTCCCTCAGGTCCCTGCTGTGTGTGCTCACCCTCAGTGTCACAGCAGCCTCTGCCCCGGCCCTGTTTGAGCCGGGCTTTGGCTGGCACAGCCTCCCGTGCAGGCACCCTGGGAGGATGTTTGTCAACCCAGCTGCCTCCCAGATCCCCTGGTAGCCTGCCTTGCTGTGGTTTGAGCGAACATCTTATCAGCTTCATCTCCTGCTGTGTGCAGAGCTCTCGCTCGCTGACAAACACCGAGGTGCAGCTTTTCTTGAAAATCGCAGCTTTCTCCCCGCACTGCCCCGTGCCCCACAAAGGCTTCCTCCAGCTGCTCCCTCCCTCCCTCGCTCCGGCTTTCTATCTTTGGCTCCTCTGCGAGGTGGAGGGGAGGCAGCAAAGTCTTGCAAGCAAACAGCTGAAACCCAAGGTTTTCTTCTGTAATCTAAGAAAAACAGTTTCACTGGAGGAGCAGGCACCAGGCACATGCTGCTGTACTGCCGAGCCCGACTCAGCGTCCGGGGCCCGGCTCGGTGTCCGGGGCCCGGCTCGGTGTCTGGAGCATGGCTCGGTGTCCAGGGCCCGGCTCGGTGTCCGGAGCATGACTCAGTGTCCAGGGCCCAGCTCGGTGTCCGGGGCCCAGCTCGGTGTCCGGGGCCCAGCTCAGTGTCCAGAGCATGACTCGGTGTCCGGAGCATGACTCGGTGTCCAGGGCCCGGCTCGGTGTCCAGGGCCCAGCTCAGTGTCTGGGGCAGTGTCCCAGCTCGGTGTGTCCGGGGCTGCCGGTGCGGGGCCCGGCTCGGTGTCCCATGTCCGGGGGCCGGTGTCCGGGGCCCAGCTCAGTGTCCAGGGCCTGGCTCAATGTCCGGGGCCCAGCTCAGTGTCTGGGGCCCAGCTTGGTGTCTGGGGCCCGGCTCGGTGTCCAGGGCCTGGCTCCATGTCCAGGGGGCCTGTCTGGGGGTCAGTGTCGGGGCCACTTGGTGTCTGGGGTGTCAGGGCCTGGCTCCATGTCCAGGGCCCAGCTCAGTGTCTGGGGCCCGGCTCGGTGTCCAGGGCCCGGCTCGGTGTCCGGGGCCCGGACAACTCAGTGTCCAGGGCCCATCTCTGTGTCCAGCCCTTCCTCTGCAGTGAGGATCTCCCAAAGCTCCTGTCCTGCTCCCCCAGGATGAGCAGGAGGAGGCAGAGAGCTTAGGTGGAGCTCAGAGGAGCTGGTGATCCTCTTTTCTGAGGATCTCACTTTGAAAACAGCTCTGGGTAGGATCCCTTTTCTTTAGACCAAATGATTTTCTTTCTGCAGCATCAGCCCAAGCTCCTGCTTCCTTCAGCCTCATTGGACTCCTTGTTCTGGTTCTCCCGGTGCCCAAACCCCTCAGGTGCTGAGCCACGTCCTGGCACCAACCCAGGTGAGGGATCTGTGTCCCTGCAGCCACTGCCACTGTCCCCAGACCTGGGCAGTGCGTTCAGGGCTGCTCCTGCGGGCCCAGGACTTTGTTTTTCCTCTCCTGTTTCCTGCCCAGGATGCTCAGCCCCAGAACAATCGGGGCAGGAAAGGGCGTTGTCCCTGCCTGAGGGTACCCGCGGGTTTCCAGGTGCCGGTGGAGCTGCAGGATCCCCTCTGGAAGGTCCTTGGCAGCTCCTTTCATGTCCTTTCTGTCCCGAGGAGATGTTGCTGGGCCTGGCCATGGGAAGGGAGATCTCGGCTCACTCCGTGTGTGCCTGGCCGTGCTCTCCTGGCTTTTGGAGCCTTTCCTGGGGGTGGTGGAGCCCCCAGGCTCCAGGGATTGCTCTGCTGGGGGGTCAGAGGTGTGCTGCAGGGGGGTCTGATCCTCTCCACTGCTTCATTTTGGCTCTTTGAGCTCTCCCCTCTGGTCCTGGGCTCCACCACTGCAGAGGGAGCTCAGAGGAGTCCTTTGGGTGTTGGAGATGGGGCTCGGGTGGACCTCAACCCAAGAGAGGGGATTGTCCTTGCTGGAAAGACAGCTCCGTGCCCTGCCCCAGCCCTGCAGAGCTGCTGGTGTCACCTTGGCTCCCGAGGGACCTTCTGCTCCTGGGCATGGAGCAGATCCTGAGCAGCCCCAGAGCCCTGGCAGGGAAAGGTCCCAGGGTGTGGAGGCAAGTGGGGAACCCCAGCGGGTCCCAGCTCAGTGGAAAGTCCGTGTCAGGGAGCTGTGATGCCCCAAGGCTTTCCCGTGACCTCTGGTGGCTTCACAGCTCAGCAGCAAAAGATGGGTTTTGTTGATAATTCTTTTTCATACTGTTTCAAAACTATTTTTTTTTGTTGTTTTTGCAAATTTTTTGCCTCAAGGAGGACAAGGGAAAATCTAAAACCAGTAGGTCAGCAGGTTCCCACTTCCCACTGCAGGGTAAATGTTTACTAGGTTGGTGTTAATTAACAGAAATATTTAATTTGTCTGCTCACCTTTGTGTCCCACAGAGATGAATGAAGCCTCTTAACTAAGCAATCCTGGCTGGAAATTCCCCAAGGGTCTGGCACCCATGCAAGGACAGCTTCACAGATAATCTTGGGATGCTTCCCAAGCTGAGCTTTGGTGTGTTGGGCCTTCCCTCACTCACTTTAATCAGTGGCTTTTAAGAAAATAATTTGTTAGAAATTTATGATAATAATTAATACTAAATAATTTTAAAGATAAATAATTTATAATAATTAATTATTTTAAATTGCCTTTTGGATGCTCACACCTTCGGAGGGGATGGGTTCAACCTTGCCCTGAGCCCTGATGCTGGGAATTGTTGGGCATCTGTTGAAAATAGGGCAAAACCTTGGGGCAAGTGGGTTTCTCTGAGGACTTGGGGCTCTTAAACCCAGGCACTGTCCCTGCTGTGTGGAGAGGGCTGGGCCATCACTGGGGCAGTGCCACGTGCAGCTGCTCAACGCCCTCATAAGAGCCAAAACATTTCCCAAAGCCTTGACCTCAGCACTTGTTTTTCTTGGTGTTCTCAAGATGTTTAACAGGGCTCCTGAAAGTCAGATTGCGTTCTCCAGAGCTGTCCCCTGTCACCGTGCTCAGCGTGGGTGGCAAGGAGGGGACAGGCAAAGCCAGGCCTTTCCCACGGGAAATGCTTCCCTAAGCACTGCCCTGGGAGAGGAGGCTCAGGCTCCTGTGTGGTCCATGGCACAGCAGGAAAAGTGCATTCTGTGGTTTGACAGTGACAGCAATATCAGGGTGGGTTTTACTTCCCATTCCCTCCCGTTGTGTGCCAAGGCAAGGGGAGGGATGCTGGGCTTGGTGCGGGGTGAGGAGCCCGTTCCCCCCCAAGGACTGAGCTGGTTTTTGAGCTGGCTGTTGCAGGGGTGTCTGTGAGTCACCCTGGGCTCTTACTCACTGCTTTTCTCCTGCCTCCAGCCTGGCCGAGTGCTGGGCTCCGTTTCCGCGCTCCCTCGCGGCACCGCAGCGCTCCTTGGTGCTCCTGGCACTGGGCACAGGTAAAGGTTCTGCTGCAGGGTCCAGCTCAGCCTCTGGCAGGGAGGAGGAGCCCAGGAGCCCCTCTGGGGTGAGGAGAGCATGGGCATTGGGCAGGCCAGTGGTGCTTGGGGTGTTTGCTGTCACTTCCAGGGAGCTGCTGGGGCTTCTCCCTGGGGCAGGGCTGGAGGTGGCTCCCTGCAGTCCCAGGGAGCTCCAGCAGCCAGGCTCAGCTCTCCTGACCCATTCCAGAGAGCTCCTGGTGGCTTCTCTCTGGGGCAGGGCTGGAGGTGGCTCCCTGCGCTCCCAATGAGCTCCAGCAGCCAGGCTCAGCTCTCCTGACCCATTCCTGGGAGCTCCTGGTGGCTTCTCTCTGGGGCAGGGGTGGAGGTGGCTCCCTGTGCTCCCAATGAGCTCCAGCAGCCAGGCTCAGCTCTCCTGACCCATTCCAGGGAGCTGCTGGCAGTGGAGGCTGGGTGGATGTGGCCGTGCTGGGGACAGGGGGCAGGGAGGGCTCTGGAGCCTCTGCCAGGTCACAGTGACTCTGGGGCAGGGTGGGTGGTGCTGTGATGGGCACAGCCACTGCTGGGTGCTGGCCCCAAATCCTGGCCAAATGGACAGAGAATTGGGTGTTTTAGGATCTCTGGGAATGACGTGTGGCATGGGTGCTGTCCAGGCTGAAAGCAAGGGCTGCCTTGCAGGTGGTTTTGTAGCATTGGCAGCTTTTATTTTATCTTACTCAATTATTTTTGTGCATTTGTGTTGCTTCTAAACAAGAGGCAAAGAATGTGTGGGCTGAACTCATCTCTGTGCCTTGGGAGAGGGGACCCCTGCCCCAGGGTCCCTCTGGGCTGCAGGGCAGGAGGGAATGGCCACCTGGGCACCTCTGATTGCTCAGGTCAGGAGCGTTCCTGCTCCTGGTGTGCCAGACATGGATGTGGATAGGCTGGGATACAGGTTCAGCCATGGTTCAGGTGGCAGCCTGGGCCCTGGAGCAGGGGCGGGATGTGGCAGGGCTGCAGGCACAATTTCACAATGTCCTCGTGTGCTGGGCCCACATCCCCTCGGTGTTTTCCACCATTGCCACAAGGGCACGTGGAATTTCCTTCACAGTGCCTGTGTGACAGCAAGGGGACAGCTCTGCAGCCTTCCCTGCCACTTGGGGTGGGTTTGTGACCATGGCCAGTGCACACTGGAGCCATCGGGGCAACCCTTTATTAACTCTCCTCCTTCTTTCCCCCTCAATCCAGGAGATGAGTTAAAATGCAGCACACCACGTGCACGGAGGACAGGATCCACCACGCGCTGGAGCGGTGTCTGCACAGGCTGGGCAGGGATGCTGTGGCCAGCAGATGGGCTGGTAGGTGACCTTAACCATGGCCTTCTCTCTCTGGGGTCCCATGGGCTCCTGCTGGGGTGTCTCACCCAGGGCTCTGTGTTAGAGGGGAGCTGTTGGTGCTGCTGCTGGTGTCTGTCCCTGTGCTGTCCCTGCTGGGGAGTCTCACCCAGGGCTCTCTCTGGGTTAGGGGCTCTCTGGCTGGGGTGTCTCACCCAGGGCTCTGTGTTAGAGGGGAGCTGCTGGTGCTGTCCCTGCTGGGGAGTCTCACCCAGGGCTCTCTGGCTTAGGGGAGCTGCTGGTGCTGTCCCTGCTGGGGTGTCTCACCCAGGGCTCTGGGTTAGGGGGGAGCTGCTGGTGCTGCTGGAGGCCTTTCCCCTCCCAGTGCTCAGTCAGAGGTGGCATCCAGCCTGGCCAGTGCTCCTGGGCATTTTGCTGGAATAAAAAGATTTTCCAGGACCCTGAACAGGACCCTGTCCAACAGGTCAGCAGGGCAGTGGTCTGGTCCCAAATGTAAGTGAGCTCAGGACAGGGGGCCCAGGAGTGGTGCTGGTCCCAAATGTCCCTGGAGTGAGTGAGGCTGGGCACAGGACAGGAGGCTTTGTTCAGCCAGCCCTGCCCTGGTGCTGCTGGTCCCAAATGTCCCTGAGTGAGCTGGGCACAGGACAGGGCTTTGTTCAGCCCAGGAGAGCTCCTCTGTGCAATCAGCCAGCCCTGCCCCGGTGCTGCCCCCAAGGCAGGGCTGTGATTGCTGCATTGTCACACACAGCACAGGGATGTTGTTATCAGCACAGGGATGTTGTTATCAGCCCAGCCCTGGCTCAGATACCGTGGTGGTGGCCATAAAGAGCTGGGCCTTGCTCAGAGGGCTGTGAAGGGATTGGGGCTGGCATGGTGAGGGCAGAGCAGCAACAAGCAGAAATAATTCCTGAATGTCATTCTGACCTTTCTACCTTGCAGCTGTCTGTGAGTTGTGATTAAATCACTGCCAAACCCTCTCGTGGATGAAATCTGGGGGCTTTCAGATTCTGATTACTTCTTGTCTGTGCAGTTCTTTCAACCCTTTCTGCTTTTCTTTTCCCCAACAAGACCAACAAAGAGGTGCAGACAGGATCCTGCCTGCTGTCAGCTCCCAGAGGAATCCCTTTGCCACCCCTCACAGCCACTGGAGCCATGCCATTTCCATGCTGTAGCATCACCTGGGGGCTGGATTGGGGCACTTCTGCCCAAGATTCCCGTGTCCTTTTCTCTCCCCTGTTCTGGGCAGCAGGCCCTGAAGTGTGACCCACATTGCTGGCTCCTGGAAGCGCAGCCTCGTGCTTGGCACAGTGACAGAGCATGGCCAGAGCAGCCCTGGCCAAGCAGGTCAGTGTGTGCCCAGAGCCCACCTCTGCTGTAATTACATCAATCAGTTCCTGTGTCACTCACAGCTCCAGCCCCAGCCCCTCGCCTCCATCGTTTCTGCAGCTCATCAGCAAAGATTGGGGTGTGCAGGGCAGGGACTGGGGCTGGGGGCTGTGCTGGGGGCAGCTGTGCTGACCCCCCGTGAGTCCCACCCCAGTGATGTCCCCTGGCTCCCAGGCCCCTCCTGTGCCTCTCCTGGCCTTTGCAGAAGGAGCTGACATTCCTGGGAGAATTTCAGGTGTTTTGCACCTCAGAAATCTCCTTCTCGTCATTCCTGCTCTGCCAGGAATCTGCAGCATGCCCTGGGCGGGTGTTGGTGGCTCTGCGGTGCCCCAGCCCCAGTGCTGCTGCTGCTGGGGACCCCCAGAGCCCTCCCAGGGCTGCCCCTCCCTGTCCCTGCTGGGGACCCCCAGAGCCCTCCTGGGGCTGCCCCTCCTTGTCCCTGCTGGGGACCCCCAGAGCCCTCCTGGGGCTGCCCCTCCCTGTCCCTGCTGGGGACCCCCAGAGCCATCCCAGGGCTGCCCCTCCCTGTCCCTGCTGGGGACCCCCAGAGCCCTCCCGAGGGGCTGCCCCTCCCTGTCCCTGCTGGGGACCCCCAGAGCCCTCCTGGGGCTGCCCCTCCCTGTCCCTGCTGGGGACCCCCAGAGCCCTCCTGGGGCTGCCCCTCCCTGTCCCTGCTGGGGACCCCCAGAGCCCTCCCGAGGGGCTGCCCCTCCCTGTCCCTGCTGGGGACCCCCAGAGCCCTCCTGGGGCTGCCCCTCCCTGTCCCTGCTGGGGACCCCCAGAGCCCTCCTGGGGCTGCCCCTCCTTGTCCCTGCTGAGGACCCCCAGAGCCCTCCCGAGGGGCTGCCCCTCCCTGTCGCTACTGGGGACCCCCCGAGCCCTCCTGGGGCTGCCCCTCCCTGTCCCTGCTGGGGACCCCCAGAGCCCTCCTGGGGCTGCCCCTCCCTGTCCCTGCTGGGGACCCCCAGGACCCCCAGAGCCCTCCCAGGGCTGCCCCTCCCTGTCCCTGCTGGGGACCCCCAGAGCCCTCCCAGGGCTGCCCCTCCCTGTCCCTGCTGGGGACCCCCAGGACCCCCCGAGCCTTCCCAAGGGGCTGCCCCTCCCTGTCCCTGCTGCCTCCGAGGAGCTGCTGTCCCACCCCAGCGTGCAGGGCTGGGCAGGGTCTGGTCTCTGCTGGCAGGAAGGGTTCAGGGGGAGCAGAGAGCAGAGCCCTCAGCCCAGAGCTGTGCCCTGCTGCCTTCCAGAGCCAGGGCAGAGATGCTGTCACATCCTTCCCCAAGCTACAAATGTCAGTTTCATTATTGCTGTCCTGTCCAGGCTGTAGTTTGTGGCAGGGTTGATCCTCACAAGTCAGTGAATCCTTTCATCTTGCTCTTGGCTGGGCTGGAACCTTCACCTTCCTCATTTTTCACTTCTATTTCCCACTTCCTTTGCTTTCCCCTCTTTTTTTACCCTTTCCATACACCAAAATAACACACATGATGTCACTGCTTTTTGGCTGAGATCTTGCTGAATTTTATAAATCATTTAAAGCTTTATTTTTCTGTGCTAACTTTCACACAAGGTTGCTCCAGAGAGGGTGAGTAATCATTTCCAACACGTTGCTCCCCCTGAGTAAGGGATGAGGAGCTGAGGGCTGTGAAGTCAGCAAGGAGGAGTTGTGAGGGTCTGGCCATCCCAGATTTACAGCCCGTGGTGGATGTACACAGAAGATCTTTCTGCAGAACTTATTGCAGAAACCAAATCAAAATGAATTGTGTGTGAGTCATGAAAATCCCCCTTAGAAAAGTGCTTGGGAGGAAAACCTTTTCCTTGTGGAGGAGCCTCTTCAGGGCTGGCCTTGCTGTGTGCTGCAGGAGAGAGACCATGGTCAAATTAGAGTGTGAAAAGCAAGAAAAATGTTTGATTTCTTGCTAGTGAGCAGAAAAAAAAAAAAAAAAAAAGACTTTTTGGTGAAGCAGAGCCCTAGGCTTGGCTCTGGTGGTGCTGGGGACCTGCAGATTTTACCCTTTGATGATTTCTCCTGGTTTGTGCTGGGTTTTCCTGTGGAAATCTCTGCCCAGGCTGGGTGGCAGTGCCAGGAGGTGCCCTGTGCTGGACATCCACATCCACCTCCCGTGTGTCAGCAGCTGCAGGCTGCCTTGCTGCCCTCCCCAAGGGGTGCTGTGGCTGTGCCAGTCCTTGGGCACCCCCCTGACCCAGCTGCCCCGAGCCGGCCCTTCCTTGGGCAGTCCCCAGGAGAAACCACCTTCCCTGGTGAGGAAATGGTGGCAGCAGCTCTGGGGGAGGAGGAAATGGAGCCTTCTGCTTTCCCCCCACGCCGTGGGTGTCACTTCTGACAGCACCAGGGGCCGTGCCCAGCGCTGTGGGAAAGGGCAGCTCAGGGGGTGCCGTTTCTGCTTCGGTGCTTCTGGATTTCTGCCCTGCCCAGTGCCCACTCCGAGGGGAAATGCCACCCCCGAGGCCAGGAAGGAGCTGCTCCGGGAGGCGGAGGAGGAAGAGGGCACTCGGGGCACTTCTCAGAAAAGAAATGGCAAAGCCTCATCCTTCCGAGGCCGCCCACGGCTCTGCTGTGTGCTGTGCCCATTCTTGGCACTGTCGTGTGCTGTGCCCATTCTTGGCACTGCTGTGTGCTGTGCCCACTCTCAGAGCTGCTGTGTGCCGTCCTGCTCGTGGCATTGCTGTGTGCCTTTTGGCATTGCCATGTGCCTCTTGGCATTGCTGTGTGCCATGCTCACTCTTGGTGCTGCCGTGTGCCATGCCCACTCTTGGCATTGCTGTGTGCCTTTTGGCATTTCCGTGTGCCTCTTGGCATTGCTGTGTGCCGTGCTCACTCTGGGTGCTGCCATGTGCCATGCCCACTCTTGGCATTGCCGTGTGCCTCTTGGCATTGCCGTGTGCCTCTTGGCATTGTTGTGTGGTGTGCTCACTCTGGGTGCTGCCATGTGCCATGCCCGTTCTTGGCATTGCTGTGTGCCTTTTGGCATTGTCGTGTTCTGATGCCCGCCTGCTCTCAGCATTGCCTGCCTCTCCCATTGCGCCTCCTCTCGGCCCTGCCGTGTGCTGTGCCTGCCATGTGCCCTGCCCGCTCTTGGCATTGCCATGCCCGCTCTGGGCCCTGCCATGTGCTGTGCCTGCTGTCGTCTCCTTTGGTGCTGCTGATGGCCAAAGCTGAGCCCAGGCTCCCTGCCCAGCCCTGCCCAGCTGCTGCTGCTGCTCAGGGGGCTTTGCTGGGTTCTGATCCCCCAGGGAGAATCCCCTGGGCTCTGCAGAGGCTTTGCCCTCCCAAGAGGACGCTTTTCCTTGGCTCACTGTCATGCTGGGCTCAGTCCAGTCACACTCTGTGGGGTGCTGGGATAAGCCCAGCTTAGCCTGGCCTTTGCCCCAGGTCCAGCTGGGGACAGGTGTGCCCTGGGCTGCTTGGGCTGCTGGCTGGGGCCAGGAGTGACCGCGGGGCCAGGAGTGACCGTGCATCTGTCCCCACAGCCGGGCTGTGAGTGACCATGGCTCTGTGAGTGACCATGGCTCTGTAAGTGACCATGGCTCTGTAAGTGACCGTGGGACCATGGGTGACCATGCCTCTGTCCCCACAGCCGGGCTGTGAGTGACCGTGGCTCTGTGAGTGACCATGGCTCTGTAAGTGACTGTGGGACCATGGGTGACCGTGCCTCTGTCCCCACAGCCGGGCTGTGAGTGACCATGGCTCCAGGAGTGACCATGGGGCCATGAGTGACCGTGCCTCTGTCCCCACAGCCGGGCTGTGAGTGACTCTGGGACCATGAGTGACCATGGTTCTGTGAGTGACCGTGGGGCCATGAGTGACCACAGGCCCAGGAGTTACCGTGCCTCTGTCCCCACAGCCGGGCCATGAGTGACCATGGTTCTGTGAGTGACCATGGTTCTGTGAATGACCATGGGGCCAGGAGTGACCGTGCCTCTGTCCCCACAGCCAGGCTGTGAGTGACCATGGGGCCAGGAGTGACCACGGGGCCGGGAGTGACCATGGGGCTGGGAGTGACCGTGCCTCTGTCCCCACAGCCGGGCTGTGAGTGACTCTGGGACCATGAGTGACCATGGTTCTGTGAGTGACCGTGGGGCCATGAGTGACCACAGGCCCAGGAGTTACCGTGCCTCTGTCCCCACAGCCGGGCCATGAGTGACCATGGTTCTGTGAGTGACCATGGTTCTGTGAGTGACCATGGTTCTGTGAATGACCATGGGGCCAGGAGTGACCGTGCCTCTGTCCCCACAGCCAGGCTGTGAGTGACCATGGCTCTGTGAGTGACCATAGGACCATGGGTGACCGTGCGTCTGTCCCCACAGCCGGGCTCTGTGAGTGATCGTGGCTCTGACAGTGACCACAGGGCCATGAGTGACCATGGAGCCATGAGTGACCGTGCCTGTGTCCCCACAGCTGGGCTGTGAGTGACCGTGGCTCTGTGAGTGACCATGGCTCTGTAAGTGACTGTGGGACCATGGGTGACTGTGCCTCTGTCCCCACAGCTGGGCTGTGAGTGACTGTGGCTCTGTGAATGACCATGGGGCCATGAGTGACCGTGCCTCTGTCCCCACAGCCGGGCTGTGCCTGAACTGCTGGAGCCTGCAGGAGCTGGTGAGCCGGGACGCCGGTAACTACCTCATCCTGGTGGAGAAGATCCTGGGCAAGACCAAGGAGGTGAGTGGGGGCTGGTGGGGGACCTGAGGGCTCTGAGGCACTGGCAGCTCCGTGGCTTGCTCAGGATGGGCAAAGCTGGCTGGGGATTGGGGTCATTAAATATTGCTGGGGGTTGGGTGGGGCTGGGTCAGCAGGCCCGGAGCTCTGGTGGCACCAGTGCTGTGTGTCCCACAAGGAAGACCCCATCCCCATTGATAGGGCAGACCTGCAGGTCCCCAGGGATGGGCTTTGATTCCCCCAAGCCCTGCTTGGGTCTGTGCAGCTCCTCCAGCCTTTCCCAGCCCTTCCCTGGCTGTGCTCAAAGCAGAGCAAATGGAACATTTCCTGTTGTTCCTGGTGGAGGCCTCACTGTGGCTGTGCCAGATGTGCTGCAGGCCTGGGACCCTGGGGGCCAGGGGCAGGATCTGCCCTGCACTGCACCTGGCAGGTGCCACTGGGGTCACAGAGAGGGGACAATGGGATGGACCTGCCACGGTCCCATGGTGTACCCTAGGATCACAGAGAGGGGACAATGGGATGGACCTGCCACGGTCCCATGGTGTGCCCTAGGGTCACAGCGAGGGGACAATGGGATGGACCTGCCATGGTCCCATGGTGTGCCCTAGGGTCACAGAGAGGGGACAATGGGATGGACCTGCCATGGTCATCATCCTAATGGTGAGGACAATGGGATGGGTCACACGGTCCCATAGTGGCCACTAACACAGTGGGACAATGGGATGGACCTGCCACGGTCCCATGGTGTGCCCTAAGGTCACAGAGAGGGGACAATGGGATGGACCTGTCACGGTCCCATGGTGTGCCACTAAGGTCACAGAGAGGGGACAATGGGATGGACCTGCCATGGTCCCATGGTGTGCCAGGGGAGCTCCAGGCACCACTGCTCAGGCAGGGGCATCCTGGGGGAACCCCTTGGTGTGGCAGGAAACGGGGTGTGTTCCAGTCCCTAGATCTCCAGGGCTGGGATTAAGGGGTAAAAGCTGCCTTCCTTTGTGAGGAAAAGAGGCCCAAGAGCAGCCCAGGTTATTCATGGTTCTGTTCTTTTAGTGGCTGGAACCGCTCTGCCTGCAGAGGGGTCTGGTACAGGAGGGTTTAGGCAAGGCTTGATTGCACTGTGGGCTGTGCAAGGGTCTCCTTGGGCCCTCAGTGAGAGTCCTGCTGGCTGTTCCCCAGAGTAAAGGCTGGGATTCCACCCCCTGGATGGATTCCACCCCCAGATTGATTCCACCCCCAGATTCCATCCCCTGGATTGATTCCACTCCCTGGATTGATTCCACCCCCAGATTCCACCCCTGGATTCCTCTGTCCTGCCCAGCTCCCCAGGCTGCCTTGCAGTGCCTGGGCTGCCTGCTCAGAGCCACCTCCATGGAATTTCAGGCGTCAGGAGCCCCAGAGGGTTGGGTGCCTGGCCAGGAGAAGACAGAGCAGGAGGGTCTGCCTGTCCCACTCTGGTTTTTGGGGCTTTGGGGGTGGGTTTCCCACAGGGATGAGGGAATCTCTGGGGTGTGGTGATGGTATGGTGGAGCTGGAGTCTCCTGGCACCTCCAGGGACATTTTGGGCAGTGCTCGAGGCCAGCAGCTCATCCCTGTGCCCTCGGGCTGTTCCCACAGGTGCAGGAGAGGTGTGACTACGACCTGGTGACGCCCCTGGCCCTGCTCTTCTACTCGGCCGTGCTCTATGTAAGTGCTGAGGCTGCTGCACCCTCCCAGCCCGGGGCAGGCTCCAAAATCAGGCTGGCTTGGGCTGGAACTTCCCAGCCTGCTCTCATCAGTTCCTCCCAGAAAGAAAGGTTCTGTGTGAATCCAGAGGGATCGGGATCAAGCAACCACGGCACAAGCTGAGAGACAAAGAAAATGAGCTTCAGGGGTTTGGAAGCTGTTTTTCTTAAGGCTGGGTTAATCAGAAAGGGAGATGGACAATAAAGGGGAATTCTTTTCTTTGCCCTTTATAGCTGGGCAAAACACACGGGCAACGTGAATGAAAAGGAGCAGAGCCTTCCCAGGAAATACTTTTTTTTATGATTATTATTCCCAGCACAATGCATCATTATCCCAAGGAAGTCATTGCTGCCAGGTCCTGCACAAGCACAGCCTGTGTGGAATTCATCCGTGCGGCTTGTGGGGCTTAAAAAGGAATTTATATTTAGGCTTGGGCACGTGAGCCCCGCTCGGGGAGGTGGGGAAGGAGCTCCTTGGAGCTGTGCCCGGGGATCCTGTGCCCTTCCTTGGCAGGAGATGGGGTGGCACAGGGGCACCCTCTGCTCTGTTTCTCCTCCTGCCGCTGCCAGCCCAAACCCTGGGCTTCCAGGCAGCACTCGGGGTCTCTCTGCCCTCACCCCTGTCCTGTCCCTGTCCCGCAGGCTCCTCACCTCCCCAACCGGCTCTGAGCTGCTGCTGAAAGCTGCCAGTGTCTACCACGGCTTCCTGACCTGGCCCGTGCCCTACTGCGACACCTCCCGGGAGCTGCTCACCTTCATCAGCAACGAGCTCAAGGCGCCAGGTGAGCGCCCCGCCCTGCCCCGCCCAGGGTCTGCCAGCTCCAAACGGGGCACCAAACCCAGCACCAAACCCAGCCCTGTCCTGCCCTGCCCAGCGTCTGCCAGCACCAAACCGGGCACCAAACCCAGCACCAAACCCAGCCCTGGCAGCACCAAACTGAGCCCTGTCCTGTCCTGCCTTGCCTCAGGGTCTGCCAGCTCCAAATCGGGCACCAAACCCAGCACCAAACCCTGCCTTGCCCCAGGGTCTGCCAGCACCAAACCCGGCACAAACCCAGCACCAAACCCAGCCCTGTCCTGCCCTGCCCAGGGTCTGCCAGCTCCAAACGGGGCACCAAACCCAGCACCAAACCCTGCCCCACCCCAGGGTCTGCCAGCTCCAAAACCTTCCCTGCCCTGCCCAGGGTCTGCCAGCACCAAACTGGGCACGAAACCCAGCACCAAACCCAGCCCTGCCCTGGGCTGTGCCAGCACCAAGCCCGGCACCAAACCCAGCACCAAACCCAGCCCTGTCCTGCCCTGCCCAGCGTCTGCCAGCACCAAACCTGGCACCAAACCCAGCACCAAACCCAGCCCTGTCCCTGGCTCTGCCAGCACTGAACCGGGGTCTGCCAGCTCCAAACACGGCATCAAACCTGGCACCAAACCCAGCCCTGCCCCAGGCTCTGCCAGCAGCAACCCCAGCACTGGCAGCTCCAAAGCTGGCACTGAACCTACCCCTGCCTCAGCACCAAACCCAGCTGTGCCCCACAGGATGGGGCAGGAGAGCTGCTCCAGCCCCAGCCCCTGCTGCCCCACTGCCCATGGGGACTCCAGGGTGGCATTTGCCAGCTGCCCCCACCAGCCTCAGCCCCCAGGCTGTCACACAGGGCCAGCAGGTCACTGCCACCTCCCCTCCTGCAGGGACAGAGGCTGCTGTGGGCAGCCACAGCCTGGGGACCCCCAGGATTGTCCCCAGGACACTGGGTGACATCAGCAGAGCTCTGTCACCCCCTCAGCAGGACAGGAAACCTTATGGCAACAGCAGGATCCAGCCCTTATCCATGCAGGGAGCCACATCCCCCAGCCCAGGACCCACGGGGGACACCCTGACCCCCACAGGCGACACAGCACTGACCCTCCTGCAGGGCCATCAGCCCCAGGGTGCAGATCAAAGCTGCTGTGCTCCTGGCAAATATTGACAGCAGCTCATTCTCTGCTAATCTTTGCCCTCATGGCAATAAAGAGCTTTGCCCTCGGCCCCCGGCGGGTCAGGCGGATGTGAAGCAAGGCTGGAACAGGCTGGAAGGTCCTGGCAGCTGAGCAGCAGGGCACACACCCTCACTGGGGTCCCCAAGGCAGCCCTGCCACACAGCACCCCTGGCAGGGAGCAAACCCACTCTGCTGGGAGGGGAAAGCTGCGGGGCCAAGGTCCCCGCTCACAGCACTGGGGGTGGCACAGGAATGGGGACAGCAACCCCACCTGGCACCAGAGCCCTCCAGAGGTGGGCAAAGCTCAGCCCTGACCAGGACACAGCCCCACAGGCTGTCCCCATATCCCTGCAGCTCTGAGACGAGGCTGGGCACAGACAAACCCTGCCTGGTGGCCATGGCCAGCTGTGCTGGGGGTAAAGCAAGCAGTCCAGAGCTCAGGTTGGGATTTTTTCCCATCTTTTTGCTCCTTTGGAAGCACCTTTCATCCCATCCCCAAGCTCCCATCTCACAGAACTGGCTGCCCTGACAGACCCTGCATTTCCCATCCCCAGGGCCCCCAGAGCACCTTCCCAGTTTGAGGGGGTGGGAACACCCCCAGCCACAGGCACACCCCCTGCCAGGCCTCCCAAAGCCTGCCCAGGGTTAAACACGGGCCGCAATGTGCTCTGTGCGATAACAGCCCTTCAAAAGCCCCCAAAGGCAGGGAGATCAGGCAAGAAGGCTTTGAGAAATAATTGGAAGAGCTGCTCCACAGGAACCACAGGACATCCACAAGGAGCCCTTAATTAAGAGGAGCACTGGTGCTGCCCGTGCCTGTGCCCAGAGCTGGGTCACAAGGGGTGTCTGGGCAGGAAAGAACAATCCAGGAGTGCCTCAGCCCTGTGCAAATCCCCGTGGAAGAGCAGCCTCGGAGGCTCCAGCCACCCTGAGGGCCATGAATGGCCCTGCTGCTGTCCCGCCCTGTCCCTCACACAAAGGGCAGCCTGGGGGAGCAGCCAGCACGGGCTCTGGGGGGAAAGGACCCTCCAGACTGAAATGCAGCCAGGAAATCGTTAGCCATGTGGCTAATTGCCTCTGATTCCCAGCTGGGGGAGCCTGGCATGCTCCTTGCACACACCAAAGCCAGCATCCTGCCCTGCTCCTGCAGAGGAACCAGGCCCACCTTGTGCTGGACCACCTGGGAGCATCATCCTGGGTGGGGAGCAGGGTCCTGGCCCCTGGAAAAGCTGAGCTTTGGGATGGACAGTGCGCTCGCAGGCTCGGGAGACAAGGGGCAGTGGGACAGGAGCGGCAGGGGACAAACCCCGGCGCAGGGCTGGGGCTGGGGCTGGGGCTGGGGCTGGGGATTGTTTGTGTTTGAGGGTGTGTTCCCTGCTGCTCAGCTGCTCTCCCTGAGTTTTGCCCTTCACATCCCGGGTCCCCTTGCTCCTGCACTGGTCCCTCCCACAGTGGCTGTGCTGCCCTGTCTGCCAGCTCCAAACCGGGCACAAACCCAGGGGACTCTCGGTGCTGCTGCTCCTGTTCCTGCTCCAGGTGGGGGCTCAGCTCAGGGTGCCCTGGGGGCAGAGGCAGCTCTGTGCTGCTGGGCAGAGCAGCCCGCAGGGGTTCTGTGCCTCACTGCTCTGCTCCCTCCCCAGGGATCACCTTCCAGAGGCTGGTGAGGACGGAGCAGGGGCTGCCTGTGAAGAACTACCAGAGCTCCACGGTGTAAGTGTGGCCATGGGCGCTGCTGGGGCTCCCTGGGGCATCCCCTGGGGCTGGCACTGCTGCAGCATCTTCAGGGGCTGGGCAGGAGGGCTGGGCTGAGCTGTGGGGCATTTCCAGAGCCTGGGACAGGGTCTGTGAGCTCCCTGTTCCAGTGACCCTGCAGATGTGGGGCAGGCAAAGTCCCCTGCCCAGGGAGCTGCAGGGGTTGGAGAGCAGTGGGACACGCTGTGATCCATGATTTTGGGGGCCTCCATCCCCACAGGAGGCAGAGGGAGCCTCTCCCAGCCCTGCAGCTCTGAGCAGGCAGACTGTGCTCCTCATTCGGGGGCTGAACCTTTCCCTGCCGCCCTCATTTGCGAGGAGGGAAATGAGGCTGGGGACGGACCTGGGCTGCCCTTAGAGTTTCTTCTCAGAGCTGCAGCTTCAGGAGGGAGATGTTCGGGGCTCCCTCGTGTCCCGTGGGGCTGGAATGGGCTGGGCTGGACTCCAGGGCTGGGCTGGGCCGGGCTGTGCTGGGCTCCAGGGCTGCACGGGCTGGGCTGGACGGGCTGGGCTAGCTGTATGCCATGCCCCAGCCTGAGCCGTGTCCCTGTCCCCAGGACGGTGCTGCTGCTGAACCGCTCGGAGGTGCAGAGCGAGTTCCTGTCCATCGCCCGCAGGCTGAGCTCCAGCGAGCCCGCCCAGCACTCCACGCTGCTGCTGCTGCTCCAGCACCTCTACCAGGCCACCTTCGGCACCCGCTGCGACCTGGATGGGCTGGGCCGGCTGCTCAAGGTGGGCAGGGGCAGGGCCAGATGCTCA
This sequence comes from Emberiza elegans, assembly GCA_024865655.1. Taxonomy (NCBI): domain Eukaryota; kingdom Metazoa; phylum Chordata; class Aves; order Passeriformes; family Fringillidae; genus Emberiza; species Emberiza elegans. The sequence continues at coordinate 677,097 of JALJVW010000248.1, read as the reverse complement.
CGGTGGGCAGGAGCTGCACCAGGTGCTCAGGGTGGGCTGGGGGAGCTGCTCAGGGTGGGCAGCACCAGGTGCTCAGGGTGCATAGGGGCAGTGCCCACCCTGGGCTGCCGCGGGACCAGCTCCATGCAGGGGCTGCTGCATTTATTTCCTACCCAAAGCACCACTGGCTTGGCAAAGGGAAAGAGTTTGGGTATTGCTTCTCAGAGGGAAAATGCCCGTTTTCCCCTTCTCAGATTAGACCTGAGGTCTGAGGTGTTTTGTGAGGTGTGTGCAGAGGGGCTCTCTGCCCTTTAAGCCTGCCACTCCTTTCCCATCCACAGTGGAGAGATGAAGGGTCCCCAGATTTGAAAATCAGCAAAAGTGTTAGTTTTACCAGAGAAACACTTGGGGGAGAGGCAAAAAAACCATGAAGGAAACCCCTGGCGTGTTTTCAAAGTTATTTTCATTTACATTGGAAAAGTTTGGGGGGACTTGAGGGGGGCGGGGGCAGTGGAGGGGGGGAGCTCCCCGTTAGTGATGCTGCTCGCTGGAGGGACCCCCTGACCATGTCCCCGGTTCTGCTCCGCAGTCCAAGCCCCTGGAGGAGCTCTCGGAGCTCTACGCCAGCGCTGCCGATGCTCAGGAGGCGGCGGCCGCCAGCCCCGACCCCGCGCTGGCCCGGGAGCGGCTCCAGGCTGTGCTGCGCGACATCGCCGGGGCCGCCTCCCTCCCGGCCATCGCCGGTGAGCATCCATCCCCAGTCCTGCCTCCTTCCCCTGGGCCTTTCTGCTGAGCATCCATCCCCACCCTGCCTCCCTTCCCCAGGCCTTTCTGCCCAGCATCCATCCCCACCCTGCCTCCTTCCCCAGGCCTTTCTGCCCAGCATCCATCCCCACCCTGCCCTGCCTCCTTCCCCCGGGCCTTTCTGCCCAGCATCCATCCCCAGTCCTGCCTCCTTCCCCGGGCCTTTCTGCTGAGCATCCATCCCCCCCTGCCTCCCTTCCCCAGGCCTTTCTGCTGAGCATCCATCCCCACCCTGCCTCCTTCCCTGGGCCTTTCTGCTGAGCATCCATCCCCACCCTGCCTCCTTCCCCAGGCCTTTCTGCCGAGCATCCATCCCAACCCTGCCTCCTTCCCCGGGCCTTTCTGCTGAGCATCCATCCCCACCCTGCCCTGCCTCCTTCCCTGGGCCTTTCTGCTGAGCATCCCACTTCCTGCCTCCTTCCCCGGGCCTTTCTGCCGAGCATCCATCCCCACCCTGCCTCCTTCCCCGGGCCTTTCTGCCGAGCATCCTCCATCTCTCCCTCCCTTCCCCGGGCCTTTCTGCCCAGCATCCATCCCCACCCTGCCTCCTTCCCCGGGCCTTTCTGCCGAGCATCCCCCGTCCCTGCCTTGTCCCTGGGGCTTTCTGCTGGCTCAGCCCCTGCAGCAGCAGCAGCAGCAGCGTGGAGAGGCTTTGCAGAGTCTCAGCCGATTGCAAGGACCTCGACAGAAAAGCACCGCCCCAGGTCCTGTTTAATAATCACACCTGAGCCACAAATGGTGTCATTTAAACAGCAACCAAATGAGTTGTCCAGCCTTTGAACACTGAGGGGTGAGATGAGAGCGTTAAATCAGAAACCGGCGCTGGCTGTGACATCTGGTGGCCGTGGAGGTGTGAAGTGTCCCTGTGTCCTGAGCTAAGGACAGCAGCGTGCCCTGGGCTGCCCAAAACACATGGGGATGGGTGGGTGGCACCTCCCAGGCCCGGGGAGCTGGCAGGGTGGCCCTGGTGACCCTGCAAACCGGCTGCTGTCCCTCCTCTCCCCGCAGGCGAGGCCCAGCCCCGCAAGCTGCAGCCCTTCCCCATCCCTCCAGCCCGCTGCTACACCTACAGCTGGGACCAGGACAACTTCGGTGAGTCAGGGCCCTGGCCCAGCTCTCAGCTGGGCCCCGGGGCAGTTTTGGAGAAGTGGAAGGTTCCCCTTGTGCGGAGCTGGTGCTTCCCCATTCCTGGAAGGAGCTTGTCTGTTCCTGGGAAGGCTCCCTGCCCTTCCCTGCTGGCCCCAGCGAGCGGGGGCTGAGCTCTGGGACAGCCCTGACAGGGAGCCAGGGCGGGTCAGGGGGGCTTGATCAGCCAAGGGCTTGGCTCCAGCTAAGCCTGGATCAGACGTGAGGATGTGGTGGAAGCTGGGTGGGAAGAAAGCAAAAGCCCAGCTGGGGTTTGCCTTTTGAGAACCCAGCCAGAACCTGGAGGAGAGAAACACAATTTTCATTGCATTGCATCCCAGCCTTTACTGGAAATCTAAAACCATTGGGGAGGAAGTTTCCAGCTCCTTGCTTGACACCAGGGTGGAGGAGAGCTTTGGCCAGGGGGAGTGGCAGCGGTGTCTGGGGTCACCAGGTTTGCAGTGGCTCTGCTGGAGCCCGTGGCAGACACCTCCTCCCTCCGGTCGATTTCAGACATCCTCAACGATGTCCTCAGCAAGGAGTGCAGCATTGCCGAGCCCCTGGCCTCGGAGAACGAGGAGGAGGATGAGGAGGAAGAGGAGGAGGAGGAGGATGTGGAGACGGACGGCGGCTCCCCGGGGCAGGACTCGCTGCTGGCCCCGCTCTGTGCCCTCCCCGGTGACTCCGTGTACTCCGTGCTGGCCGAGGAGGGCTGCAAGCCCCCGCGGCTCTCCCTCTTCGCCTCCCCCAAGGAGTCCATCTCGGAGCTGACCGTGGTCTCCAGGAAGTCCCTCAAGTCCTTCGTGTCCAGCCTGAAGGACTGCATGGACAGCGGCTACGCCGAGGACAGCGACGAGAGCTCCTTGGACGCCGCGGGCCGGCCCGAGCTGCCCAAGCAGCGGCAGTCGCTGACCAACCGGCTCTACAGACTGCTCAAGAGCAAGGGCCAGCAGCTGGTGCAGCGCCGGGACTGCCCGGGGCCGTGCTCGCTCCCGCTGCGCCGCGCCGAGAGAGTGCGGCGCCCCAGGCGCGGCAGGCGTCCCAGCGGCGCTCCTCCCAAGCGCTCTCGCTGCCGCAGCCACGGCCCGGCCGGCCCGGCCCCGCCGCGCCCGGCCCCCGGCCCCTGGGGCTGCCCCGCCGCCCCTTCCTCAGCTGCGACGAGGAGGAGAGCAAGGCGGGCACGCTGCGCGTGGTGGTGTTCGGCTCGGACCGCATCTCGGGCAAGGTGGCCCGCGCCAGCCGCCCCCAGGTGTGAGCCCGCCTCAGGTGAGCCCCCACCCCCGGTGAGCCCCGCCCAGGTGAGCCCCGCCCAGGTGAGCCCCCACCTCCCCCCAGGTGAGCCCCCCCCAGGTGAGCCCCCCCCCCAGGTGAGCCCCCCTCAGGTGAGCCCCAGGTGTGCCCGGGGGGCCGCGGCGCCCGCCCTGCCCTGCCCTGCCCGGCCCCTCCGCTCAGCCCAGCCCCCGCTCCTCGCCAGGCTCCAGGAGAGCTCCTGCCCCTCCCTCACACGGTACTTCAGGCTGCAGTTCTTCTACGTGCCCGTCAAGAGGAGCTGTGCGGCTCCATCCACCCCGCAGATGCATCATCATCCTCATCATCCTCATCCTCATCACCACCCCCCGGCGTCCCCGGGGGAGCCCCTGCCCCGGGCACAGGTGGGTGAGCCCTGCCCGGGGGGTGCTGTGGGAGCTGGGGCAGGCTGAGGGGCCTGGGGGTGCTGTGGGAGCTGGGGCGGGCTGGGGGCCTCAGGGTGAGCCCGGTGTCGGTTCCAGGACCCCTCCCCAGCCTGGACGGAGAGCAGCACCAACGACATCTCCCACTACCTCGGCCTGCTGGACCCCTGGTACGAGCGCAACGTGCTGGGGCTGATGAGCCTGCCCATGGGCGTCCTGTGCCAGGTGCGTGTGTGCCAGGGGCGGGGCAGGGTGTGCAGGTGTGCCAGGGGCAGGGAGGGGTGTGCCCCTTCCCCAGGGATCCGGGGAGCTGTCTGGAGAGCCTTTTGCTGTGCCACATGGACACGGGATGGAGCTGGGGCTCCTGGTGGTCAGCAGGAGGTTCCCATCCCCAGTGGGGTGGGTGGACACCTGTGGCTGGAGGTGCCACCTACCCCACCACCCCTATGACCATTGTGCCACCTACCCCACCACCCCTCTGACCATTGTGTCACCTACCCTGTCATCTCTCTGACCCATTGTGCCACCTACCCCATCACCACTCTGACCCATTGTGCCACCTGCCCCATCCTCTCTGTGACCCTTTGTGCCACCTGCCCCATCATCCCTGTGACCTGTTGTGCCACCCCAGTGTGCCAAGCCCGAGGCTGAGCCCCAGGAGGATGCCCAGGAGCAGCTGCCCATCCTGGCAGACAGAGGATCTCTACCGAGACTGCCAGGGAGAGGAGGGGCTGGATGTGCCCTGTGCTGCTGCAGCTCTACCAGACCGAGGTGGGCACAGGGAGAGGAGGGGGCTCTGGATGTGCCACTGAGGTGGGCACAGGGAAAGGAGGGGGCTCTGGCTGTGCCACTGAGGTGGGCACAGGGAAAGGAGGGGTCTCTGGATGTGCCACTGAGGTGGGCACAGGGAGAGGAGGGGGTTCTGGCTGTGCCACTGAGGTGGGCACAGGGAGAGGAGGGGGCTCTAGCTGTGCCAAGGTGGGCACAGGGAAAGGAGGGGGCTCTGGCTGTGCCATGGACCAGGAGCTGCCTGTGGAGCAGCAGGATGTGTGGCACAGCCACCACGTACTGCTGAGGCAGAGCTCGGTCCCCTCTGGTCCCCTGGCTGTCCCTGGTGGCCTGGCTGATGCTCCTGGCTCAGGGCTGAGAGCAGCTCCTGCCCTGACCATGAGCAGTTTTCCACCCCAGCACGTTTCCCCATGCACAAAGCAGTGCCTGGCAGTCGCTGGAATCTCTCCAGAGCTCTGCTTCCCAAACCAAGCCCCTCCCTGAGGTGACTTTTCCACCCCGCTGTGTGCCTGGGGCAGCTCTGGTGGGGAAGGCTGAATTTGGGGTGCAGCTCCTGCTTTGGGGCTGTGCCTGGGGACCAAACAGGGCTTGGTGAGCAGAGCCACACGGGATTTGTGCTCCCAAAGCAATTCCCAGACCCTGCTGTTGGCTCACTGGGGGTTTTCCCAGTGGAGTTTTAAGTGAAAACAAGGGGTTTGGGTTGTTTTGGGGTCCAGCTAAAGGCAGGCACCACCCCAAGCTGCTGCTGAAAGGTGCTTTGAGAACATGGAAGCACTTTCCCAAACTGACCCATTTCCTAAGGACTGAGAGGGGTGAGGGCTGCCTGGCCAGGCTGGGTCCCCTCACCCCCACTTGCCCCTCTTGTCCCCTGGCAGCTCACCTTCATCGGGGGCGAGAAGAGGACCGAGGTCTTCATCCACTCCCTGGAGCTGGGGCACTCAGCAGCCACCAGGGCCATCAAGGCCTCAGGTCTGTAACTGCTCCTGCACCCCCAGCTGCCCTGGGGGCTGAAACCAGGGCTGGGAAGGGAAGGGAAGGGAAGGGAAGGGAAGGGAAGGGAAGGGAAGGGAAGGGAAGGGAAGGGAAGGGAAGGGAAGGGAAGGGAAGGGAAGGGAAGGGAAGGGAAGGGAAGGGAAGGGAAGGGAAGGGAAGGGAAGCCTGGGCTGCAGGAGGTGTCTGAGCCAGGCTGAGTGAGGATCCAGACAGCTCTTCACTGCTTTGGGAGAGAAACATCCCAGTTTGTATTCCCTCCAGGAGTGAAACCATGGCAATGCCTGATTGTTTGTGCTTCTCTGAACTCTAGAATGGATTTACAATAAAACACCTCCAAGCCCGTTTCCTTCCTCTCCTCAGCACCTGCCAAATGCAGCTCCTTATCTCTCCTTATTACGCTTGCTCTTTGTGCTTTGTCTAGAAGTGTCACTGATAAAATCCCTCTTTTCCTCTCCTTGTTTTACTGGCAAAGCCAGGTTTGTGTGTGTGTGCTTGGAGCCTTCCGGGTGTCGTTTTTGGTGCTTTTATGTCACAAATTTGTAACGTTAGTGCTGTTAAGAGAGCAGGAGCAGCGGCAGGGACCTCTGGCTGCAGTTCCTCGGGCACCCAGCCCGGGATGCTCTGCTGAAGTGCAGCTCACTCAGACACCTCATGGCCAGCCCCAGCACTGCACCCGAACGCGTTCCTCTGGGCTTCAACCAGCTGGTTTGGTGTGAGCTCTGCTTGTCCTTCAAAGCAGAGCCCATAGAATCCCCTCCTATGCAGTGTGCCCCCCCTGCTCCCCCAAAACCAGACTGGGGCAAAGAGCTCTTCCCCTGAACCATGAAACCACCAGTGCTGATCCCAGTGTTTCCCCTTGGCTTGTCTGGCACCGCTTCACAGCTACAAAAACTCATCCAGGAGGAAAAGAACAGTTAGGACGTGTCAGGCCCGGTGTTTCAGGCTAATGTAACGTGGGCAGAAACCTGCCTGAGCAAACAGGAGCAGGGAGAGCACTGCGGCCTTTGCTGCTCTGTGTTTTCCCTGAGCTCTGACCCCTCTGCACCGGCTCAGCCAGAGCCACTTTCAGTTCTGCTGAGTGGTTTTGTGTTGCAATTCCTCTCTGGATTCTTTGCTTTCTGCAGCTTTTAAGCCTCCTTTTCTCTGTTTTGCCCTTTTGGCCCACAGCTGTGCTCAGCAAGCCCTTTTCTGCCATCCTGGATGTTCTGCTGTGCCAGCAGCCAGGGAGGGCTGGGGGTGAAAAGCCCCCGTGTGATGTTTGCTCCTTGTTCCCTGCAGGTCCAGGCAGCAAAAGGCTGGGAATAGATGGAGACAGGGAAGCAATCCCACTGACACTACAGATTGCATACAGCAAGGTCAGTGCTGGCACTGCTGGGGCACCTCCAGAGCTGGGGACAGCTCTGGGACACTCATGGCAAGGACATGGAGGGGCTGGAGAGTGTCCAGGGAAGGGAACGGGGCTGGAGCACCAGGAGGGGCTGAGGGAGCTGGGAAGGGGCTCAGCCTGGAGCAAAGGAGGCTCAGGGGGGCCCTTGTGGCTCTGCACAGCTCCTGACAGGAGGGGACAGCCAGGGAGGGGTGTCAGGCTCTGTTTCCAGGGAACAGGGGCAGGAGGAGAGGGAACGGCCTCGAGCTGCACCACAGGGAGTTTGGATTGGATATTAGAGAATATTTCTTCACTGAAAGGGCTTTCCAGCCCTGGCACAGGCGCACAGGGCAGTGGTGGAGTCACCACCCCTGGGGATGTTTGAAAGACGTGGGGTTGGTGCTTGAGGACTTGGCAGGGTTAGATTTGGGGCTGGATGTGACCTGGAAGGCCTTTTCCAAGCTGAACAGTTGTGTGCTTCTCTCTGCTGGGCTCTGGCTGCTCCCTGCAGACAGCTGCCAGTGGCAGGAGTCACTGGAACGACGTGGAGAAGGTCTGCACGTCTGTCAACCTCAGCAAGGCCTGCAGGAGGCACGAGGAGCTCGGTGGGTACAGGGGGGCAGTGCCAGGGGAGGCTGGGGGGCACTGGGGGGGCCAGGGAACCCTGTGGATCTCCTGGCTGGAGCAAACGAGGGAGGTGAGAACGCAGGAGGCACGGGGGAGTCCCTGATGTTCCCTCAGCTGTGCTGTAGTCCTTGGGTGTGTGCCACCTCAGGGACAAAGGACACGTCCTGTCCCACTGTCCCGAAGCTCCCAGCTGGAAAAGCATCCATAGGGATGGGGCTGGGATGGCTCAGACACAGGATGGGCACTGGGCAGTGATGCTCTCCAGAAGCAAGGAGGAGCAGCAGGTAAAACTCTGAAGCAGGACCAGGCTGGTCCAGGTGCTGGTGCTGCATCCAGAGCAGCCTGCCTCACACGCTGCCCTCAGCGCACCTTGCTGAGCTCCTGCTGCAGCCTGCTTCCCTTCCTGCAGCTCAGACACCTGGCCTGGCCTCGGAACCTTTGTTCTAACCAGGTTTCCAGTTAATCAGGCTTTGAGCCTTTCAGAAGATCCAAGGCTCTGGGTCCATGGTGCATTTGGTTGGTTCTTGTTTAAGAGCTGCCGCTTTGGCCTCCAGACACAGTTCTGGGACAGCTGAGCGGGTTTAGGTGCTTTTTCCTCGTGTGCCTGTGCCTGGCAGGTGTTTGCAGGATAATCAGGGTGTTGTGTACCAGCCAGGAGACATCCCTGATGCTCCCCACTGTCCCTCCTGCCCCTGCCCATCCAGGGATGGGCAGGGGCAGGAGGGACAGTGGGGAGCATCAGGGGAGTCTCCCAGGGGGAGTCCCTGGGAGAAAAGCATCAGGAATGGGTTTGTCACCCCACCCGGAGCAGCTTGTTAAAGGAACAGGAATAGAGCTGTAATTGTTAAAACAAATTGTTTCAACTACACCCATACTGAAATATTTTCTATAAGGACATTTCTAATACATTCAAAAACCCTAAAGGCACTTAAATTATTTCAAGAAGAAATAACAAGAGTTAGGCACTCATAAAATCACTTTATAGCATACATATATTAAATTATAGATGTTTATCTGAAGATATTAAAACTGTGGAGTTCTGAATTACATCTAAATATTTTCATCCACATTTAAAAGAAGAATATTTCTCAAAACTTTTGATTTATTTTCTGGTGGGCTCAGGAGAGGCCTCTGGGGGAGGGTCAGCCTTTCCTCATGGCCATGGGCGATGGATTTCCTCCTGTTTGCAGCCCAGGGGGTTAAATGTTCTGTCCCGCCGTGTTTGAAGGCAGCAGGGGAGGGAAGCTGGGACTGCTCTGCATTCCCCAGCACTGGGGTCCTGCTGGAGCTCCGGTTCTGGGATGCTCTGAGAGGTGCAGGGACCTCCTGGGTTCCAGCAGAGCCCCAGGCCACAGCAGCTTCCTTCTGTTGCAGCCTCCAAGACAGAATGTCTCAACCTCACCATGACCGAGGTGGTCAAGAGGCAGAACTCCAAATCCAAGAAAAGTTTCAATCAGGTAACTGCAACCCTGGAGCTTTTACACTTGGGGAGATGGGAGGGGAGCGGGGCTGGAGGGAGCAGCTCGTGGGGCATCCCTTTGCCCCCAGCTGCCCAGCCCAGCCCAGGGAAGGCGCTGAGGGAGCATTTCCCTCACTCCAGCCTTTCCTCTCAGCAGATCAGCGTGTCCCAGATCAAAGTGGACAAGGTCCAGATCATCGGGGTCCAGTCCTCCTTCGCCGTGTGCCTGGACCAGGACGAGCAGAAGATCCTGCAGAGCGTCACCAGGTGGGAGCTGCAGCCAGAGCTGCTGGCGTGGGGCGGCCTCACCCACCCATGGGAGCCCCAGGCTCTGAGCTCAGCTGGGACGGAGGCTCCTGCTCAGATCCCAGCAGCCCCATTCCTGCTGGGTTCTCAGCCCCGTTCCTGCTGGGGTCTCAGCCCCATTCCTGCTGGGCTCTCAGCCCTGTTCCTGCTGGGCTCTCAGCTCTGCTTCTGCTGCCCCTGAGGGTTCTCAGCCCCATTCCTGCTGGGTTCTCAGCCCCGTTCCTGCTGGGCTCTCAGCCCCATTCCTGCTGGGTTCTCAGCCCCATTCCTGCTGGGTTCTCAGCCCCATTCCTGCTGGGCTCTCAGCCCCATTCCTGCTGGGCTCTCAGCCCCGTTCCTGCTGGGCTCTCAGCCCCATTCCTGCTGGGCTCTCAGCCCCTGTTCCTGCTGGGCTCTCAGCTCTGTTCCTGCTGCCCCTGAGAGTTTCTCAGCCCCATTCCTGCTGGGTTCTCAGCCCCGTTCCTGCTGCCCCTGAGGGTTCTCAGCCCCATTCCAATTCCCCCTGGGCTCTCAGCCCCATTCCTGCTCAGTTATCAGCCCTGTTCCCATTCCCGCTGGATTCTCAGCCCCCTTCCCATTCCTGCTGGGTTCTCAGCCCCATTCCTGCTGTCCCTGAGGGTTCTCAGCCCTATTCCCGCTGCCCCTGAGGATTTCTCAGTCCCATTCCCATTCCCACTGGGTTCTCAGCCCCCTTCCCATTCCTGCTGGATTCCTTTTCAGCCCCATTCCCATTCGGTTCTCAGCCCCATTCCCACTGCTCCTGAGGGTTTCTCAGCCCCATTCCCATTTTTGCTCAGCCCCATTCCCATTCCTGCTCAGTTCTCAGCCCCATTCCCATTCCCACTGGGCTCTCAGCCCTGTTCCCACTCAGTTCTCAGCCCCATTCCCGCTGCCCCTGAAGGTTCTCAGCCCCATTCCCATTCGGTTCTCAGCCCCATTCCCATTCCTGCTCAGTTCTCAGCCCCATTCCCATTCCCACTGGGTTCTCAGCCCTGTTCCTACTCAGTTCTCAGCCCCATCCCCACTGCTCCTGAGGGTTTTTCAGCCCCATTCCCATTCCTGCTCAGTTCTCAGCCCCATTCCCACTGCTCCTGAGGGTTTCTCAGCCCCATTCCCATTTTTGCTCAGTTCTCAGCCCCATTCCCCTGGGCTCTCAGCCCCGTTCCCGCTGCCCCTGAGGGTTCTCAGCCCCACTCAGGGGCTGTTTCCTGGTGTTGCCCTGCAGGTGTGAGATCTCCGTGTGCTACAAGCCCAGGGACTGTGACCCCCTGGCACCGAGGGGCTCCCCCGCGGCCCCCCAGGACCCCTCCGAGTTCCAGTCCCTGCTGTGTTTGCCCATTGCCACCTTCAGCGGGGCGCTGCCCTAGAGGAGCCGCGTCCCTGCAGAGCAGACTGTCCCACACCAGCCCAGGCTCAGCAGAAGGGAGAGGACGCCCAGCCCAGCCTGTCCCCGAGCTCCTGCCGCTGCAGAGCCGCTGCTCCAGGCTCAGCCCCTCCCGGGAAATGGGATCAGTCCTTGTGCTCTGCTGTCCCTGGGGGCTCCTCAGGAGGTTCCTGGATGGGCCAGCACATCCAGCACCTGGTGGGAGGGCAGGGCAAGGACAGGGATATTCCCTGCCAGGTGGGATGTGGGGAAGGGTGAGCTCATGGGGATGTTTGGGAAAGGAGCATCCTCAGCTCAGTGGTGTCGGGTGTCCGTCAGTGCAGGGCAATTACAGAGCCCTGGTATTGGTGGAATAATCCCTGTCCTGGTGGTGTTTCACCTGTCACACGGTGAGGATGCTCAGGACAGTTTCCTGGGATGGGGACAGGTTTCTCAAGGTTTCCCTTTCCCTCTGGAGGTGGGGTGTCCTGCAGGAATGCAGAGCAGGGCTCCTGCAGTGTGGGCTGGCTGTGTCCCAGGGAACTGAGTGCAATGGGCAATGCCAGGGCAAGCACAGCTGCTGGTGGATCCATGCATTTCCTGTGCACCCAGGAGAGGAATTCCCAGTTCCTGCAGGGTTCCAGCACTGAGCTGTGCTCCCAGCCCAGCCCCTGGTCACGCATCCTGCTCCCCACTGCGTGCCAGAGCCAGCCCAGGGCTGAACCCTCAGCAGCTGCTGGAATTCCATCAGGATCTGTGCTGGGAAAGCACCAGGACAGCCTTAGGGCTGCTGCAGAGTGACCTTTGCTGGAGAGGGACCCAGCTCCAAACCCACCAAGGGACACCTGCAAGTGGCAGCGGCATTTGAGATCCTCCCCCCACCAACATTCCAACCTCTGCCCCCTCTCTGCGAGGCTGTAGGTACAGAAAGGTGCAATATTTGAGGATATTTAGGGGTAATCTGACCCTATGAGCGAAGAAACAAGGCTGGAAAAGCCTCGGGCTGTTTCTGGGTGGTTTTTGGGGATTGCAGCAGTGCTGGCAGCACAGGAGCTGCTGCGGGCTCCAAGGAGCTGATCCCAGTGTCCCGTGTCCCCTGGGTGTGTCTGGAAGGGACCCCTGGCACTGCTGGGGGCTGCAGTGGCCTCAGTGCAGGGGATCCTGCAGCAAGCAGGGCCTGGTGAGCTCCTGGCACTGTCCCCAAGCCTGGTGGCACAGCAGCGGTGTCACCCGAGGTTCAGCCTGCCGGGGAAGGGCCCAGAGCTGCTGGGGGCTCTGAGGAGAGGGGTCAGGTGTGTCTGCTGGGCTCCCCCAGCCCTGTGCCCTGCCTCTGCTCCCAGCTCTGCTGGCTGCTGGACACCTTCTGCTCCACGGCTGGGGACAGCCTGGCCCGGCCCAGGGCTGAGCACCGAGGTCCCCAAAGGGTTTTCTCTCTGCCTTTGCCTTCCCCAGGCAGGTTGGAGGTGTGTTCTCTCCAGTGGGGCTGGAATTTGGCAGGTGGCTCTTGTTCAGGGCTTTAAACCAGCACCTTGTCCTATCACACTGCTGGTTGGGATCCGTGGCCAAATCCATGCCATGGATCCGTGCCCAGGGACACACATCCCTCTGGGTTCAGCTGGCCCTACAGCGGTCCTGGAGAGGAGAATTCCCATCCCATCCAGAAAACCAAGCCAGAACTCCAGGGACTCACAGTCCTGGCAAAGGTTCTGACCTCTGGTGCTTTCTGGAAATGAGAGGATTCCAGGGCTCTTCGGGGTGGTTTGTGTACATTTGTGTAGCCTCAGCAAATCTGTGTAAAGTCTGTGCTGATCTGTAAAATACCGTGCAGAGAACTTTTAAAGTGATTGTAAAATATTAAAAGTTGATTTATTTCCAGCACAGGAGCAGTATTTGGGTCAAGGAATTCCTGGGTGGGGGGGAGGCAGGGGGGGAGGCTCCCAAACTCCCCCAAGGAGCTGACCCGGGAGCAGGAAAAGGCTCAGAGTCATTGGCAGAGACAATTCCAGGACCCACCACAGCACCAGGAGTTTTCCTTCAGGGCCTCCAAAGTGTCCTGCTCACAGGTGGGTGACCTGGGATTAACCTGCAGGTAGAACCTGCACAATCTTTAGCAGTTAAATGGTGTTTTCCACCCTCACAGGACAGCCTGAGGTGCTGCCCAGACTTGAACACTCCGTGGTTTATTATTACCAACCTTTTATCCCCTTAGTATGATTTTTTCCAAGACAAAAATAAAAAGGAGAGAGAGGAAAGTATTGGAGGTGACTCAGTCTAGAGAAATGAAAAAGGCAGCTTTAATGCCACCACACTGCCAGCTTGGCCTTCCCTCTCCCCAGATCCCCTCATCTTCTATATTTGCTGGAGCTGGACTAGAAATAGAACTGGGCTGAAGGCCAGGGTTGAAAATAGAGCCACGGCATCAGAAGTGTTTGGTTTGTGACCTGTTCCCTTCAACGTGTACGGAAATCCCCTGGGGCTGGAGCAGGGGTTTGGAGTGGGACTGGGGCTGGGGATAGGGATGGGATTGGGGCTGGGAATGGGGCTGGGGATGGGGATGGGATTGGGGATGGGATTGGGGATGGGGATGGGGCTGGGATTGGGGGATGGGGCTGGGGCTGGGGATGGGATTTGGGGATGGGGGGCTGGAGATGGGGATGGGGCTGGGGATGGGGATGGGATTGGGGCTGGGGCTGGGGATGGGGCTGGGTCTGCAGATGGGGATGGGGCTGGGATGGGGATGGGGCTGGGATGGGGATGGGGCTGGGGATGGGGATGGGGCTGGGATTGGGGCTGGGGATGGGGATGGGGCTGGGGATGGGTCTGGGGCAGATGGGGATGGGGCTGGGATGGGGGCTGGGGATGGGATGGGCTGGGAATGGCCCTGGAGATGGGGATGGGGTTGGGGCTGGGTCCCCAGCACTGGGGCTGGGCCTCCCTGGGATTAGGGCTGGGATGGAGGAATGGCCTGCCCCCACCCTGCCCCAGGAAGCCAATTCCCAATGCCCAATATCCCATCCAGCCCTGCCCTCTGGCACTGGGAGCCATTCCCTGGGTCCTGTCCCTCCATCCCTTGTCCCCAGTCCCTCTCCAGCTCTCCTGGAGCCCCTTCAGGCCCTGCCAGGGGCTCTGAGCTCTCCCTGGATCCTTCTCCTCTCCAGGGGAGCACCCCCAGCCCTCCCAGCCTGGCTCCAGAGGGGCTCCAGCCCTCGGGGTATCAGGAGATCCCTTCAGGAGACAGGGATTTTCCATGTGAGGAGGATTCCAACTGTTTCAAAACCTCCCTGCACCCCACCCACACAGAGAAGTGACCAGGTAGGGCTCAAAATACCTGTAAATCCCAGAGCACAGCCCTCAGGGACAAAGGGCGGCTTTGTCCCTCAGCTGCCACACAAGAGGTTCTTTCTCTGCTTCACTTTGGTTCTTCCCTTTTCCCCCCAGTCCTCTGACTGAGGGCTTTGTGTGAGCAGGGTCATACCTGGCTCTTCCTCTCTCTGCGGCCGGGAGCTGACGTTATCTGGGGGAATTTGGCAGTTCCCTGTGCTGCTCTGAGGGTTTCTGTCTGCTGTGTTTTGGTGTTTAATGACATCAGAAAACGTGGGGAACCAAGCTCTTGGTGCCCCTTCCATGGGCTGCCACAGCAGGAGGAGGGTTCAGGTGCTGTGCCAGAGAGGGGAAGGCAGGAGGGGAAGGGGTGGGCTGAGGCTGAAGGGTGCCAGCAGGACCCTCAGTGCCCTGGCTTTTTGGGTTTGGTGGCAATGAGCAGGTGCTGGGTGTGTGCTGTGGGCAGTCTGAGGAGCTCTCTGGCCTCCCCATTCTCTGTGCAGGGGCACAGAGCCCAGTTCTGGGGCCAAAGAGGGGATGGTGAGGGCTTGGGGCCTGCAGTGCCCAGCGGGGAGGGGAGGAGTGCAAATCTCCAGGAACAAGTGAGGGATGCAGCAAAGCCAGAGCTCAGCCCCCTCCTTCCATCCCATGCAAAGTGTGGGGCCAGCCCAGCCCGGCCAGAGCCCCTTCCCTCTGGAATTTGCATGGCAAACAGGAGAGAGGGAGCAGCTCCTGAGCCCCTTCCCTCTGGAATTTGCATGGCAAACGGGGGACAGAGGCAGTTCCTGAGCCCCTTCCCTCTGGAATTTGCATGGCAAATGGGGCTCCTGAGGCAGTTCTGGGCCCCTTCCCAAACAGGGAATTTGCAGATCCTGAGCCCCTTCCCTCTGGAGTTTGCATGGCAACAGGAGAGAGCCAGATCCTCCATAATTTCCATCTGGAACAGGAGAGGGGCAGCTCCTGAGCCCCTTCCTCTGGAGTTTGCATGGCCAACAGGGGACAGAGGCAGCTCCTCCCCCTGTCACAGTTCCTGCACGCTGGGAAACTCCTGCTGAGGAGGGACAGACAGAGGTGGAGTCAGGACAGGGGGCGACAGGCAAGGGACAGCGCTCCACTGACCCCAAACCTTCCCCTGGGCTCTTGAAGGTGCTAACTGTGACACTGGCAGGGACAGACAGGGTCCCGTGTGTGATGTGACACTGGAAGGGACAGACAGAGTCCCGTGTGTGACACTGGCAGGGACAGACAGCATCCCATGTGTGTGTGACCCAGGCAGGGACGGACAGACCCTGGCCCATCCGTGTGTGTGTGACCCCAGGGACAGCAGGGACAGGGACGGGATCCCTGTGTGATGTGACCCAGGCAGGGACAGACAGAGCCCTGTGTGTGACCCTGGCAGGGACAGACAGGGTCCCGTGTGTGACCCAGGCAGGGACGGACAGCATCCCGCGTGTGCCCGGGCCGTGCCCGCCTGCCCGAGGGCGGCGTGTCCGTGTCCCCGGTGCCCGGCAGCGCCGGGAAGGAGCGCAGGGCCGGGGAACGGGGATGCTCCCACCGCTCCTGCGGCTCCCGGAGCTTTCCTGCCCGCCCTTGGGGCGGCTCAGGGCGGGCTGGGGAAGGGATGCGGGGCTCGGCACAGCGCAGCAGCGAGAGGAGCGGGCCCGAGGGACGCCGGCAGCCTGAGATCTCCTCCCGCCTTTCTGTGCGCTCAGGAAGGAAGGAGGTTATTTTTAAACCTGGGCCCCAGGTACGGAGCGGCACCTAAGGCTTTCCTCGTGCAAACGGAATGGGAAGTGATGCGGCGTCAGCTGCGGCTCCCACGATCCCTCCAGAAGGATTTTCTTCCCCAAACCACTCCTCTAACAAAGCTGGGTGCCTCCGACCCTGCTCTGGGTACAGCTGGGGGCTCATCCCGCCCTGCCCCACGTCCCGCGGGGAGCAGCGCTGCCCTCCCTGTTTGGGCTGAGTCTGACGTGTCCCCCCAGCCCTGCCGTGTCCCCCCAGCCCTGCCGTGTGCCCATGGCTCTGCCCTGTCTCTGTCGTGTCCCCATGGCTCTGCCGTGTCCCCACAGCCCTGCCGTGTCCCTGCCGTGTCCCCGCAGCCCTGCTGTGTGCCCATGGCTCTGCCCTGTCCCTGCCGTGTGCCCTCAGCCCTGCCGTGTCCCTGCCGTGTCCCTGCCGTGTCCCTGCCGTGTCCCCCCAGCCCTGCCGTGTCCCCACAGCCCCGCTGTGTCCCTGCCGTGTCCCCGCAGCCCCGCCGTGTCCCGGGTGCCAGCCCGGGGCTGTGCCAGCCCGCAAACAGACCCCGCTGTGCAGGCACCGCCAGGGCCCCGCCGGAGCCCGCAGCCCCGAGCAGCCGCACCGGGCCCGGGGCTCAGCCCTGCTCTGCTGCCCCTGAGTCACACCGCGGTGACAGCGGCACCGTGCTGAGCACAGAGCGGCTCCAGGCCCGGCCGGGGCGGGCGGGCGGCTCCGGGAGCGCGTTCCAGAGGGGCCGGCCCTGCCCAGGCTGCGGCCCGAGCTGGCAGCGGGCTCTGAGCGAAAGCAGATGTGGGAGATGCTGCGGGCGGGAGGCGCTGCCAGGGGCACAAACACCGTGCCTGGAACGGGGAGTGCTTGGAGGCACTGCCGGTGTCCCGGGGCTACGCTGTTTGTTGGGAGCTGGGAGCATCCCGGCTCTCCCTGTTCCTGTCAGGCTGTGCCCGGCCCGGGGCCGCTGCCAGGGGCGGTGCCAGGCACGGGGCCGCTGCCAGGGGCGGTGCCAGGGTCACACATCCATCCCCGGCAGCCCGACCTGCTTTGAGCGCAGCGCGCCCGGGCAGGGCTGAGCCCGGCGAGCGCCGGGGCGGCGAGAGGCGCACGGGGACAGCTCTGTCACCGCGGGAGCGCTCCGCCAAAGAGGAAGTTGTCTCGAAATAACTCGGCGCTTCCCCTTCTGCCCCGCACGCTCTGAAGCGGCTGCCGAGCCCCGGAGCCGCCGGGGCTCCGCCGCCCCCCGCGCCCCCTGCCCGATGTGCCCCCCGCGCTGGACTGAGGGGGGCCTGCGGCTCCCTGGGCCCCCCGAGCCCGGCCTGAGCAAGGTAAGAGCCCCGGAGGGCGCGGTGCCCCGGCCCCGGCCGTGGGGAGCGCTGCGGCTCAGCCGCGGCCGTGCCCCGCTGCTCTCGGGGCTGCGCCGGCCCTGCCCAGGGCTCTGTCTGGGGCTGGCACCGAGAGCTGGGTGTTTGGGGGCTGGTACCCAGTGCTGGGTGTCTGGGGCTGGCACCCAGTGCTGGGTGTTTGGGGGCTGGCACCAGTGCTGGGTGTCTGGGGCTGGCACTGGGCGCTGGATGTTTGGGGACTGGCACCAGCAGTGGGTGTTTGGGGGCTGGCACCGAGTGCTGGATGTCTGGGGACTGGTACCCAGTGCTGGGTGTTTGGGGACTGGCACCAGCACTGATTGTTTGGGGACTGGCATTAGCGCTGGGTGTTTGGGGGCTGGCACCAGCAGTGGGTGTTTGGGGACTGGCACCAACACTGGTTGTTTGGGGGCTGGCACCAGCGCTGGGTGTCTGGGACTGGCACCAGCAGTGAGTGTTTGGGGACTGGTACCCAGTGCTGGGTGTCTGGGGGCTGGCACTGAGAACTGTGTGTTTGGGGACTGGCCCCAGCACTGGTTGTTTGGGGACTGGCACCGAGTGCTGGGTGTTTGGGGACTGGCACCGAGTGCTGGTTGTTTGGGGGCTGGCATCAGCGCTGGGTGTTTGGGGGCTGGCACCGAGAGCTGGGTGTCTGGGGGCTGGCACCGAGAGCTGGGTGTCTGGGTACTGGTACCCAGTGCTGGGTGTTTGGGGACTGGCACCGAGTGCTGGGTGTCTGGGGACTGGTACCCAGTGCTGGTTGTTTGGGGGCTGGCACCGAGCACTGGGTGTCTGGGGACTGGCACCCAGCACTGTGTGTTTGGGGACTGGCACCAGCGCTGGTTGTTTGGGAACTGGCACCAGTGCTGGGTGCCAGGGCTGACAGAGCCTGGAAGGCACGGCTGAGGCAGAGCCGTTCCTTTGCTCGGGAAGGACAAGGGGAGGGTGCTGCGGGATATGAGGCCGTGCTGCTGGAGGAACAGGAGTGCCAGCTGCCCTGCCAGCCAGCGGCATCCCGCTGGGCACTGGAGCCTGTCCCGGGCAGGAGCGCGGGGTCTATGCTGCCCATGGCCCAGAGCGGGCACCGGGAGGGTTTGGTTTGGTCTGCTCCGGCCCTGGGACAGCCCAGCACGGCCTGGCCCGGCTGGGTGAGTGTGTGAGTGTGGGTGTGTGTGAGTGTGTGTGAGTGTGTGTGTGAGTGAGTGTGTGTGTCAGTGTGTGAGTGTGTGTGTCAGTGTGTGTGTGACTGTGAGTGTGTGTGTGTGTGTGTGAGTGTGTGTGAGTGTGTGTGTGAGTGTGTGTCAGTGTGAGTGTGTGTGTGTGTGTGACTGTAAGAGTGTGTGTGTGTGTGTGTGTGTGTGTGTGTGTGTGAGTGTGTGTGTGTGTGTGTGTGTGTGTGTGTGTGAGTGTGAGTGTGTGTGTGAGTGTGTGAGCTCCACCCCATGCCAAGGCTGCTGTGGCACCAGCCCGCGCTGCTCAGCTTTGTTCTGCTCTGCTGCAAGGGACAGTCACCGGCCTGGTGCCACCCCCGGGCTCCCTGTGCCCGCTGCCCGTGCCCGGGGGCTGTGCTGGCGGTGCTGGCACGGCCGGGGACGATGCCCATGCTGGCACTGGCTGTGTGCGCAGTGCCGTGGCTGCCCTGGCCTTGGCCCGGCGCCTCGGCTGTCCCCTGGGGCCGAGCAGTGGTGACAGGGCAATAAAGAGTGATGGCAGCAGTGACAGGGCAATACAGAGCGATGGCAGCGGTGACTGACAGGGCAATACAGAGCGATGGCAGCGGTGACAGGGCAATACAGAGCGATGGCAGTGGTGACAGGGCAATACAGAGCGATGGCAGTGGTTATGGGGCAATGAAGAGCGATGGCAGCAGTGACGGGGCAATACAGAGCGATGGCAGCGGTGACAGGGCAATACAGAGCGATGGCAGCGGTGACGGGGCAATAAAGAGCGATGGCAGTGGTGACAGAGCAATACAGAGCGGTGGCAGTGGTGACAGGGCAAGGAAGATTGAGGGGCAGCGGTGACTGAGAGGCTGGGGGTGGTTGATGGCAGCGGTGACAGGGACAATACAGAGCAAGGGGCAGGGGTTATTGGGGGATACAGGGATGGATTGAGAGGGCAATACAGATTGAATGGGGTGATTGAGGGACTGGTGTGATAGGGCTGGGGGGGTGATTGAGGGCTGGGTGGGACAGAGGGTAATGGAGCGATGGCAGGATCTGACTGGGACAGGGGTGATTGAAGGGTGGGGCAGTGGTGACAGGGCTGGGTAAAGATTGAGGGGCTGGGTGGATTGAGGGCAATGGAGATGATGGCAGGGCAGTGACTGGGCAATACATTGAGGATGGCTGGGTGACAGGGATTGAAGGGGCATGGGGGTGATTGACAACGGGTGTGATTGAGGGGCCCAGCCAGATTGAGGGGCAAAGTGATTGAGGGGCAGGGGTGAACAAAGCAGGAGGTGGGATTGAGGGCAGGGAGGGCTTTGTGCTCTGCCCTGAGGCCCCCTGGGTGTGATTGAGAGGCTCAGGGATTGCTCCCCATCAGTGATCACCTGCTCGGGATGCTGCTCCTTTCCACGGGAGCTCTGCAAGCAGAGAGCTGCTGCAGGGTCTGTGCTGGGCCGGGGTGATTGAGGGGCTGGGTGTGATTGAGGGACTGGGGGTGATTGAGGGGCTGGGGGTGATTGAGGGGCACGGAGCTGCTGCAGGGTCTGTGCTGGGCCAGGGGTGATTGAGGGGCAGGGGGTGATTGAGGGGCTGGGGGTGATTGAGGGGCAGGGGGTGATTGAGGGGCTGGGGATGATTGAAGGACAGGGACCTGCTGTTCTGAGCCAGGTGTAATTGAGGGGCAGGGTGCTGTGGTTCTTCAGGCCAGACTGGAGTTTTGGGGAGCTCACTGAAAGCAGAGTGGGCCCTTGGTGCCTGTGCCCTGTAATTAAATCCCCTTTTTGACCTCGTTGTCCTGGTGCAACCCTAAACCCTCATCCCTTCCTTGCTAAGGGTTTCTCTGTGCCCTCCCTGCCCGCAGCTGTCACACCTCTGTGTCCCCAGGGTGCCAGGAGAGGGAGAGCCCCCCAGGCTGGGCACAGGGGGCTGGGTGCCATGCACAGCGTGTGGGGACACTCTGGTCACCCTCTTCTTTCACCGCCGGCAGCTCCTCTGTGCCCTCCCCGGTCACCTGCACTGTGGCCACCTGAGGACAGCTGCCAGCAGGGGCTGGGGAATGGAGGGACAGCGCCGTGACCCAGCACAGAGCCGGGCGCTGGGGCGCGGCACAGAGACGTGTGACAGCACAGGGTGACAAGGGAGGGAATGGCTCTGAGGGGGGCTGGCATCCGCTGTGCCACGCGCAGCCCCTCCCAGCCCATAAAGCAGCCTGGCCCCTCCCGGGTGGCCGCGTTGGGTGCCCTGAGCCCCCCCTGCTTTCATTCCCCATCAGGCGCTTGCCTGGGCTGTTCGTGAGCGCAGTCCTGGCAGTGGCTCTCAGATCACACCTATTTTTTCCCCGTGATTGTTTTTCCAAAGTCGACCCCGGGGATGGAAAGAGATGCTAAATCTAAAAAGCTGCTGTTTCCGGAAAACTCTTTCCTTGGGAAGAATGAAATGTGGCGTTGGCAAGGAAGTCTCCAAACAGTCGCTGGTGTCCAGGAAGCTGCTGGACTTGCGCAGCTCCAGCAAAGGCTGGGGGCTCGTGCAGAGCTGGGGCTGGTGAGCGCTCACTGCAGGGCCAGTGCGGGTGTTTGATCCCTGAACTGGCCCCGGGAGCCGTCCGTGCTGCCCTGGCAGGGCTGAGCCTTCCCCCAGCAGCCAGCAGGCAAATGGAGCCCCAAGGAGCTGCTGGAAAGCTCAGTCTGGGCTCCAGATTCTCCTCCATCTGCTTCCATCTCCAAGCTGGTGGGAGCAGAGCCCTGCCAGGGCTGCAGTTAAATCTGGAAATGAGAGCAGGAGGGGCTCAGGCTGGGCCCCAGTGCCCCCGTGTGGCACTGCCAGCTCTCCTGCAGCTCTGTCCACTCCAGCAGCGAGCCCAAAGGGGCCAGGAAGGGGCCGGGCATCTTTCTGAGGGGTTTGGGTCTCGTAGCCAAAGTTTTGCCCAGAGGCAGAGCATGTTGCACGGACAGACAGACAGGCTTTGAGAGGAGGGGACAAACAGGACATCTGCCTCTGCTGGGGTCCCCTGCAGCTCCAGGGCTGAGCGTGTGAGGGGTGTGAGGGATGTAAGGGGTTAAGGGGTGTAGGGCATTAAGGGATCAGGGATGCTGCTGGAGCCGTTTCTCAGTGTTTGGGAGCTGCCAGCTGCAGTTTGGGGCAGCCCAGAGGATCAATGTCAGATCCCCAGCATCCCATCCTTGGGGATCCCATCCCATCCCATCCCATCCTGCTTCCATCATCCCCATGCCACTTCCCATCCTCCCATCCCATCCCCCCATCCCATCCCATCCCATCCCATCCCATCCCATCCCATCCCATCCCATCCCATCCCATCCCATCCCATCCCATCCCATCATCCCATCCCATCCCATCCCATCCCATCCCATCCCATCCCATCCCATCCCATCCCATCCCATCCCATTATCCCATCCCATCCCATCCCATCCCATCCCATTATCCCATCCCATCCATCCCATCCCATCCCATCCCATCCCATCCCATCCCATCCCATCCCATTATCCCATCCCATCCCATCCCATCCCCATCCCATCCCATATCCCATCCCATCCCATCCCATATCCCATCCCATCCCATCCCATCCCATCCCATCCCATCCCATCCCATCCCATCCCATCCCATCCCATCCCATTCCCATCCCATCCATCCCATCCCATTATCCCATCCCATCCATCCCCCCATTCCCATCCATCCCATCCCTCATCCCATTCCCATCCCATCCCATTATCCCATCCCCATCCCATCCCCATCCTATCCCATCCCCATCCCATTATCCCATCCCATCCCATTATCCCATCCCATCCCATTATCCCATCCCCATTATCCCATCCCATCATTATCCCATCCCATCCCATCCCATCCCATCCATCCCATCCCATCCCATCCCATCCCATCCCATCCCATTATCCCATCCCCATCCATCCCATCCCATCCCATCCCCATCCCATCCCATTATCCCATCCCATCCCATCCCATCCCATTATCCCATCCCATCCCGCTCCAGCCGTGCCGGTTCCCGCAGTCAGCCGGGGCTGGGCGGTACCGGGGCCGTGCCAGGCTCCGCTGCCGCTCCCAGAGCCAGCCTCGCCCGCAGGAGCGCGGGGAGGGCGGCACGGGGGCGGGCCGGGGCCGTCCCCAGCCCCTCTGCCATGCCGTGACGCCGCCGAGCCCCTGCGGGCCCGGCCGGATCGGGCTGAGCGCTGCCCGCCGCTCCCGCAGGACGCGCCGGCGCTGGAGCCGCTGCCGATGGTACCGGAGCCATCCCCCCTCGCTGGGGCCGGGGCGGTGGGCAGGGCTGAGGTGCGCTGGGAAGGGGCTGAGCTGGGCTGGGAAGGGGCTGAGGTGGGCTGGGAAGGCGCTGAGGTGCACTGGGAAGGGGCTGAGCTGGGCTGGGAAGGGCTGAGGTGGGCTGGGCAGGGGCTGAGGT
Organism: Emberiza elegans; assembly: GCA_024865655.1. Lineage (NCBI taxonomy): Eukaryota > Metazoa > Chordata > Aves > Passeriformes > Fringillidae > Emberiza > Emberiza elegans. Next base: position 654,584 of record JALJVW010000248.1, on the reverse strand, counting down.
GCGCTGGGAAGGGCTGAAGTGCGCTGGGCAGGGGCTGAGGTGGGCTGGGAAGGGGCTGAGGTGCGCTGGGAAGGGGCTGAGGTGCACTGGGAAGGGGCTGAGCTGGGCTGGGGTGCGCTGGGAAGGGGCTGAGCTGGGCTGGGAAGGGCTGAGGTGCACTGGGCAGGGGCTGAGGTGCACTGGGAAGGGGCTGAGCTGGGCTGGGAAGGGGCTGAGGTGCGCTGGGAAGGGCTGAGATGCGCTGGGAAGGGGCTGAGGTGCACTGGGAAGGGCTGAGGTGGGCTGGGAGCGGTCAGAGCTGCGCTGGGAAGGGGCTGAGATGCGCTGGGAAGGGGCTGAGGTGCGCTGGAAGGGGCTGAGGTGCGCTGGGCAGGGGCTGAGCTGGGCTGGGAAGGGCTGAGTTGGACTGGGAGCGCTCAGAGCTGCGCTGGGAAGGGGCAGAGCCGCTCTGTGCCCCTGCGAGGCGCGGCTTTCTCTGTCCCTGCCCCGGAGCGGACAAACAGCCCCGCGATAGAGGCTCAGCGTGCCCGGGCGGTGAGTCCGTAACTAAACACGGGCTGCAGGAGGCGTGGGGAGGCGCCTTTGGAGCGGATTAACAGAGCGGGAGAGAGCTCGGGGCGTGCTCCGCGTCCCGCTGGGGCTGCGCTGGCTCCGGGCGGGCGGGGACGGGGACGGGGACCAGCCCGGCTCCAGGTGTGGCACTTGGGGTGTGCCGGGAGCAGGGAGAGGATCCCGGACGTGCTGGAGCTGCCCAGGGCAGCCCCGTTTGCTGCCAGCCCCGTTTGCTGCAGCCCCGTTTGCTGCAGCCCCGTTTGCTGCCAGCCCCGTTTGCTGCCAGCACCCAGGGGTTTGGGGTTGGGTTTCCTTCCGTGCCTTCAGCTATTTCTGCCTCTCTTCAGCTATTTCTGTGCCTCTCTATTTCTGTGTTTCACCTGGCCGGGGGTGGTTGGGGTTTGGTGATTTCCGAGCGCTGATGGTGACACGGAGCAGGAGGTTTTTTTGGGAGCAGGGGGCAGCCTGAACCACCACGGTGGGGCTGGAGTGGCTCCCCTGCGTGGGCACGTCCCCATCCCTCCCGGGGGCTTCACTCCCACCCCGAGGGCTCCCCAGGGCTGAGCTGCAGCCCCTGCCATGGCTGGAGCTGTCCCTTAGCGGGGGACAGGGCTGTGCCCTCCCGCAGGAGGAGCCGAGGGCTGGGTGGGTGTGGATCCTCCTCCCTGCAGGGCACGGAGCGTGGCCCCGCGGGGACAGGGACCTGCCGGCTGCCCCTGCTCCTGCCCGGGACCCCCCAGACACGCCCAGAGGCCACCAGGGCGGTGTTTGAGCTGTGGAACCCGGCTGGTGACAGCGCCTTTGGGGCTCGTGATCAGCCCAAGAGAAGGGAGAGGGACCTGGGGGTGTCCCGAGACCTGGGGTGGTGTCCCCAGCACTCATGTCGATGTCCCCAGCATTCAGGGCTGTGTCTCCAACACTTGGGATGATGTCCCCAGCATTGGGGGTGGTGTCCCCAGCACTGGGGGTGGTGTCTCCAACACTTGGGATGATGTCCCCAGCATTGGGGTGATGTCCCCAGCACTCGGGGTGGCGTCCCCAGCACTTGGGGTGGTGTCCCCAGAATTCAGGGTGCTGTCCCCTGTCCCCAGCACTCAGGCTGATGTCCCCAGCACTGGGGGTGGTGTCTCCAACACTTGGGATGATGTCCCCAGCATTCAGGGTGGTGTCCCCAGCATTCAGGGTGGTGTCCCCAGCACTGGGGGTGGCGTCCCCAGCACTCGGGGTGGTGTCCCCAGCATTGGGGGTGGTGTCTCCAACACTTGGGATGATGTCCCCAGCACATTTTGTCCCCAGCACTCAGGGTAGTGTCCTTAGCATTCAGGGTGGTGTCTCCAACACTTGGGATGATGTCCCCAGCACTGGGGGTGGTGTCCCCAGCACTTGGGGTGGTGTCCCCAGCACTCAGGGTGCTGTCCCCTGTCCCCAGCACTCATGTCGATGTCCCCAGCACTCAGGGTGGTGTCCCCAGCATTCAGGGTGGTGTCACCAGCACTGGGGTGGTGTCCCCAGCACTCAGGGTGGTGTCCCCAGCACTGGAGGTGCTGTCCCCAGAACTGGGAGTGGTGTCCTCAGTGTTCCTAAAGCCTGTAAGGACCAGGGAAGGGACAGCCCTGGAGGAGGTGACAATGTCCTTGTGCACAGCTGGGCCCTGGTAAATGGGATCCCTGCCTGGGAGGAGGGAGCCCCAGTGGGATGAGCAGGGGGAGGATGGAGAGGGGACAGGAGCAGAGGCTGCAGGATCCCAAAATGGGACAGAGCTTCACCTGGGGTCAGCTGGGCTGAGATGGAGCTCCAGCACCAACTGCTCGGACCCTGGGCTCCCCAGGCTGCTGCCCTGCCAGAGGAGGGCCTGAGGAGCGTTTGTGGGGTGCTCAGCAGCCCGTGCTCAGCCAGCTCCTGCTCTCGCTGTCTCCAGCACCTGCAGTTGGGAACAGGAGGGTTCCCTTTATCCCTGCAGTTCCCTTTAACCTGTGAATTTTTCTGCCAGGGTCCAGGGAGAGCTGCACTTTCACTGCCAGGTCCTGCATTTTTAAGAATAGAGCCAGGTGTTCCCCAAAACTGCCCCAAACTCTTGGGGAAGGCAGTTTTGGGGTAATTTGGGTTTTTGTCCTATGAATCTCAGAATCTCCCTGAAACCTGCAGGGTTCTTCTGCTGCTCAGAAAGATTCCCAGGGAAAAGAGGGAATTTCTGTTCATTTGGGTTCTTGTGCTGCTCAGAAACATTCCCAGGGAAAAGAGGGAATTTCTGCTCGTTTGGGTTCTTGTGCTGCTCAGAAACATCCCCGTGAAAAGGGGGAATTTCTGTTCATTTGTGTTTCTGTGCTGCTCAGAAACATTCCCAGGGAAAAGAGGGATTTTCTGGTTGTTTGGGTTCTTCTGCTGCTCAGAAACATTCCCAGGGAAAAGAGGGAATTTCTGCTCATTTGTGTTCTTCTGCTGGTCAGAAACATTCCCAGGGAAAAGGGGGAATTTCTGTTCATTTGGGTTCTTGTGCTGCTCAGAAACATTCCTGGGGAAAAGGGGGAATTTCTGCTCGTTTGGGTTTCTGTGCTGCTCAGAAACATTCCCAGGGAAAAGGGGGATTTTCTGCTCGTTTGTGTTTCTGTGCTGCTCAGAAACATTCCTGGGGAAAAGGAGGAATATCTGCTCATTTGGGTTCTTGTGCTGGTCAGAAACATTCCCAGGGAAAAGAGGGAATTTCTTCCCAGGGAAAAGGGGAATTTCTGCTCATTTGGGTTCTTGTGCTGGTCAGAAGCATTCTCAGGAATTTCTGTTCATTTCCTGGAAAAAGGAAAAGGGGGATTTCTGCTCGTTTGTGTTCCTGTGGGGTCTTGTGCTGGTCAGAATTTCTGCTCATTTGGGTTCCCTGTTGGAAAAGGGGAATTTCTGCTCATTTGGGTTCCTGTGCTGCTCAGAAACATTCCCGGGGAAAAGGGGAATTTCTGTTCATTTGGGTTCCTGTGCTGCTCAGAAACATTCCCAGGGAAAAGGGGGGAATTTCTGCTCGTTTGGGTTCTCCTGCTGGTCAGAAACATTCCCAGGGAAAAGAGGGAATTTCTGCTCATTTGGGTTCTTCCTGCTGGTCAGAAACATTCCCAGGGAAAAGAGGGAATTTCTGTTCATTTGGGTTCTTCTGCTGCTCAGAAACATTCCCAGGGAAAAGGGGGAATTTCTGCTCATTTGTGTTTCTGTGCTGGTCAGAAACATTCCCAGGGAAAAAGGGAATTTCTGTTCATTTGGGTTCTTCTGCTGGTCAGAAACATTCCCAGGGAAAAGAGGGAATTTCTGTTCATTTGGGTTCTTGTGCTGGTCAGAAACATTCCCAGGGAAAAGGGGAATTTCTGCTCGTTTGGGTTCCTGTGCTGCTCAGAAACATTCCCGATGAAAAGGGGGAATTTCTGTTCATTTGGGCTTCTTGTGCTGGTCAGAAACATTCCCGGGGAAAAGAAGGAATTTCTGCTCATTTGGGTTCTTGTGCTGCTCAGAAGCATTCCCAGGAAAAGAGGGAATTTTTCTCATTTTGTTTGGGAATTTCTCCGTTTGTTCTGCTCAGAAACATCCCCAGGGAAAAGGGGGAAGGGAATTTCTGCTGCTCAGAAACATTCATTTGTTTGTTTGGGTTCTTCTGCTGGTCAGAAACATTCCCAGGGAAAAGAGGGAATTTCTGCACTTTGGGTTCCCGTGCTGGCCCTGGCCAGGGAGAAGCAGTGGCTGGAGCTGGCAGGACCCTGCCCACCCTGTGTTCCTCAGAGCCCGTTCCCGTTGTGTCCTCTCGCCCTCCCCTCCCACACCTCCTGCTGTCCCCCCGGGCAGCGTGACTGGTCCTGAGCCTGCCGGGACCTGTTTGGTCTCTTTCTGTTGGATTTTCCCGGGACACCCGAGCGCAGGGAGCAAGCAGCGCACTGTGGGCTCAGCCTCCGCGGCTCTCTGCGGCCAGGGAGCAAAAGGAGCCCCCTGGAGCAGGCAGGTGAAGCGAGAAGCGGAGTTTCTCGGGCTCACGCTGCTCTCGGCTAAATTTGGAAGCTGTGGGAGGCCGGCAGCGCCCGCCCCCGCAGCGCCAGGAGGATGCGGATGTGGGGAGCCACCGACACCTTCGGCCGCGCTCAGCGAGCGGCTGCTTCCTCCGGCAGCGCCGGCAGGAGCCGGGCCGGGCCGGGGGGCTCCGAGCTCTGGGGGTCTCACAGCTCCGGGGGTGTCTGAGCTCTGGGGGTCTCCGAGCTCTGGGGGTATCTCACAGCTCCGGGTATCTCACAGCTCCGGGGTATCACAGCTCCGGGGGTGTCCGAACTCCGGGGATGTCCCAGCTCCGGGGGGCTCCCATCTCCGAGGGTTTCACACCTCTGGGGGTGTCCCAGCTCCGGGGGTCTCACAGCTCCGGGGGTATCCCACAGCTCTGGGGGTATCTCACAGCTCCGGGGGTCTCCGAGCTCCGGGGGTCTCACAGCTCTGGGGGTGTCCAAGCTCTGGGGGTATCTCACAGCTCCGGGGGTGTCCGAGCTCTGGGGGTCTCCGAGCTCCGGGGGTATCTCACAGCTCTGGGGGTATCTCACAGCTCTGGGGGTATCTCACAGCTCTGGGGGTATCTCACAGTTCCAGGGGTCTCTGAGCTCCGGGGGTATCCCACAGCTCTGGGGGTATCTCACAGCTCCTGGGGTCTCACAGCTCCGGGAATCTCACAGCTCCGGGGGTCTCTAACCTCTGGGGGTCTCACAGCTCCTGGGGTCTCACAGCTCCTGGGGTCTCACAGCTCCGGGGGTTTCACAGCTCCTGGGGTCTCACAGCTCTGGGGGTCTCCGAGCTCCGGGGGTATCCCACAGCTCTGGGGGTCTCACAGCTCTGGGGGTATCTCACAGCTCTGGGGGTCTCCTTGCCCGCCCAGCAGCAGCGCCAGCCCCGGGACTGGCAGTGCCAGCATCTCCGAGCTGGGGATTCTGCCCCAAACACCGCCTGTGCTCCCCCCGGGCTCTGTCCCTGCCCCACGGATCCCAGGGGTCCCAGGGGGTCCCAGGGGGTCCCAGGGGGTCCCGGCGCCTTTGTGCTCCCCCGGTTCACCCCGAGCCTGCCCCGCAGCCCGCCTGAGCCCGCCTGTTCCCGTTCCTGCAGGGCCATGCCCCAGCGCCGTGAGCAGCCCCGCGCTGGTGCCCCAGGAGCTGCAGCCCGGCCCGGCCATGGACAGCTCAGGTGGGTGATGCTGAGCCCCGCGGCGGGAGCGGGGCCGGGGAATCCCCCCTCACAGCCCCTTCCCTCCCTTCAAACACCGGGGCGCTGCCCAGGGTGCTGCTGGAAGGTGGGAAATGAGCACAGAGCGGGGCACGGCAGCCAAAAGCTTTGCTGGGTCTGGGGCACTCACAGCTGACCAAACAGTTGAGTTTAAAGTAGTTCATTTTATTTATTTATTTATTATAATATTTTATTTTTAATTTTTTTATTGTATAGTAGTATTTTTTATTTTATAGTAGTATATTTTATTATTTTATTTTTTTATTTTTTATTTTATATTTTATTTTATAGTAGTATATTTTATTATATTTTTTTTATTTTATAGTAGTATATTTAGTTATTGTTTTATTTTATAGTAGTAGATTTAATTTATTTTATAGTAGTGGATTTTATTATTATTCTTTTTTGTTTTCTAGTAGTAAATTTTATTGTAGTTGATTTTTTGGTTTTATAGTAGTAGATTTTATTATTAATTTTTATTTTTTAGTAGTATATTTTATATTAGCACATTTTATTATTTTTAAATTTTATAGTAATATATTTTATTATTTTTATTTTACAGTAGTATATTTTATATTAGCATATTTTATTATTTTTAAATTTTATAGTAGTGTATTTTATTATTTTTTATTTTATAGTAGTATATTTTATTATTAATTTTTATTTTATAGTAGTATATTTTATATTAGCATATTTTATTATTTTTAAATTTTATAGCAGTGTATTTATTATTTTTTATTTTATAGCAGTATATTTTATAATTAATTTTTATTTTATAGTAGTATATTTTATATTAGCACATTTTATTATTTTTAAATTTTATAGTAGTATATTTTATTATTTTTTATTTTATAGTAGTATGTTTCATTATTTTTTTATTTTGTAGTAGTATTTTGTGTGTTGTGTGTGTGTGTGTGTGTGTGTGTGTGTGTGTGTGTGTGTATTTTGGTCCATTTCCCCCCATGTTTCATTTTCATGCTGTTTCAGAGGTGCTGTCCATCTCCCAGGGTCAGGATGTCAATGCTGGAAGGTTTTATTCCATTTCCAAGCCCCTGCTCTTTGTTGCTGGGTTTATTTTTTGCTGTTTTTAGATCAAAGTGCCTCTTGTTTGTGCCGGGTCGGGCTCTTTGCTCTGCCCCGCGAGGGACCCTCAGCGCTGGGGCTGCTTTGATGAGCAGGAGAGGCCAGGGCTGAGAGCAGAGCTCAGGAAAAGCCTCCCCTGGTTACAAACACTCACAGAGGAACAGAGCAGCACATTTCAAACGGACCTTTGAGGCAGAATTCCCAAACCAATAAACAGGAGAGGGACATGGGGGAGCTTCCCAAAATCCCTGAGGGGAAGCCGAGGGTGAGGGAAGAGGAGTTTCTGAGACATTTCTCCAATGACACCTCCTAACAGAGACAAAGCCGGAGTCCTGGGGGTGTTTGTGTGCTGTGGTGGCCGGGATGGGGCTCCCTGTGCACACACAGACCCTGGGCACAGGATGGGGCTCCCTGTGCACACACAGACCCTGGGCACAGGATGGGCTCCCTGTGCCCACACAGACCCTGGGCACAGGATGGGGCTCCCTGTGCACACACAGACCCTCACCAGGACAGGATGGGGCTCCCTGTGCACACACAGACCCTGGGCACAGGATGGGGCTCCCTGTGCACACACAGACCCTCACACAGGATGGGGCTCCCTGTGCACACACAGACCCTGGGCACAGGATGGGGCTCCCTGTGCACACACAGACCCTGGGCACAGGATGGGGCTCCCTGTGCACACACAGACCCTGGGCACAGGATGGGGCTCCCTGTGCACACACAGACCCTCACACAGGATGGGGCTCCCTGTGCACACACAGACCCTCACACAGGATGGGGCTCCCTGTGCACACACAGACCCTCACACAGGATGGGGCTCCCTGTGCACACACAGACACACAGACCCTGTGCACACACAGAGGAGGATGGGGCCCCCTGTGCACACACAGACCCTCACAGGATGGGGCTCCCTGTGCACACACAGACCTTGGGCACAGGATGGGGCCCCTGTGCACACACAGACCCCACACAGGAGGATGGGCACAGACCCTCCCTGCACACACAGACCCTCACACAGGATGGGGCTCCCTGTGCACACACAGAGACCCTGGGCACAGGATGGGGCTCCCTGTGCACACACAGACCCTCACCAGGACAGGATGGGGCTCCCTGTGCACACACAGACCCTCACCAGGACAGGATGGGGCTCCCTGTGCACACACAGACCCTGGGCACAGGGGAGTCCCTGTGCACACACAGACCCTGTCACAGGATGGGGCTCCCTGTCGGGCTGTCACTGGGGTTCCCCTGTGCACACACTCTGTCCAGGATGGGGTCCCTGGCACACACACAGACCTGTCACAGGATGGGGCTCCCTGTCCACACTCTGTCCAGGATGGGGCTCCCTGTCCAGACCCTGTCAGGATGGGGTTCCCTGTCCCCTCACACAGGATGGGGCTCCCTGTGCTCTGTCCCGCACACACTCAGGTGGGGCTCTGTCCACACAGACCCTGCACAGGATGGGGCTCCCTGTCCAGACCCTGGCACAGGATGGGGCTCCCTGTGCACACACAGTCACACAGGATGGGGCTCCCTGTGCACACACTGTCACCAGGATGGGGCCTGTCACACACAGGACCTCTCACACACAGGATGGGGCTCCCTGTGCACACACAGGGCACACACAGACCCTGGGCACAGGATGGGGCCCCTGTGCACACACAGACCCTGGGCACAGGATGGGGCTGCACACACAGACCCTCACACAGGATGGGGCTCCCTGGACACACAGACCCCACAAGGACAGGATGGGGGTGCACACACAGACCCCCAGCAGCACAGGATGGGGGCCCTGTGCACACACAGCACCACCGGGATGGGGTCCCTGTGCACACACAGACCTCACATGGGATGGGGCCCCTGTGCACACACAGACCCCCAGCAGCACAGGATGGGGCTCCCCTGCACACACACATTGTTGGGGCACAGGATGGGGCTCCCTGTGCACACACAGACCCTCACACAGGATGGGGCTCCCTGTGCACACACAGACCCTCACACAGGATGGGGCTCCCTGTGCACACACAGACCCTGGGCACAGGATGGGGCTCCCTGTGCACACACAGACCCTGGGGCTCTGTCCGGGCTCTGTCCCGGCTCTGTCCGGGCTCTGTCCGGGCTCTGTCCCGGCTCTGTCCGGGCTCTGTCCGGGCTCTGTCCGGGCTCTGTCCCGGCTCTGTCCCGGCTCTGTCCGGGCTGTCCCCCCCGGGGGTGCTGGCCCTGCTCAGCTGTCGCTGTCCCTCGCAGAGCTGGAGTCGGACATCCTGCGGCGGGTGCGGGCGCTGCTGCGGGAGCTGGACGGGCACCACCCGTCCTGCCAGAGCGACCGAGGTGAGCGACAGCCCCAGCCCGGGCACAGCGGGCACCGCCTGCCCCGGCCCCCTGCCCCAGCCCGGGCACAGCGGGCACCGCCTGCCCCGGCCCCCTGCCCCAGCCCGGGCACAGCGGGCACCGCCCCCCTGCCCTGGCCCCACAGCGGGCCTGGGCACTGCCCCCGCCAACCTGCCTGTGACACCCCCTGTGTGACACCTGGGGTGTGACATCCCCCTGCACAGCCCCAGCAGCGTCTGTCACCCTGGGCCACCCTGTGTGCTACCCTGTGTGACACCCTGTGTGACACCCTGTGTGACAGACACCCTGTGTGACACCCTGTGTGCACTCTGTGTGACACCCTGTGTGACACCCCTGCACAGCCCCAGCAGTGTCTGCCACCCTGGGGACACCCTGTGTGACACCCTGTGTGACACCCTGTGTGACAGACACCCTGTGTGACACCCCTGCACAGCCCCAGCAGCATCTGCCACCCTGTGTGACTGTCACCCCTGCACAGCCCCAGCATTGTCACCCTGTGACACCCTGTGTGCTACCCTGTGTGACAGACACCCTGTGTGACACCCTGTGTGACAGACACCCTGTGTGACACCCCTGCACAGCCCCAGCAGCCTCTGTCACCCTGGGGACATCCTGTGTGACACTCTGTGTGACACCCCTGCACAACCGCAGCATTGTCTGTCACCCTGTGACACCCTGTGTGACACCCCTGCACAGCCCCAGCAGCCTCTGTCACCTTGGGGACATCCTGTGTGACACCCCTGCACAGCCCCTGCAGTGTCTGACCCCCCTGCGCAGCCCCAGCACCCTGTGTCACCCTGTGTGACTGTCACCCCTGCCCAGCCTGTGTCACCCTGTGTCACCCTGTGTGGCTGTCACCCCTGCCCAGCCTGTGTCACCCCTGCCCAGCCTGTGTCACCCTGTGTCACCCTGTGTGACTGTCACCCCTGTGCAGCCCCAGCACCCTGTGTCACCCTGTGTAGCTGTCACCCCTGCCCAGCCTGTGTCACCCTGTGTGGCTGTCACCCCTGCCCACCCTGTGTCACCCTGTGTGGCTGTCACCCCTGCAGTCCCAGCCCTGCTGTCCCCCCTCAGGAATGCTGCGCTGGACCCTGCACAAGAGAATGGACCAGAACCCCAGAACCAGCTGTGTCCTGCTCAGCATCCTGGTGAAGGAGCTGGAGAGGGTGAGTGCCACCCCAGGGAGGGGACAGTGCCACCCCGGAGAGGGGACAGTGCCACCCTGGGGAGGGGACAGTGCCACCCTGGGAGGGGACAGTGCCACCCTGGGAGGGGACAGTGCCACCCCGGGGAGGGGACAGTGCCTAGGGGGGGGGGACACCCTGGGGGGGACCCAGTGCCACCCCAGGCCAGGGGGGAGGGACAGTGCCACCCCGGGAGGGGACAGTGCCACCCCAGGGAGGGGACAGTGCCACCCCGGGGAGGGGACAGTGCCACCCTGGGGAGGGGACAGTGCCACCCCGGGGAGGGGACAGTGCCACCCCGGGGAGGGGACAGTGCCACCCAAGGGAGGGGACAGTGCCACCCCGGGGAGACAGTGCCACCTCAGGGGAGGGACAGTGCCACCTAAGGAAGGGACACCCTGGGAGGGGGACAGTGCCACCCAGGGAGGGACCCAGGGAGGGACAGTGCCACCTCAGGGAGGGGGCAGTGCCACCTAAGGGAAGGGACAGTGCCATCCAAGGGAGGGGACAGTGCCACCCCGGGGAGGGGAGGGGACAGTGCCACCCCAGGGAGGGGACAGTGCCACCTAAGGGAGGGGACAGTGCCACCCTGGGGAGGGGACAGTGCCACCCCAGGGAGGGGACCTGACCCTGTGGAGGGACAGTGCCCTTCTGGGGACAGTGCCACCCCGGGCAGGGGACAGTGCCACCCCGGGGAGGGGACACTGCCACCCCGGGAGGGGCACCCCAGACATGCCACCCCGGGCAGGGGGACATGCCCCTGCAGTGCACACGGGAGGGGATGTACTCAGGGATCCAGTGTAAGGGAACAGCCATCCAAGGGAGGGGACAGTGCCACCCTGGGGGGGACAGTGCCGGCAGGGACAGTGCCAGGAGAGGCCCACCTGGGGGCTCTGGGGCTGCTCCTGCCCAGCGCAGAACCCTGTGAGCAGCCTGCTCAGGAGCCAGGGACCAGAGCTACATCATCCCCCTGCTGCACACGCTGATGTACACCTTGATCCAGGTGAGGGTGGGGGCAGCAGCTGGGCACCTCCCGTGTCCCTGTGGCTCAGAGCCAGCAGAGCCCCCCCATGTCCCTGTGTCCCTCTGGGAGGGGACCCCCATGTCCCTGTGGCTCTGGGAGGGGACCCCCGTGTCCCTGTGGCTTGGGGAGGGGACCCCCATGTCCCTGTGGCACAGGAAGGGGACCCCCATGTCCCTGTGGCACACAGAGTGCCAGGCCCTGCCGCCTGAGCCCTTTGCTGGGGCCCTTTCAGTGCCTGCAGGAAGCCACAGCCTGGCAAAGCAAATGTGTGCCCAGGCTCTCCAGTGGGCATTGCTGGAGGCTCCCAAACCCCTGCGGGCTCTGATTGTGCCCCACGCTTTACATTTAAATGCAGAGTGAATTGTGTGCGGTGACTTTGGTGCCCTCCCAGCCTCGGGGGCTGTGCTGGGGCAGATTCAGGGGTCACTGCCCATCACCCCCCTGTCACCTCCCTGTGCCCCTGCAGGCTCCCTGCGTCCCTGACGAGCTCTGTGCCAGGGTTTATGACTTCTGCAAGAGGCTGCTGACCCTGCCCAAGCCCTTCTGCACCATCGGGCTGGACTATGCCAGCAGGCTGCAGGTGGAGAGGGCAGCGCCAGGTAAGGGCGGCTGGCAGGGGCTGACCAGCTCTAGAGCGGCCCCGTGGGCACTCGGGTGTCAGAGGGGCTGCAGGGAACAGCCCCGTGCAGGGAGCAAGCCCAAGGACACCTGGGTTCTTTTTTCTCTGTGTTCTTGTTCTCTGTTCTCACTAAAGCTCCTCCAGTTCAAGTTCTCTTTATTAGGAGCCTTTCCAACAATCCCTTAGAGCAGAGCAAGGTGCAGGCGCCCTGTGAGGGGGAAGGGAAACAGGACAAACCCTACGGGGAATGCTGGTGCCATTCTGGGGAGCCCCAACCCCCCCAGCAGCCCCGGCTCTCCTCCCCAGCGCTGCTTTGGCTCCAAGGGGCACCTTTGGGTGCCCTGAGCTTGGGCATGGCTCAGGGTGCACGGAGGGCGTCTCCAGCAGGGCTCCCCTGGGGCAGCACGGGGGTCTCAGGGGGATTGTCCCTGAGCCAGGGCAGGGATGGGGACTCAGCCAGGGCAGGGGCAGGGCAGGGATGGAGCCTCTCTCCTCAGCCAGGGCAGGGATGGAGCCTATCTCCTCAGCCAGGGCAGGGATGGAGCCTCTCTCCTGATCCAGGGCAGGGATGGAGCCTCTCTCCTGATCCAGGGCAGGGATGGAGCCTCTCTCCTGATCCAGAGTCCCCTGGAGCTCCTCAGATGTCCCCAGACACCGTCCCCACGTGGCCCTGGGGACAGAGCTCTTCCTCCTGCCTGCACCTCCGCTCCCGAGCTCCCAATGCCCCAAACAAAGGAAGGGAAACACAGGAAATCACCCGGAACAGACGGGGGGTTCTTTTTCTGGAGCCTGGGCTATCTTTGTCCTGGGCTGTTTTAGCTGCGGCCCAGCTCTTGGCTGTTCAAGCTGAGCTCAGCGGGTGTTCCCCGCCTTGGCAGAGCCTCCTCAGGCTGCGGGGCCGGGAGCAGCCCGGGCTGGCTGCCCCGAGGGCTGCGCTGCTCCTACCGGCTGTGTCTGTGCCCTCGCAGGGACCCTGTACCAAAGGATGGTCATCTCCGAGCAGAGCCTGCCCAGCGCCGCCTTCCCCTGCCAGGAGAGGTGAGTGCTGCCCTTGGGGTGGGCTGTGCCCCTTCCCCTGCCAGGAGAGGTGAGTGCTGCCCCCCGAGAGGGGCTGTGAGTGCTGCCCCTGCCAGGAGAGCTGAGTGCTGCCCCCGAGAGGGGCTGTGCCCCTTCCCCTGCCAGGAGAGGTGAGTGCTGCCCTTGGGGTGGGCTGTGCCCCTGCCCCTGGGAGGGCTGCACTGTCATTTTGGGGTCTCTCAGGGAGCCCTGTCCTTTCCCAGCACTCTTGGTAGGAACAGCCAGCTGGGCCTGAGCCTCGGTGGCCTTGGGGACACCGCTGGGTGACACCAGCACCGCACTGGGATTGCACGGGGAGGGCGCGTTCTGCTGTGTCCCAATTATTCTGGGGGGCAGGGAGCTGCCCTCGGGGGGACGCAGGGTGGAGAAGGGGGACACCAAAGTGAGACGGGAGCTGCTCCTGCCAGCCCCGGGGTCTCTGATGTGAGGCTGCATCTGCCCCTTTTCCCCCGCAGGATTTTCATCTTTGCTGACCCCGAGCTGCTGCCCGAAGCCATCTGCAGGGCTCTGGCCACCGGACACCGAGGCTGCCCAGGTGTCCCAGAGCCCGCGGGGCTGCATGAGCTGCGTGGTCACCCACGCCCTGCAGGCGGCCCTGGGGGACACCTGCGACACGCCCGGCCTCAGGGCCCGCCTCCAGGTACTGCAGCAGCTCCTCCCTGCTCCTGCTCTGGACACCCTGGAGGAGCAGAAGGTGTTTTGGGAAGGGGAGAAACCCCCGCTCCCAGCGCTGGTCTGCAGCCCCCGAGCTGGGCTGAGCTCAGACACCCTTGGGATGCAAAGCAGCAGAGCCAGAGGTGGAACCTTCAGTCTCAGGGCTGGTTTTGTCCAGCAAAGCTGAGTCAGAGCCTCTGGGAGCTCCTCTGGGAGCCCCTGGGCACTGCAGGAGCCTCTCAGGGGAAAGGTTTCAGTCAGTTTTCCCCAAACCCTCCTGCAAGGAGCCGTGGGGCCGCAGTGGCACAAATGCCTGCCTCAGAAACTGCTCTCAGCAATTCCCACCCCAGGTCACCTTCGTGTGCCTGCTGTCCCCATGTCCCGAGGGTCACCCCAAGCGCCAGCAGTGCTGAGCATGTCTCAGGGACAGGAGGATATCGGTGCCCCCAGGAATCCCTTTCTGCAGGATCCCTTGCTCTCCCTGCAGGACTCCCTTTCTGCAGGACCCATTTGCCGTTCCTGCAGGAATCACTTTCTGCAGGACCCATTTGCCATCCCTGCAGGACTCCCTTTCTGCAGGATCCCTTGCTGTCCCTGCAGGATTCCCTTTCTGCAGGACCCATTTGCCATCCCTGCAGGAATCATGTCCTGCAGGATCCATTTGCTCTCCCTGCAGGATTCCCTTTCTGCAGGATCCATTTGCTGTCCCCAGGATTCCCTTTCTGCAGGACCCATTTGCCATCCCTGCAGGACTCCTTTTCTGCAGGATCCCTTGCTTTCCCTGCAGGAATCCCTTTCTGCAGGATCCATTTTCTCTCCCTGCAGGACTCCCTTTCTGCAGGATCCCTTGCTCTCCCTGCAGGACTCCCTTTCTGCAGGACCCATTTGCTCTCCCTGCAGGATTCCCTTTCTGCAGGATCTCCCCAGGATTTGCAGGACCTGTTTGCTGTCCCTGCAGGATTCCCTTTCTGCAGGATCCCTTCCCTGCTCCTTTCTGGCCATCCCTGCCTTTCTGCAGGACCCATTTGCCATCCCTGCAGGATTCCCTTTCTGCAGGACCCATTTGCCATCCCTGCAGGGCTCCCTTTCTGCAGGATCCCTTGCTCTCCCTGCAGGATTCCCTTTCTGCAGGATCCCTTGCTCTCCCTGCAGGAATCCCTTTCTGCAGGATCCTTTTTCTCACCCTGCAGGACTCCCTTTCTGCAGGATCCCTTTGCTCTCCCTGCAGGAATCCCTTTCTGCAGGACCCATTTGCCGTCCCTGCAGGATTCCCTTTCTGCAGGACACATTTGCCATCCCTGCAGGAATCCCTTTCTGCAGGACCCGTTTGCTGTCCCTGTCCCTCCCGCTGCCCCGGCCGAGGGTCATTCCCGTTTCCAGGTGCTCACAGCCCCTGTCCCCGCAGGCCCTGCCCCCGGGGGATGTGGAGCACTGGTTCCAGCAGGTGGTGGCGGCCGTGGAGGGCGGCGAGGGGGGCTCGGACCGGGGCCAGCACACGGCGCGGCTGGAGAGGATCTACCACGGCCTCCTGGGCTCCTCGCCCTCAGGTGAGCCCAGGCAGACATTCCCACGGGGACAGGGAGCCCTGGTGTCCCCCTGTGTCCCTCTGTCACTCCAGTTCCCCCTTCCATTTCTCCCTCCCAGCAGGGCTGCAGACCCTCGGTGATGGCTCTGTTTGTGAGAGCAGGGCCAGCACAGCCTCACATCTGGCATCACCACAGCCTCACATCTGCCCTCACCCCAGGAGCTCTGGGCTGGGAGAGCCCCAGGGCTGCCCCAGCCAGCGCTCAGCACTGGGGCTCGAGCTCCTGTGTGGGCAAATGCTCCAAGCATCCTTGTTTTCCCAGGGAACGCTGCCCAGGAAGGGCTGCAGGGCACCCCTCTGCCCAGCCCCAACATCAGCTTCCACCTGTGGACAGAGGATGAGCAGCTCTGTGAGTGCCCCGGGGCTGGGGGGGTCTGAGCCTGGGGGTCCTGTCCCAGAGGGGTCACTGAGCCCTGAGCCTTGGGCAGGGAGTTGGGGCACCACTGTCCCAGGGCCAGGCTCAGGGACATCAGTGCTGGCTGCCCCAGGCCTCCTTCTGGGTGAGGAGGAGGGGGAAGGAGCTGGGGCTGCAGCAGGACGTGCCCAGAGCACCTGGGGGTGCCCCCAGCAGTGCCCAGAGCACCTGGGGGTGCCCCCAGCATTGCCCAGAGCCCCTGGGAGTGTCCCCAGAGTACCCGTGGGTGCCCTGGAGCCCCAGAGGGGTGGGTGCCCTGGCAGTGCCCAGAGTACCCGTGGGTGCCTCCAGCAGTGCCCAGAGCACCTGGGGGTGCCCCTGGCAGTGCCCAGAGCCCCTGGGGGTGCCCCTGGCAGTGCCCAAGGCCAGGCTGGATGGAGCTGTGAGCAGCCTGCTCTGGTGGAAGGTGTCCCTGCCATGGCAGGGTTGGGAATGAGGATGATCCTCAAGGTCCCCCCAAACACGAACCACTCTGGGGTCCTGGGGCTGGAGCAGCACTGAGCTCTCTCAAAGGGCAGTGGGGCTGAGGACTGGCTGCCCTCGGAGCCCTCAGCTCTGCGGGTTTCCTGAGGGGAGAGCAGCTGGGGCAGGGCTGGGCTGTGCCCCTCTGTGCCCCTCCGTGCCCTGTCCCCGCTCAGGCTCTCCGTGCCCGCAGGGAAGGAGCTGGTGCTGTTCCTGCGGCCGCTGCCGCAGAGCTGCGAGCCCGAGTGCCTGGGGCAGGAGCTGGAGCCCCTGGAGCTGCCGGACTCGCTCCCGGGCTGCGGCTGCTGCGGCCAGAGCCGCTTCTCGGTGCTGTCCACGGACAGCGGCATCGAGCGGGACCTGCCCGCGCCCGAGGAGCCGTGCGAGCGCTCCCGGCTGCACAGGAAGGGCGGCATCAAGAAGAAGCCGTCCCCGCTGGACAGCGCGGCCCTGCTGCAGGCCGGCGGCGGGAGGGCCCCCGGGAAGCCCCCCGGGAGGGCGGGGGTGCCCCCCGAGCCCGCGGCCCCGCCGCAGAGGCTGCGCACCGCCCGCGTGCTGCTGCTGGGCGACGATCGCATCCTGGGCCGCCTGGCGCAAGCCTTCCACTCGCTCAGGTACCCGCGGCCGGGCTCGGGGGGTCGGCAGCACCGCGGGGCGCTGCCCTGCGGGCCGGGGGAGCAGCCGCGGGGGCTGGGGCTGGGGCTCGGCAGTGCCCGGGGCGGATCCCGTGCTCGGATCCCGAACGCACCCGACTGGCACCGGCGGCTCTCGGGGCCCGAGTGATGCACGTCCTCCCGTGTCCGGGGGCTCGATTAAACGAGCAGCAAACGAGGCAAGGGGAAAATCCTACGGAGAAGCTGTTTCCCATCTGGCTGTGCCCAGCTGGCTCCCCGGGTGGGGTGGGTGACAGTGGGGACAGCCCGGGAGCAGAGCTGGGTGCACAGGGACACCAGGCCCTGACAAAAACCCCTCCCCATCACCTCCCCCTGCTTTATTTGGGAGTCCGGGGCGCATCCCGGGAAAGGAGGCAGCGAGGGGGGCGGGTGGCAGAGCAGCCGCCGTGCCCTGGCACTGCCCGGCCGTGCCCCCCTCCGCCCCTGCCCGCGGGACATCTCGGATGGCGTTTCAGGAAGCGGGAGGCCCGCCGAGTGTTCCTGACGCCCAGGCTGGACCTGCAGTTCTACCACATCCCCGTGGTGCCGGGGCAGCCGCAGCCCTCGGCTGCTGCCGTGAGTGCCGGGGCTGGCAGCTGGGGAGAGCGGGGATCGGGAATTCTGTCTGTCCGGGGATGGGATCGGGAATTCCTGACTGTCCGGGAGATGGGATCAGGAATTCCTGACTGTTCGGGGATGGGGAGAGCAGGGATCGGGAATTCTGTCTGTCCGGGGAAGGGATCGGGAATTCTGTCTGTCCGGGGGATGGGATCGGGAATTCTGTCTGTCCGGGGATGGGGAGAGCAGGGATCGGGAATTCCTGTTCGTCCGGGGGATGGGATCGGGAATTCCTGACTGTCCGGGGATGGGGAGAGCAGGGATCGGGAATTCTGTCTGTCCAGGGATGGGGAGAGCAGGGATCGGGAATTCCTGACTGTCCGGGAATGGGGAGAGCAGGGATCGGGAATTCTGTCTGTCCTGGGGATGGGATCGGGAATTCCTGACTGTCCGGGGAATGGGGGAGCAGGGATCGGGAATTCTGTCTGTCCTGGGGATGGGATCTGGGACTGAGGAAAGGGGGGAGGGATGGGGAATTCCTGTCTGTCCTGGGGATGGGATCAGGAATTCCTGACTGTCCGGGGATGGGGAGAGCAGGGATGGGGAATTCTGTCTGTCCGGGGGATGGGATCGGGAATTCCTGACTGTCCAGGAATGGGGAGAGCAGGGATCGGGAATTCTGACTGTCCGGGAATGGGATCGGGAATTCCTGACTGTCCAGGAATAGGGAGAGCAGGGATCGGGAATTCTGTCTGTCCGGGGGATGGGATCGGGAATTCCTGTCTGTCCGGTAATGGGATCGGGAATTCCTGTCTGTCCGGGAATGGGGAGAGCAGGGATCGGGAATTCCTGTCTGTCCGGGGATGGGATCGGGAATTCCTGACTGTCCGGAATGGGGGAGGGATGGGAATTCCGTCCGGGGATGGGACTGTCCAGGAGATGGGATCGGGAATTCCTGTCTGTCCGGGAATGGGGAGAGCAGGGATCGCGAATTCCTGCCTGTCCGGGACATGGGATCGGGAATTCCTGACTGTCCGGACATGGGGAGAGCAGGAATCAGGAATTCCTGTCTGTCCGGGGGTTGGAATCTGGGGATGGGCAGGGACTGACTGTCCATGGATTGGGAATTCCTGTCTGTCCCTGGGATGGGCAGGGGAGTCTGTCCGGGAATGGGGAGGCAGGGATCGGGAATTCCTGAGTGTGAGCCAAGTTCCAGAGGAGCTGGATTTAGGGCTGGAAGTGGCTGGGAGGGGCTCTCCAGGATTTTCTCCTCAATACAGTCCCAGGCTGTGGCTGTGGCTGTGGCTCTGAGCTGCCTTTCCCCGCAGGAGCACGCTGGCCCCGAGGAGATGTGCGAGGTGGCCGGGTACCTGGGCAGGGCTGACCCCTGGTACGAGAGCAACATCAACACCCTGTGCCACATGATCCCCAAGCTGGCCACCATGGTAGGAGGAAAACCTCCCCATGTCCCAAAAACACCTGCAGCCCCCGGGGAGGGCTCTGTGCCCTGCAGGGCTCTCATCCCCAGAGATTAACCCTGCAAACCCTCCCCAGGCCTGCAGGGCTCTCCATCCCCAGAGATTAACCCTGCAAACCCTCCCCAGGCCCTGCAGGGCTCTCCATCCCCAGAGATTACCCTCCAAACCCTCCCCAGGCCTGCAGGGCTCTCCATCCCCAGGCATTTCCCTGCAAACCCTCCCCAGGCCTGCAGGGCTCTCATCCCCAGAGATTAACCCTGCAAACCCTCCCCAGGCCTGCAGGGCTCTCATCCCCAGAGAGATTAACCCTCCAAACCCTCCCCAGGCCCTGCAGGGCTCTGCATCCCCCATCCCCAAAGACATTTCTATCCCCAAACCCTCCCCAGGCCTGCAGGGCTCTCCATCCCCAGAGATTAACCCTGCAAACCCTCCCCAGGCCTGCAGGGCTCTCATCCCCAGAGATTAACCCTGCAAACCCTCCCCAGGCCTGCAGGGCTCTCCATCCCAGAGATTAACCCTCCAAACCCTCCCCAGGCCTGCAGGGCTCTCCATCCCCAGACATTAACCCTCCAAACCCTCCCCAGGCCTGCAGGGCTCTCCATCCCCAGAGATTTACCCTCCAAACCCTCCCCAGGCCTGCAGGGCTCTCCATCCCCAGAGATTAACCCTCCAAACCCTCCCCAGGCCTGCAGGGCTCTCCATCCCCAGACATTTCCCTCCAAACCCTCCCCAGGCCTGCAGGGCTCTCCATCCCCAGAGATTAACCCTCCAAACCCTCCCCAGGCCTGCAGGGCTCTCCATCCCCAGGCATTTCCCTCCAAACCCTCCCCAGGCCCTGCAGGGCTCTCCATCCCCAGACATTCTCCAGACCTTCCCCAAGCCCTGCAGGGCTCTCCATCCCCAGTCAGACATTTCCCTCCAAACCCTCCCCAGGCCTGCAGGGCTCTCCATCCCCAGACATTTTCCTCCAAACCCTCCCCAGGACTGCAGGGCTCTCCATCCCCAGACATTTTCCAGACCTTCCCCAAGCCCTGCAGGGCTCTCCATCCCCAGGCAGACATTTCCCCTCCAAACCTGCCCCAGCAGGTGCCCGTGTCTGGCACTGCCCCAGCCCACAAAAGCCATTTGCTGTGGTGGGTTTTTTTTGACCAGGGGACAGGAAATGGCAGATTTCAAGAAAGGAAACTTGTGCTGAAATCCCCCCAGCTGCCATTTCCCGGCAGTTTGAGCCACCACTGCCAGCCCACACAGAACGGGCTGCGAGGGGGCTCAGCTCCCACTCCCTGGGAGTGGCGAGGCCAGAGGACAGCCCATCCCTCCCTCGGTGCCCAGGAAGGGGCGAGACCTCGTGGCAGGGTTTCTGAGAGGTGGCAGGGCTGAGCCAGCCTGGTGGTTTGTCCCCCCAGCCCAGCAGGGCCCTGGTGACCGACCTGTTCCTCACCGACGTCATCGCCTACTACGCCCGCATGGGCACGCAGCCCGTCTGCTTCCAGGTGCACTCTGTCAAGGTGGGTGGCACAGCTGGCACAGCCCGGGCCTCCAGCAGCCCTGCAGGGGCTGGCAGAGCTGGGCAGAGCCAGAGGGCTCTGGGGGATCCCAGCAGATCCCAGCCTGGGTTCCCATTCCCCAGCCCGGGACCATGGAGCTCAGCTCAGCAGATCCCAGCCTGGGTTCCCATTCCCCAGCCCATGACCATGGAGCTCAGCTCAGCTGATCCCAGCCTGGGTTCCCATTCCCCAGCCCATGACCTTGGAGCTCAGCTCAGCTGATCCCAGCCTGGATCCCTGTTCCCCAGCCCGTGATCCTGGAGCTCAGCTCACTGAGCCAGTGCCCCTGGCAGGGCCATTTGGGGATGTCAGCCCAGGAAAGGGAGCCTTGAAATCCCCCACAGGGCCAGGGATGTCCTGCCCTGCCGGGCTCAGGGTGCTCAGGAGCCCTGTTCCTGTGGCTCTGTGTGCTGAGCAGTGCCAGAGCCCCCTGTACCTGCAGGGCTGTGCTGAGCAGTGCCAGAGCCCCCCTGTACCTGCAGGGCTGAGCAGTGCCAGAGCCCCCTGTACCTGCAGGGGCTTTGCAGGGCTTCCTGCAGCACCCTTTGATGGATTTCCTGCCAGCTTTGCTCTGAGGCGCTATCAGAGCGAGGCCTGGCATTTGACAGGAGAGCAAAGAAGGGCTAAATTTGGGCATACAACATTAACCCTTCCCTCCCTGCTCCTCTGGCAGCCCCTCCAGGGCTGAGGCAGTGCCAGAGCCTTTTATCTGCCCTGTGGCACCTGCAGGAGGGCTGAGCTTTGGCTGGTGGAGCATGACTTCACAAATAACCCAGAGCCAGCCAGTCCCTGGAGCCCTGGGCAGGGGCCTGGGCATTTTGATCTCCAGAAATGTTCTCCCACCCCTCAGAGGTACCTGCAGGGCTGTGCTCAGGCAGGGCACGAGGGGTTTGAGACAGGCCCTGAGCTGCTCTCATGCAATGCTGGTGTGGGGCTGCTCCCTGCAGACCCTGCCCTGCTCTCCAGGTGGGGTGCTCAGCTCAGACCCCGCTCTCCAGGTGTGGGGTGCTCCCCGCAGACCCTGCCCCCTCCAGGATGGGTGCTTTGCCCTGCTCTCCAGGTTTGCTCTGACCCTGCCCTGCTCTCCAGGTGTGAGGTGCTCAGCTCAGACCCTGCCCTGCAGGTGTGGGGGGTTCCCCACAGACCCTGCCCTGCTCTCCAGGTGTGGGTGCCCTCAGACCCTGCCCTTCTCCAGGGGCATACAACAGACCCTGCCCTGCTCTCCAGGTGTGGGGTGCTCAGCTCAGACCCTGCCCTGCTCTCCAGGTGTGGGGTGCTCAGCTCAGACCCTGCCCTGCTCTCCAGGTGTGGGGTGCTCCCCTCAGACCCTGCCCTGAGCTGCTCTCCTGCCCTGCAGGTGTGGGGGGTTCCCTGCAGACCCTGCCCTGCTCTCCAGGTGTGGGGGTTCCCCACAGACCCTGCCCTGCTCTCCAGGTGTGAGGTGCTCCCTGCAGACCCTGCCCTGCCCTGCAGGTGTGGGGTGCTCAGCTCAGACCCTGCCCTGCCCTGCAGGTGTGGGTGCTCAGCTCAGACCCTGCTCTCCAGGTGTGGGGGGTTCCCTGCAGACCCTGCCCTGCTCTCCAGTGGGGTGCCAGACCCTGCCCTGTCCCTGGGGCCCCTGCAGGCCCTGCAGGTGTGGGTGCTCAGCTCAGACCCTGGGCATTGCTCCCCACAGACCCTCTCCTCCAGGTGTGGGTGTTCCCACAGACCCTGCCCACGCTCCAGGTGTGGGGTCAGACCATGCCCTCTCCAGGAGGGGGGGGACCCTGCCCTGCTCTCCAGGTGTGGGGCTGCTCCCCACAGACCCTGCCCTGCTCTCCAGGTGTGGGTGCTCAGGCAGGCTCTCCAGGTGTGGGGGGTTTGAGACCCAGGCCCTGAGGACCCCTGCCCCTGCCTGGCTGCAGGGAGCTGCCCCAGGTGTGAGCCAGGTCCCCAGAGCTGGGTGTGGGGCCAGAGTGGCTGGGACCGGATCTCCAGGACCTGCTCTGCGCGTCCTGCCCAATTCAGGGTCCGGGAAAGGAAATAATGCCCAGGGCTGGGCTGACCTGGCCACTGAGGCTGGCTCAGAGAGGAACGGCATCCCCGGAGCCCAGCAGCGGCTCGGCCTGGCCTGGGGAATGGGAGTGACTCATCCCCGAGGGCACAGTGACACCCAGTGGCAGGGGACGCTGCCCGCGGCTCGGCTGGCCAGGTGTTCTGGGGTGGAGCTCAGGAAACGGAGCCATCCCCCCAGGAACCCTGAGGGTTTCACTCCCCAGGGCTGGACAGGCTGTCCAGGCTACAAACCTCGTTTGGCACCTCGGGTGACAGAGGAGATGCCCTCGGGGCTGTTCCTCTCAGGGATGCTCCTGTCAGGAGGGATGTGTCTCCCAGGGATGTTCCTGTCAGGGATGTGGAGGAGCATCCCTGAGATGTTCATGAACATCCTCCCAGGGCTGTTTCTCTCAGGGCTGTTTCTCTCAGGGCTGTTCCTCTCAGGGCTGTTTCTCCCAGTGCTGTTCCTCCCAGGGCTGTTTCTCTCAGGGATGTCCCTCTCAGGGCTGTTTCTCTCAGGGATGTTCCTCCCAGGGATGTCTCTCTCAGGGCTGTTCCTCCCAGGGCTGTTCCTCCCAGGGATGTTTCTCCCAGGGCTGCTCCTCTCAGGGATTTTCCTCCCAGGGATGTTTGTTTCTCTCAGGGATGTGTCTCTCAGGGCTGTTTCTCTCAGGGATGTTTCTCCCAGGGCTGTTTCTCTCAGGGCTGTTCCTCCCAGGGCTGTTTCTCTCAGGGCTGTTCCTCTCAGGGATTTTCCTCCCAGGGCTGTTTCTCTCAGGGCTGTTTCTCCCAGGGCTGCTCCTCTCAGGGATGTCCCTCTCAGGGATGTGTCCGGCAGGGCTGTTTCTCTCAGGGATGTTTCTCTCAGGGATGTGTCCCTCAGGGCTGTTTCTCTCAGGGATGTTCCTCTCAGGGCTGTTCCTCCCAGGGATGTGTCTCTCAGGGCTGTCCCTCTCTTCCAGGTGCTGTTCCAGGACCCAGCCCAGGACCCAGCTGAGGACGTGTTCCTGACGGAGCTGCTGACCCAGGTGCAGGACAGCCCCTCCCACAGAGGTGAGCGTGTCCCAGCAGCCCGGACAGGGCTCCTGCCATGCCCAGGGCCCCCCTCAGCCTGCAGAGCTCCAGGCCCTGGGCAGGACTCCTCGTTCCTGGCAGGACCTTCCTGAGCACCTCCACCGGGAGACCAGGCTGATGCTGCGAGCCCAGCCAGGGTTTGCAGTCTGAGCCTCTGGCTGGCCCCAGGATGCTCAGGAGCTGGGCCTGAGCCCTGATTCAGTTGAGGAAACGAGCTGGGCTCCACAGCCAGATGTTTTCCTGGTAGAAATCCAGCTCCTCAAGCTGCCAGGGGTGGAGCAGGAGTGCTTGGAGGCTGTTCCGGCAGTGCCACCCAGCTCCTCCCTCAGTGCACTCTGGTGCCCAGTCCGGGGGATGTTTGTCACTGGGGCTGGCACACAGCCTGCACTGGGTCTGTGCCGCTGGCACAGAGCCCCAGATGCCAAGGCAGGGACGGAAGGGACAGAGTGTGACAGGAGGCCATGGGGATCCCTCTCTGCTGAGCACAGACAGGAGGGAGATCCAACCCCGCCTGGTTCCCTCCTGGCAGAGCTGAGCACGACCAAGAGGAAAAGCACCCTGGATGGGCCTGGCATGGACCTCACAGTGACCTACAGGAGGGTGAGTGGGGCTCCTGCACCCCCAGTCTCTGCCCCAGCAGGGCACACATCTCCTAGAAGGGCACTGACCCTGCCTCCTTCCTCTGGAATTGCTGTCCAGGCAGGGACAGAGGGGCTGGGGTGGACCTGTTCGCTCCCCTGTGCTTGTGACAAGCTGTGCCCAGCAGGCCAGCCCTGCCAGGGCATTGCCAGGGCATTGCCAGGGCATTGATTGGCAGAGCACTGCCAGGGCATTTCCAGGGCATTGCCAGGACACTGCCAGGGCATTGCCAAGGCACTGCCAAGGCATTGATTGCCAGGGGACTGCCAGGGCATCGATTGTCAGGGCACTGCCAGGGCATTGATTGCCAGGGCATTGATTGCCAGGGCACTGCCAGGGCATTGCCAGGGCACTGCCAGGGCACTGCCAGGGCATTGATTGCCAAGGCATTGATTGCCAGGGCATTGCCAGGGCACTGCCAGGACATTACCAGGGCATTGCCAGGGCACTGCCAGGACATTGCCAGGGCACTGCCAGGGCACTGCCAGGACATTGATTGCCAGGGCATTGATTGCCAAGGCACTGCCAGGGCACTGCCAGGGCATTGATTGCCAGGGCACTGCCAGGGCACTGCCAGGGCATTGATTGCCAGGGCACTGCCAGGACATTACCAGGGCACTGCCAAGGCACTGCCAGGACATTACCAAGGCACTGCCAGGGCACTGCCAGGGCATTGATTGCCAAGGCACTGCTAGGGCACTGCCAGGGCATTGATTGCCAGGGCACTGCCAGGGCATTGCCAGGGCATTGATTGCCAGGGCATTGATTGCCAGGGCACTGCCAAGGCACTGCCAGGACATTACCAAGGCACTGCCAGGGCACTGCCAGGGCAATGATTCCCAGGGCATTGCCAGGGCACTGCCAGGGCACTGCCAGGGCATTGCCAAGGCATTGATTGCCAAGGCACTGCCAGGACATTACCAGGGCACTGCCAGGGCATTGATTGCCAGGGCACTGCCAGGACATTACCAAGGCACTGCCAGGGCATTGATTGCCAGGGCATTGATTGCCAGGACATTACCAAGGCACTGCCAGGGCACTGCCAGGACTCCCCCCCTGCCCGCAGGTGGTGCTCAGTGAGCGGCAGAAGGAGCTGGCGCTGTCCCTGCGCTCCACGGGCCTGCTGATGAAAGCCATCCCCGCGGAGGAGGCTGCAGGTGGGTCCTTCCTGCTTCCTGGGGTTCCTGGAGCTCAGGGCAGTGAATCTGCCCATGGGCCTTGGTGCCAGCTGTGCCTGGGCTCTGGGGTGGGATCAGTGAATGGAATATCGGTGACCCCACGCTCTGGTTGGGGTTTTCTCAGTAATGACATGTCTGAGGCTCAGACAGGATTCCAGCATCTTCCCTCTGCTCCCCCTCCCTCTTCCAGCTGCCCCTTAGCACAGCCTGTGAGCTTTCCACCCTGGGCACAATCCCAAACAATTCCTGTGCCCTTGGAGCCTGCTGGAGTCCTGTGTGTCCACAGTGCACCCAAACGTGGGGCAGGGTCCCTGAGAGCTGAGCTGAGGCTGTGCCACGGCCCCAGCCCAACCCTCTGCCTCTGTCCCAGGCCTGGGCTGCCTGACTGTGACCATCACCGAAATCATCAGGACCAGCAACTTGGCAGGACGCTCGTTCTCAGTGAGTACCCATGGGATCCCCAGGGCCAGAATCCCCTCCACAGCAGGGAAAGGGGCAACCCTGTGGGGAGGAGAGGACTTTGGGGCCACCCTGTAATTATTTCCTGTGGAAAAGTCTGGATGTTTGAGCCAAAGCCCCAGATACCCTGGATGCCCTCCCTGCTGGTCAGTGCCATCCCTGCTGGTCAGTGCCATCCCTGCTGATCACTCTGATCCCTGCTGGTCACTCTGATCCCTGCTGGTCACTGCCATCCCTGCTGGTCACTCTCATCCCTGCTGGTCACTCTGATCCCTGCTGGTCACTGTCCATCCCTGCTGGTCACTCTCATCCCTGCTGGTCACTGCCATCCCTGCTGGTCACTCTGATCCCTGCTGGTCACTGCCCTCCCTGCTGGTCACTGCCCTCCCTGTGGTCAGTGCCATCCCTGCTGGTCACTCTCATCCCTGTGGTCACTCTGATCCCTGCTGGTCACTCTGATCCCTGCTGGTCACTGCCCTCCCTGCTGGTCAGTGCCATCCCTGCTGGTCACTCTCATCCCTGCTGGTCACTGATCCCTGCTGGTCACTGCCATCCCTGCTGGTCACTCTCATCCCTGCTGGTCACTCTCATCCCTGCTGGTCAGTGCCATCCCTGCTGGTCACTGCCATCCCTGCTGGTCACTGCCATCCCTGCTGGTCACTCTGATCCCTGCTGGTCACTCTGATCCCTGCTGGTCACTCTGATCCCTGCTGGTCACTCTGATCCCTGCTGGTCACTCTCATCCCTGCTGGTCACTGCCATCCCTGCTGGTCAGTGCCAGGTTCTCAATCCACACAAAGGATTCTCTTTGTGTCACATCTGAGGTTAAAGAAGAAAACCAGAGCAGTGTCATTGTTTGTCCCCATCACACCCAGCACGCAGCCCGGGGAGGGGAGGGACACCCTCACAGGCTCTCCCTGCTCTCCCCACGCAGGCTGTGGCACACAGGTTCAGAACTCGCAGCATCAAGGTCAGGAGCCCAGAGCAGAGACCCTTCACGGTGCGGCTGGACAAGGACAGCAGGAGAACCTACAGGGACGTGATCGGGTGAGAACCCTGGCTCTGCACATCTCCTGCCTCCCCTCGCTCAGGGAGCCCTGCTCCTCCTCCCTGACAAAGCCCCAGCTCCTTCCCCAGGGGCAGCAGGCACACGGGGGCTCGCCTACATTTGTGTTTTGGGAGATGGTGAGAGGAATAAATGGTTCTTTACACAAACGGTGCTGTCGTTGAGGCAGGAGAAAAGCAGGCACCTCCAGGGGCATGCAGAGCTTAGATCTCCCAAGTTATTAATTGTATCGGGATGCTGATGCCCTCTGCACTGCCTGCATCCCTCCCCGGGCTCTCCAGCAGGGGCAGGGGGGCAGAGCACCCAGCCCTGTGGGCATGGCCGGGGCTGATGTGCCTGGAGAGCTGCAGGGACATGGGATGTGCTGAGGGCTCAAGGCCCAGCCAGCACAAACTGTGAATGCCTGAGTGTCACTGAGCTCAGGAGCTCGGGTGGGTGTCAAACGCTGACTCCCAGCAGCTCATCCCTGCAGTCAGAGCCAGCTGCAGAGAGCACAAATGCAGCTGTGGCTGGCAGGGGGACAGGGGGAGGGCTGGGCTTTGCTCAGAGATCACATGGGAACACGCCCCTGTAAATGTGCTCGGTGCCCTTCCAGCCTGGAGGTGTCTCCCTGCCTCGAGCCCAGCTACTGCCTGCAGAGGACGAGGACCACGAAATCCTTCCCTGAGGAAACAGAGGATGTGGGGCTGGTGAAATACCTGCCCAAGTCTCTGCTGCTGCCCATCAACACTTTCGCAGGAGTCGTCCCGTGAAGGAGATGGGAAAAGGTGCTGTGGGTTATGATGTGGGGCCAGCACAGAGCACATGGGGAGAGAAAACGCTCTGAAAGCCACCAGTGGGGACTTTACATGGCAATGGTGGGGAGAGCAGAGGTGGATGGGCTCGGAGGGCACAGCCCTGCCCTGTGACATGTGTGACACTGTGACAATGGCCCCATGGCCCTGCCAAGGGCACAGCCCTGCTGGTGACAGTGTGACACTGTGACACTGGCCCCATGGCCCTGCCAAGGGCACAGCCCTGCCCTGTGACAGTGTGACAGTGTGACACTGGCCCCATGGCCCTGCCAAGGGCACAGCCCTGCTGGTGACAGTGTGACAGTGTGACAGTGTGACAGTGTGACAGTGTGACAGTGTGACACTGTGACGGTGTGACACTGGTCCCATGGCCCTGCCAAGGGCACAGCCCTGCCCTGTGACACTGTGACACTGTGACAATGGCCCCATGGCCCTGCCAAGGGCACAGCCCTGCCCTGTGAAAGTGTGACACTGTGACACTGGCCCCATGGCCCTGCCAAGGGCACAGCCCTGCCCTGTGACAGTGTGACACTGTGACACTGGCCCCATGGCCCTGCCAAGGGCACAGCCCTGCTGGTGACAGTGTGACAGTGTGACACTGGCCCCATGGCCCTGCCAAGGGCACAGCCCTGCCCTGTGACAGTGTGACACTGTGACACTGGCCCCATGGCCCTGCCAAGGGCACAGCCCTGCTGGTGACAGTGTGACAGTGTGACAGTGTGACAGTGTGACAGTGTGACACTGGCCCCATGGCCCTGCCAAGGGCACAGCCCTGCCCTGTGACAGTGTGACGGTGTGACACTGGTCCCATGGCCCTGCCAAGGGCACAGCCCTGCCCTGTGACAGTGTGACACTGTGACACTGGCCCCATGGCCCTGCCAAGGTCACAGCCCTGCCCTGTGACAGTGTGACACTGTGACAATGGCCCCATGGCCCTGCCAAGGGCACAGCCCTGCCCTGTGACAGTGTGACAGTGTGACACTGGCCCCATGGCCGTGCCAAGGGCACAGCCCTGCCCTGTGACAGTGTGACACTGTGACAATGGCCCCATGGCCCTGCCAAGGGCACAGCCCTGCCCTGTGACATGTGTGACAGTGTGACACTGGCCCCATGGCCCTGCCAAGGGCACAGCCCTGCCCTGTGACATGTGTGACAGTGTGACACTGCCAAGGACACAGCCCTGCCCTTTGACACAGGACACTGGGACACTGGCCCCATTGCCAAGGTCACAGCCCTCTGGTGACATTCAGGAAGGTCACAGAGGCAGGAGATCCTTTGCACAGGAGGTGGCTTTGAGCTGTGTGTCCTGGGGAGCCCAGGGCAGCTGGCAGCAGCAATGTTCCCTTTGGAGATGTCTCACAGCCCAGCAGGGCTCAGGTTTTCACCTCCCAAGCCAAACGCTGTTGGTGCTCCGCTGTGCCAGACTGGGGCAGCAAACATTTTGTCCCTGAAGGAAGCTGAGGGGCAGCAGGAACTCTCGGGCACCTCAGGAAACCCTGCAGGAGCAGCTGCTTTTGAGACTGTGTGGGCTTTAAGGGGTGGCCCCTCTGCACCCCTCTGCCCCTTTGGGGCCTCCCTGTGGGGTTTGCACACACACAGAAAAGGCTCAGAAAGCCAAAAGGCTTGGAGCTGGCTGGGGTGTGGGCTGGAGTCCAGAGTTTGTTGTGTACAGCTGTAAATGATGTAGATGGACGATAAATTATTTGTATAGGTGTCATGGATGACTTGTGCCAGAGGGTGCAATCCTTTTAGTGCCAATTGAAAGAAATTAAGACGTAGCCAAGCTGAAGCTGCCATTGGTGGTTGTTGTGTGTTTGCACGTGGCTGGGATGCTCAGGAGCTCTGCCTGAACCGAGGTTCAGTTCTTCCCTGTGCAGTGAGCCCTGAACAGATTGTGCAGAGAGCAGCGTCCCCCACCGGGGATATTCCACACACAATCCCGCTCCGTGCGGCTCCCGTCCGTGTCCCCCGCGCCCCGGCGGGCCGGGAGGAGGGCGAGCCCCGGGCGGGGCCCCTCCGAGCCCAGCGGCAACCGCGGCCGCCGCTCCCCGGCCTGTGCGGGGCGCTGGGGCCGGAGGAGCCCCGTGGCCGCTTTCAGCCCGAGCATCCCGGGACCCTGCGGGTCGGGACGCGCCGAGACATCCCCGTGCCGGTACCAGGACATTCCTGTGCCGGTACCGGGCCATTCCCGTGTCGGTACCAGGACATTCCTGTGCCGGTACCGGGCCATTCCCGTGCCAGTGCCGGGAGATTTCCGTGTCGGTACCAGGACATTCCTGTGCCGGTACCGGGCCATCCCCGTGTCGGTACCAGGACATTCCCGTGTCGATACCGGCCATCCCCGTGTCGGTACCGGACCATTCCCGTGTCGGTACCGGGCCATTCCCATACCAGTCCCGGAGCATTCCCGGTCCGGTCCCAGGCCATTCCCGTGCTTGTGCCGGGCCGTTCCCGTGCCCATTCCGGGCCATTCTGGTGCCAGTCCCAGGCCATTGCCGTGCCGGTGCCGATCCGTTCCGGTCCCGGGCCATTCCCGTGCTAGTCCCAGCCCGTTCCGGTCCCAGGCCATTCTCGTGCCGGTCCCGGGCCATTCCCGTGCTGGTCCCAGCCCGTTCCGGTCCCGGGCCATTCTCGTGCCGGTCCCGGGCCATTCCCGTGCCGGTGCCGATCCGTTCCGGTCCCGGCCCATTCCCGTGCTAGTCCCAGCCCGTTCCGGTCCCGGGCCATTCTCGTTCCGGTGCCGATCCGTTCCGGTCCCGGCCCGGCCCGCAGACGGCGCTGCGCCCCCGCCGGTGCCGGGGCGGGGCAGGTGCTGGGCCGGTGCTGGGCCGGTGCTGGCCCCGGTGCCGCAGGTGCGGCGGCTCCGCCCTGCCCGGAGCGGGGCGGGCGGGGAGCGGCGGCGCTGGCGGCGGGTGAGCCCGTGCGGCGGGGGCCATGAGCGAGCGCTGGGACGCGGGCCGGGCCCTGGCGCTGGCCGCGCTGTTCCGGGCGCTGCAGGGCGCGGGCCGGGGCTGCGCCGAGCCCTTCCTGCCGCTCTACCTGCGCCTGCTCGGGCTGCCCGCGCCGCTGCTCGGGGCGGCGGCCGGGGCCCGGCTGCTGGCGGCGCTGGCCGTGCCGCTGTGCTGCCCGCGGGGCCGCGCCGGGCGGCTCCTGCTGCTGCTGACGGCGGGCTCGGCGCTGGGCTCGGCCGGGGCCAGCCTGGCGCTCACCCTCATCCCGCCCGCGGGGGACGCGGGGCGCACGGGCTGCAGCCTGCAGCTCGGCCTGCCCGGCGCCCTGCCCGCCCCGCTGCCCTCCGTGCTCCCCTCCGCTCTGCCCGGCCCGGTGCCCGGCCCTGTGCCCGGCCCGGTGCCCACTGCAGTGCCCAGCCCGGTGCCCGGCCCGGTGCCCACTGCAGTGCCCAGCCCGGTGCCCAGCCCGGTGCCCGGCTCGGTGCCCAGCCCCAGCAGGAGCAGTGACAGAGCGCTGAACCCGAGCGCTCTGCCGCACACCGGAGCTGTGCCAGGGCGAGCGGGGACAATGGCTGCTGACGTGTTGGCAGCGAGCAGGGAGCCCGTTCTGGGCGGTTCAGCCTCCCAGGGGCTGTTGGGCACCACAGGTGTGCTTCAGGAACGCGGCAGAGAGGCTGCGGAAGGTGATCCAAAGGGAAAAGGCTCCTTGGATGGTCCCTCTGGCTGGGCAGTGAAAGGCATCGATCAGCAAACACAGGAACCAGGAGGGCCGGCATCCTACGGACCTCCCTCCCCTGCGCTCCAGGCGGAAACTCCGGGCTCTGCCGCCGCTGATCTTGCTGATAATGCTGAGGAAAGCCTAAATGCTACTGAGATTAACGAGCCAGCTTTGTTTAAAACAGTTCTTCCTGCCGTTGGAGATCCCCACGTGCCTGAAAACCTTTCAGACTCTCGAGATGCCAGCTTGAAGGCAGTGCAGATCATCTCCCAGGACAGAGAGTACCGGGTTTTTCTCATGGTCCTGGGCGCCGTGGTGCTTTGGGAGCTGCTGGCCACGTCCCTGGAATGGACCATGGATGAGAGCGTCTACGAGTACCTGGACTTTGTGGATGCCACGGACAGGCACGGGGGGCTGTGGCCGTGGGGCTGCGCGGGCGCGGCCGCCGGGGCGTGCGGCGTGTCCGTGCTGGTGGATCGCCTGCCCTGCTCCCTCGGCGGCTCCGTGCCCCGCCTGGCCGTGCACTTCCACGCCTCCGCTGCGCTGGTGCTGCTCTCCCTGACGGTCAGCGTCTCCTTTCCCAGCTCCATTCCCAGACGAGGCGCCCGCGCTCCCGGGCTGCCCAAGGCGCTGTCCCTGCTGCGGGGGCACGGCCAGGCGCTGCTCCTCGCGGGCACCCTGTTCCTCGTGGGCGCTGCCGGCTCTGCCAGCCACAACTTCCTCCCGTGGCAGCTGCAGGACCAGGGCAGCGGTGAGCTGCTCGTGGGGCTCTGGGTGGCCCTGGGGCCGCTGGCAGAGCTGGCGCTTCACCCGCTCGGGCCGCGGCTGCTGCGGGCGCTGCCGGACGGCGCGGCAGAGGCGCTGGGCCTGGGCACGCTGGCAGCGCAGCTCCTGGGCTATTCCCTGCTCCGGGTGCCCTGGGCAGCGCTGCCCGTGCAGGCTCTGTCCGGCCTCGGCAGCGGGGCCCTGCGGTGGCACCTGCAGGGGACAGTGCGGGACGTGGCCACGCCGGGCACGGAGCGCGCCCTGCTCGCCCTGCTGCGGGCGCTGGGCACGGCTGGGGCCGGCCTGGGCAGCCTCGGGGCAGGGTTTGTGGTGCAGCACCTCGGGCTGCCCGTGCTGCTCCAGGCCAGCTGCGTGGGGCTCGGGATCTGGACCCTCTTCTTCCTAATTGTCCGATCCAGGTTGCCCCGGCAGAGAAAAATTAATTATTCCCAGCTGCTGGCTGCTGATTCCAGTGAAATGAGTGACTCCGAGGAGGAGAGCGAGAAGGACTGGCTGGTAAAGGCCATGAAGGATGAGAGCTTTAACAGGAATTGGGTACAGCGGCACGGGATCAACTAGTCTGTACCTAAATCTGTGGGGTGGAGTGGGAACCTGGGGTAATGATAATGTCCAGAAATCACCATAAATTCTAAACTGCTGAATATATACAGGCTCTATCTGACAGGAGAGATTTTTATTTTAAAAAACCCTTATAAATCTTATTTTCTTACTTTATAGCATTCTAAATTTTTGTAATTTTTTCTTTTTAACTTGATTTTGCTTCCAAAATCCCAAAAGGATATTTCAGGTATACATTGGCTAAATGAATGTAACTGAGTTTTTAGTCAAAAGCCAAGTTTGGATTGTTGCTGCCAGAGCTGCTGCTGAGGCTGAGTGACACCATCAAATGGAAATTATCGGCTTGCTGACCGCACCAGAACCCTTCCGGGCTGGCTGTGGACTCTCTGCACTTTATAAAGGATGTGAATAAAAACCCGGATCATTTGTAAGAGAAGGTTTTTCCACAGACCACGCGCCGTGTCGTGCTTTGTGATTTTCGTGTTTCCTGTTGGGAACCTGCTGGGAGAGGCCCTCCAGGTGTGCTCAGAGCCCGCGGCTGGCCCGGCCCACCTGGGCCCTTCCTGCCAGGTGGCAGGGAGCGGCCTGGGCTCCCAACCAGAGCCACTTCTGCGGGCTGGGGTTTCCGGGGGCGGGATGGGACACCTGCCCTGGCTCAGGTGCATCCCGGGCAGGGCTCCTCCGGCTGCTGAGGCAGAGGCAGGGACAGCACAACCCCGGAAAGAGAAGGGGAATTTGTGCCCTTTATTAACCCTCACTAACAAAGCAACACCTGGGCACAGGTGCGCAGCAGAGAGCAGCACTCGGTCCATGCCCGAGGAGCTCCTTCACACTGAGTTATCGCAGGTTATTCCCAGCTGGATGTCACTGGTTCCCAGCCTTCCTTTTTTAACCCGCTCCTGGGTTAAACCTCCTCACCTGCCCTGCCTTCACCTCTGAGGTGCAGATCCCAGCCCCTCTCCAGGAGGTAAGTTCTGCTTCTCAGTGGAAAATCAGTGTTTTGGTGTCATCAAGAGATCTTCGGTGGGGTTTAAATGAGCCCCTTAAATGAGCCTTGGAGTCCCTTCAGGCACAGCAAAGGCTGCTGTCAGGTATTCCTCCGTCAGGAAATCGCATCATTCCCGTGCACAGGGGTGGGATTTCAGTAACACCTGCCTGAGTGGCTCACGAGCCCCGAGACAGGCAGCTGCAGAAAGCAGAGCATTTATGGAGATGCACATTTAGCGCGGCATACGCAAATGGCCTGGCAGTGTGTCACCCTGTCGCGCTGTGGGCTCGGCAGGAAGCGCTGGAGACAAGGAGAGGGCTCTGTAGGCATCGATCCCGCATTGTGTGTGCATCAATGTTTTCAGGGTAATTAGCTGCCTCTCTCCTGGCAGCGATCCTCTGTGCCAGCACGGGGCTGCGCTGGAGTGGCTCCGCAGATAGAGCTGTCCCCGTGCCGAGAATAGCTGGAACTTTTTATTGAGACGTTATCTTCTCCCAGGAATTCAAACACGAGTGGAGCAATTTTCGATGTCAAGGATTTCTCCCGGTCTTATTGTCGTGTAACAGCTGAGGAACAAAGCGTGTTAACGGGGGATCTGCCTGCAGTCAGGCTCATCCCTGCACGCAGCACATCCTGAGCCTTTGTGAGCGGCACAGAAAGAGCTGGAATGCTTTGAATTGCAGCTGCTGCTTCAGCTGCCCTCGTTAGAAACCGATTACCTGGGTGAGCCGTGCCCTTTTCGTCTGCCTCAGCACAGCAGCAGCTGCTGGATTCCAGATTCACGGGGAGAAGCCTTGCAGTGACAGGAGCCTGCCCATCCTGGAGCTGTGCCGGGGGCTGACCCCCCTGAATCTGCACCGAATGTGTTTAGTGGATTGATAATCTTTAGAAAAACACCTTATTGTGCAAGATTATCACAGTGGCATTCAGCTTTGGGCATTTCCTTAAATCCTGCCTGTCCACAGCACGAGCACATCTCCCTAAGGAGGAGCAGGGAAGGTCCCATTGAAATTCCTCAGCCTCAGAATTCCAGGACCTGGGCAAGGGAAGAAGCCCAGGCTGCTCTTGTGCATCATTTGCACTTCCCTCTGCCCCGAGGATTGCATCCAATCCAGCAGCCTCAGTGAATTGTACCCTGGCTCTGGGTGACTCTGGACTGCCTGATTTACTCCCGATAAATTGAGTGTATAAAACGCATTAAACTCCAGTTCAGCCCCCAGCAGATCTGGCTGCTCGCAGTGAAAGTCATCCTGGAGAGTGCTTGCCTGAAGAACTGATTGAAATATTTACAGGTTCATTTTCTCTGCGCTTCGGAGCGACCAGAACAAGGTGAGTCACTGCAGCCCCGCTGGCTCCAGGGCTGGGGGCGCTGATTCTTCCATCAGCTGAGAGGCAGCAGCTTCATGGCTCTCCTTCCCTGCACACCCAACACCCGAACCTGCACACCCAAACCAACCCCTGCACACCCAACACCCAAACCTGCACACCCAAACCAGCCCTTGCACACCCAACACCCAAACCTGCACACCCAAACCAGCCCTTGCACACCCAACACCCAAACCTGCACACCCAACACCCAAACCTGCACACCTAAACCCCCAAACCAGCCCCTGCACACCCGAACCAGCCCCTGCACACCCAACACCCAAACCTGCACACCCGAACCAGCCCCTGCACACCCAAACCAACCCCTGCACACCCGAACCAGCCCCTGCACACCCAACACCCAAACCTGCACACCCAAACCAGCCCCTGCACACCCAACACCCAAACCTGCACACCCAAACCCCCAAACCTGCACACCCAAACCCCCAAACCTGCACACCCAAACCAGCCCCTGCACACCTGAACCCCTGCACACCCAAACCAGCCCTTGCACACCCAAACCCCCAAACCAGCCCCTGCACACCCGAACCAGCCCCTGCACACCCGAACCAGCCCCTGCACACCCAACACCCAAACCTGCACACCTAAACCCCCAAACCAGCCCCTGCACACCCAAACCAGCCCCTGCACACCCAAACCAACCCCTGTACACCCAAACCAGCCCCTGCACATGCAAACCCCCAAACCTGCACACCCAAACCCCCAAACCTGCACATGCAAACCCCAAACCAGCCCCTGCACACCCCAACACCCAAACCAGCGCTGTCCTGTCCCTCGCTGGGAGCCGGCAGTTCCTTACAACCCCAGGGCACTCCTGAGCGATTCCCTGGAATGCTGGAGTTCCCTGTTTGTCAAGGGTCACCCTTCCAGCTCCCAGCTCGCCTCCATGGCCTCCTGGCTTTGTGCTGCTCCTGGGAGACTGCTCCTGCATTTCCAGAGCTGATGCTGCTGCATTTCCATCTTTTTTTTTTAGACAGAGACTCTTACTTTTTGCCTCGTTGTGTTTATATGCCACAGTTTCCTCAAAGGATGAAGCACAATCTCTCTGGCACATGCTCTGCTTCAAATCCTTTGGCTGGATCAAGAGTCAGGAGCTCCTCTTTGGCTGTCGGAGGTGGGAATTGCTGGATTTTGCTCAGGTTTGTGTTTCACTGGCCGGAGCTGAGGCTGCTGCGAGCAGAGCCCGTGGGCTGGTTCTGATATCCCAGACCCTCCCCGTGTCACCGTGTCCCTGCTCTCCAGCCAGTGGCACTTCCCCAAGTGTCCCTGAGCCACCTTGCCGAGCTGGGCTGTCCCTGAACCCTCGGAGCTGTGCATGGGG
This sequence comes from Emberiza elegans, assembly GCA_024865655.1. NCBI lineage: Eukaryota > Metazoa > Chordata > Aves > Passeriformes > Fringillidae > Emberiza > Emberiza elegans. Next base: position 618,160 of record JALJVW010000248.1, on the reverse strand, counting down.
ACATCAGTGTCACCCTGAGGCACGTCCTGGCCGAGAGCTGTGTCCCAGCAGAGGACTCTGTGCGTCCCCTCGCTGTGTTTTAGGGGAGGGGTGTCGCGGTGTGTCCCTGCACAGCCATCAGTCCTCAGCCAGGTGCTCTGGGGGCACAAACCCCTGTCAGAGCAGGGTTTGCCCCCACACCCAGCACTTTGCTGTGCCCAGCCCCAGGCAGTGCCCCCGGGCATTGCTGTCCTGGCCGAGACAGGAGGGAGCACCAGGGTCCTGCTGAGGCGCCCGCTGCACTCCAGCCCTCGGGGCACAGCTCAAACTCCCACTGTTGGGTGTTTCCATGGGCAAAAGTTGCTTCTGCCAGGAAACAGGGCTGCCCTGGCTCAGCGGGTTTGGGGGGCTGCTGGGTGCTGAGCCTCACCCCCGGCACCCCCGTGTCCCACCCCCGTGTCCCACCCCGTGTCCCACCCCGTGTCCCACCCCCGTGTCCCACCCCCGGCACCCCCGTGTCCCACCCCCGTGTCCCACCCCCGTGTCCCACCCCCGTGTCCCACCCCGTGTCCCCCCCCGTGTCCCATCCCCGTGTCCAACCCCGGGTCCCACCCCGTGTCCCACCCTCGTGTCCCCCCCCCGTGTCCCACCCCCGTGTCCCACCCCCGTGTCCCACCCCCGTGTCCCACCCCCGTGTCCCTCCCCGTGTCCCACCCCCCCCGTGTCCATCCCCGGTGTCCCACCCCTGTGTCCCACCCCCGTGTCCCACCCCAGTGTCCCATCCCCGTGTCCCACCCCGTGTCCCATCCCCGTGTCCCACCCCGTGCCCCACCCCCGTGTCCAACCCCCGTGTCCCACCCTGTGTTCCATCCCCGTGTCCCAACCCCTGTGTCCCACCCCTGTGTCCCACCCCGTGTCCCACCCCTGTGTCCCACCCCGTGTCCCACCCCCGTGTCCCACCCCCCAACCCCCGTGTCCCACCCCCGTGTCCCACCCCCGTGCCCCCCGGAGCCTGGGCGTCCTCAGTGCCCGGGCCCCGCTCGGTCGGTGCCGGTGCTGCGCGTTCGGGGGTGAAAGGGGCCGGGACGAGCCCCGGGGTACGGCCCGGGTGAAGCTGCGGGGGCCGGGGGCTGCAGGCGGGGGGCTCGGAGGGGAGGGAGCGGCGGGAGCGGCGGGAGCGGCGGGAGCCCCGCCCCGGCGGAGCGGAGAGAGCAGCGCGGAGGGAGAGGAGGGAGCGGAGCGGCGGGAGCGTAGGGAGGCAGCGGGCCCCGGCGGAGCGGGAGCGGCGGGAACCCGGGAGCGGGCGGTGGCAGCGGAAGAGAGCCCCGGCCGGGCGGAGAGCGGCCCGGGGAGCGGAGCACCGGGAGCAGCGGGAGCAGCGGGAGCCCCGGCCCGGCGGAGCACGGCGCGCCCGCTGCGGATGGAGGGCAGCCGCGCTTCTCCCCGCTACGGATCCATGGAATCCACCCGCTGGCCGCCGGCCGGCGCGGGGCCAGGTGAGCGCCGCGGCACCGGCACCGGCACCGCCCGAGCCCAACTTCCCCCGGCCCCGGGCTCCGGGACAATCCGGGCACCCGAGCCCCGGGAGCTGGCGGGGAACCGGCGGCTTCATGCACCAAACGGAGCCCGGCCGGGGTCCCCGAGCAGCCATCGGGAGTGGGGATGGATGGAGGGATGGATGGAGGGATGGATGGATGGATGGATGGATGGATGGATGGATGGATGGATGGATGGATGGATGGATGGATGGATGGATGGATGGATGGATGGATGGATGGATGGATGGATGGATGGATGGATGGATGGATGGATGGATGGATGGATGGATGGATGGATGGATGGATGGATGGATGGATGGATGGATGGATGGATGGATGGATGGATGGAGTGCCTGGGGGACAGTAAGGACACGGAGAAGGGGGCTGGAGGGAGGAAGGGTGGGTGCAGGGACACACCGGGGCAGCACGGTCACATCTCGCTGCGCGTGCGGCCCTGGACGCGGCTGAGAGCGGGCACAGGGGGTCTCCCTCTGTCCTTCACCGCCCGCCCCTCTCAGACCGGTTCCTGCAGCGGGACCGCGGTGAGGAGAGCGGGGATGCCAAGCGGGGGAATCGCCTTGAGCAGGGCCCTCGACCTTGGGCTGGGAGGAAGGGTCGCAGCGCTGGGCTGGGCGCAGGGAGGCGCCTGCGATGCCTCTGCTCCGCCACCCCTCCGAGCCCTCCCCTTCCCTGTCCCCCTCTGCTCCCCCTCAGCCCCTCGCACCCAGCAGGCACGGACAGGCAGCTGGAGAGGCAGGGCAGGAGGGATCACCAGCTCCGGCATCCTGCTGGGTGCTGCCTGGGGGCTGTGAGGTGCCCGTGAGGCTGCTCAGCTCCCGGGGAGCTGTGGGAGGTTTGGGTCCTTTCCCTTCGTGCCTTTCCTGGCAGTGTGAATCCTCCCCTACACCTCCCTCTCGGTGGGGCTCTGAGCACCTTCACCACCCCGTCCTCTGCTCTGGGTACAGGCAGGACGTCCCCCACGGGTGCCTGTGGGCAGGGCTGTGGTGGCTGATTCTGCTGGTGCGGAGCAGTTCTGTGAGCTCCCCGCTCCTGGGCACCTCGGGGTGGGTGAGATCCTTGGCATGGGTAAGAACGTGGCAGCAATCCCTGTCTGCTGTCCCAATGCTGCTGTGCTGCTTGCTCCCCAGCAGGACAGCTCAGAGCAAGCCCATGCAGCGCTGAGGTCCTGGAGCCTCTCGTCCTGCTGGGACAGGATGAGTGTCCCTGTCCCTGCTGCTGGCAGGAGCAGGGCCTGGCTGGGACAGGCTGAGTGTCCCCTGTCCCTGCTGCTGGCAGGAGCAGGGCCTGGCTGGGACAGGCTGAGTGTCCCCTGTCCCTGCTGCAGGCAGGAGCAGGGCCTGGCTGGGACAGGCTGAGTGTCCCCTGTCCCTGCTGCTGGCAGGAGCAGAAGGAAACACACAGCTGAGCTGAGGCTTCTCGGGATGGTGCCCCCATGGAGGGCTCTGACCCCTCCTCAGGGGCTGACAATCCATTTCCCAACTTTAATTCTGAAGAGAATGGCTCGAAGCTCACCCTGCGCTGTTGGCTGTGGTGACTGATCCCAGCTTGCTGCTGGCTGGCCCAGATGCTGTCCCCAAACCATCTGGAATGGAAGTCTCTGGCTGTTACACTCCTCGTGTGCTGAGGCCCCTCCCTGGGCTGGCTGGGATGCTCGGAGCATCTCCAGATTTCTGTGCTTGGTTTGCCGGGCTGAAGAGGTGCCAGGCAGGATCCCTTTGGCTCAGACACTGGGTTTTTCTGTGTGTGGCTGTGCTGCTCTGGGAGAGCTGTGGGAGCACAGGGACCCCTGGGCAGTGTGGCCACACTTGGGGCCATCCCTGTCTGTCCCCAAAGGGAGATCTGCATGGTGGGTTTGCTCCCAGCTTTAGTGACCACCCTGCCCTGGGTGTCCCCTTCTCCATGTGCTCCCTCCCAGGGTTTGTGGGTTAATTTTCCAGCAGTTCTCTCCTGGCACTGCCCTCCCTCTGCTTCGGCCCTGAATTCAGCAGCTCCAGGCACACAAAGGTCCGGTCAGAGCCTCTTGTCCAGCACCGACTGCTTGGGGAGCAGCTCCTTGGAATTCCTGAGGGCTGCAGAGTGCCAGGGCTGCCCACAGCTCCTGGAGGCTCAGCCAAGGGCTGGCATCCTCCAGCTGAGCCCTGCGGCCCTGGCTGGGCTGTGCTGTGACCTTCCCACTGTCCCCATGCCGCCGGAGCTCCAGGGACCCCTGGGCAGGTGTGGGCACAGCTTGGGGCCATCCCAGGGTGGTCCCCAAAGGGAGAACCACGTTGTGGGCCCAGCTCCCAGCTTTCCTGCCCTGGTGGGCTCTGCCCAGGGGCTGGAATCCCATCCCAGCCTCCTGCTGCAGGTGGGGGAAAGCAGCTCAGCCCTGCCACCATCTCCCTTCCCAGCCCTGCCACCTCCTCCTGTCCCAGCCCTGTCACCTCCTCCCTTCCCAGCCCTGCCACCTCCTCCCTTCCCAGCCCTGTCACCTCCTCCTGTCCCAGCCCTGCCACCTCCTCCTGTCCCAGCCCTGTCACCTCCTCCTGTCCCAGCCCTGTCACCTCCTCCTGTCCCAGCCCTGTCACCTCCTCCCTTCCAGCCCTGTCACCTCCTCCCTTCCCAGCCCTGCCGCCTCCTCCTGTCCCAGCCTTGTCACCTCCTCCCTTCCCAGCCCTGCCGCCTCCTCCTGTCCCAGCCCTGTCACCTCCTCCTGTCCCAGCCCTGCCACCTCCTCCCTTCCAGCCCTGTCACCTCCTCCTGTCCCAGCCCTGTCACCTCCTCCTGTCCCAGCCCTGCCACCTCCTCCCTTCCCAGCCCTGTCACCTCCTCCTGTGCCAGCCCTGTCACCTCCTCCTGTGCCAGCCCTGTCACCTCCTCCTGTCCCAGCCCTGCCACCTCCTCCCTTCCAGCCCTGTCACCTCCTCCCTTCCCAGCCCTGCCTCCTCCCTTCCCAGCCCTGTCACCTCCTCCTGTCCCAGCCCTGCCACCTCCTCCTGTCCCAGCCCTGTCACCTCCTCCTGTCCCAGCCCTGTCACCTCCTCCTGTCCCAGCCCTGTCACCTCCTCCCTTCCAGCCCTGTCACCTCCTCCCCCAGCCCTGCCTGCCTCCTCCTGTCCCAGCCTTGTCACCTCCTCCCTTCCCAGCCCTGCCGCCTCCTCCTGTCCCAGCCCTGTCACCTCCTCCTGTCCCAGCCCTGCCACCTCCTCCCTTCCAGCCCTGTCACCTCCTCCTGTCCCAGCCCTGTCACCTCCTCCTGTCCCAGCCCTGCCACCTCCTCCCTTCCCAGCCCTGCCACCTCCTCCTGTCCCAGCCTTGCCACCTCCTCCCTTCCAGCCCTGTCACCTCCTCCCTTTGCCCGCCCAGCCAAGGCCGAGGATTCCCCTCTCGCAGCTGGCATGGCTGTGCCGATGCCAAATTTGGGATTCTGGAGCTGCTCCAGCCCTGGCACTGCCCCCGGGAAGTTCCTGCTGGGAACCTCAGCGCAGTGATTGTTCCAGCAGGGATCAGAACGTCCCGGGTAATTCCCCAGGCCAGGAGGGACTGTCCCTGTCCCCAGCCCTGTCCCGTGCCCCGGGGCAGGTTGGCATGTCCCTGGCGTGTCCCTGGCATGTCCCTGGTGTGTCCCTGGCGTGTCCCTGGTGTGTCCCTGGGCACGGAGGCTGCAGGAACCCCGGGTTTGTGTCTCTGTGTTTGTTGGCACAGAGGGGACACAGCAGCGCAGCTTTTGGTGCCAGCTGTGCCACCTGTCCCTCCAGCTGTGCTGGTCCCTGCACATCTGGCAGCACCTGCCACGGGCCCCTGGGGCCGTCCCCAGCTGCTCAGCTGGGTGCAGCTGCAGCAAAACCTCCCAGGCCAGAGGAGCTGTGGGGTAGCAGAGCCCCAGAATGCTCGGGATGCAGGACCTCAGCATCCCGGTCCCCTAGCAACCGCACTCTGGTCCCTTAGCAACCACACGGTGATGCTGTAGCAGGCACAGGCCGGTCCCTTGGCAACCGTCAGGAGGGGGGAAAAGGGAGAGCAGAGCCAGGCAGGAGCTGCTGGGGCTCATCCAGCCTCACCCTGACCCAACAGGAGCTGCTGGGGCTCATCCAGCCTCACCCTGCCCCAACAGGAGCTGCTGGGGGCTCATCCAGCCTCACCCTGACCCAACAGGAGCTGCTGGGGCTCATCCAATCTCACCCTGCCCCAACAGGAGCTGCTGGGGCTCATCCAATCTCACCCTGACCCAACAGGAGCTGCTGGGGCTCATCCAATCTCACCCTGACCCAACAGGAGCTGCTGGGGCTCATCCAGCCTCTCCCCTGACCCCAACAGGAGCTGCTGGGGCTCATCCAGCCTCACCCTGACCCAACAGGAGCTGCTGGGGCTCATCCAATCTCACCCTGCCCCAACAGGAGCTGCTGGGGCTCATCCAATCTCACCCTGCCCCAACAGGAGCTGCTGGGGCTCATCCAGCCTCACCCTGACCCAACAGGAGCTGCTGGGGGCTCATCCAATCTCACCCTGCCCCAACAGGAGCTGCTGGGGCTCATCCAGCCTCACCCTGCCCCTGAGCCCCAACAGGAGCTGCTGGGGGCTCATCCAGCCTCACCCTGACCCAACAGGAGCTGCTGGGGCTCATCCAATCTCACCCTGACCCAACAGGAGCTGCTGGGGCTCATCCAGCCTCACCCTGCCCCAACAGGAGCTGCTGGGGCTCATCCAATCTCACCCTGACCCAACAGGAGCTGCTGGGGCTGATCCAATCTCACCCTGCCCCAACAGGGGCTGCTGGGGGCTCATCCAGCCTCACCCTGACCCAACAGGAGCTGCTGGGGCTCATCCATCCACCCTGCAGGAGCTGCTGGGGCTCATCCCTCACCCTGACCAACAGGAGCTGCTGGGGGCTCATCCAGCCTCACCCTGCCCCCAGGAGCTGCTGGGGCTCATCCAACACCAGGAGCCCCAACAGGAGCTGCTGGGGGCTGATCCAGCCTCACCCTGCCCCAACAGGAGCTGCTGGGGCTGATCCAGCCTCACCCTGACCCAACAGGAGCTGCTGGGGCTCATCCAGCCTCACCCTGACCCAACAGGAGCTGCTGGGGCTCATCCAATCTCACCCTGCCCCAACAGGAGCTGCTGGGGCTCATCCAGCCTCACCCTGCCCCAACAGGAGCTGCTGGGGGCTCATCCAGCCTCACCCTGACCCAACAGGAGCTGCTGGGGCTCATCCAATCTCACCTTGACCCAACAGGAGCTGCTGGGGCTGATCCAATCTCACCCTGCCCCAACAGGGGCTGCTGGGGGCTCATCCAGCCTCACCCTGACCCAACAGGAGCTGCTGGGGCTCATCCAATCTCACCCTGACCCAACAGGAGCTGCTGGGGCTCATCCAGCCTCACCCTGACCCAACAGGAGCTGCTGGGGCTCATCCAATCTCACCTTGACCCAACAGGAGCTGCTGGGGCTGATCCAATCTCACCCTGCCCCAACAGGGGCTGCTGGGGGCTCATCCAGCCTCACCCTGACCCAACAGGAGCTGCTGGGGCTCATCCAGCCTCACCCTGACCCAACAGGAGCTGCTCATCCAGCCTCATCCTGCCCCTGAGCCCCAACAGGCACTGAGGGAGGAGTCACACTCTGCCATCAGCTGAGCCTGCCCTTCCTGCCCGGGGCAGGGACACAACCTCCGGGAACCCTCATGGGTTTCCAAGCCAGAAACAGCAGAAAACTGTTCCCCAAACCACTCTACACGGATCCAAACCATCAGATTTCCACAATAAACCTTTCCTGCTGGAAGTCTTGGAAGTGTGTCCCACTCTGGGAACGATTTCCTGAGCAGTGCTTTGTAATGGGGGGAGGACAGAGAGCGCGGAGTGTTTGCTTCTGTGTGTTGGGGTTTGTCTCCTCCTGCCCTGTAACCCCCAGCACTGGCCTGGCTCCTGCTTGGAATGGCCAGAGCACAGACCTGGGCATCTCCCAGCATCCCTGACTGGGCAATCCTGCTCCTGGAGCAGCTGCACCTTCTGTGCTTTCCCCTGTTCCTGGAGCAGCTCCACCTTCTCTGCCTTCCCCTGTTCCTGGAGCAGCTGCACCTTCTCTGCTTTCCCCTGCTCCTGGAGCAGCTGCATTTTCTGTGCTTTCCCCATTCCTGTAGCAGCTGTATTTTCTGTGCCTTCCCCTCTTGCCGTATTTTTCCCTTGTTCCTGGAGCATCAGCTCCGTTCCTGGAGCATCTGTATTTTCTGTGCCTTCCCCTGTTCCTGGAGCAGCTGTACTTTCTCTGCTTTCCCCTCTTCCTGGAGCAGCTGTATTTTCTGTGCTTTCCCCATTCCTTCATCCTTTCTCTGCTTTCCCCTTCCTGTAGGAGCAGTCCCAGGGGTTCCTGCATGGGAGGAAGGCCTTGGGAAGGCAAAGGGGAGCTCAGAGTGGAGCTGTGTCCTGTGAAGGGCCAGAGGAGGCAGACCCAGGCCTGCAGGAGTGTTTGGAATGTTGTTTGGAATGTTGTCCCCCAGCCCGGCTCTGTCCCTGTCCCCAGCAGCCCCGGGAACGTGGGGTTGGCTGGGATGCGGTGGAGGAGCTGCTGCTGGCCCTGGTGACAGGCTCAGGTGACAGGCTCAGAGCCGTGCCTGAGCCAGCCCGGGCTGGGGACTGGCCTCAGCAAATCCTCAGCTGTTCCCCACACCGGGCTGGGAGCCCCTGTGGGATCCAGAGGCAATCCATGGGCCGGGCAGGAGCAAGAGTGGGATTCGTGTGTGAGTCACAGCGGGGGAGGCAGAGCTGCGGGTCAGAGCCATGGCTGCAGGTGGACGGGCTTGCATCCCGTCCATCCTCCCGAACGCAAATTACAGCCCCTTTATGCCACATTTTGCCGTGAAGCTCCTGCCTCACACCGGGAGCAGCTGAGCCCCCCTTCCCTGCCTCAGTTTCCCCAGGTGGGGGCTGCGTGTGCGCTCAGCCCTGCAGAGGGTGGGGGAGCTGAACGGGGGGCTCGCCCCAGTGGCCGGGGAGGATGGGGGTGTTCGGGCATCCTGAGATGAGGGGGAGCAGCAGCAGGAGCAGCAGGAATTCCCCCCGTGGCTCTCAGCCCTGAGCTCTGTGTGCTGGGGTTCGCTCCTGGTCATGCAGCAGGAGGGCGCAGGGCAGGCTCAGCTCTCTGTGCTGGCCGTGATGGAGCTCTCTGCGCCTCCGGAAAGGAAAGGGGCATTGCTGCCCTCCCACCCTGCAGTTTGCAGCTCCCCGGGCTGCTGCTGCTCGGGGGAATGTGGGGCTCTGTCCCAGCACGGACCAGGGGAGGCTCTGCTGCTGCTGCTGCTGCTGCTGCTGCTGCTGCTGCTCCCGAGGCTGCCCCCAGGGAATGTGGGGCTCTGTCCCAGCACGGACCAGGGGAGGCTCTGCTGCTGCTGCTGCTGCTGCTCCCGAGGCTGCCCCCAGGGAATGTGGGGCCCTGTCCCAGCACGGACCAGGGAGGCTCTGCTGCTGCTGCTGCTGCTGCTGCTGCTGCTCCCGAGGCTGCCCCCAGGGCCCCGCTGCTCTCCGGCTGCCTCAGGTGGCTCCTGTTCCTTCTGCAGAGGACGAGATCGTGTCCATGGCCGACTCCACCACCACCATGGATGACATCGAGGGGGAGCTCTTCAGGATCGAGCGGATCCGCGAGATCCTGGTGCGCCGGGAGTCGGAGCTGCGCTACATGTGAGTGTCTGTCCATCTGTGCTGTGTGTCTGTCCCTGTGTGCTGTGTGTCTGTCCCTCTGTGCTGTGTGTCTGTCCCTGTGTGCTACATGTGAGTGTCTGTCCATCTGTGCTGTGTGTCTGTCCCTCTGTCCCTGTGTGCTGTGTGTCTGTCCATCTGTGTGCTGTGTGTCTGTCCATCTGTGTGCTGTGTGTCTGTCCATCTGTGCTGTGTGTCTGTCCCTGTGTGTGCTGTGTGTCTGTCCATCTGTGCTGTGTGTCTGTCCCTCTGTGCTGTGTCTGTCCTTCTGTGTGCTGTGTGTCTGTCCCTGTGTGCTGTGTGTCTGTCCCTCTGTGCTGTGTGTCTGTCCCTGTGTCCCTCTGTGTGTCTGTCCCTCTGTGTGTGCTGTGTCTGTCCCTGTGTGCTACATGTGAGTGTCTGTCCCTGTGTGCCCTGTGTGTGTCCCTGTGTGCTGTGTGTCTGTCCCTGTGTGTGCTGTGTGTCTGTCCCTCTGTGCTGTGTGTCTGTCCCTGTGTGTGTCTGTCCCTCTGTTCTGTGTGTCTGTCCCTCTGTGCTGTGTGTCTGTCCCTGTGTGCTGTGTGTCTGTCCCTCTGTGTGCTGTGTGTCTGTCCCTGTGTGCTGTGTGTCTGTCCCTCTGTGCTGTGTGTCTGTCCCTCTGTTCTGTGTGTCTGTCCCTCTGTGCTGTGTGTCTGTCCCTCTGTGCTGTGTGTCTGTCCCTCTGTCCCTGTGTGTCTGTCCATCTGTGCTGTGTGTCTGTCCCTGTGTGCTGTGTGTCTGTCCTTCTGTGTGCTGTGTGTCTGTCCCTCTGTGCCCTGTGTCTGTCCCTCTGTGCTGTGTGTCTGTCCCTCTGTGCTGTGTCCGTCCCTCTGTCCCTGTGTGTCTGTCCCTCTGTGCCCTGTGTCTGTCCCTCTGTGCTGTGTCCGTCCCTCTGACCCTGTGTGTCTGTCCCTGTGTGCTGTGTGTCTGTCCATCTGTGCCCTGTGTCTGTCCCTGTGTGCCCTGTGTCTGTCCCTGTGTGCCCTGTGTCTGTCCCTCTGTCCCTGTGTGTCTGTCCATCTGTTCTGTCTGTCTGTCCATCTGTGCCCTGTGTCTGTCTCTCTGTGCTGTGTCTGTCCCTCTGTCCCTGTGTGTGCTGTGTGTCTGTCCCTGTGTGCCCTGTGTCTGTCCCTGTGTGCTGTGTCTGTCCCTCTGTGTGCTGTGTGTCTGTCCCTGTGTGCTGTGTCTGTCCCTCTGTCCCTGTGTGCCCTGTGTCTGTCCCTCTGTGCTGTGTCCGTCCATCTGTCCCTGTGTGTCTGTCCCTGTGTGCGCTGTGTCTGTCCCTCTGTGCTGTGTCCGTCCCTCTGTCCCTCTGCACTACACGTGAGTGCCTGCTCAGTCTGGCGAGGGGAAGCTTTGAGCTGCTTTGGGGCTCGGATTTGGAGCCCCTTTGGGGCACAGCTGCCCCTGAACTCGAGTTTGAAAAGGAGTTTTGGAAACCATCAGAAGTGTAGCTCCTAAAGGCTTTCCATGGCAACAGCACCTGATGCTCTCAGGCGCTGTCAAAGCTCCAGCTCTGGTGTTTCCTTAACCCTTGCTTTGGTTTCTCCCTCGGAAAGCAAAGGGAAATCTCCTGCAGAAACGTCCTGGTGGGCTCGGCTGCCACGGTGATGCCGCGGGGCTGGGACAGGCCAGGACTGCCTGGCTGGGAGCTGGGGGAGCTGGGGGAGCTCAGCCTGAGCTCTGCAGGGCCCAGGAGGGAGGCCGGGAGGGCTGAGGAGCTCCCTGGGGCGCTGCTGGAGAGGGGGAGCCCAGAGCTGGGCTCTGCAGGGCGGCCTCAGAGGGGTGCTGGGGGAGCTCAGCACATCGCTCCGGATATCCAGAGCTACCGAGAGAACCCCTGGGTGCTCGGAGGTCCTGGGATGCTGCCAAAGCTTGACTTGGACCCTTCTAGGGATGTGCCACCTGTGTGTGAGCACATGGGAGTCACTCGGGTCTGAATGGTGCAGGAATGGTGTATTTACAGGGTGAAATGTAGATTTTAGGGTTTTGGTACAGGGGGGTTATGGAGACAAGGTGGAGGGATCAGGGCCTGCCTCGTGGTTCTTCTTTCTTCTTGTTGTCATCCATTTTCTGTGGTGATGTTGGCACTTTTGGGTTGGTTCATGGTGAAGGTGCACTTGCTAACAAGGGTGAAAGGTATTGGGAATAAAAGGTAAATATGATAGATGTAGTTTGTTGTATAAAAGATGACACCGCCTCGTGGGAGGGGGAGAGTGCCTCAGACTGTCTTGCTGAACTGACCTTGTCAGGGCAGGAGAAAATTTTTTACAGATAAGATAAAATAAACAACCTTGAGACCGAGAAATGAAGAGCCCTGACTCCTTCTTCAAGCGCCGGGCTGGGAAAAGAGACTTTCCTACTTTTCTCGGGGTCACTCAGACAATCTAATGATGCCGACAGGGTGGGACACAGGGGCTGCAAGGCCCTTTCTGATCCCCAGTGGGGCAGAAGGTGATGCTCAGGGTGGGTGGGCTGCAGGGCTCAGGGAGATGGAGAACGCCCGGGGGGAGCAGCTGAACGGGGCAGGGACCCCCATAAAAAGCAGAGTTTGCTCTTGTGGGCAATGTCACATCAACCAAGCCAGCACTCCTGGGGTGTCCCTGCTCTGGGCAACAATGGGGCACCAAACACTTGTCCTTCACGGGGCAGAAGGAAAGGGCTGGGACTCTGTGGGAGCTGCAGCTCCCCTGGTCCCCGAGGCTCCCTGGGGCCAGCCAGGGACACCTGGCTCTGGTGATGCGGCCACAGCTGTCACCTGCAGGCGTGGAAGCAACCCCAGCCCCAGAGGAGCCTGTCCCTGCAACCCCTCCTAATTTTAATTGAAAAGAGAATTTATTATCTTTTATTCTCCCTATCAGTGTTTCCAGAATTAATTTCCATTTAAATGCAGCAATCATCCAGCTCTCATCTGACTGTAATTTTCATTTCAATCAGTGTGTCCCCAGCAACCTCTGCTGTCCCTGTGGTCCCCTGGTGCTCTGTACACCCTGTCTGTTACATTTCCTGTTTCTACCTTTATTTAATTCTGCAGGAAGGTGAGATAAAAAAGATCTTTTTTATGGCAGCAGCTTCCCCGTCTTTTTGGATTTTGTTCTTTGGGGATTACTTTCTGGGACCAGGAGAAACACAGCAGCCCTTGCCTGGTGGATGGGCCAGGTTTTGATAAGGCTTTGTTATCACTGAGGTGGTGAAGATTTCTGTCTGCCAACAGCCAGAACCCCCACAAAACCCTGGGGTGAAGTGGGCTGGATTTCCCACGGGAAGGCAGGAAAACGTGGGATCCCACCACAGGCACTGCCTGGGTGCTCCTCTGGGGGTTTGAGCCTCTCCTGTCCCAGCTTTCCCCCTCAGAGGTGCCGTTTGTGTCCCTGCAGGATGGACGACATCCAGCTCTGCCAGGAGATCAGCCGGCTGAAAACAGAGCTCCAGAAACTGCTGGACCTGCCAGGTGAGGCCCTGGGGGTGCTCCCCGAGGGTGCTGGGATCCCCAGGGTGCTGGGATCCCTGACAGTGCTGGGATCCCCAGGGTGCTGGGATCCCCAGGGTGATGGGATCCCTGGGAGTGATGGGATCCCTGGGGGTGCTGGGATCCCTGATGGTGCTGGGATCCCTGATGGTGCTGGGATCCCTGAGGGTGCTGGGATCCCTGATGGTGCTGGGATCCCTGATGGTGCTGGGATCCCCAGGGTGATGGGATCCCCAGGGTGCTGGGATCCCCAGAGTGATGGGATCCCTGGGGGTGCTGGGATCCCCAGAGTGCTGGGATCTCTGAAGGTTCTGGGATCCCTGACAATGCTGGGATCCCTGGGGATGCTGGGATCCCTGAGGGTGCTGGGATCCCTGGGGGTGCTGGGATCCCTGACAGTGATGGGATCTCCAGGATGCTGGGATCCCTGAGGGTGCTGGGATCCCTGGGGGTGCTGGGATCCCTGACAGTGATGGGATCTCCAGGATGCTGGGATCCCTGAGGGTGATGGGATCCCTGAGGGTGCTGGGATCCCTGACAGTGCTGGGATCCCTGACAGTGCTGGGATCCCTGACAGTGCTGGGATCTCCAGGGTGATGGGATCCCTGGGGGTGCTGGGATCCCCAGGGCGCTGCTCTCCCCATCCCAGGGCAGGTGTTACAGGGGAGATGGGCGCAGGCAGGGCCCAGCTGTGCCCAGCTGTGCTCCCAGGCACCTCCTCTGTGCCACAGTGCCACCGTGCTGGCTGTGCCCGGCAGCCACAGAGCGCACAGAGGCAGAGCCCAGGTGCTGCTCAAGATTCAGGTGCTGCTCCCCCAATAAACCTGGCTCGGTGTGTGGATGGTGGCTCGGACGGGATGGGAACATCCTGCCAGAAAAACAGAGAGCTCCTTGCTCCAGATCTCATGGGGGCTTTAATCCCAACTCCTTCCAGTCCACAAACCAAGCCTTTCCCTAAACCACAGCTCAGGGCAGAGATAAATTGTTTTTTTCTGCTACTGGAGAAATTAGCCTGGCTTTCCTTCATCTGCTTTGGGCTTTCATTTCTTGCCTTTTCAGTGCTCGCAGACTCAGCTGAGAGCAGAAATTCTGCTTTTTGTTGTCTTTATGAGTTGACTCAGAGCAGTGTGTGCTGGAAAAAGCCTGCACATGCCTGTTCTGGTGAGACAGCCCCGGCAGCCTCGGCTTTGGATAAAGACAGGAACACGTCAGTGTTGCTCAGAGCCCGGCCACAGCTCCTTTGGTGACTCAGATGTCACCGTGATGGGCTCTGCCAGCAGCGGCAACCTTGACCCTGACAGGTTCTTCCTCGTGGTTGTTAATGAACCCCAAACAGCCGCTGTTAATTAACCCAAATGGCGGTGTTAGTGAACCCCAAATACGGGTGTTAATGAACCCCAAATAGCGGTGTTAATGAACTCCAAATAGCCGGTTTAATGAAACCAAATAGCGGTGTTAATGAACCCCAAACAGCCGGTGTTAATGAACCCAAATAGCCGGTGTTAATGAACCCAAATGGCGATGTTAGTGAACCCAAATATCCGGTGTTAATGAACCCCAAACATCGGGTGTTAATGAACACCAAATAGCGGTATTAGTGAACCCCAAATAGCCGGTGTTAATGAACCCAAATAGCAGTGTTAGTGAACCCAAATAGCCGGTGTTAATGAACCCAAATAGTCGGTGTTAATGAACCCCAAATAGTCGGTGTTAATGAACCCAAATAGCGGTGTTAGTGAACCCCAAATATCCGGTGTTAATGAACCCCAAACATCGGGTGTTAATGAACACCAAATAGCGGTGTTAGTGAACCCCAAATAGCCGGTGTTAATGAACCCCAAACAGCCGGTGTTAATGACCCCAAATAGCGGTGTTAGTGAACCCCAAATAGCAGTGTTAATGAACCCCAAATAGCGGTGTTAATGAACCCAAATAGCGGTGTTAGTGAACCCCAAATAGCCGGTGTTAATGAACCCCAAACAGCCGGTGTTAATGAACCCAAATAGCCGGTGTTAATGAACCCAAATGGCGATGTTAGTGAACCCAAATATCCGGTGTTAATGAACCCCAAATAGCGGTGTTAATAATTAGTGAACCCCAAAATAAGAACCCCAAACATCCGGTGTTAATGAACACCAAATAGCCGGTGTAAATGACCCCAAATAGCGGTGTTAGTGAACCCCAAACAGCCGGTGTTAATGAACCCCAAATAGCGGTGTTAATGAACCCCAAATAGCGGTGTTAGTGAACCCCAAATAGCCGGTGTTAATGAACCCCAAATATCCGGTGTTAATGAACCCCAAATAGCGGTGTTAATGAACCCAAATGGCGGTGTTAGTGAACCCCAAATAGCCGGTGTTAATCAACCCCAAATACCGGTGTTAATGAACCCAAATAGCGGTGTTAATGAACCCCAAACATCCGGTATTAATGAACCCCAAATAGCGGTATTAGTGAACCCCAAATAGCCGGTGTTAATGAACCCCAAATATCCGGTGTTAATGAACCCCAAATAGCGGTGTTAATGAACCCAAATAGTCGGTGTTAATGAACCCCAAATAGCGGTGTTAGTGAACCCCAAATAGCAGTGTTAATGAACCCCAATTACCGGTGTAAATGACCCCAAATAGCGGTGTTAAGAACCCAAATGGGGTGCTTGGGCACAGCCCGATGCCCTGGGGGTGGCCCTGTCCCAGCCAGCAGGTGCGGGATGCTCAGAGACAGAGCCCAGGTGACTCTGCACTGGTTCAGGCGGTGGGAGAGCCCCAGGAGAGCCCAGGAGAGCCCCAAGAGAGGAGAGCCCCAGGAGAGCCCAGGGAGAGCTGTCAGCTCCAGCCGGGGTGGCTGGGATGAGATTCCTCTGGCTGAGCAGCCCGAGCCTGGATCCAGCTGCTCCTTAGGGCTGCATGCTCAAAACTGAGCAGGACTGGACTTGGCGGGTGGGATGGCTCCTGTGGGGTGTGTGAAATGTGCTCCCTGTGCTGCAGAGAACCAGAAATCCAACGAGGAGAAGCAGAGGGAAGAGGAGCTGGTGCAGCAGATCCACAAGCTGGTGGAGACGCGGGATTTCCTGGTGGATGACGTGGAGTTTGAGAGGCTCAGGTAGCCGCTGTCACCTGCTGCTCGTGCTGGGCACACTGCAATCCATCCCCTGAGCTGGGTCCGGCCTCTCCAGATCTCCTGGGGCCCTGCTGCTCCTTTCCCAGCCGTAACCGAGTTCTTTGTCACAGGGAGAGGGAAGAGGACAAGGAAATGGCCGAGTTCCTGCAGAGCAAGCTCTCCAAAAGCTGCCTCCAGAGAGCAAGTGGGTGCTGATGCATTCCTTGCCTGCCCTGACCCTCCCTGGGGTTTGTCCCTTCCCAGGCACTCTGCCTCCAAGGTTTCCCTGCCCGGGGCTGGCTCACCTGGGGGAGAGCGGCCAAGGGGCACTGGGGGTGCTGCTGGCTGAGGTCCCAGCGTGGGAGCACCTGGAATTGGAGCAGATATTGGGGACCCACTTCCCTCCTGGCATCTCCCACATGGCCCACGAGAACAGGGCTGGGGGGATCTCTGGGAGCCGCCAGCCTTCATCTCCCCTTGAACACTGGCTCCACCTCGGGTGGGTGCAGGATGGACACTGCATCCTCTGATGACAGCCACCCCTTCCCTGTGCTCTGCCATCTCCCCGGGGTGCTGGGAGGCACTCCTGGCCCTGGGGACACCCGGAGCCCCCAGGGACACCCAGAGCCCCAGGGCAGTGCCCATGGGGTCAGCAGCAGCCCCAGAGCAGCTGTGAGCAGCAGCCCTGGGCTGTCCCTGTCCCTGTCCCCAGGCAGAGCAGTGGCCCTGGGCTGTGCCCTGTCCCTGTCCCCAGGCAGAGCAGCCCCGGGCTGTGCCCTGTCCCCAGGCAGAGCAGTGGCCCTGGGCTGTCCCTGTCCCCAGGCAGAGCAGTGGCCCAAGCTGTGCCCTGTCCCTGTCCCTGTCCCCCCAGGCTGCCCCCCTGTCCCTGTCCCAGGCAGGCAGTGGCCCAAGCTGTGCCCTGTCCCTGTCCCTGTCCCCAGGCAGAGCCCGGGTCCCTGTCCCTGTCCCCAGGCAGAGCAGTGGCCCCAGGCTGTGCCCTGTCCCTGTCCCCAGGCAGAGCAGTGGCCCCAGGCTGTGCCCTGTCCCTGTCCCCAGGCAGAGCAGCCCCAGGCTGTCCCTGTCCCCAGGCAGAGCAGTGGCCCAGGCTGTGCCATGTCCCTGTCCCCAGGCAGAGCAGTGGCCCTGGGCTGTCCCTGTCCCTGTCCCCAGGCAGAGCAGTGGCCCAGGCTGTGCCCTGTCCCTGTCCCTGTCCCCAGGCAGAGCAGTGGCCCCAGGCTGTCCCTGTCCCTGTCCCCAGGCAGAGCAGTGGCCCCAGGCTGTCCCTGTCCCCAGGCAGAGCAGTGGTCCCTGTCCCCAGGCAGAGCAGTGGCCCAGGCTGTCCCTGTCCCTGTCCCCAGGCTGTGCCCTGTCCCTGTCCCTGTCCCCAGGCTGTGCCCTGTCCCTGTCCCCAGGCAGAGCAGCCCCAGGCTGTGCCCTGTCCTTGTCCCCAGGCAGAGCAGTGGCCCTGGGCTGTGCCCTGTCCCTGTCCCCAGGCAGAGCAGTGGCCCCAGGCTGTGCCCTGTCCCTGTCCCTGTCCCCAGGCAGAGCTGGGTTCCTGTTCCCGCAGCTCCTGTCCCAGAGAAGAAGATGACATCGAGGGGACAGCAAACCTCGGCTCCCTACGTGACCAAGACGGGCCTGGCCCTGCTCAGGGGGTGCTGTGGCTTCACCTGCTCCATCATGTAGGGCACTGCCAGCACCTGGCACAGGACACGGCCGTGGCACGGGCACATCCTGGGGACCCGGCACGGGCAGGAGGGGCTTCCTTGGAGCTGGCCCTTCCTTGGAGCTGATCCCGTCCTGGGGCTGATCCCAGGGGCTGATCCCATCCTGGGGCTGATCCTGCCCTGGGGCTGATCCCGTCCTGGAGCTGATCCCAGGCTGGGCCTGATCCCATCCTGGAGCTGGTCCCATCCTGGGGCTGATCCCTGCCCTGGGGCTGATCCCAGCCTGGGGCTGATCCTGTCCTGGGGCTGATCCCAGCCTGGGGCTGATCCTGCCCTGGGGCTGATCCCAGCCTGGAGCTGATCCCGTCCTGGGGCTGATCCCATCCTGGGGCTGATCCCATCCTGGGGCTGATCCTGCCCTGGGGCTGATCCCAGGGGCTGATCCCGCCCTGGGGCTGATCCCAGCCTGGGGCTGATCCCAGCCTGGAGCTGATCCCAGGGGCTGATCCCAGCCTGGGGCTGATCCCGCCCTGGGGCTGATCCCACCCTGGGGCTGATCCCATCCTGGGGCTGATCCCATCCTGGGGCTGATCCCATCCTGGGGCTGATCCCGCCCTGGGGCTGATCCCATCCTGGGGCTGATCCTGCCCTGGGGCTGATCCCAGCCTGGGGCTGATCCCGCCCTGGAGCTGATCCCAGCCTGGGGCTGATCCTGCCCTGGGGCTGATCCTGCCCTGGGGCTGCTCCAGAGACTCTCCAGGGCTGCTGTGCTTGGCCCACAGGGATTTGCTTTGTTCCACACACACCACAGGCTCCTGTCTGTCCTGCCCTCAGGTCCTTACTGGGACAGCGAGTGACCCAGCCAGAGGCCAGGAGAGCCCTGGGTTCCAAACGTGCCCCTCTGGAGGCAGCCTGGGCTGGAGACAGTGCTGGAGGCTGGGCAGGCTCTGTCTGTGTGTCCCGTGAGAACGGGCAGGTTCTGTCTGTGTGTCCCCTGTGTCCCGTGAGGATGGACAGGCTCTGCCTGTGTGTCCCCTGTGGACGGACAGGCTCTGTCTGTGTGTCCCCTGAGGATGGGCTCTGTCTGTGTGTCCCCTGTGTCCCTGAGGATAGACAGGCTCTGTCTGTGTGTCCCCTGAGGATGGACAGGCTCTGTCTGTGTGTCCCCCTGAGGACAGGCTCTGTCTGTGTGTCCCCTGAGGATGGACAGGCTCTGTCTGTGTGTCCCCCTGTGTCCCTGTGGATGGACAGGCTCTGTCTGTGTGTCCCGTGTGGATGGACAGGCTCTGTCTGTGTGTCCCGTGTGGATGGACAGGCTCTGTCTGTGTGTCCCCGTGAGGACAGACAGGCTCTGTCTCTGTGTCCCCTGAGGACAGGCTCTGTCTGTGTGTCCCCTGTGGATGGACAGGCTCTGTCTGTGTGTCCCTTGTGGATGGACAGGCTCTGTCTGTGTGTCCCCCTGTGTCCCTTGTGGATGGACAGGCTCTGTCTGTGTGTCCCCTGAGGACAGGCTCTGTCTGTGTGTCCCCATGAGCATGGACAGGCTCTGTCTGTGTGTCCCCTGTGTCCCTGTGGATGGACAGGCTCTGTCTGTGTGTCCCCTGTGGATGGACAGGCTCTGTCTGTGTGTCCCCATGAGCATGGACAGGCTCTGTCTGTGTGTCCCCCCGTGTCCCTGAGGCTGCTCCCCGGGCACACAGAACTGCTGGGAGGGCTGGGAGAGGAGCCCAGCCCACGGGAGGGACACAGCTTCACGTGCCTCCACCTCATCCCCAACCAATAAATGTCTGCTGGAAGCTCTGTGGGTGTTTTCCCTCCTGGCACCGCCTCCGGAGCTGGCACAGCAGGGTGGGCAAGGGGTGTGTGCCCGGCAGGGTGGGCAGAGAGGGGCAGAAACCTGAGCCTGAGCACTCGGGCTGCACCTTGGGGGCTCCTGGAATGCCCAGAGCAGCTCCTGCTGCTGCAGCAAGAGCCCAACCCTCCCATTGCTGGCTCCAATCCACACTTCACTTTTGGTCCCCAGTGTCCTCACAGCCCCTGGGGACAGCCCTGTCCCCATCCATCCCTCACTGGGCAGGGACAGCCCTGTCCCCATCCATCCTTCACAGGGCAGAGCTGCTCCTGTCCCCATCCATCCCTCACAGGACAAGGACAGCCCTGTCCCCATCCATCCCTCACAGGACAGCCCTGTCCCCATCCATCCCTCACAGGAGGGGACAGCACTGTCCCCATCCATCCCTCACAGGGCAGGGACAGCCGTGTCCCCATCCATCCCTCACAGGACAGCCCTGTCCCCATCCATCCCTCACAGGGCAGCCCTGTCCCCATCCATCCCTCACAGGAGGGGACAGCCCTGTCCCCATCCATCCCTCACAGGACAGCCCTGTCCCCATCCATCCCTCACAGGACAGGGACAGCCCTGTCCCCATCCATCCCACAGGGACAGCCGTGTCCCCATCCATCCCTCACAGGACAGCCCTGTCCCCATCCATCCCTCACAGGGCAGCCCTGTCCCCATCCATCCCTCACAGGAGGGGACAGCCCTGTCCCCATCCATCCCTCACAGGACAGCCCTGTCCCCATCCATCCCTCACAGGACAGGGACAGCCCTGTCCCCATCCATCCCTCACAGGGACAGCCGTGTCCCCATCCATCCCTCACAGGACAGGGACAGCCCTGTCCCCATCCATCCCTCACAGGACAGCTCTGTCCCCATCCATCCCTCACAGGGCAGGGACAGCCGTGTCCCATCCATCCCTCACAGGGACAGCCGTGTCCCCATCCATCCCTCACAGGGCAGAGCTGCTCCTGTCCCCATCCATCCCTCATGGGGCAGGGACAGCCCTGTCCCCATCCATCCCTCACAGGGACAGCCATGTCCCCATCCATCCCTCACAGGGCAGGGACAGCCTTGTCCCATCCATCCCTCACAGGACAGCCCTGTCCCCATCCATCCCTCACAGGAGGGGACAGCCGTGTCCCCATCCATCCCTCACAGGACAGCCCTGTCCCCATCCATCCCTCACAGGAGGGACAGCCGTGTCCCCATCCATCCCTCACAGGACAGCCCTGTCCCCATCCATCCCTCACAGGAGGGGACAGCCGTGTCCCCATCCATCCCTCACAGGACAGCCCTGTCCCCATCCATCCCTCACAGGAGGGGACAGCCCTGTCCCCCTCCATCCCTCACAGCCCCTGGGGACAGCCCTGTCCCCATCCATCCCTCGCAGGGCAGGAACAGCCGTGTCCCCATCCATCCCTCACAGGGACAGCCCTGTCCCCATCCATCCCTCACAGGACGGGACAGCCGTGTCCCCATCCATCCCTCACAGGGACAGCCGTGTCTCCATCCATCCCTCACAGGACAGGGACAGCCCTGTCCCCATCCATCCCTCACAGGAGGGGACAGCCCTGTCCCCATCCATCCATCACGGGGCAGAGCTGCTCCTGTCCCATGAGCTCCTGCCACCACCGGGCTAATTTTTTAGCTGGGGACACTCATCTGAGGGGTTGGATGGCCCTGTCCCTCTGGAAATGTCCTGTCCCTGCCGTGCCCTGCTCTGGATGAGTCAGGAGCTGATTTTCCAGAGCAGGAGCAGCTCCTGGTGGCAGCGCCAGTGTCTGTGAGGCCTCTGGGACCCCGAGAGCCACGCAGGGCTCCCCCCTCATGTCCTCCTGGGCTGAAGTCAGGGAGGTCGCAGGAAATGAAGAGATGCCTTTAAATGAAGTCTGCACTATCTGGATGTCCCTGGGGTGGGACAGGGATGGGGTCCTGGGGTCGTGGATGCAGGAATGGGGGCAGGAGGCAGGGTCAGGCAGGAATGGGGGCAGGAGGTGGAGGGGAGCCTGTCCCTCCTGCAGGGCAGATGGTGTCCCCGAGCTAAGTGACAGGACAGGAAAGCACCAGAGCGTGCCTCTGCAGGGGAATGGAACCAAACCCTGGCCATGGCTGGGCCTGCATCCCTGCACCCTGAAACCCTGTACCCCCAAATCACTGCATCCCCAAACCCTCCACCCTGAAACCCTGTACCCCCAAACCACTGCACCCCTGCATCCCCACATCCCTGCACCCTGAAACCCTGTACCCCCAAACCACTGCATCCCTGCATCCCTGCATCCCTGCACCCTGAAACCCTGTACCCCCAAACCACTGCACCCCTGCATCCCCATATCCCTGCATCCCCACATCCCTGCATCCCTGCACCCCAAAACACTGCATCCCCAAACCCTTGCACCCCTGCACCCCCAAACCACTTCACCCCTGCACCCCCATATCCCTGCATCCTGAGACCCTGTACCCCCAAACCACTGCATCCCTGCATGCACCCTGAGACCATCCAAACCACTGCACCCCTGCATCCCTGCATCCCTGCACCCTGAAACCCTGTACCCCCAAACCACTGAACCCCTGCATCCCCATATCCCTGCATCCCCATACCCCTGCATCCCTGCACCCTGAGACCCTGTACCCCCAAACCACTGCATCCCTGCATCCCCATATCCCTGCATCCCCCATACCTCAAATGCATCCCTGCATCCTGAAACCCTGTACCCCCAAACCACTGCACCCCTGCATCCCCATATCCCTGCATCCCCATATCCCTGCATCCCCCTACCTGCATCCCCACATCCCTGCACATCCCCACATCCCTGCATCTCTGTATCCCCACATCCTTGCATTCCTGCACCCCCATATCCCTGCACCCCCACATCCCTGCACCCCAAAATCCTGTACCCCTGAACCCTGTATCCCCACATCCCTGCATCCCCCATACCTGCATCCCCACATCCCTGCACCCCAAAACCCTGTACCCCACATCCCTGCACCCTGAACCCTCTATCCCCACATCCCCATATCCCCACATGCCTGCACCCCTGTATCCCCACATCCTTGCACCCCTGTATCCCCACATCCTTGCATTCCTGTATCCCCACATCCCTGCACCCCTGTATCCCCACATCCTTGCATTCCTGCATCCCCACATGCCTGCACCCCAGTGTCTCTGCATCCCTGCACCCCTGTCCGTGCCTGACCCCCACTCTCCCCTGCTCAGAGGGACAGGTTTTCCCGGTGTCCCCACCATTCCCTGCCAGGACCCCAGGGGAAGGGGGAGCCTGTGCTGGGCCTGGGGCTCCCCTCGCCCTGGGGGAGCCATTCCTGCTGCGTGTCCCGGCCAGGATTGAGCTGTGCCCCCGTTACCATGTCCAGCTGCCGGTGGCTGTCCCCAGCTGCCACCCTGCCCTGCGGCTGCAGCCGCGCGCTGGCGGCGTGGAACAGGCCGTGGATGGCCATGGTGAGGGACCTCAGCTCCACCGCCTTCCTGGCTTGCCTGTCCTGCACCTGGGCCCAGCGATCCTCCTGGGGACACGAGACACGTCCCAGACTCGCGTCCCACGTCCCACGTCCCCTGCCTCAGCCCCAGGACCCCGCTGGAGACCCCAAATTCAGCCTCATCCGGGCTGGGAAGGACCCGGCGGGCTGGGGCTGGTCCAGCCTGGTGTGCTGGGAGCAGAGCAGAGCCAGGACCAGCCCGGTGTGCTGGGAGCAGAGCAGAGCCAGGACCAGCCCGGTGTGCTCGGAGCAGAGCAGAGCCAGGACCAGCCCGGTGTGCTCGGAGCAGAGCCAGGGGCCAGCCCAGCTGTGCTGCCACCCTGCAGTGCCCACCCTGGCACGCCCTCCCTGCCAGCCCTGCAGCGCTGACAATGTCACCTCCCTCGGTGACAAACCTGCCCCCGACCCGGGCTGTCACTGCTCCTCCTGCAGCCCCGGGATGGGATGGGATGGGATGGGATCGATGGGATGGGATGGGATGGGAATGGGGATGGGATGGGATGGGATGGATGGGATGGGATGGGATGGGATGGGATGGGATGGGCTGGGATGGGATGGGATGGGATGGGGGATGGGGGATGGGATGGGATGGGATGGGGATGGGGATGGGATGGGATGGGATTGGGGATGGGATGGGATGGGGATGGGGATGGGATGGCATGGCATGGCATGGCATGGCATGGCATGGCATGGCATGGGATCCATGGGATGGGATGGGATGGGGACAGGATGGGACAGGATGGGGCACCTCCTCCCACCCCAAATCACTGCTGGCCCTGCCACGAGCCCCTGGCTGCAGGAGGAGCCAGTCCTGCTCCCCCAGACCTGGGCACCCCTCAGCTCCCTACCCACTGCTGGATGTCACTCTGAGCCCGGTCAAAGGATTCCTTGAGCTGCACCAGGTCGTTCCTGCACTGGCGCATCTCAGCCTCCTTCTCTGCCCGGAGCTGCTGCTGCAGGCCCTTGCCCTGCTCCATCAGCTGCCGGTGCCACCACTGGGACTGCAGCAGGTCCTTGCGGGTCCGCAGCAGGGCCTTGTAGTAGCTGATGATGTCATCGATGTCACGGAACTGCAGCACAGGTCCTGGGGTCAGGGACATCCTGCCCTGCCCTGCCTGGGGTCAGGGACACCCTGTCCAGGGTCAGGGACACCCTGTCCTGTCCTGTCCTACCCTGCCTGGGATCAGTGACACCCTGTCCTGCCATCCCTGGGGTCAGGGACACCCTGTCCTGCCTTACCCCTGGGGTCAGGGACATCCTGTCCAGGGTCAGGGACACCCTGTCCTGCCTTACCTGGGGTCAGGGACATCCTGCCCTGCCCTGGGGTCAGGGACATCCTGTCCAGGGTCAGGGACACCCTGTCCTGACATCCCTGGGGTCAGGGACACCCTGTCCTGACATCCCTCCAGGGACACCCTGCCCTGCCCTCACCTGTCCTGGTTCTCCTCTCCTGACCCTGCTCATGTGGCCCACCTTGTCTGCCAGGGGGCCCCTCCCAGCCCACCTGGACTCTCTGGGTCTGGCCAGGTGCTGATTTCCCTGGCCTTGCCTCATCCCTCTGGTTCAAACCCTGAGCCGCGCCCAAGATCACCTGTGAATTCTCCACCACGTCCTCCAGGAACTTCTTGAACAGGGAGTACTTCAGCAATTTCTTGGAGAGTTTCTGGTGCTTTTTCCTCAGGGCTTCCAGTTCCCTCCTAGCCCTCAAGAGCTCACTCTCCTTTTTCAAATTCTCCTCCTTCTCTTCTTTGGCTTTCTTCAGAGCCTGGCTCCTCAGCCTTTCGTTCTCCTGGGGAGGGTTTCAGCAGCACGCACAGCCGCAGGGGGAGGAGGCGCGGGGAGGAGGAGCTGGGTCACTCAGGAGAGCCGCCAGAGAGGAGAGCCCAGCACTCGGGACCACCCCCGGCACTGCCCCTTGGGCCGGGTCAGCACCTGGGCTGGGCTGGGCTGGGCCTCCCGGAGCATCCCTCTCCCACCAGGGCACAGATCCCTGCTCCCCACGGCCTCAGGAGCCTCAGGGGCTCCGGCCAAGGCTCCTCCCAGGGCAGAGGAGGGGCAGTGTGCCAGCTGTGCCAGCTGTGCCAGCTGTGCCAGGGGTACCAGGGGTATCAGGGGTACCAGGTGTGTGACATGTTCCAGGTGTTCCAGGTGTATGAGATGTGCCACATGGGCCAGGTGTGCCAGGACTACCAAGGGTACCAGGTGTGCCATGTGTGCCAAGGGTATCAGGTGTGCTACACGTTCCAGGTGTTCCAAGGTGTGAGGTGTGCCAGGTGTGCCAGCTGTGCCAGGAGTACCAGGGGTATCAGGTGTGCCAGTTGCTCCAGGTGTATGAGGCGTGCCAGGGGTGCCAGGGGTGCCAGGAGTATGAGGTGTGCCAGGTGTGCCAGGTGTGCTACATGTTCCAGGTGTATGAGATGTGTTGGGTGCCAGGGGTGCCAGGGGTATCAGGTGTGCCAGTTGTTCCAAGTGTATGAGGCATGCCAGGGGTGCCAGGGGTTTCCAAGAGTATGAGGTGTTCCAGGTGTGCCTGGTGTATGAGGTGTATCAGGTGTGCCAGGTGTGCTACATGTTCCAGATGTATGAGATGTGCCAGGTGTGCCAGGGGTGCCAGGGGTGCCAGGGGTGCCAGGTGTATGAGGTGCTCCAGGTGTGCCAGGTGTGCTACACGTTCCAGGTGTATGAGATGTGTCGGGTGCCAGGGATGCCAGGGGTGCCAGGTGTGCCAGGGGTGCCAGGGGTGCCAGGGGTGCCAGGGGTGCCAGGAGTATGAGGTGCTCCAGGTGTGCCAGGTGTGCTACACGTTCCAGGTGTATGAGATGTGTCGGGTGCCAGGGATGCCAGGGGTGCCAGGTGTGCCAGGGGTGCCAGGGGTGCCAGGGGTGCCAGGTGTGCCGGGGTGCCAGGGTGCCAGGGGTACCTTTACAGTGGCCCCAGATGTCACCACGTGGGCTTTCAGCTGGGCCCTCCTGGCGTGCAGGTCCCTCCACTGCTCGGCGAGGGTCTCCATCCTGTCCGCGAAGGCCTGGCAGCACCAGAGCTGGGGTGAGGCGGCTGCCGCGGCCAGAGCCCCCCCTGCCACCCCGCAAAGCCCCCCGGGCACGTCCCAGCCCCCTCCCAGCCTCCTCACCTCCTCTGTCTCCTCCACAACCTTCTCCATCAGCCGCACCTCCTTCATCTTCTTCAGCACGCAGATGAAGGAGTTGGTGGAGTCCTCCTCGGCCGCCTGCAGCTCCCTGCCACGCATGTCCCCAGCTCACACGGCATCCTGGCAGGCGGCTCTGGAGCTGGGCTGCGTCCCGGGGGCGGGCAGGACCCCAGCCCCACCTCAGAACCCCCAGCCCTCCCCTGCAGGGACCGCCAGCACGGCCAGGGCAGGGCAGGGGGTGACGGGGCAGGGACAGGAGCAGGGACAGGAGCAGGGACGTGAGCAGGTGGGAGGGACAGGTAGGGGATGGGGAGGAGGTGAGGGATGGGGATGGGAGCAGGGGACAGGAGCAGGGAGCAGGGGGACAGGGAGGGATGGGAGCAGGTGAGGGATGGGAGCAGGTGAGGGGATGGGAGCAGGTGAGGGATGGGAGCAGGTGCGGGATGGGAGCAGGTGAGGGATGGGAGCAGGTGAGGGATGGGAGCAGGTGAGGGACAGGAGCAGGTGAGGGATGGGAGCAGGTGAGGGAGATGGGAGCAGGTGAGGGATGGGAGCAGGTGAGGGGATGGGGAGCAGGTGAGGATGGGGATGGGAGCAGGTGCAGGGGATGGGAGCAGAGGGATGGGGCAGGTGAGAGATGGGGATGGGAGCAGGTGAGGGATGGGAGCAGGTGAGGATGGGAGCAGGTGAGGGATGGGAGCAGGTGGAGCAGGTGGGGATGGGGAGGTGAGGGATGGGGAGCAGGTGAGGAGGGACAGGGATGGGCAGGTGAGGGATGGGGCAGGGATGGGATGGGAGCAGCAGGTGAGGGACAGGAGCAGGTGAGGGATGGGAGCAGGTGAGGGACGGGAGCAGGTGAGAGATGGGAGCAGGTGAGGGATGGGAGCAGGTGAGGGAGCAGGTGAGGGACGGGAGCAGGTGAGGGATGGGAGCAGGTGAGGGATGGGAGCAGGTGAGGGATGGGAGCAGGTGAGGGACGGGAGCAGGTGAGGGATGGGAGCAGGTGAGGGATGGGAGCAGGGATGGGAGCAGGTGAGGGATGGGAGCAGGGCGGGCAGGGAGGCGGGGTGCAGGTGAGGGATGGGAGCAGGTGAGGGATGGGGAGCAGGTGAGGGGACAGGTGAGGGATGGAGCAGGGGACAGGTGAGAGATGGGAGCAGGTGAGGGATGGGAGCAGGGACAGGAGCAGGTGAGGGATGGGAGCAGGTGAGGGATGGGAGCAGGGACAGGAGCAGGTGAGGGATGGGAGCAGGTGAGGGACAGGAGCAGGTGAGGGATGGGAGCAGGTGAGGGAAGGGAGCAGGTGAAGGACAGGAGCAGGTAAGGGGATGGGAGCAGGTGAGGGACAGGAGCAGGTGGGGGATGGGGGGGACATGGGGCAGGTGAGGGATGGGGCAGGTGGGGACAGGAGCAGGTGAGGGACGGGAGGGTGAGGGAAGGGAGCAGGTGAGGGACAGGAGCAGGTGAAGGACAGGAGCAGGTAAGGGGACGGGAGCAGGTGAGGGAGCTTGGCACGGCCGGGAAGGAGCGGTGCCGCCTGGGGGAGGCTGGAGGAGCCCTGACCTGAGCAGGGACAGGAGCCTGTCCTTGTACTGCCCCCGGTAATAGCTCAGGTCCTCGTGGGCCATGGCTGAGGCCACTGCACTGCTCCTGCTGCTGGTCCTGCTGCTGGCCCGGCCTCGGGGCAGCCCGGGGGCTGCTCTGCACCGCTCGAGCCCTGGGGCTGCTCCAGGGCACCAGGACAGGCGCTGGGGCTACTCAGTCCCAGAGAGATCCACTGGGGCTCCTGCAACCATTGTGAGAGCTCGGTGCTGCTCCGGGCACTGTGACAGCTCCAGGGGCTCCTGCACCCTTTGTGACAGCCCCAGGGGCTCCTCCCAGCACTGTGACAG
Organism: Emberiza elegans; assembly: GCA_024865655.1. NCBI lineage: Eukaryota > Metazoa > Chordata > Aves > Passeriformes > Fringillidae > Emberiza > Emberiza elegans. The sequence goes on along the minus strand of JALJVW010000248.1, from coordinate 590,327 downwards.
CCCCAGAGGCTCCTGCACCCTTTGTGACAGCCCCAGGGGCTCCTGCACCCTTTGTGACAGCCCCAGGGGCTCCTCCCAGCACTGTGACAGCCCCAGGGGCTCCTGCACCCTTTGTGACAGCTCCAGGGGCTCCTGCACCCTTTGTGACAGCTCCAGGGGCTCCTGCACCCTTTGTGACAGCTCCAGGGGCTCCTGCACCCTTTGTGACAGCCCCAGGGGCTCCTCCCAGCACTGTGACAGCTCCAGGGGCTCCTGCACCCTTTGTGACAGCCCCAGGGGCTCCTGCACCCTTTGTGACAGCTCCAGAGGCTCCTGCACCCTTTGTGACAGCTCCAGGGGCTGCTCCCAGCACTGTGACAGCCCCAGGGGCTCCTGCACCCTTTGTGACAGCCCAGGGGCTCCTGCACCCTTTGTGACAGCCCCAGGGGCTCCTCCCAGCACTGTGACGGCTCCTGTGAATCAGGCAGACTGACCACTGGCATCACGGGGACTGACCACTGTGTCCAGGACCTGGAATTTTGTCATTCCCTTCTCTTCTTCACTCGTCTTCTCTGCTTCTGCCCCTGCCCAGATTTGCCCCCCGTGCCCCGTGCTGCCCTGGGGGTCTCTCAGGGCCCTGGCAGCCCCTGCCCCAGAGCCCCAGGCCCCTTTGCCAAAGCCCAGCTGGAGCTCAGGGAGGGCTGGGCACTGCTCTGGGCCAGGCTGAGCCTTCCCGTCTGCCAATAAATTCTATGGCATTGATATAGCAACTACTAATGCTAAGATGTACTAAAAATGTACATTTATTCGAATATATAATAATATACAACAGATTATATGTGATGTAGCTTTATAGACAATGAGTAAAATATATAAAACAAAATCTATGGCATAAAAATATCTAGAGGGGCAGAGTTGCTGGCTTCCTAAAACTTTTGCTTGCTCTTTCCCAAAGCACTTCCACAAACAGAAGAAATGAGAGGTTTTTAGGGTCTCTGACATTCTCCATGATTTTAGTTTCACCCACACCTAAATGAGAACGCTGCAGCTGTTTCGGCGTTTTTCACTGAGGTTTTATGGAGCTGCTCTGATCTGCCCAGTGCCCCCCTGTGCTGGGCACCCCTCTGTGGCCAAGCTCGGGGCAGGAGGGCACTGGGGGGCACTGGGGGGCACTGGGGGGCACTGGGGTGGCACTGGGGGGGCACTGGGGGCACTGGGGGCACTGGGGGCACTGGGGGGACAATGGGGCACTGGGGGGACAATGGGGGGGGACAATGGGAGCACTGGGGGCACTGGGGGGGGTACTGGGGGTGGCACTGGGGGTGGCACTGGGGTGGCACTGGGGGACAATGGGGACAATGGGGGCACTGGGGGCACTGGGGATGGCACTGGGGGAGGGCACTGGGGGGCACTGGGGAGGGCACTGGGGGGGTGGGAGGGCACTGGGGGACAATGGGGGGTGGCACTGGGGGCACTGGGGTGGGGGCACTGGGGGACTGGGGGCACTGGGGGGCACTGGGGTGGCACTGGGGGCACTGGGGGGGGACAATGGGAGCACTGGGGACAATGAGGCACTGGGGGAAAATGGGAGCACTGGGGGGACAATGGGAGCACTGGGGAGCCCCGAGGTGGCACTGGGGGGACAATGGGAGCACTGGGGGGGACAATGGGAGCACTGGGGAGCCCTGGGGTGGCACTGGGGGGACAATGAGTGGCACTGGGGGGGACAATGGGGGAGCACTGGGGGCACTGGGGGGCACTGGGGGCTCCGGCCCCGCTGGCACCGAAGGGCTCCGAGCCCAGCCCGGCCCGGCCGGGGCTCCCGCAGCACTCGCGGGCAGCTGGGGACATCTCCTGGCCGTGGGCTGGAGCAGCGCTGCTGGAAAATCACCGCGAGCAGAGCCCGCAGCTCCCCCTGGCCGGCACCGCGCTCCGGCCCCAGGTGACTTGCCTGTGAGAAAAATAGGAAAAAAAACCACCTTTTTTGGCTAAAAGTGACTAAACCGTACTTGTTTTAAATCACAACATCTGCCTTAACCACCCTGGACACCAAAGCAGAGCCTGCCTGCTGCTCCTGGACACGTTTAATTTAATTCAATTCAATTTCATTTCATTTCATTTCATTTCATTTCATTTCATTTCATTTCATTTCATTTCATTTCATTTCATTTCATTTTCATTTCAGTCCGACTTTCCTCTTCACCCCCTCAAAACATATCCCACACTCAGATTTCCCGGTGATTAACCCTTCTGTCCAACACTGGGTCTTCTCTCCATGCCTCTCCCTGTTTCTGTGCAAGGTTCCTTACGAGTGTCAGTGGCAGCCAGGGAGTCCCCACTCCTGCCTTGGGAAGGGAGTGACACCCTGGGAATTCTGCCCCAGTGCAGCCCCTGCTCCCACAGCCTGCACGGATCCTCCCAGGGAGAACCAGGGGCAGAGCCACTGAAATTGCCATTAAATGCCCACTAAAGGGAACGGAGCTGGCCCTGCTCGAGGGGGCACACAAACAGCCCAGCCCTGCCCTGGGAATTCCAGGGGCTCCTTAATTAGGGCTGGAGGGGCAGGAGCGCTGTCCCCAGCCAGGGAGAGCCCTGCAGCAGTTGTCACTTGGGATCAGCCCTGGGAGCATTAGAGCCCAGCCCTGCAGCCCAGAAACAGCTTCAGAGCAGCTCCCACAGGATGTGGGGCTCCCCGAGTGCCGAGCAGAGCAAAGCAGCTTAATTCCAGGGCAGAGCCCCAGCCCCAGGCCCTGGGCAGCAGGCATGTGATCAGTGGTGCAGGAAGGTTAATGAAAGGAAGGGCTGCTGGCAAGAGCAGGGCCTGGGCACCGTGGGCTGTCACGTCAGGCCTGGATTAGATCTGGAAAAGCAGCACCAGCCAGGCAAGTGTCAGCGCTCAGCTCCATCAAAGGCCAGGTGCTGATTGTCCTAATGCAGGGCAAAGCTGAGCGTCAGCCCCAGGCACATTCCAGGGGGGCTCTGCCACCTCCAGGCTCCCAAAGCTGGGCCGGGATCTGCCAGGATTGCAGAGGGACCCCGAGCTGGGAACGGCAGCTGAGCCCTGCAGAGCCTGGGGGCTCCGTGCCTGGCACCAGCTCCTGCCAGGACCCGCCAGGATCCTTCCGAGATCCTGCCAGGATCCCCTGAGATCCTTCTGAGATCCTGCCAGGATCCTTCTGAGATCCTTCCGAGATCCTGCTGAGATCCTGCCAAGATCCTGCTGAGATCCTGCCAAGATCCTTCTGAGATCCTGCCAGGATCCTTCTGAGATCCTGCTGAGATCCTTCTGAGATCCTGCCAAGATCTCCCCAAGAACCTTCTGAGATCCCCCCAAGATCCTTCTGAGATCCTGCCAAGATCCTTCTGAGATCCTGCCAAGATCCTCCAAGATCCTTCTGAGATCCTGCCAAGATCCCCCCAAGATCCTTCCGAGATCCTGCCAAGATCCCCCCAAGATCCAAGATCCTGCCAAGATCCTTCCTGAGATCCTGCCATGATTCTTCTGAGATCCTGCCAAGATCCCCCCAAGATCCTTCTGAGATCCTTCTGAGATCCCCCCAAGATCCCTCCAAATTCCTTCTGAGATCCCCCCAAGATCCCTCCAAATTCCTTCTGAGATCCCCCCAAGATCCCTCCAAATTCCTTCCAAGCCCTCCCCAAGCCCCTTCCCTGCAGACCCACTCCCAGCCCAGGCTCAGGCACGAGAGCAAAGTTGGATTTCCTGGCACAAGACCCAGGCCCTGAGGTGTCTCTGCCTGCACCCCTGAAGACCAGACCCACAGGGACATTTGGGAAGGGGTGGGAATTCACCCCACAGGAGGAAATGGCAGAGTCGCTTTGCTGTCCGTAGCTGGCCACCAGCTGAGGAACAAGGCTGGGGTTTTATCATCCTTTTCATCCTCTCTCTTCTCCAGGAATTGACTCATTGTGTGCTTTAAACACGTGGAGGGAAAAAGAGAATTATTCCAAGGCTGTGCCCAGTGTGGTTTGTGTGCTATGGACACAGAGCCTGTGTGGCTCCCACCAATCCCAAAAACGTGGAGAACACTGCACTGAACTGACCCAGAACAGCACGAAGGGGACAGAGCCCAGAAAGTCACTGAGCACAGACCCCACTGCTGGCTGCCGCTGCAGGGCAGGACAAAGGAGTTCATTTCCATTTCAGAAAAATAAAAAAGAATCCAGTGGAAGCTTTGAGATAGCTCAATGGAGCAGAGTTCACAGACGGCAAGTGCTGGATTCTAATCTTACCCTACAGGGTTTTTTTTTTGTTCTATTTTAGATTTTGTGCTCTATTTTTGGCTCAGCAACAAGCAAGACATTTTTCAGCCATGTTAATTGCAAAATACTACACAAATAAAACCCTGTTTACATTGTCCCTGAAAGGCCAGCACTGCACAAAGACATTTCCCTGCATTTCAGCACTCAGCAGGCACAGGGCACGCGACTGCTCAGCCGTGGGTTTCTCAACAGGCATTTCTGTTATGGAAACACCTCTCTCCTTGTGGGAACCTTGTTTAGAGTAGAACCAAGCACTGCCAAATATTCCCCTTTACCTGTTAATGGATTAAAGGAAGCTGGAAAACACAGGGCACGGGACAAATGATTTCATGGAGAAGTCAGCCACCCCTGCAATGTTTCCATAAAACACAACCCCGGAGAGTTCCAGCCCCACAGAGGCTCCAAACAGCACCAGCCCCACGTTTCCCTGGGCTTTGGGCTCCTCGGGGGTGGCACTGATGGCAGCAGAGAACTTTGCCCTCTATAAATACAGACACATTGAGCAGCAATCTTTTTATTGCTCTGCTCTTGTTGAGGTGTCTCTGTGCAATTCTGACAGTTCCCCATGCTGAAAGCAGGAATTTAATCTGCACCTCCAAAGGCAGAGAAAATACTGCTCAAACCCCACTTATTTGGGGTTTCTGAGACCTCCCATCCAAAACCCCAGCCCCAAACCCCGCTGAGCCTCCTTCCTCCCTGCCCGGGGCACAATGACAACAATGGTGATACCGATGTTGATAACGGGGTGGGCTCTGTCCCCTGGCCCGGCCCCCGCACAGCCGGAGATGCTCCCGCGGCCATCAAACATTCATAGCCTTGGGCTGCGCTGCTCAGCCCGAGCCCCGCGGCCTCTACATATTTCATATTTCGCCATTAAAAAGGCATGAAGCGACACTTCCTTTCGCCCTGTCCCGAATTCGCTTCCATCTCCATCTCCGGAGCGGCTGCCGCGGGTGTCAGAGCCGCGGGGGCTGGCGGGAGGGGCGGCCGCTGTCCCGGGAAAGGCAAATGAGGATGAGGAGGCCCAGGGGTCCGGGGAAGGCAGAGAGCGGGGTGCGGTGTGGGGCTGGGGCTGCAGAGGGAACCAGCGGCCCGGGCACCGGGGAGAGAGCGGGGACCCCAGGGCGGGGCTGGGGCTGCAGAGGGAACCAGCGGCCCCGGGCACTGGGGAGAGAGCGGGGTGAGGTGTGGGGATCCCAAGGAGTGAGCAATCCGATTTTAAAGTCAAATAAATATCCTTTTAAAGGTCAGGATGCCTGGGTGCGCTAAGGGCAGCCGGAGCTGAGGGCAGCGCTGCCCTTGGGGGACCTGGGGCGGTGTCCCGGGAGCCTCTCCCAGCTGCTGGGCCGCTTTTCCTGCAGCCCAGAGGATCTGTCCGTGCCCTGGGAGCGCTCACTGTGCAGCTCTGCAGCGCGTTCTGGGGCCGGGGTTTTCGGTACCGAGCATTTCCCGCTCATTGTCAGCTCTGCAAAGGCTGGGGCCGGAACCGATCGGCACCAGCTGAGCTGCTCACTGTGCAGCCCTTCAGCACAGTTCTGGGGCCGGAACCGATCGGAGGAGCATTTCCCGCTCACTGTGCAGCCCTGCAGCGGGGCCTGGGGCCGGAACCGGTCGGTGCAGCCGGACCTGTTCAGGTGCAGCCCTGCAGCTGCGTTCTGGGGCCACCGATCAGAAGCATTTCCGATTTCACTGTGCAGCTAAACATCGTTCTGGGGTCAACCGATCGGAAGTGAGCATTTCCCGTTCACTGTGCAGCCCTGCAGGGCGTTCTGGGGCTGGAACCGATCGGTACCGAGCATTTCCCGCTCACTGTGCAGCTCTGGAGCGCTTTTCCTGGGGCCGGAACCGATCGGTCCGTGAGCATTTCCCGTTCACTGTGCAGCCCTGCAGCGCGTTCTGGGGCCGGAACCGATCGGTCCCGAGCATTTCCCGCTCACTGTGCAGCCCTGCAGCGCGTTCTGGGGCCGGAACCGATCGGTACCGAGCATTTCCCGCTCACTGTGCAGCTCTGCAGCGCGTTCTGGGGCCGGAACCGATCGGTACCGAGCATTTCCCGCTCACTGTGCAGCCCTGCAGCGCGTTCTGGGGCCGGAACCGATCGGTCCCGAGCATTTCCCGCTCACTGTGCAGCCCTGCAGCGCGTTCTGGGGCCGGAACCGATCGGTACCGAGCATTTCCCGCTCACTGTGCAGCTCTGCAGCGCGTTCTGGGGCCGGAACCGATCGGTACCGAGCATTTCCCGGGGCTCACTGTGCAGCTCTGCAGCGCGGGCTGGGGCCGGAATCAGCCGGAGCGGGAGCATTTCTGGGCTGGGGAGCTCTAAGCGCGTTCTGGGGCCGGGACCGTGTTCCTGCTGTTCGGGCTATCGCGGCCCACGGGCTGTTTGCAGCAGCCGCAGCCCGGCACGGACTGGGGCAGGACGGGGGAACGGGCGCGGGTTCATTCCCTGCCCGTGCTGCTGTGTTTTATCCCAACGGCTGTTTGCAGGGCCGGGGGCGCGGAACCGGGGCAGGACGGGCGGTGCGGGCGGGGACCCGGCAGGGGTGGCCGTGTTTACCCCAAATAAACTGCGGGGCTGGGGCTCCGGCCTGCACCTTAAAAGCTGCGGGCAGGTGCGGGGCAGGGCCGCCCGGCAGGGCCGGCCGAGCTGGCGAGGAGCTGGGGCACGGGGCCGGCCGAGTGCGGGGGCGCGGGACCCGCCCGTCCCCCGGGCCGGGGCCGGCGGCGGGGACCGAGCGGGGCCCGCCCGGGCCGGTGAGTGCGGGACCGAGCGGGACCCGCCCGTGCCGGGCGAGTGCGGGACCGAGCGGGACCCGCCCGTGCCGGGTGAGTGCGGGACCGAGCGGGACCCGCCCGTGCCGGGCGAGTGCGGGACCGAGCGGGACCCGCCCGTGCCGGGTGAGTGCGGGACCGAGCGGGACCCGCCCGTGCCGGGTGAGTGCGGGACTGGGTGGGAGCGCAGGGGCTGGGGCACGGCCGGGGGGCGCAGGGGCCGGGGCACCGCCGGGGGGCGCAGGGGATGGGGCACGGCCCGGGGCGCAGGGGCTGGGGCACAGCCGGGGGCGCAGGGGCTGAACCAGGCTGAGCCCGACCCGCTGCTCCTGCTGGCCTTGGGCGGGCGCCAAACTGAGCTGGAGACCGAGAGCCAGAGCCGGAGCTGGCCCGGGACCCTCCCGATGTGCCACCACGGACTGTCCCCGTGTCCCCTCGGCTCGCTGCGAATCCATCCCTGACCCCCAGCAGCCGAGCACGGGCACGGTACAAACACCCGAGGGTTAATGAGGGCGCTAATTGGCGGTGTCCCCGGCCGTGGATGAGTGCCCAGCAGAGCTCACCCACGCGGGGACAGCTCCAGCCCCGGCAGGGCTCGGCTCAGCTCTGCCCAGCCCGGGGAAACGCCGCTCCCGTGTGCCCAGCCCGGGGAAACACCGCTCCCGTGTGCCCAGCCCCGGGGAAATGCGGCTCCCGTGTGCCCAGCCCCGGGGAAATGCGGCTCCCGTGTGCCCAGCGCCGGGGAAATGCGGCTCCCGTGTGCCCAGCCCCGGGGAAACGCCGTTCCCGTGTGCCCAGCGCCGGGGAAATGCCGCTCCCGAGTGCCCAGCCCCGGGGAAATGCCGCTCCCGTGTGCCCAGCCCCGGGGAAATGCCGCTCCCGAGTGCCCAGCCCCGGGGAAATGCCGCTCCCGAGTGTCCGGGCAAATGCCGGAGCCTGTGTGCCCAGCCCCGGGCCCCTGCCTGAGTGTCTGGCAGGGCTCGGAGCCTGGGAGGGGAAAAGCCCCGGGCCCCTGCCTGAGCTCTGACCGGGGCCGGGAGCTTTGGGAGGGGGAAAAGCCCCTCAGGGTGTGAGAAGCAGCCCTGATCGGGGCCGGGAGCTTTGGGAGGGGGAAAAGCCCCTCACGGTGTGAGAAGCAGCCCTGACACCCAGCTGGGACCTGGCCCCACGCTTCTGCGGGGCCCGGAGCCGATGGCAGCGGGAGAGGGCAAAGCCCGAAACGCTTCCCTTTGCGGGGACGAACAGAGAAATGCCGGACGCGGCTGTGAGACTTCAGAGCGCCCTGAGCCGGGCTGGAGCGCCGCTGGCGGGGCGCTGAGAGCGATCAATGAAAGCTCTTTGTCCCGCAGGGGCGCCGGGCTCCTCCCCGGTCACCATCGTGGTCACGCCCGAGGCCGACAGCTGGGACATCGACACGTCCCCGGGCCGGGGCTGCGGGCCCTTCGTGGACTGGGCCAAGATGCCGGAGGCGCGGGGGCCGGCGCGGATCCCGCGGGACGTGCTGGGCCGGCCCCCGAAGGAGCTGAAGCGGCTGGCGAGGGAAGGCTGCTGGGCCGGGAGCCACGCGGGCCGGGCCCGGCTCTACCCGCGGCTCATCCAGCGCGTCTCCTGCCGCCTCGTCACCCCCGACGCGCCCGTGTACCGGGACGTGGCCGGCCGGCTCTTCGGCAAGCGCAGCGTGAGCTCGCACCCGCTGCCCGAGTTCCTGGAGGGCTGCCCCGTGCCCACCTACTGCCTCAGCCCGCACGGCGTCACGGCCCTGAGGAAGATCCTCATCTGCGTGGGCGCCCTGTTCCCCGACATCACGCACAGCCCGCTGCTGCCGGCGCTGGCGGCGCTGCTGCTGCACTACAGCGAGGACGAGGCGCAGTGCTTCGAGAGCCTCTCGCGCCTCATCGCCAGCAACGCTCCCCACGCCGCCTACATCGACCAGTCCTTCCTGGCGCACCAGGCCTCCTGCATGACCTTCGGGGACCTGGCCAGCAAGCACTGCCCCGCGGCGCACAAGCTCATCGCCGGCGCCGCCGACAACGTGCTCCAGGTCTACTCGGAGTGGCTCTCGTGGCTCTTCCCCGGGCTGCCCTTGGCCTACGCCGTGCGTGTGCTGGACGTGTTCCTGCTCGAGGGCCAGAAGGTCCTGTACCGCATCGCCCTGGCCCTGCTCAAGCAGTTCAGGCTCTCGGCGGCCCCGGCCGGGCCGCAGGGCCCCGACATCAAGGCCGAGCTGCAGGCCTTCGTCAGGAACATCGCCGAGCACGTCAGCGTGGACAAACTCCTGGAGAGAGCCTTCGGCATCCGCCTCTTCTCCCGCAAGGAGATCTGGCTGCTGCACATGGCCAACAGGAAGGCCTTGGTGGAGAGGGGCATCACCGTGGTGCAGAGGAGGTGAGGAGAGCTCTGCGCTCCCCAGCTCTGGGGCTGAGCCCCCAAAATGGGAGCACCTGTGGAGAATCCCCGGGGGAGCTTCAGGAACCTCCCACAGCCGTGGCTGTGCTGGGCCCTCGCAGCAAATGGGGGACCCTGTCAGGGGACACGGCACAGCCACAGCTGGGGACCCTGTCAGGGGACATGGCACAGCCACAGCTGGGGACCCTGTCAGGGGACATCACCCAGCTGGGGGTGCTGGCACAGAGCTCACAGTGCACAGGGCAGGGCAGAACCTGCTGCAGGGGCTGTGCCCATAAAGCAGACGCCCCCAGCCCCCTGATGTCCCTCCCCCCAGGCCGTCCTTCCACCTGGCTGTGGACATGCAGAAGTTCAGCTCCAGCACGGTCACGGCGCAGGAGATGCGCCTCGTCTGGTCCTGGCTCCCTGAGCGCTTCTCGCTCTTCCCCCCGCTGCTGCTCTTCTGCACCTCCCAGGATGGCTGCAGCCTGCAGAGGTGAAGCCTCCCCTGCCCCGGGGCCAGGCGGGCACGGGGAGCCTGGGCAGGGCTTGGTGCTGGAGGGAGGAGCAGCACAAGGGACCTGGGCACCTCTGGGGCTGCTGGGGACCCTCCTGGGCTCGATTCGGGGTCCCGAGGGTGGCTGAGGGCAGAGGGCAGAGGCTGGCCCAGGTGGGCACCGACACCTGGGCACTGCCCGGGGCACAGGGAGCCCTGTGGCTGTGCCAGGCAGGGATGTGCCCTGTGCCACCCTGTGCCAGCACGCTGTGAGCGGCCAGGGACAGCCAGCACACCCTGCCCAGGGCTCCAGCTCCCCCAGCCCACCCTTGTCCATCCCTGCAGGTTCTACACGTGCTGTGAAGGCTACGAACCCACGGTGCTGCTCATCAAAACCACCGAGGGGGAGGTGAGCGTTGCCCGGCAGGGCTGGGCCAGGGGACGGGCTGGGTGACCCCCCTGGCACTGCTGGGAGCACCCACGGGCTGTGTGCTCCCTGTCCTGCCCCGGGCCGGGTCTGTCCCAGCTCCCAGGGCAGAACAAACTGCGCCTCGGCCACCAGGACACACCAGGAGGAGAGGGCGAGGGCAGAGAGGCCACGAGTGAGGCTGATCCATCCCTGGGCTCCCTGTGCTCTCTCCCAGGTGTGTGGGGCCTTTCTCTCCTCCGACTGGGCCGAGAGGAAGAAGAGCGGAGGCACCTCGGGCTTTTTTGGGACAGGGGAGTGCTTTGTGTTCACTGTAAGTCACGGTCTGTGTCTGGCTCTGTCCCCTCATTGCTGTCCTGCCAGGACACGCCGTCCCTTCCCTGCCCCGGCCCCCCTGGAGCAGCAGCAGCGCCTTGCCCCGGGCTCACCAGGTGTGTCCCGCGCCCAGGTGCGCCCCGAGGCAGAGAGGTACGAGTGGGTGCTCATCCAGAGGCCGGAGCTGGCCAAGGCCGTGCCGCGCTCCCGGCAGCGCTCGCCTTCCCCTGCTCCCGAATCCCCGCTCGGCTCCTCCCGGGACAGCTCCAGCCCCCAGCACCTGGCCGTGCCCTCGGCGCAGGGCAGAGGCCGCCTGTCCCCATTCCTGGCCACCAGGCACTTCCTGCTGCCCTCCAAAACTGCCTCCATGTTCATGTCCGGCCCCGGACGGCATCGTTATCGGTAAGGGGGTCGGTATCGGGTAAGGGGGCCGTATTGGTAAGGGGGGTCGGTATTGGTAAGGGGGTTGGTATTGGTAAGGGGGTCGGTATTGGTAAGGGGGTCGATATCGGTGGGGGGGTCAATATCAGTAAGGGGGGTCGGTATTGGTAAGGGGTCGGTATCAGTAAGGGGTCGGTATTGGTAAGGGGGTCGATATCGGTAAGGGGGGTCAATATCAGTAAGGGGTCGGTATTGGATTGATATCAATCGGGTAATGGGGGGGATTGATAAGGGGGGTATGGGACGGCAAAATCGTTATCAGTAAGGGCATTGGTATCGGTAAGGGTCGGTATTGGTAAGGGGGTCGATATTGGTAAGGGGGTCAGTATTGGTAAGGGGGGATTGATATTGGTAAGGGGGGGAATCAAGTATCGGTAAGCGGGGGTCGGTATCGGTAAGGGAGAATTGATATCAGTATGGGGGGATCAATATTGGTAAGGGGGGATTGATATGGGGGTCGGGGGGAAATTGATATCGGTATGGGGGTCGGCATCGGTAAGGGGGATCCCTTATCAGTAAGGAGAGATCAATATCAGTAAGGGGGATTGATATTGGTAAGGGGGCTCAAGTATTGGTAAGGGGGGATTGATATTGGTAAAAGAGATCATTATCGATAAGGGGGATGGATATTGGTAAGGGGGGATCCCTATCAGTAAGGGAGGATTGATATCGGCTCCCAGGCATTCCAGTTGGGGATATCGGTAAGGAGGAAATATTGGGCAGGTGATTGGTAAAAAGAGATCATTATCGATAAGGGGGATGGATATTGATAAGGGAGGATCCCTATCAGTGAGGGGGGATCCCTATCAATAAGGGAGGATCCCTATCAGTGAGGGGGAATCCCTATCAGTGAGGGGGGGATCCCTATCAATAAGGGAGGATCCCTATCGGCTCCCAGGCATTCCGGTTGGGGATATCGGGTTAAAGTCCGGGCAGGTGAGGGCAGCTCCCGTTCCCCAGCCCGGGAGCTCCTCCCGAAAGCCCCAGGGGGACCCCAGAGCCCAGACCCTGCCTGGGTTCGCTGTTGAGGGCAGCTCCTGCTCCCCAGCCCCGGGAGCCCCAGGGGGACCCCAGAGCCCAAACCCTGCCCGGCCCGGCCCGGCCCAGCCCGCGCTGCCCTTGCAGGAGGAGGGGGAGGCCAAGCGCTGTCCCTGGACGCCGGCCTGCTGCGGGGACGCACAGAGCGCTGCGAGACCTTCGACAACCCCCCGCTGTGCCAGGAGAACTTCCAGGTGCAGCTCCTGGAGGTGTGGGGCTTCCAAAGCGCCTAGGGGCCCTGGGGACAGCCCGAGTGCCACCCACGGGCACAGGCACGGGGACCCCTCCCTGCCTGGCACCCCCGGCCGGGCTGGGGCCACCTGGGCTGGCTCCTCCAGGCCCTCCATGGCCCAGACCCCACGGGCCCCTCCATGGCCAGACCGGAGCAGAGCAGAGCAGAATGGATCAGCCAGACCGGAGCAGAGCAAACTGGATCAGACTGGAGCAGAGCAGAGCAGAATGGATCAGCCAGACCAGAGCAGAGCAGAATGGATCTGACTGGATCAGAGCAGAGCAGAATGGATCTGACTGGATCAGACTGGACCAGACTGGACCAGGTCAGCCCTCGTGGTGCTGTGGAGAGTGGCCAAGGTGGTGCCAGGACCAGGACTGTGGGCACTGCCCCTGGGGGCATTTGAGCTGCCCCTGGGGACATTCAAGGTCCCGTCCCACAGTTTAGACCCGGCCCACTCCACCCAGTCTGGCCCAGTTTGGGGTGCTGGAGGGGAGGGCAGCCAGGCTGGGGTTTGTCACACCTCCCTGGCCTGTCTGCAGCGTGGGGCTCAGCAAACAGGGACAGCACAGGCAGATTTTGTGGGAATCCTGAGGCCAGGCTCCAATGCCGAGCTCCAGAGCTCACCAGCAACGCTCTCAGATCCGCTTCCTCCAGCCCCAGCCCCAGCCCAGCAGGGCCTCTGCAGGCTCCGTGGGTATCCAGCGCTGCCCAGGACCCACCAGCACGGGCACAGACTCTCCCTGTCCCTGGCTGGAAGTGCTGCCGGGGATGGCAAAGCCCAGCCTGGGGTTTGGGGGGTGCCCGGGCTCTGCCGAGCCTTTGCCGTGCTGAAGGGGACCCTGAAAGGGATCCTTCCTTCTTGCCCCTTATTCCATTGCTGAATAAAGTTCCAAACTCTTGGGCAATTCCAAAAAAGGCCAGCACAAAGACATGGTGAGGGGAGCAGCGGGGCCGGGAGGCGGAGGGGACGTGTGATGGGGAATAAAGAGAGCTGGGGCCTGCTCCCACTTCCCTGGAGAGGGTCAGCACCCCAACCCTTCACCCTACAGCCCCACAGCCCCCCAGCCCCTCACCCTACGGCCCCACAGCACCCCAGCCCCTCACCCTGTGTCCCCACAGCCCCCCAGCCCCTCACCCTGTGTCCCCACAGCCCCCCAGCCCCTCACCCTACAGCCCCCCCACAATCCTCACCCCCAGCCCCACCAGCCCTCACCCTGTAGCCCCACAGCACCCCAACCCTTCACCCTACAGCCCCACAGCCCCCAGCCCCTCACCCTACAGCCCCATAGCCCCAGCCCCTCACCCCACGGCCCCACAGCACCCCAACCCCTCACCCTACAGCCCCATAGCAGCCCTCACCCTGTGTCCCCACAGCACCCCAGCCCCTCACCCTGTTTCCCCACAGCACCCCAACCCCTCACCCTACAGCCCCACAGCCCCCAGCCCCTCACCCTACAGCCCCACAGCCCCCCAGCCCCTCACCCTACAGCCCCATAGCACCCCAGCCCCTCACCCTACAGCCCCACAGCACCCCAACCCCTCACCCTACAGCCCCACAGCACCCCAGCCCCTCACCCTACAGCCCCACAGCACCCCAGCCCCTCACCCTGTGTCCCCATAGCACCCCAACCCCTCACCCCAGCCCCACCCCATAGCCCCCCAGCCCCCTTCACCCCAAACAGCCCCTCAGCCCCCCCAGCTTCACCCCTCACCCTACAGCCCCACAGCCCCCCAGCCCCTCACCCTACACAGCCCCTACCCCTCAGCCCCACAGCACCCCAGCCCCTCACCCTGTGTCCCCACAGCACCCCAATCCCTCACCCCACAGCCCCACAGCCCCTCACCCCTTGGCCCCACAGCCCCCCAGCCCTGCCACCCCCTGCCCATTTCCCTTGACTTTGGGCAAGTACAGAAACCCTAGGAAATTCCAGCCCCCGTGTGGTCTGGAATATGCATCAGCTCATCCCTTTGGGGCGTTTCTGCTCCTTGTCCCTCAGAGGTGTCTCAGAGCAGCACAGGGACCCCCTGGCTCACCTCTGCTCCCTGAGCTGCATCCCGGGCTCCCGCCAGCCTTGGCACAAGCAGAGCAGCCCGGGGTGGCTCTGAACAGCGGGGAGCTGATGAAGGGACAATCCCTGCCTGCAGGTCTGGGCCATCCCCTGCTCCCCCCAGAGCGAGGGACAACTGGCCACTGCCTTGTACCGCAAATGGCTACAAAAAGCACATTTTGTGACCCTCGGAGCCTGATTTCCCAGAGATTTGGGGGATGTGGATGCCCTGCTCCTCCCGGGCTTGGCAGTACCAGAAATGGCTACAAAAAGCACATTTTGTGACCCTCGGAGCTGATTTCCTGCAGATCTGGGGCTTGAGGATGCCCTGCTCCTCCGGAGGGCCGGGGTCAGCAGTTCCCACAGTGGCACACGGTGGGGGCAGCGCCGAGGGGCTGTGTGTGCTCCCCTGTGCAGTTACACTGTGACAGAAACGGCCCAAAGTGTCCCAGACACCCCTGGCCCACCCAGAACTGACTCCAGAAATGGCCCGAAGTGTCCCAACCATCCCTGGCTCACCCAGAACTGACTCCAGAACACTCCAAAGTGTCCCAGCCATCCCTGGCTCACCCAGAACTGACTCCAGAATGTTCCAAAGTGTCCCAGCCACCCCTGGCTCACCCAGAACTGACTCCAGAACACTCCAAAGTGTCCCAGCCATCCCTGGCTCACCCAGAACTGACTCCAGAACACTCCAAAGTGTCCCAGCCACCCCTGGCTCACCCAGAACTGACTCCAGAGCACTCCAAAGTGTCCCAGCCACCCCTGGCTCACCCAGAACTGACTCCAGAACGCTCCAAAGTGTCCCAGCCACCCCTGGCTCACCCAGAACTGACTCCAGAATGTTCCAAAGTGTCCCAGCCACCCCTGGCTCACCCAGAACTGACTCCAGAACACTCCAAAGTGTCCCAGCCACCCCTGGCTCACCCAGAACTGACTCCAGAATGTTCCAAAGTGTCCCAGCCATCCCTGGCTCACCCAGAACTGACTCCAGAATGTTCCAAAGTGTCCCAGCCATCCCTGGCTCACCCAGAACTGACTCCAGAATGTTCCAAAGTGTCCCAGCCACCCCTGGCTCACCCAGAACTGACTCCAGAACACTCCAAAGTGTCCCAGCCATCCCTGGCTCACCCAGAACTGACTCCAGAACGCTCCAAAGTGTCCCAGCCATCCCTGGCTCACCCAGAACTGACTCCAGAACACTCCAAAGTGTCCCAGCCACCCCTGGCTCACCCAGAACTGACTCCAGAATGTTCCAAAGTGTCCCAGCCACCCCTGGCTCACCCAGAACTGACTCCAGAACACTCCAAAGTGTCCCAGCCACCCCTGGCTCACCCAGAACTGACTCCAGAACGTTCCAAAGTGTCCCAGCCACCCCTGGCTCACCCAGAACTGACTCCAGAACACTCCAAAGTGTCCCAGCCATCCCTGGCTCACCCAGAACTGACTCCAGAATGTTCCAAAGTGTCCCAGCCACCCCTGGCTCACCCAGAACTGACTCCAGGCCCAAAGTGTCCCAGCCACCCCTGGCTCACCCAGAACTGACTCCAGAACACCCAAAGTGTCCCAGCCATCACCCAGAACCTGGCAAAGTGTCCCAGCCACCCCTGGCTCCCCAGAACTGACTCCAGAACGCTCCAAAGTGTCCCAGCCACCCCTGGCTCACCCAGAACTGACTCCAGAACACTCCAAAGTGTCCCAGCCATCCCTGGCTCACCCAGAACTGACTCCAGAACACTCCAAAGTGTCCCAGCCACCCCTGGCTCACCCAGAACTGACTCCAGAACGTTCCAAAGTGTCCCAGACACCCCTGGCTCACCCAGAACTGACTCCAGAATGTTCCAGTGAACACCCCTGGCTCACCCAGAACTGACCCAGCCAAGTGTCCCAGCCACCCCTGGCCCAGAACTGACTCCAGAATGTTCCAGAACCCCTGGCTCACCCAGAAGTGACCCCAGAACAGCCAGTGTCCCTGGCTCACCCAGAACTGACTCCAGAACACTCCAAAGTGTCCCAGCCATCCCTGGCTCACCCAGAACTGACTCCAGAACGTTCCAAAGTGTCCCAGACACCCCTGGCTCACCCAGAACTGACTCCCACGGGGCTGTCTCGGGAGAGGAATGTCCACTGATGGTTTGGGGTGAAGGAGAAGAGGAGATGCGTGGGGTGGGAGTGACAGGCCGTGCCCCCAGCCTCCTCCTCCTGCTGCTGCCCACAGCAGACACTTCTGTTCAGAGCCAGGATTCTGGAGCACACAAACGCTCACCTTTCCCTCCTTCTCCTCTCCCTCCTTCCGCCCTGCCCTCTTCCCTCGCTCTCACCAAATGCAGCTTCCAGAGCCTTGAAATGGGAAATCCAGGGGCTCCTCCTGTCCTTGCAGCTGGGGAGAAGTCCCGGTGCGTTTTTATCTCCCTCCACTGCCAGCTCCATTTGCATCCTTCCCATTTCCCTCTCCCAGCGCCGTGCAGTGATCCCCCTCCCACCCACCTGCTGCACACACACACAATTCCTTGTCCCTGCACTGCCACCAGCTCCTTGTTTATCCATGTTTAATACACACACAATTCCTTGTCACTGCACTGCCACCAGCTCCTTGTTTATCCATGTTTAATACACACACAATTCCTTGTCCCTGCACTGCCACCAGCTCCTTGTGGATCCATGTTTAATACACACACAATTCCTTGTCACTGCACTGCCACCAGCTCCTTGTTTATCCATGTTTAATACACACACAATTCCTTGTCCCTGCACTGCCACCAGCTCCCCTTGTTTAACCATGTTTAATACACACACAATTCCTTGTCACTGCACTGCCACCAGCTCCCTTGTTTATCCATGTTTAATACACACACAATTCCTTGTCACTGCACTGCCACCAGCTCCTTGTTCCACGTTTATACACACACATTTAATATCCCTTGTTTATCCATGAAATTTCCTTGTCACTGCACTGCCACCAGCTCCTTGTGGTTCCACACACACACAATTCCTTGTCACTGCACTGCCACCAGCTCCTTGTTTATGGATCACACAATTCCTTGTCACTGCACTGCCACCACACCCAATGGTTCCATGTTTGTCACTGCTTGTCACTGCACCACCTCCTTGTGGATCCATGTTTAATACACACACATTCCTTGTCACTGCACTGCCACCAGCTCCTTGTTTATCCATGTTTAATACACACACAATTCCTTGTCACTGCACTGCCACCAGCTCCTTGTGGATCCACGTTTAAACACACACAATTCCTTGTCACTGCACTGCCACCAGCCACTGTGGATCCATGTTGGATCCATTCCTTTCACTGCACTGCCACAATCCCTTGATCCATGTTTAATACACACACAATTCCTTGTCACTGCACTGCCACCAGGATCCATGTTTAATACACACACAATTCCTTGTCACTGCACTGCCACCAGCTCCTTGTTTATCCACATTTAATATCCACAATTCCTTGTCACTTGCCACCAGCTCCTTGTTTATCCATGTTTAATACACACACAATTCCTTGTCACTGCACTGCCACCAGCTCCCTGTGGATCCACGTTTAATACACACACAATTCCTTGTCACTGCACTGCCACCAGCTCCTTGTGGATCCACGTTTAATACACACACAATTCCTTGTCACTGCACTGCCACCAGCTCCCTGTGGATCCATGTTTAATACACACACAATTCCTTGTCACTGCACTGCCACCAGCTCCTTGTGGATCCATGTTTAATACACACACAATTCCTTGTCACTGCACTGCCACCAGCTCCTTGTTTATCCATGTTTAATACACACACAATTCCTTGTCACTGCACTGCCACCAGCTCCTTGTTTATCCATGTTTAATACACACACAATTCCTTGTCACTGCACTGCCACCAGCTCCCTGTGGATCCACGTTTAATGTCCCATGGCAGAAATTTCCAGCTGGAGCAGAGCCTTCAGTGCCACAGGAGAGGGTTTGCAGATGTTTTTTCCAGTCAAACCCACAGCATTTATCCAAACAAACGTGTTTCCATCCCCATTTCCACACAATTTAGTCCCTGGAATTGCTAACCCTGGGCCAAGGGCTGGTTTGGTTTCCCCCCTGCAGATCTGGGTGATTCCTCAAGGCATCTCTGGACTTTTCCTCGGGAATGTAGCAGGTACTGGGAGTGGAAAACCCCGCTGTGGTGCCTGCGGAGCAGAGCTGCCCTGGGCTCGGCAGGGGCTGGGCATGGGCACTGCCCTCCCAAGAGGGAATTTCCCCTCCCTGAAGGGCAGCTGGGCCCTGCAGCCCCCAGTGGGACTGTCCCTCCCTCCCTGGGGAACTGTTTTCAGCACTTTGTTGTAATTTATCTGAAAAATACAATCCCAGAATGGTTTGGGCTGCAGGGGACCCCAAAGCCCACCCAGTGCCACCCGTGCCATGGCAGGGACACCTTCCCCTGTCCCAGGCTGCTCCCAGCCCCACTGTCCACCCTGCCAGGGATGATGGGGCACTCCACGATGTGTTTCAGTGAGCAAACATCCAAGATGTGGATGTCCCAAGATGTGCTTTAGTGAGCAAACATCACCCTTTATCCCCAAAACCTTGCTCACACTGGGAATTATGGGCCCCTGGCTCCCCATGAAACTCCAAGCCCGGAATGCACAGCCCCCCCCACGGGGAGTTTATCTCTAAAGAAAGGGTTTAGATCTGCCGGGGGAGGGAAAGATGTTTATTGAAAATAAAGACGGGTCAACCTTAAAGGAACTCTGCCTTCAGATAGAGGAGAGCGTGTTTATTCCCTGGGGCTGATCTGAAGATTCCTTTGTTTCTGTTTTGAGAAGGAGTGCCAGAACACTTCAGTGGGTGATGATGATGCTCCTTGTGTTCCACCTACGTGGGATTATCTGTACATGCATTTCTGTGAGCCCTATAAATACTGGGATGGACAGCAGGATTGGGTTTGGTCCCCATTTCTGTGAGCCCTATAAATACTGGGATAAACAGCAGGATTGGGTTTGTTCCCCATTTCTGTGAGCCCTATAAATACTGGGATAAACAGCAGGATTGGGTTTGGTTCCCATTTCTGTGAGCCCTATAAATACTGGGATAAACAGCAGGATTGGGTTTGGTTCCCATTTCTGTGAGCTCTATAAATACTGGGGTAAACAGCAGGATTGGGTTTGGTCCCCATTTCTGTGAGCTCTATAAATACTGGGATAAACAGCAGGATTGGGTTTGGTCCCCATTTCTGTGAGCCCTATAAATACTGGGGTAAACAGCAGGATTGGGTTTGGTCCCCATTTCTGTGAGCCCTATAAATACTGGGGTAAACAGCAGGATTGGGTTTGGTCCCCATTTCTGTGAGCCCTATAAATACTGGGGTAAACAGCAGGATTGGGTTTGGTCCCCATTTCTGTGAGCCCTATAAATACTGGGATAAACAGCAGGATTGGGTTTGTTCCCCATTTCTGTGAGCCCTATAAATACTGGGATAAACAGCAGGATTGGGTTTGGTTCCCATTTCTGTGAGCCCTATAAATACTGGGGTAAACAGCAGGATTGGGTTTGGTCCCCATTTCTGTGAGATACTGGGATAAACAGCAGGATTGGGTTTGGTCCCCATTTCTGTGAGATACTGGGATGAACAGCAGGATTGGGTTTGGTCCCCATTTCTGTGAGCCCTATAAATACTGGGGTAAACAGCAGGATTGGGTTTGGTTCCCATTTCTGTGAGCTCTATAAATACTGGGGTAAACAGCAGGATTGGGTTTGGTCCCCATTTCTGTGAGCTCTATAAATACTGGGGTAAACAGCAGGATTGGGTTTGGTCCCCATTTCTGTGAGCTCTATAAATACTGGGATGGACAGCAGGATTGGGTTTGGTCCCCATTTCTGTGAGCCCTATAATTACTGGGATGGACAGCAGGATTGGGTTTGGTCCCCGTCACAGCTGAGCAGCTCCCAGGCTGCCGAGGCAAAGGGGGATGCACCACTGGAAATGCATTTCCACAAAGGGCTGATTTGCACTCAAAGAAAATTCAAATATGTATTTAAAGGAGGTGAGCTGGAAGAGTTCACAGGAGAGCAGAGCAGGACAAAGAGCAAATATTCCTGCAGGGAAGGGGTGGGCAGGCGGGGGTTCTGATGCTGTTTGTATTTATAATCACACTTCAAAGCGGCGGGCTCTTGCTGCAAGGAGTAAATAATGAATGGAGATATTTTTAACCTCCTACACAGCCTCTGGGTTTCATCCACGAGAGGATGGCAGCAGACAGAGCCCTGATGGGGCTGCCTGGCTGCTGGGGACACGAGAGCCACCCAAAGGTCCCTGTTCGCTCCGGGGGACCCAGAGCACAGCCTGGGCAGGACAGAGGGACAGCGAAGGGGGTTAAAGGGGAAATCAAACCCTGCGGAGCTCTGAGGAGAGCTGGGGGGGCTCACCTGGAGCAGAGAAGGCCCCAGGGAGGCTCAGAGCCCCTGGCAGGGCCTGGAGGGGCTCCAGGAGATGCTTGGGAAACAGAGGGGACACAGGGGACACAGGGACAGGGAACAGAGGGGACACAGGGGATATGGAACACAGAGAACAGAGGGGACACAAGGACACAGGGAATGCAGGGAACAGAAGGAACACAGGGAACATGGGACACAGGGGACACAGGGAACACAGGGGACACAGGGAACCATATTCCCCCTGCCCTGCTCCTGCACTCAGGGCTGTGTCCGGGTGCCTCCCCCAGGACCCTGGCAGGCTCCAATGCCTGCAGGCTGCAGCCAGCCCCGGGTTCCCATGTGCCACTCGTGTGCCATCTCCTTGGGCTCTCATGGTGCCCCTCGTGTGCCATCCCCTTGGGCTCCCATGTGCCACTCGTGTGCCATCCCCTTGAGCTCCCATGTGTCACTCGTGTGCCATGTCCTTGGGCTCCCATGTGCCACCCGTGTGCCATCCCCTTGGATTCCCATGTGCCACCCGTGTGCCATCCCCTTGGGCTCCCATGTGCCACCCGTGTGCCATCCCCTTGGATTCCCATGTGCCACCCGTGTGCCATCCCCTTGGGCTCCCATGTGCCACCCGTGTGCCATCCCCTTGGGCTCCCATGTGCCACTCGTGTGCCATCCCCTTGGGCTCCCATGGTGCCACTCGTGTGCCATTCCCTTGGGCTCCCATGTGCCACCCGTGTGCCATCCCCTTGGGCTCCCATGGTGCCACTCATGTGCCATCTCCTTGGGCTCCCATGGTGCCACCCGTGTGCCATCCCCTTGGGCTCCCATGTGCCACTTGTGTGCCATCCCCTCGGGCTCCCATGTGCCACTCGTGTGCCATCCCCTTGGGCTCCCATGTGCCACTCGTGTGCCATTCCCTTGGGCTCCCATGTGCCACCCGTGTGCCATCCCCTTGGGCTCCCATGTGCCACCCGTGTGCCATCCCCTTGGGCTCCCATGTGCCACTCGTGTGCCATTCCCTTGGGCTCCCATGTGCCACCCGTGTGCCATCCCCTTGGGCTCCCATGTGTCACCCATGTGCCATCTCCTTGGGCTCCCATGGTGCCACTCGTGTGCCATCTCCTTGGGCTCCCATGTGCCACCCGTGTGCCATCCCTTGGATTCCCATGTGCCACCCGTGTGCCATCTCCTCAGGAGCTCCCCAGGGAGCCGTGCCATCACCGTGCGCATTGCCTGCAGCTCGCTCCATGCATTTGCTGCAGCCCTTTTGCCTTACCCTGGGGAACGGATGCTGGTTCAGGGCCCTTTGTGCTCCTGGCCCCATTTCTGCGGGCCCCAAGCTCTGCTGGGCACCGACTGCTGAGAAGGAGCGATGGTCCCAATTCCTGCGGTGATTGTCCCACCCTGCCCACATCAAAGGGACATCTGAGCGCTCCCTGCCCGCGGGGGAAGCAGGGCCAGGCTTGGGCAGAGGAGGGGAGGTTGAGATGAGAAATTAGGAAGAAATATTTCACTCCAGGGCTGAGGAGGCCCTGGCACAGAGGGGCTGTGGACTGGACACCTCTGTAAATGTCCCAGGCCAGGCTGGACAGGGCTGGGAGCAGCCTGGGACACTGCAGGGTGTCCCTGCCATGGCAGGGGTGGCTCTGGCTGAGCTCCAAGGTAATTTCCAACCCAAACCATTGTGGGATTCTCAGATTCCAGGTGCTGCCAGCCTGGTCTGGAATTCCCCAGGTTTGCACAGGCAGCTGGAGCAGGAGCTGTGGGGCTGCTGCTTCCTCAGCCTCTCAGGAGATCCTTTTCTTTACAGATGGAGTAACTTTAAAGCACTTTTACAATTAGAGGAGATTCTATTTTTGTATTTCCCGTCATGCATTTACCAGATCCCCACCAAGAGCCCCCACAGCACTGAACAAATGGGTCTGACTGGCCCAGGGGGAGCAGGGGTTTGTGTTCCTTTCAGACTGGTGTGAAGGGTTCCCCACTTCTGAGAATCACCTTGGCTGTTGTTACAACACTTCCCTGTTGTCACTGCCACTTTCCCAGAGGCTCCTGGCACAGCCCTGGCTCGGATCTGCTCCCTTTTGGGGGATCTGCTCCCTTTTGGAGGCTCTGTTCCACTTTGGGGGATCTGCTCCCTTTTGGGGGATCTGCTCCCTTATGGAGGATCTGCTCCATTTTGGGGGATCCCTTTGGAGGGGATCTTTTGGAGGCTCCTCCCTGTTGGGGATCTGCTCCCTTTTGGGGGATCTGCTCCCTGTTGGAGGATCTGCTCCCTTTTGGGGGATCTGTTCCCTTTTGGAGGATCTGCTCCCTTTTGGAGGATCTGCTCCCTGTTGGAGGATCTGCTCCCTGTTGGAGGCTTTGTTCCATTTGGGGATCTGCTCCCTTTTTGGATCTGCTCTTTGGAGGATCTGTTCCCTTTGGAGGATCTGCTCCCTCCCTTTGGGGGATCTGCTCCCTGTTGGGATCTGCTCCACTTTGGGGATCTTTGGAGGCTCTGCTCCTTTTTTGGGGATTGGGGATCTCCCCTTGGAGGCTCTGCTCCATTTTGGAGGATGTGCTCCCCCTTTTGGGGATCTGCTCCCCCTTTTGGAGGCTCTGCTCCCTTTGGGGGGATCTGTTTCCATTTTTGGGGATCTGCTCCCCCTGTTGGAGGATCTGCTCCCTTTGGGGATCTGCTCCTTTTTGGGCTCTCCCCTTTGGGGATCTGCTTTTTGGGGATCTGCTCCTTTTGAGGATCTGTTCCACTTTGGGGGTCTGCTCCCTTTGGAGGCTCTGCTCTTTGGGGGGTCTGCCCACTTTGGGATCCCTTTGGGGATCTGCTCCCTTTTGGGGGATCTGCTCCCCTTTGGGGGATCTGCTCCCTTTTGGAGGCTCTGCTCCCCTTTGGAGGATCTGCTCCCTTTTGGGGGATCTGCTCCCTTTTGGAGGCTCTGCTCCCTTTTGGGGGATCTGCTCCCTTTTGGGGGATCTGCTCCCTTTTGGAGGCTCTGCTCCCTTTTGGGGATCTGCTCCCTGGGGTCTGCTCCCTCTGCTCCCTGTTGGGGGATCTGCTCCCTGTTGGAGGATCTGCTCCCTTTTGGAGGATCTGCTCCCTTTTGGAGGATCTGCTCCCTTTTGGGGGATCTGCTCCATTTTGGGGGATCTGCTCCCTTTTGGGGGATCTGCTCCCTGTTGGGGGATCTGCTCCCTTTTGGGGGATCTGCTCCATTTTGGAGGCTCTGCTCCCTGTTGGGGGATCTGCTCCCTGTTGGAGGATCTGCTCCCTTTTGGGGGATCTGCTCCATTTTGGAGGATCTGCTCCATTTTGGAGGATCTGCTCCCTTTTGGAGGCTCTGTTCCACTTTGGGGGATCTGCTCCCTGTTGGAGGATATCTCGCTTTCACTCCCTCTCTCTTCCACTCCCTCTCTTCTCCCTCCCCCCTCCTGTCCTGCCTTTAATGAATGACTTGTTGTGTAAATTCAGTCTTCTGTGTTTATTTTAATTTGTCTGCTCCTGATTAAGGAAAAAATTCAGCTCCAACTCCTGGCATTCACTGGGAAGATCTTTCGAGCCAAGCTTTTAACCCCACGTTCCCAAAGGCACTCAGGGATGCTGGGGCTGTTCTTTTGCAGTGTCCAGCTTAAAGCTCTGCTCAGGGACCTGGTTCTGGAGAGTGCAGCCACTGCTAGAAATGCCTGGTGGGTGTTGCCAGCCTGGCACACTCAGATTCCTCAAACAGGCTCCTAAATTTCCACAGCAGAAGTGCTTATTACTAACTCAGTATCACATCTAGGATTAAAAGCAGCATCTCTCAGGTGCTGTTTGTGTAAAGATCAGTGCAGGCAGCAGCCTGGGAAGTGATGCAAGGGAAGGATTTCTCTTGCAGGCATTGGAGACCTGGGAGAATTCTGTCATCAATTAAAATGCAGCAGAACAGAACGCTGCAGCCCTTAATGCTGAGGATCTCAGATGTTTTAGTTAATGGAGATGATTTATCTCCACACCTGCACTGACAGCTCTGGAAGGCACTGGGGACTGGCATTTAAAGGTGCCATTGCTTGGTTTTCCTCGCGTGCCACTGAAAGCATTTCCTGCTCACAGCAGAGCACAGGGGGATCCTTGTGGCCTGTGCCCCTCTGCTGCCCATCAAACACCGAACAAATCCTCTTCCTTCTGCCTGAAACCCCCTGCTCTCACTAACGGAGCCTTCAGCCCGGGAATCCACTCAGAATCCTCCCCTCCTCTGGAGCCCCTGCTGCTGTGAGCCGCAAACCCTCCAGCAGGTTCCGCAGGCTCTGCAGCAGGCAGGGCATCCAGGACCAGCCCTGGGATGTGGGACAGGCTGGAGAACCTCCGTGCCTGTGTGGGGGGAAGAGCAGGGAGCTGTGAGAGCCACCCGGGGGTGCCGGGAGCTCTGGCACTGCCGGCTGCCCTGGGGCAGAGTGTGGAGGTGCACAAGGGGCAGGTTTGGAGATCAGGGCCCCGCCCTACCTCAGCAGAGCCATTCTGTCCCCACGGGTCCCCCAAACCTGTCACTGCACGAGGGGGAGGATCCAAGGACCCTCCGGAGAGCCAGAGTCCTGTGTTGGTGCGGCTGCCCCCAGAGCCACATTCCCGCAGCAAACAGAGGCCATTCCCTCCCAGGCTGCTGCTCTGGGTGCCTCTGTCACCCTTCAGGCTCGTGCTCAGCTTGGCAGGACCCGTTCCCCAGCAGATCCCTGTCCCTGCGGGCACATCCCTGCGGGCACATCTCTGTGGGCACATCCCTGTCCCTGCAGGCACATCCCTGCGGGCACATCCCTGTCCCATTCAGCACATCCCTGTCCCTGCGGGCACATCCCTGCGGGCACATCCCTGTCCCACTCAGCACATCCCTGTCCCTGCGGGCACATCCCTGTCCCTGCGGGCACATCCCTGCGGGCACATCCCTGTCCCCCAGCACATCCCTGTCCCTGCTGGCACACCTCTGTCCCTCCCATCACATCCCTGTTCACCTCTGCACATCCCTGTCCCTGCTGGCCCTGGGTGAGGCTCTGTCCCTCCCATCCCATGCTGACCCCCCAGCCTGGGCAGTGTCCAGGTTCACAGTCCCTCATTCCCAGCTCAGCTCCTGCCCAGGACACCCCAGCTCAGCACTGCTGGATCCCAGTTCCTCTGTGGGATCACAGTCCCAGCTCAGCACTCCCCCAGCCCCTGCTCCAGGATCACAGTCCCCTGCAGCTGTGGGATCACAGTCCCTGCTCCAGGGCAGTGTCCAGCTCAGCACAGTCCCAGCTCAGCAATCCCAGCTCAGCACTGCTGGATCCCAGCTCAGCTCCTTCTCCAGGATCTCCCAGGCACTGCTGGATCCCAGCTCAGCTCCTGCCCAGGTCACAGTCCCTGCTCAGCACTGCTGGGTCCCAGCTCAGCTCCTGCCCAGGGTTCACAGTCCCTGCTCCTGCTCCAGCACTGCTGGATCCCAGCTCAGCTCCTGCTCCAGGATCACAGTCCCTGCTCAGCACTGCTGGATCCCAGCTCAGCTCCTGCTCCAGGATCACAGTCCCTGCTCAGCACTGCTGGATCCCAGCTCAGCTCCTGCTCCAGGATCACAGTCCCTGCTCAGCACTGCTGGATCCCAGCTCAGCTCCTGCTCCAGGATCACAGTCCCAGCTCAGCACTGCTGGATCCCAGCTCAGCTCCTGCTCCAGGATCACAATCCCAGCTCAGCACTGCTGGATCCCAGCTCAGCTCCTGCTCCAGGATCACAGTCCCAGCTCAGCACTGCTGGATCCCAGCTCAGCTCCTGCTCCAGGATCACAGTCCCAGCTCAGCAGGATCCCAGCTCAGCTCCTGCCCAGGCTCCCAGCTCAGCACTGCTGGATCCCGGCTCAGCTCCTGCTCCAGGATCACAGTCCCAGCTCAGCACTGCTGGATCCCAGCTCAGCTCCCTCTCCTCACACCCGGAGCAGCTCCTGCTGTGGGATCACAGTCCCAGCTCAGCACTGCTGGATCCCAGCTCAGCTCCTGCTCCAGGATCACAATCCCTGCTCAGCACTGCTGGATCCCAGCTCAGCTCCTGCTGAGGGATCACAGTCCCAGCTCAGCACTGCTGGATCCCAGCTCAGCTTCCCCTCCTCACACCCAGAGCAGCTCCTGCTCCAGGATCACAGTCCCTGCTCAGCACTGCTGGATCCCAGCTCAGCTCCTGCTGTGGGATCACAGTCCCAGCTCAGCACTGCTGGATCCCAGCTCAGCACTGCTGGATCCCAGCTCAGCTCCTGCTCCAGGATCACAGTCCCAGCTCAGCACTGCTGGATCCTGGCTCAGCTCCAGCTCCAGGATCACAATCCCAGCTCAGCACTGCTGGATCCCAGCTCAGCTCCTGCTCCAGGATCACAGTCCCAGCTCGCAGGATAATGGGTGGAGAGAGCCTGGAGACACCTGCTCAGTGAAGCACCAGGGATGGAGCAGATGCATTAAACCCGAGGGGAATTGCTGCGAACAAAGTGCAGGAGCTCCTGCAGCTCGGGGTTATCTGCTGCTTTCATCGGGAACCAGCGGAGCGTGGCCAGCTCCATTCACCAGCCTGAGCCCTGCACAAGCGCAATTTCCCTGCCTCGATGCTGTCCCTCCTCAAAGAGGCTCCCGAAAAAGGCCGGCCCCATGCATCTTTCATGGGGCGCGAAATAACTCACTCTGCTCTCTATAATGCAATCCGAGCTGCAGAGGCTCAGGACGGAGGGGGTCCAAGGGGGGGAGATTTCTCTGCTTTGAGCCCAAAAACGGCTGCAGGCAGGGAGGGGGCATGGAGGGGCACAGAGGGGCACGGAGGGGCAGGGAGGGGCACAGAGGGGGCACGGAGGGGCACGGAGGGGCATGGAGGGGCATGGAGGGGCAATGGAGGGGGGGCATGGAGGGGCATGGAAGGAGGGAGGGGCACGGAGGGGCACGGAGGGCACGGAGGGGCAGGAGGGGACAGAGGCCTCAGGGAGGGGCACGGAGGGGCACAGAGGGGCACAAGGGGCAGGGAGGGGCAGGGGAGGGGGAGGAGGGGGGAGGGGCACAGATGGGGGGCATGGAGGGGCATGGGGGGGGGCATGGAGGGGCATGGAGGGGCATGGAGGGGCAGGAGGGGGCTGGAGGGGGCACAGAGGGGAGGGGCACGGAGGGGGCACGGAGGGGCACGGAGGGGCATGGAGGGGCAGGGAGGGGCAGGGAGGGGGCACGGAGGGGCACGGAGGGGGCACAGAGGGGCATGGAGGGGGCAGGAGGGGCACAGAGGGGGCAGGAGGGGGCACGGAGGGGCATGGAGGGGACAGAGGGGCAGGGGAGGGGCACGGAGGGGCACAGAGGGGCACAAAGGGGCAGGGAGGGGCACGGAGGGGCACAGGGGCAGGGGGGCATGGAGGGGGCACGGAGGGGCATGGAGGGGCATGGAGGGGCATGGAGGGGCAGGGAGGGGCAGGGAGGGGCATGGAGGGGGCATGGAGGGGGGCAGGGAGGGGGGAGGGGCATGGAGGGGCATGGAGGGGCATGGAGGGGCACAGAGGGGCAGGAGGGGCACGGAGGGGCACAGAGGGGCACGGAGAGGCAGGGGGGCATGGAGGGGCATGGAGGGGCATGGAGGGGCACGGAGGGGGGGCAGGGGGGCACGGAGGGGCACGGAGGGGCACGGAGGGGGCACGGAGGGGCACGGAGGGGGCACGGAGGGGGCACGGAGGGGGCACGGAGGGGCACGGAGGGGCACGGAGGGGCAGGGAGGGGCAGGGAGGGGGCACAGAGGGGGCACGGAGGGGGCACGAAGGGGCACAGAGGGGTATGGAGGGGGCACGGAGGGGCAGTGCCAGCCCAGGCCGCTCCCCCAGCCCCACCCGGGCTCCCCCGGCTGCCCCCAGGCCGGGAGAGGCCGGGGCTGTGGAAAGCACATTTCCACTCCACAGCACAGATGTTCCCAGCCCGTGCCAAGAGAGCGGGAGAGGCTCAAAGAAAGCAAACATTGTCCCAGGGCAGAGCACAGCGAGCAGGGAGGAAGGTTTCTCTTTTTTCCGCTGTTGTTATTATCACGATGATTTGGCAGCGTGGAAATGGATTTCTCTGGGGCCTGAGTCGGTTCAGCTCAGATCTATTCAGGACTTTATCCTGAAACCCAAGCGCCTCCCTGGCACAGGGACTCCTGTCCGTGCCCAGGGCTGTCCTGTCCCCGTGTCTCCCTAATCCGACCCAACCCCTCCGTGTTTTCATACCCAGCCCGGCTGTCTGCTGTCCCGGGCAGTTCATGCCATAACAACAAGGAATTTTCCAGCACGGGGACCAAGCGTTTCCATCCCTTCCTGGTGTTTGACACTCGGATTTTGCCCACCCCACATTTGCTCTGAAGCCGAAGCAGGAAATGGCAGCTTGAGAGGCAGGAGCTGGAGAGAGCCAGGAGATCCCAAAAAAGGCATTTTAGGGAGAAAGTGCTGACGCAACCCAGCAGGGCCGGATGCTGCAGCATTGATAAATATTTGATTTAGCCTGAATAGGAAGGCATCACGTTCAGAATGACCTGAAAAAGAGGGAAGATGACAACTACAGTGCCACTGAGAGGCAGATCCACACGGTGAGCATCCCTGAGGCTCACTGCCTTGTGCAAAATGCCTTGAATTGGAATGGGCTGGAGTTCCCTGTGGGAAAGGCGCCTCTGCCTGCTCCGGGCTGGGGGGATGCACTGACAGCCACGGGATGTCCCTGCCTGGGCTTGGAAAGGCCCTGATTCAGTTTTCAGTCATTGGCTGCTGCGCGCTGTCACAATTCCTGCGCTGCCATCACAGGGGCAGCTGTGAGGATCCCGGGATAAATGCTTTCACTACCCTCACTTCCTAACCCTGGCAGGATTGGGGTTTTTGGCATGACTGAGCTCACTCTCTCGTTTTAGAGCCATTTCCCTTGGCTGTGTCTGTCAGCTCTCCCTTCCCATCCCATCCCATCCCGCCCCCTCTAACAATCGCCAGGTTCTGGCCCAACCCGAGTCCAGCTCCTCTCTCCTTTAGGCTGTTCCCCACTCTCCTTGAGGAGCTGCTCTGTGTTTCTGGCTGCCCTGAGCTCAGCAGGAGCCCTGCCCGGGCTCCCTCTCCCTCCCTGGCTCGCGTGGGATGCTCGGGGCTCCAGTGTGCAGCCAAAAGCGGCCGGAGAGAAACAACAAGTGCTTTTCTCCTCAGCGAGCCGGGAGCTGCTCTAGATAAACCCATTCTTCCCACGCTGCATGAGGCACAACCTGCCCTTGTTGGAGGATTCAGCCAGGAAAGGCCCCGCAGCCCCACGGGCGCTCTGGCAGATCCCAGTTCCATCTGCAGAGGGGTTTGCACTGGGGGGTTCTGGAGCAGGGCCAGGAACCTGCCAGGCGTCCCAGGGAACCCTCTGTGTATGGATTGTCACCCTCAGATAGCAGCAGGGGCCTGATATTAAGGATGTTTTTCCCAAAGGAACATTTTATCCTTTGGCTTTGCAATGCTGGCTTTCACAGCTCTGGCCAGGAGGATGCTGAGAAATGAGCTCCTGCAGCGGATGCAGAGTCGGCCCAGGAGCCAAACCCCTGAGCCTGGGGGGTTTGTAGCTGGAATTTCAGCTCAGCCCTGAGTGCCTGGGCCGGCGAGAGCCCCGCAGTGCCTGCAGCTTTCCTCAGGCAGCCCGGGAGCCCTGCCGGTGCCGGTGGGGCTCTGTGGGCCAGGGGCTGCCCTGAGCCCCTGCCCTGCATCCCCCAGCCCGGAGCAGCTGCCCGGGCACAGGGGCCACCCCGCAGGGCTGATCCATCGCCGTCCCACCGGCCCCGGAGGAAAGGCTGAGTGCCCCGGGGGCAGCTGCTGCCTCGGGGGGCGGGCGGGGGCAGGGGCGACCCCAGCCGGGCTCTCAGGGGACATCCCGAGCCAGCCAGGGCCGGCCGCGGGCGGGAGGGAGCGCTCGACCCTCTCTCCCGTCTGGATCAGCAGCGCCTGAGCGCGGCGCCGCTCGCGGCGGAGCCGTCCCTGGGGATCCACGGGCGGCTGATCCCGCTCCATCTGCTCAGCATCGGCAGCTGGGTTTAGCCTGCGATCACTCCAGGGGCAGCACACGGCCCTGTGCCCGACCCGTGCCCGCCACACCGCTGGCTGCCAGCCTGGCATCCCCGCGGGAGCTCACGGTCCTGTCAGCACCCCGAGCTCACAGCCCGGCCCGGGGACACCGGCCCTGCGGGGAGGAGCGACCGTGACACCCAACAGCACCTCCCGACCCTTCCTCTGCCACCCTGCTCCACCTCCCGAGCCCCAAACCGACACCAGGCCGGGCTGCCGGGCAGTGTGGGGTGGCAGGAGGTGGCCAAAGGCTCGGGGCTCTGCCAGCCCTGGCCTGGAAACCCCCGTTTTGTGACTCTGTGCGCAGGAACTGTCATTATGTCCCCAAGGCTCAGTGCGGGGGTGCGGAGGTGACCATCGTGCAGCTGTCTCAGCTCAGAGCGCCCAGAGGGAGCTGAGCTGGGGCATCCACAGTGACGCTGTGACGCCCTGGGGCGATGCTGAGGGCACCCCCATGAGCTGTGACGCCCTGGGGCGATGCTGAGGGCACCCCCATGAGCTGTGACGCCCTGGGGCGATGCTGAGGGCACCCCCATGAGCTGTGACACCCTGGGGCGATGCTGAGGGCACCCCCATGAGCTGTGACGCCCTGGGGCGATGCTGAGGGCACCCTGATGAGCTGTGACACCCTGGGGAGATGCTGAGGGCACCCACATGAGCTGTGACGCCCTGGGGCGATGCTGAGGGCCGCAGGGCAGCGCTCGAGGAGCGGGGACGGGGCTGCCGGGAAAGGGGACCGAGGGCCGGCTCGCCCCGGCCGGTACCGGGCGGTGCCGGGGTGACGCTGGGGACACCGGGGCAGGCGGGGCACGGCCGCCCGTGCCGCCGGCAGCGCCTCCCCGCTCCCCCCGCCTCCGCTCCGCTCCCTCTTCCTCCTCCTCCTCCTCCTCCTCCCGTCTCCCTCTGCCGAGCCAGCCCGGCCGGGGGAGGAGCCGGCCGCGCACAAAACCTCCCGCCCGGCCCCTCCGGGCCCCGCAGCGGCACCGGCACCGGCACCGGCGGCGCCCAGCGCCCGCCCGGGGCCATGCGCGCCGCGCCGGGGCCGGGGCCGGGGCCGGCGGGGCCGGGGCAGGGCGGCGGCCGCCCGCGGCCATGAGCGCGGCGGGGCCGGGCGGCGGCCCCGGGCGGCGGCGGCGGGCGGGCGGCGGCGGCGCGAGCCCGGCGGGGCGGCCGCGGGCGGGGGCGGGCGGCGGCGGCGGGCGCTGCGCTCGCTGGGCAGCCTGGCCGGGCGGCTGCTGCGCACCTGGGCGCGCCTGGCCGGGGCCGCGGGGCCGCCGCGCCGCCCCCGAGGATGACGAGGGCGGGTTCCGGGGGGTCGCGGCGGCGGCTCGGCGGGGCGGCCCCGGCGGCGGCCCCGGGGGCGATGCGGGGTCGGGCGAGGCGGGAGCGGGCGGCGGGGAGCGGCCGCCGGGCGCGCAGGGGCTGCGGAACCACGGCAACACCTGCTTCATGAACGCCGTGGTGCAGTGCCTGAGCAACACGGCGCCGCTGGCCGAGCGCCTGGCGCTGGGCCGGTACCGCGCCCGCGGCGAGGTCACGCAGCGGCTGGCGGCCCTGGTCCGCGCGCTCTGGACCCGCGAGTACACCCCGCAGCTCTCCGCCGAGTTCAAGGTACCGAGCGGCCCCCGCCCCGCGGCCCCGGCCCACCCCGGCCCCAGCGGCATCCCCGGCACAGCCCCGGCACAGCCCCAGCACAGCCCCGGCACAGCCCTGGCACAGCCCGCGGCACAGCCCCAGCACAGCCCCGGCACAGCCCCGGCACAGCCCGGCACAGCCCTGGCAAAGCTCACAGCGCCCGGCACAGCCCCGGCACAGCCCCGGCACAGCCCCGGCACAGCCCGCTCAGAGCGCCCGGCACAGCCCGCTCAGAGCGCCCGGCACAGCCCCGCTCACAGCCCCGCTCACAGCCTCGGCACAGCCTCGGCACAGCCCCGGCACAGCCCCGCTCAGAGCCCCGCTCACAGCCTCGGCACAGCCTCGGCACAGCCCTGGCACAGCCCGCTCAGAGCCCCGGCACAGCCCCGGCACAGCCCCGGCACAGCCCCGGCACAGCCCCGGCACAGCCCCGGCACAGCCCCGCTCAGAGCACCCGCTCAGAGCCCCGGCACAGCCTCGGAACAGCCCCGGCACAGCCCCGGCACAGCCCCGGCACAGCCCCGGCACAGCCCCGGCACAGCCCCGCTCAGAGCACCCGCTCAGAGACCCGGCACAGCCCCGGCACAGCCCTGGCAAACCCCGCTCACAGCCCTGGCAAACCCCGCTCACAGCCCCGGCACAACCCGCTCACAGCTCCATCCAGCCGCTCCAAACCCACTGCCACCCTTCTGAAGCCCCCAAACCCACTGCCACCCTTCTGAAGCCCCCAAACCCACTGACACCCCTCCCATGCCCCCGAACCCCCTGCCACCCTTCCCAGCTCACATCACCTGCTCTCCTGCTTCACCCTCCCCGTGGACCCTGCCCTGCTGGACACCCCCAGCCCCATTACTGTCACCTCCCTCTGGCCTGGCCCCTGTCCCCGGAGCTCCCATGGGTGGATGAGCTGCCAGCCCGGCCGTGCCCAGGGCCCTGAGGCTGAGCTGGAGCCGGCTGGGATCGAGGGGAAGGCAGGATGTTGTCCCAGGAGCCAGATTCAGTGGCCTCAGGCTCTGTCCCTGGCTGTGTCACACCTCTGCCAGGCGCATGCCACTGTGCCAGGGGACAGGGTGCCACGAGCACCGCAGCATGGCCAGCCTGGCATCGCAGGTCCCCGCGCTCAGGGACACGTGTCCCCTGCCCGAGTGACATTTCCTCGGTGCTGCCAACAAACGGAACTTCGCAAAGTGCCCGGGGGAGCTCCCGGGCAGCCGAGCCCCGCCCTGGGACGGGCTGCACGGAGTTGGTGCCACCGGAGCGCTCGGGGCAGGTGGGACCCGAGGGTCGCCACGGCTGGACCTGCCCACCTGGACTTCATTGCGGTTTTCCCTGTGTCCCGTCCCGGCCGCTGGAAGCTGGGGCACCACAGAGCCTCTGTCTCTGTCCCCACTGCTCTGCTGGCCCCGGGGTGGCCGTGATGTCCCTGCAGAGGCAGGACAGGGCAGAGGCTGTCGCAGAGATGGAGCAGGGGTGGTTTTGGGGTGGGTGCTGAGCATGAACCCGCTCACAGCGCCCGCCCCGCCCGTGTCTTGCAGAACATCGTCTCCAAGCACAGCTCGCAGTTCCGGGGCAATGCTCAGCACGACGCGCTCGAGTTCCTGCTCTGGCTGCTGGACCGAATGCACGAGGACCTGGGCGCCGCCTCCCCGGGCCAGCAGAGCCGCGGCCCCGCGCAGGTGGGTGCCCCTGGCCGGGGGGAGGCGTTCGGGCCAGCGCTGGGGCCGGGGACAGCGGGGTGCGGTGCCGGGCCCTGGATGGAGCTGGGCCCCGCCCGGAGGGGATGGGGATGCTGCGGCTCCGTCGGTGCGCGGGTGAAAGGACGGTGCGAGCCGAGCGCTGCGGGGCTGGGCAGGGGCCGGAGTGCTGGGAGAGGGGGCTGAGGGCAGGAGCCCATCCAGCTGAGCATCCCGGCTCTGGGGGCATCCTGGTCCTTGCTGAGGAGGAGATGCAGCCCCCCCGTCTCCCCTGCCTCCAGCTAAGCCCGCTGTAATTACAGCTCGGCGGCTTTGCTGCTGGCAAAATGAGTAATTAAGTCTTCCTCAAATCCATCTGCGCTCAGGCACTGCCCTGGCCCTGGCCCTGGTCCTCCCTGCCTCCTCCTGCCTCCTCCTGCCGCCTCCTTCCCCGCTCCTTCCCCGCCTGCTGCTGCCCGCCGGGAGCCGCCTGTTGCAGGAGATGGATTTGAGCTGTTGCTGTTTGACCCGTGAGCTCAGCTCAGCTCAGCAGCGTGCTGTCCCCGCTCTGGGGTGACACCCGGCCCCGCACTGAGCTGTCCCCGCTCTGGGGGTGACACCCGGCCCCGCACTGAGCTGTCCCTGCTCTGGGGGTGACACTCAGCCCAGCAGTGTCCTGTCCCTGCTTTGGGGTGACTCCTGGCACAGCACAGAACTGTCCCTGCTTTGGGGTGACACTCAGCCTGGCAGTGTCCTGTCCCTGACACCCGGCCCCGCACAGAACTGTCCCTGCTTTGGGGTGACTCCTGGCACAGCACAGAACTGCCCCCACTCTGGGGGTGACACCTGGCACAGCACTGACCTGTCCCTGCTTTGGGGTGACACCCAGCCCCGCACTGAGCTGTCCCCACTCTGGGGGTGACTCCCATCTT
Organism: Emberiza elegans; assembly: GCA_024865655.1. Taxonomy (NCBI): domain Eukaryota; kingdom Metazoa; phylum Chordata; class Aves; order Passeriformes; family Fringillidae; genus Emberiza; species Emberiza elegans. The sequence goes on along the minus strand of JALJVW010000248.1, from coordinate 555,201 downwards.
GGGCACAGGGATCCTGGGAGCAGCTCCCCCTCCCTGTGCCCAGCTTGGGATGCCATGGCTGTGCCAAGGGTGTGGGATAGGGTCCCGGGCAGACCCAGCCCAGCCTCCAGCCCAGCCCTGTCCCTCATGGAGAGCCTGGCTGTGGTGCCCATCTCCAGCACCTCTGGAGAGGTTTTGCTGCCTGGCCAGGGCCCTGCAGCCATCCCTGCCCTGACCTGAGCTGTCCTCAGCCCCTGCCCCCTTTGCTGGGACATTTGGATGCCCCAGGCTTTTTGGGAGAGCCCAGCAGCTCCCGTTAAATGTCAGTGCCCACGTGTGCCATGAGCTGTGGTGCGCCACCGGCTGTGCCACCTGGAGGCTGTGCCACCTGGGGAGGGGACCCATTGTGTGCCCTCATCCCCCGTGGTTTTGCCTGGCACCCCAGTTTTGTGTCCTTTTGGTGATGCCACCCGAGTGGCCCCCACGTGCCCCTGTCCTTGGGGAGGGATGCTTGCACAGGTGGGACCCCCAATAATTGTCTGGGGTGAGGGGGGACCAAAGTGGGCACCAAGGCTTGGCTGCCAGGAGGGCGGGAGGAGGAGGCACCCTTTGGACTTTTTGGGAGTTCTGGGGGCCCTGTAGGGCACAGACACCATCCAGGTCCCCTCTCAGCCATACCAGATGGACCCCAGTGCCAGGCAGACCGTCAGGACACGTCAGGCTCAGCAGGACCTGGTGCCAGCAGATGGCATTGAGGAAAATCCACCTCTTGGCCGAAATCCTCAGTGATTTTCAATCTTACTCATGGAGACACCAGAAAGTGACTGTCTTACCCCAGAACAGCCCAGGATTTTTACTGACACTGCCTGGAGGGCACAGCAGTGCCAGGCAGGCAGGTGCCAGAGTCTCTTTGGCATCACCTTCAGCCCACCCTCGTGCCATAGGGACACCAAAGCTGGGCTTGGTTCCTTAGGACGTGTCCCTGACCCCCTGAAGGACATGTCCCTCACCCTGTCACCTCACTCACCACTTGTCTCTTGCCCCTGCAGCCTGGCAAGGACGGGAGCAGCGGTGCCAGCAGGTCCCCCTCTGGCACCCAGCACCCCCGAGGGCAGAGCTTCGTGCAGAGCCACTTCCAGGCCCAGTACAGGTCAGTGGGGCACAGATCCTGCCCACAGGGGGCTTCGGCCTTCTGTGAGCCCTGGGTGGGCACTGTGAGCCCAGGGAAGGGAGAAGGGAGGATCTTCATCCATCATCCATCCCTCCATCCATCCATCCATCCCTCCATTCATCATCCCTCCATCCATCCATCCCTCCATCCCTCCATCATCCATCCATCCATCCATCCATCCATCCATCCATCATCCATCCATCCATCCATCCATCCATCCATCCATCCATCCATCCATCCATCCATCCATCCATCCATCCATCCATCCATCCATCATGCATCCATCCATCCCTCCATCCATCCCTCCATCCATCCATCCATCCATCCATCATCCATCCATCATCCATCCATCATCCATCCATCCATCCATCCATCCATCCATCCATCCATCATCCATCCATCCATCCATCCATCCATCCCTCCATCTATCTCCATCCATCCATCCATCCATCCCTCCATCCATCCATCCATCATCCATCCCATCATCCATCCATCCATCTATCCATCATCCATCCCATCCATCCTCCATCCATCCATCCATCCATCCATCCATCCATCCATCCATCATCCATCCATCCATCCATCCATCCATCCATCCATCCATCCATCCATCCATCCATCCATCCATCCATCCATCCATCCATCATCCATCCATCCATCATCCATCCATCATCCATCCATCCATCATCCATCCATCCATCCATCCATCCATCCATCCATCCATCCATCCCTCCATCCCTCCATCCATCCCTCTGTCCCTCCATCCCTCCATCCCTCCGTCCATCCACCCATCCATCATCCCTCCATCCATCATCCATCCATCATCCATCCATCATCCATCCATCCATCCATCATCCCTCCATCCATCATCCATCCATCATCCATCCATCATCCATCCACCCATCCATCCATCCATCCATCCATCCATCCATCCCTCCATCCATCCATCCATCATCCATCCCACCCACCCCAGCCATGGCAGCTCCTTCCCCTACAAGCAGGTGACAGTGTCCAAGGCCGGGTTGGACAGGGCCGGAGTGACCCGCTCCAGTGGCATTGTCCCCTGCCCATGGTGCTGTCCCTGCCCACGGTGCTCTTTGAAGGTCCCTCCCAACCCAAGCCACGCTGTGCCTCTGCCACAGGACTCAGGACTGGCCCGGAGCCCCAGCACGAGGGTGCCCCGCTATGGGACACCCCACACCTTCACCTGCCTGGCACTCGTGTGGTGCTCAGGCCACCCTGTCCCCAAGCCACAGCACCGCAGGCAGCAGGGCACACATCTGGCATGACAAGCCCTGCCTCCTCTCTCAATTAATCCCTCGTCCTATAAATGCAAAAGGCACTTTAATTATCCCTGTTCCACGTGCCAGAGCTGTCTGTGCACTAAAGGATTATTAATTCCTGTGGCTGTTTCCCAGGGAGCTCAGTGGCTCTTCAAGGTGATAAATAACGAGGACTCGGGATTTTGCTTTGGATTTTAACTCATTTTTGCCCTTTTGGTTGAACAAAAAAGTCAGGGGGGAAAAAAATCAACCCCTGCCCAAAAAAACCCCAAAAAACCAAACCAAACCCCCCCCGTGCCAAAAAAAAAAAAACAAAACAAACAAACAGAATTAATTAAGAAGAATCAGCAGCAGGTGGCAGTTGGTACCTGGGATGATGGATATGGGATGTGGTACCTGGGATGGTAGATTTGGGATGTCTGGGATGAAGGATTTGGGCTGTGGTAGCTGTGATGATGGATTTAGGATGTGGTACCTGGGATGATGGATTTGGAGTGTGGTAGTTGGGATGATGGATTTAGGATGTGGTACCTGGGATGGTGAATTTGGGCTGTGGTACCGGGATGGTGGATTTGGGCTGTGGTACCGGGATGGTGGATTTGGAGTGTGGTACCTGGGATGGTGAATTTGGGATGTGGCACCTGGGATGGTGAATTTGGAGTGTGGTACCTGGGATGGCGGATTTAGGATGTGGTACCTGGGATGGTGAATTTGGGCTGTGGTACCAAGAATGACAGATTTGGGATGTGGTGTCTGGGACAATGGATTTGGGCTGGGGTACCTGGGATCAGCCCCAGGGTGGGCTCTCGGGGGCCGTGCCTGCTGTGCTGATGCTGCCCGTTCATCTGCCAGGTCCTCCCTGACGTGCCCTCACTGCCTCAAGCAGAGCAACACCTTCGACCCCTTCCTGTGCATCTCCCTGCCCATCCCGCTGCGCCAGACCAGGTGAGCCCACGGGGCGGCCGCTCCGACCAGAGCAATTTGCATTTTTTGGGGTAAATAAGGCACGCGGAGGCGGCGGCAGCCCCGGGGCCGGCGGCAGCGGTGCCCGGTGGGTGTGTGCCACGCGCGGCTGCCCCGGCCGTGCTGAGCCGTGTCCCCGCCGCGTCCCCAGGGCTCTGAACGTCACGCTGGTGCTGCAGTGCGAGCGCTGGCGCTTCGTGCGGGTGGGCCTGGCCGTGCCGCTGCTGGGCACCGTGGCTGACCTGCGGGAGATGGTGGCGCGGGAGGGCCGCGTCCCCGCGGAGCAGGTAACGGGGCGGGCGGGGAGCGGAACGGGGCACGGGGAGCGGGGCACGGGGAGGGGGGCGGGGCGGGACACGGGGAGCGGGGAGTGGAGCGGGGCACAGGGAGCGGGGCACGGGGGGAGCGGAGGCAGGGCACAGGGGGAGGGGGGGGGGGCACAGGGGGAGCGGGGCACGGGGAGCGGGGAGCGGAGCGGGACACGGGGAGCGGGGAGCGGGGGGGAGGGGGGGCGGGCAGGGCACGGGGAGCAGGGCAAGGGGAGCGGGGAGCGGGGCACGGGGAGCGGGGCACGGGGAGCGGAGCGGGGCACGGGGAGCGGAGGGGCACGGGAAGGGAGCGGGGCACGGGGAGCTGGGGGGGAGCGGGGCGGGGCACGGGGGCGGGAGGGCACAGGAGCGGGAGCGGAGCGGGGCGGGGAGCGGAGCGGGGCACGGGGAGCGGGGAGCGGAGCGAGGCACAGGGGACGGGGCACAGGGGCGGGAGCGGAGCGGGACACGGGAGCGCGGGCGGAGGGGCACGGGGAGCGGAGCGGGGCACGGGGAGCGGGGAGCGGGGCAGAAAGCGGGGCGGGGAGCGGAGCGCGGGGAGCGGGACACGGGGAGCGGGGCGTAGGGAGAGGGGAGCATTGAGCGGGGACCAGAGCAGGGAGGGAGCGCAGGGAGCGAGGAGCGGAGCGGGGCGCGGGAGCGGAGCGAGGAGCGGAGCGGGGCACGGGGAGCGGAGCGGGGCGCGGGTCGCGGGGCCGCTGTGCGCGGTGCTGCTGAGCGCCCGTCCCGCAGGTGATCCTGGCCGAGGTGTCCCCGCGGGGCCTCCTGCGCTCGCTGTCCGACCCCGAGGCGCTGCGGGCGGCCGGCGAGGCCGCGCCCGTCTACGCCTTCCAGCCGCCGCCCGCCCGCCGCGCAGGTACCGCCGCGCGCTGCCATTGGCTGCGGCTGCCGGCCCGCCCCGCGCCGATTGGCTGACAGCTCCCGGGCTGTGCTGGGATTGGCGCTGGGCGGGGGGACCCTGTGATTGGCGGGAGGCCGTGGATCCCTCACTGTGATTGGTGGGAGGGAGTGGATCACTCGCTGGGATTGGTGGGGCAGTGATCCCTCACTGTGATTGGTGGGAGGTGGTGGATCCCCTCATTGGGATTGGTGGAGCGGTGGATCCTCCCTGCTGCGATTGGTCAGGCAGCTGCGCCCCACCGGGAATGGGGGAGGCAGTTTCTGCTGGGATTGGTGGGAAATGGATCTCTTTGGCTGGGATTGGTGGGAGCTGTGTCCTCTCTGCTGGGATTGGTGGGAAGGGCGGTGCTGGGCAGGGCCGTGGCACTAATTAATCCAGCGCTAACGAGAGCCCCTTGTTTCCCTGCCCACAGGGTGTCCCCGCAGCCTCCCCACGTCCCCCGCGGTGCCGCGGCCGGAGGGGCCGCGCCTGCTGCCCAGCGCTGCCCGCTCCTCCGACTGCCTGCACCGTGCGCCCGGCGGCCGCATCCTGCTGCTGCTCTGCAACACGGCGGGCACGGGGCCGCAGCTCGCCAGGTACCGCCCCCTGCCTGCCCCCCCTGCCACCTGCCTGCCCCCTGCCTGCCCCCTGCCTGCCCCCTGCCTGTCACCCTCTCCTGCCACCTGCCTGCCACCCTGTCCTGCCCACTCCCTGCCCGTGTGACACCCAGCCCCATGTCCCTGCTGCCTGTGCCCAGGTTTGGGCCACCGCTGGTGCTGCGGGAGGAGCGCGGCGTCTCCTGGGAGCAGCTGCAGCAGAACATCCTGGCCCAGCTGAGGGGGGTCCTGCGGGGAGAGGTCCGGCCACAGGTGAGCCCAAGGAACAGCCCTGTGCCCTCAAAGCCATCAGAATTTGGGGGCTGGTTTTGCCCCGCGTCCCAAGGCCTGGCTTGGCCAGGTGCTGCTGCTGGGCAGGGGATCCCTGTCCCCTGGTGGCCCCACAGCCTCCTCTCCCCTCACAGGGCACGGGAGCCCTTTTCCGGATCCGCCTGGCCGGGGGCTCGGCCCCCTGCACCTACCTGTCCCCTCAGGATCCCCGTCCTCTCTGCCACCCTGCCATCGACAGGTAAGGGGCTGCGGGGACAGCACTGTTCCCAGGATGTCCCCTCAAGGCCTGGGGGCAGCTAGTGGCATCACCATGAGTGGGCACAGTGTCCCTGTGCATGGCTGTGTTGTCACCATGGGTGCCCAGTGGTGACACCTTGGGTGGCCACGGTGGTGGTCACTCTGCTTCCCCAGCGCTGGGTCCCCAGCCCAGCGTTCCCACTGTGGGGGCTGGTGGTTGTCTCTGCCTGCCACCACAGGCTGGCAAGGAGGTGTCCCCATGGGGACAGGGGTTCTGGGGACATCTCACCCTGTCCTCCCTCAGGGCCCTGCAGCTGTGTGGGGCCGGGGGCCCTCCCCACGTGAGGCTGACGGTGGAGTGGGACACGAGCACCAAAGAGCGGTGAGTCCCCTGTGCCGGGGCTGGGGGCACACACCAGCATTGGGGTCACTCTCAGTGGTGACGTGTCCCCCCAGGCTGTTTGGGAGCATCCAGGAGGAGGTGGTGCAGGACGCGGAGAGCGTGCGGCAGCAGCAGCAGGCGCACGGGCAGCAGCACAGCTGCACCCTGGATGAGTGCTTCCAGCTCTACACCAAGGAGGAGCAGGTAGGGCACCCTGGCAGGCCCACGCCCTGCCCACCCTGGCCGCAGTGCTGGGGGTGACTGTGGAGGTGGCAGGGGGTGACAGGGAGGGAGGTGGCCATGACGTGGTGTCCCCAGCTGGCCCCGGACGATGCCTGGCGCTGCCCGCACTGCAAGGTGCCCCAGCAGGGCACGGTGAAGCTCAGCCTGTGGACGCTGCCCGACATCCTCATCATCCACCTGAAGCGCTTCCGGCAGGTGGCCGAGCAGCGGCACAAGCTCACCACGCTGGTGAGGTTCCCGCTGCGGGGGCTGGACATGGCCCCGCACGTGGCACAGCGGGGCCAGCCCGGGGGGCAGCTCCTGGGGCGCTGGGCGCCCTGGCAGCCCCCCCTGCGCCTGGCCCCGGGCTGCCCCCGCGACCACCTGTACGACCTGTACGCCGTCTGCAACCACCACGGCAGCATGCAGGGCGGCCACTACACCGGTGAGCGGGGACCCTGGGGACAGGGGCTGTAATGGGGGCGCCGTGGGGCAGGGCGGGGCAGAGGGGAGCCGTGGGGGCAGGGAACAAGCAGGATGGCATTACAGCCACCCCAGGGCACCGGGATGTGTCCCCCAGCACCATCCCACTCCCCCGGTGTGTCCCTGCACCATGGGGCTCCTGGTCCCCCCTGCACCCCGGGACTGGGGGCATCCTGGGACAGAGCCCCATCCCCGCTCACCCCGTGCCCCCTCGCCCCCAGCGTTCTGCTGCAACGCCCTGGACGGCCGCTGGTACAGCTACGACGACAGCCGGGTGGAGTGGGTGCGCGAGGCCGAGGTGAGCACCCGCAGCGCCTACATCCTGTTCTACCAGCGCCGCCGCGCCGCCGGCTCCGGCACGGGTGAGCCCCAAATCCCTGCTCCCGCACCCCGGCACTGCCGTGTGCTCACACACAGCCCCACGTGTGACCCACACCTGTATGCACACGCCTGCCTCTGCCCCCTGCACACGTGTGCACACAGACCTGCTGCGCCATCCCTAGGCTTGTGTGCACCCCCAGCCCACCCTGTCCCATCCCCGGCTCACCCCAGCCCACCCTGTCCCACGCCCGGCCCACTCCCCGGTCCCCACGCTGGGTCCCCCCGGTCGGTACCCCCGGCCCACGCCCCGCTCCTCGCGCTGGGTCCTCATGGTCGCTGCCCCCGGCCCACGCCCCGCTCCCCACGCTGGGTCCCCCCGGTCGGTGCCCCGGGCCCACTCCCCGCTGGGTCCCCCCGGTCAGTGCCCCCGGCCCATGCTGGGTGCCCCTGGTCGCTGCCCCCGGCCCACGCCCCCCTCCCCACGGTCGGTGCCCCCGGCCCACGCCCGCTCCCCGCAGGCTCCGCCGCCGCCGCGGGGCACTGGGTGTTCCGTCTGGGCGCCTCCGAGCCCCGCGCCGAACCCCCGCACCGACCCCGACCCCTCGGGCTCCGTCGCCGCCCCGGAGAACGGTGAGGCTCAGGATGCCCGGCCCCCGGTGCCCGCCGCGCCCCCCGCCCGCCCTGACCGTGGTTTCCCCGCAGGCGGGTTCGAGGCGCGGCCCTCGGTGCGGGGTCTGCAGGGGCTGCACGGTCGCAGCCTCAGCGTCCGGGCCGCTCCCGCCGGACCCCCGGGACAAGGGGAGCCGGGCCCCCCCCGAGTCCACCGCCGGCTCCGCCGGGCCGCCAGCGCCGAGGGGACCCCGCGCCGGCCGCCCCCGGGTGCCGGCAGCAGCCCCGGGGCCGCGGGGCTGCAGGGGGACGCGGGTGTCCCCCCGGGCCGCTGCCCCCCCGGCCCCTCGGCGCTGGGGCGGTCGCGGAGCTCGGCCAGCCTGCCCCCCCGATCCGAGGGGGCGCTGCGCAGATCCGCCTCGCTGGGCAGGGCCGCGGCGGGGCCGCCCCTGGCCGCCCGGGGTCCCCCCGCCGCCACCCTGCAGCGGGGCCGGCAGCCCCCCGCGCCCCTGCGGCCCTCGGCCGTGCCCGAGTCCAGCTTCTGAGCCATGGATGGGGGCACCACCCCAGCAGGTGTGCAGCACGTCCTGAACGGATCGGGAGAGATCCCCAACGGCGGGTGTCTCACCACAAGGGTTGCCTGAACCAGGGATCCCAAACCAGGAATGTCCCGACCGGGGGCGTCCTGACCTGGGGACTCCTTACCCGGGGACTTCTGAGCCGGGGCAAAACCAAACCAGGCCATCCTGACCCACAGGCTCCTAAATGGAATCCTGACATGGGGTCTCCTGCCTGACACAGGGCACCCCAGATCCTGATCCAGAAGCATTCCAAACCAGGACCATCCCTAGCTGGGGGGTTCAGGCCTGGGCTCATCCCAAAGTGGTGGCTCTGAACCCAGGGGTCTCCCAGCGCGGGGCCATCCCAAACAGGGCAGGCGGGTGCATGGTCCCCAGCTCTGCAGCACCAGAGTATTTATTGTACCAGGAGAGTTTTATTCAGAGACGCTTTTTGTTTTCTAAAAGGCGACTATTTGAGGGTGGGGGGTGCCCCACACCTCGGTCTATGCAATCCCCAATTCCTGCAGCCAGCTTTTGTACGGGGCTCTGCCCCACCGCCGGCGGTTTCTATTAAAGACACGTGAAACAAACCCAGTGTCCATCCCAGGGGAAAAGGGCTTGGAGTCCCGTGGGGCTGGTCCTGGTCCTGCAGGGGGGCTCAGCCTGGGATCAGGGGTCAGTCCTGGCTGCATCCTGCCATGTGGGGTGGCTGTTTCCAGGGGAGGTGGACCCTGCCCCATCCCATGGCACCAGACCCATAACATTCCCCATAAAACACCAAACCACCATTTTATCCCCCAAACGCTCTCCACCTCCCAATCCTCCCCCCAAGGCGGGGGCAGGAAGGAAAGGCCAGCACCGCCGGGCGGTTCTCAGCGAGTGGCACACGGATTTATTGGATTTATTGATTGCTTTGGGGTGCTGGTGCCCCCCGGTGCCCACCTGGGGCGGGGGGCACGGCGCGAGCGGGGCGGGGGCGAAGCGCTGCCATTTCCATCCTCCCTCTCGCCCCGGCCGGGCGGGAACGGCTCCACATAAAACAAATCTCTCTATAGTTTCTCTCTCTCTATACAAATATAGAATATATATATATCTCTGCCGATATATATATACAGCTCTTCTCTCTCTGGAAAGGATAAAGGTTAATTTGTCTGTGCATGCACGACCAAAGCCACCAACCCCCAGGGACAGTGGGTGCCGAGGGACCTGCGCCTCCCCCGCCAGCACCCCGAGAGCCAGGGGGGCACATCCTGCATCCCCAGGTTATTGCTGGTCAGGTCCCATCCTGCTCCCAAACAAGCGGAGGGGGAAGAAGCCGAAGAAAGGAAATGCCACTGCGAAGCGCCGGCGAGCTCCTTGTCACCTGGCCAGCACCCAGTGGCACCCGCCTCGGGGCACGGGGGACGTGGTGGCATCGCCCCAGGGTCGTGGGTGCTGCGGGGTGGGGGGGCAGGCACCCGGTTCCAAGGCAAAGTCTGGATAAGGCGAACAAAAATGAACTAAAGAACAGCGGCCGCCCCCAAACCGGGCGTTTTGCCATCAAAAATGGCCCTGTGGCCCCGGGTGCCGCACAGATGAGCTTGGGGACAGGGACACTGTCATAGGGCTGTGCTCTCCGATTCCTCCTCCTCCTCCTCCTCCTGCCGCGGGGTCAGGCTCGGCCCCGAGAGTCTCTGAGCTGCCTCGGGCGGGTCCCGGCACAGGGCGGCATCCGGGGACACGTGGAGGGAGGGGACCTCAAAACGGAGCAGACCTGCGGGAGGGCACAGAGATGGGGACACCCACCGGGCTGGCGCCTTGTCACTGCCACCACCAGGGGTGGCACCACCGCCCTCTGCTCTGTGGACCCCAACCGAGCCAGGGCGGTGACACCAGCACTGCCCATGTCCCACCGAGCGCAGGTGACACCACTGTCCCCTCTCCCAGGGGACCTGCAGGGTGAGGCTGCACGTGTGAAGTGACAGGGTGACCACAGCCACAGCAGGCAGTGTCATCGTGTCCCTTGCTGAGAGCAGAGCAACCCTCTGGGCAGAAGAAGCACCTCTGCCACTCCTGCCCAGCTCAGGGACATTGCCCAAGGGACATTTCTCGGGGATGTTTCTCAAAGATGTTGCTCAGGGACATTACCCAAGGGACATTGCCCAAGGGACATTTCTCAGGGACATTTATCAGGGGTGTTGCTCAGGATATGTCTCAGGGATCTTGTCCCACAGTGGCACAGGGGAGCTGCACCTGAGCCAGGGGTGATGCCAGGTGTGATGTCAGGGCTGCATCCATGCCAGGGTGCCCTGCCAGGCCCACAGCAAAGCGTTGGCAGAACCACACTGATGCCAGTGCCACCCAAAAGCAGGTGGCGGCCCCTGGGGACACTGTGACCATCCCCTCACTGCCACGCAGGCTGTCCCATCCCTCACAGGCAGGACACGCACGCAGGGACAGAGCCCTGAGTCCTGCCAGACCCCACGGAAGGGACACTGGGACATCCCTCAGCCTCTGTGTCCTCTGTGGTCCCCAATGCCACCTGCACTTCCCAAGCACCCCCCTGGCTGTCCCCTGCAGCATCTCAGGGACCCCGGGGGGACACGGCACCACCAGAGCCCAGGGCCAGGGCGGGCAGAGCAGCAGGGACAGCAGCACAGCTCCGGGGATGCCACATTCCTGGTGACACTGTCACCTCCCAGGGGACACAGCCAGCTTCCCGATCCCTTGGCACCTCCCTGGGCTCAGCACCACCGTCCTGGGGACAGCTCCACCTTTCCAGGGACATCACCACCTTCCTGAGAACATGGCTATTGTCACCTTCCAGGGGACATCACCAACTTCCCGGGGACATCACCATCTTCTTGGGGACAGTTCTGCCTTTCCAGGGACATTGTCACCTCTCTGGGGACATCACCATCTTCCTGGGAACATCACCATCTTCTTGGGGACAGTTCTGCCTTTCCAGGGACATTGTCGCCTTCCAGGGGACATCACCACCGTCCTGGGGACAGTTCTGCCTTTCCAGGGACACTGTCAGCGCTCTGGGGAACACCGCCACCTTCCCGGGCAGAGCTCTGCCTTTCCAGGGACAGTCCCACCTCTGCGGGGAGGGTGCCACCTCCCTGGGGACACGCCCACCTTGCAGGGCACACTGCCGCCTCCTCAGGGCCACTGTCCCCGTGCCGGGGGTCTCTGCCGCCCCCCCGGCAGCCTCCCCCAGGGTTACCTGTGATGGCGCCGTCCCCGGGCCCCGCGGTGTCCGTGCGGGGCGGCTCCGGGGGCTGGGGCGGCGCGGGGGCGGCCGGGGGCGGCTGCGGCGGGGGGGGCAGCGCGGGGCGCGGCCGCGCCTTGGGGGCGGCCCGGGCGCGGGGGGCGGCGGCGGCGGCGGCGGCGGCGGGGACGGCAGCAGCAGGGGCGGCCCCGCGCCCGGGGGGGCTCCGGGGGGGCCGTACGGGGACGGGGTGCTGGGGGGCGTCGGGGACAGGCTGGCCGGGGACGGGATGGGCGCCAGCTTCTTGGCCCCTGCGGGACAGACACAGCGACGGGGCCGCGTCAGGGCCGCGGCACCGCCGCCACCCCGGGCCCCCACCCCCGGTCCGGTCCTACCTTTGCGCAGCGAGTGCGGGCTCTGCTCGGGGGGCGGCCCCGGGGACAGCTCCGGGGGCCTGAAAGGGCTGGGGCGGGCGCGGGGCACGGCACGGGCGCGGGGCAGAGACAGAGAGAACGGGGAGAGAACAGCGAGAAGACAGATGGACGGAAAAGGGGGGGAAAAGAGAAAAAAACCTCGCAAAATGGGAAAAATGGAAGAGGGAAATGGAAAGAAAAGGGGAAAAAAGAAATGGAAGAAAAAGGAAGAAGAAGGAAAAAACCCCACAAAAATAGGGGAAAGGAGAAAGGAGAAAGGAGAAAGGAGAAAGGAGAAAGGAGAAAGGAGAAAGGAGAAAGGAGAAAGGAGAAAGGAGAGGAGAGGAGAGGAGAGGAGAGGAGAGGAGAGGAGAGGAGAGGAGAGGAGAGGAGAGGAGAGGAGAGGGAGGAGAGGAGAGGAGAGAGAGGAGAGGAGAGAGAGGAGAGGAGAGGAAAAGGAAAGGAAAGGAAAAGGAAAAGGAAAGGAAAAAAAGGAAAGGGAAAAAGGAAAGGAAAAGGAAAGGAAAGGAAAGGAAAGGAAAGGAAAGGAAAGGAAAGGAAAGGAAAGGAAAGGAAAGGAAAGGAAAGGAAAGGAAAGGAAAGGAAAGGAAAGGAAAGGAAAGGAAAGGAAAGGAAAGGTTTTAAGCATATAAAAGCAAAGAATAAAAAGAAAAAGTAAAATTTAAAAATAAACGCAATAAAAATAAATGAAAAGTGGAATTAAAACAATGGAAAACAAAGATTAAACATTCAAAGAATTGGAAATAAAATTAAAGCAAAAAAATACAAGAGAATTAAATTATAAAGTTAAGTGGAAAAATTAATAAAGAAAACTCAAAAACCATGAAAAATATTATTAAAAATAAAACAAAAATAAAACCAAAAATTAAATAAAAGGAAAATGTAAAAGATGAGCCATACCAATAAAAAAAAGAAAATTGAAAATAGACAGTGGAAGAACAAGAAGAGAAGAAGAGGGAGAGCCGTGAGCTCCTTCCCGCACCCAGCGCTCCGCACCCGCTGTCCCTCCCGCCCCCCGGGTTCCGCAGCCCCCGGCCCTTGTATCCCCCTCCCCATGGGCGCAGGGTCCCCCCGGGCGGCGGTGACACCCCCAGCCCCCCCGGGGCCCCACGGTTACCTCGGGGGGCCGGGTCCGGCGGCTGCCCCGGGGCAGGGGGGGCGCGGGGGGCAGGCAGAGCCGCGGGGACAGCGGGGGACAGTGACACGGGGACGGGGGGGCACAGTGCCAGGGGGACAGGAGGGGACAGCGCAGGGAGCAGAGCGGGGCACAGCCCGGCCCCAGCGGCGGCGCCCAGAGCGGGCAGCGCGCCCGGGGGCTCGGGGGGTCCCCGAGCCGGGGGTCCCCGGGGCCGCCGCTGCGCCAGGCGGCTGCCGGGTCAGCCCTGCTGCAAAGGTACAGAAGCACCATAAAAACCGGCAGAAGTGACACCAAAGCGAAGGGAAATTCACAAAAGAGCAGAAGCCTTGGCGGGCGCGGGGCAGCGGCGCGGGAGCCCTCGTGGTGCCGAGCCCCCCCGCCCGTCCCACGGCACGACCCTCCCGGGGCCACCCCTCCCCAGGTGTGAGCACCCCGGCTCGGCTCTGCTTCCCTTTTGGGGCAGAAAAGTGCCATTTAGGCGCTTTCTCCCACATGGGTTGTGCAGATTTAACTCGGGCTCAGGCCCTGGGCAGACGAAGGTCTCAGAGGGCGCTGGGCTCCCTGAGGGCTTTCTCTGCACCTTTCTGCAGCACCTCCACCCAAATTCCACTAGAGCCCAGTGACACCCGGGCAAAGGGCCCTCAGGAAAATCCCTGAAGGCAGCACGGTTCTCATGGGAATGGCAGGATGGGGATGTGTTGGTGGTTGTGGGGATGCTGAGCATCCTCCCCTGCTGCCCCGGGACTCTGCTCCTCTCCCGGGGATGCTGAGCATCCTCTTGCTCTGTCCCCAGGACTGCTTCTCTCCAGCATCCTCTCCTGCTGTCCCCGGGATCCTCTGCTCCTCTCCGGGGATGCAGGGCATCCTGTCCTGTCCTGTCCCGTCCTATCGTGTCCCAGGACCCTGCTCCTCTCCGGGGATGCAGAGCACCCTGTCCTGTCCTGTCCTGTCCTGTCCCATCCTATCCTGTCCCAGGACTCTGCTCCTCTCCGGGGATGCAGAGCACCCTGTCATGTCCTGTCCTATCGTGTCCCAGGACCCTGCTCCTCTCCGGGGATGCAGAGCATCCTGTCCTGTCCTGCCCTGTCCTGTCCTGTCCTGTCCTGTCCCGTCCTATCGTGTCCCAGGACCCTGCTCCTCTCCGGGGATGCAGAGCATCCTGTCCTGTCCTGTCCCGTCCTATCCTGTCCCAGGACCCTGCTCCTCTCTGGGGATGCTGAGCATCCTCCCCTGCTGAGGTTATTCCTGCTGGCCTCCCTCGCGGGGACAATGCCCGGCTCGGGACAGGAGGAGGTGCCGCTGTCCTTACCTTGTCCGCTCGGCTGCCGGGGGGAAGCCGAAGCTGGTGGGAGGCGGGGAGGGCGCTGCTGAAATCTCCGGGGACTGCTCGGGAATGGGCGAGTGGGGCGTGGGGGGCAGCTCGGCGGGCGGCGCCGGGGGCTGCGCGGCCGGGGGCGCTGAGGTCGCCTTGCGCCCCGCCGAGGTGCCGCGGCGAGCCACCCACGAGGTGTCCATCACCCTGACGCCCATGCTGGGGACACAGAGACAGGGGTCAGCACCTGCCTGGTGGGGGGGCACTGCCAGCACACCCCACTGTTCCTTCGGGATCCCTAAAAACACTTCTTCCACTGGGAAACTGCTGGGAATGAAACTACAGGGCAATGGGGCAGGGGGGGCAGTGTGGGATGGGTTTGTGTCACCCCCAGTCACCTCTCCTTCCCCGAAGAGCCAGCACGCTGCCAGAACCCACCCCACCCCCCAGCACCCTCCCAGCACCCTCCCAGAACCCTCCCAGCACCCACTCAGCAGTCTGCAGAGGATACGGTACCTTTGGATTTTCCTAAGGCTGCATGGGCAGAAACAAACAATTATTAATGTGAAAATCCCCTAAAACTGCACAGTGCACAGGGACAGAGGTCACTGCTGGGCAAAGGGGCTGCAAGGCTGAAGGGCTTTGAGAGAGGGGGCAGGGGGGGCTGAGCAGGGACCAGGCTGTGCCAGTGGTGGGACAGCTCGGGATACCCTCTGGAAGTGGGGACATTTTGGGATGGGCAGAGTCCTGGGGTGTTTTCTGGAGCTCACTCAGCTGTTCGAGGTCCCAGTGAGGTGTGATGGAGGGGGGACATGCACAGGCTGGGAATGGGCAGCTTTCCCCTGGATCAAATGCTGCAGACCTTGAGGACACCAGGACACCTGTCTCTGCCATGGCACAGCCCCAGTGTCACCCCATGGGCCACCCCACTCCCATCTGCAGTGGGCTGGGGGCAGACATGGAGCCCTGGGTTCACCTGAGCTCCCCCAAGAGTCTGGCATGGAAATCAGGGGGTCCCTCCACTCTGGGACCACCCAACCTCCACCAGCTCAGTGCCACCCACCCCAAGGTGATGCTGAGCATCCTCTTCTGCTGCCCCTAGGATGGTGTCAGAGCCGCCCCATCCTGTCCCCAGTGTCCCTACCCATCCTTCTTGCACAACTCCAGCATCATCCTGTCTGTCCCTACCCATCCTTGCAGAAGTCCACCATCATGCTGTCTGTCCTACCCAACCCCAGTGTCCTGCTGTCTGTCCTACCCGTCCTTCTTGCAGAACTCCAGCATCATCCTGTCTGTCCCTACCCATCCTTGAAGAACTCCAGTGTCATTCTGTCTGTCCCTAACTGTCCTTGCAGGACCCCAGCATCACGCTGTCTGTCCTACCCGTCCTTCTTGCAGAACTCCAGCATCATGTTGTCGGTGGCCACGCTGAGCGGGCGCCGTGCCGTCTCGTGCTGCCGGCGCTCGCCGTGCTCCATGTCGGGCGAGGGCATGGAGCTGTAGTTGGCGTTGTGGTTCACGTGCAGGGGGCTGCCGTAGTTCCCCGTCACGTTGAACTCAATGTCTGGGGGGCACAGAGGATGGTGGGAGGGGTGTGCTCAGGAGGGCAGGGACTGGGGGTGTTGGCACTGCAGGGATTGAGCTCGGTGCCGTGCCAGAGCCCTGCCTGAGCTCCAGCAGCAGAGGGGGCCGGCAAAACCAAACCTGGGAGCTCTGAGCCCCTCCCCAGGAGGTGCCGGGAAGGCCAGCTGTCCCTGGGCATGCCCTACCTCCCGGGAAGAACCAGTCTGCGTGCTGGATGAGCGGCTCGATGATGCCCACGATCTGCAGCGACAGCGTCGTCATCATCTCCGTCATGTTCCTGCAGGGGACGGCAGCTCAGCAACCCCCCAGGCCAGCAGGGGCCCAGCAGGATTCCCAGCAGGATTCCCAGCAGTGTTCCCAGTGCAATTCCCAGCAGGATTACTAGCAGTGTTCCCAGTGGGATTTCCAGCAGTGTTCCCAGCAGGATTCCCAGCAGGGGTCCCAGTGGGATCTGCCCCCAGCCATTCCCCAGCAGTTTTCCCAGCAGGATTCCCAGCAGGATCTGCCCCCCAGCCCTCCCCCAGCAGTTTTCCCAGCAGGATTCCCAGCAGGATCTGTCCCCAGCCCTCCCCCAGCACTCACCCCTCGGCCTGTGGCCACAGCAGGTTGGGGCCCAGCACAATGGCCACGTTGCTCGGGGTCATTTTGTTGATATCCTGGTACTCGGTCAGCTTGGCCAGGAATTTAATCACGTACCTGGAGAGCAGATCCCAGAGGGGTCAGTGCATGGGCCACACCCTCTGTGTCCCCTCCCTGTGTCCTGCTGGCCCCAGGCTCACCTGATGTTGTTGTAGTTGGCTTTGGGCAGCTTCTCACAGGCATTCCAGAGAGCCTGCAGCCGTTTCTCCTGCTCTGGGATGCTGCAGGGAGGGGCAGAGGGTGTTATCCCCCATCCCCACCCTGCCCTGGGGCTGAGGACCCCACCAGCTCCACCCCTGGGGACCCTGTGGGAGCCCCAGGCTGCCACCAACATCATGGAAGTAAATAAAGCCCCAAAACCTGTCCCAAGGAGAAGGAATCCCTTTGGATTTCCTCTCAGCACTCCATGGCTCTCAGAGCCCAGAGGAAAGATCCCAAATGTTGTGAACTGTGCCAGGAAAAGCCCAGAGCATCCCTGGGGACCCAGACTGCCCCTGCCCATGCCACTGAGGAATGGGGGGACAGCCCAGACTCACTTGGAGGCCTGGATCCACTCCTCGTACAGCTCGAAGGTCATCAGGGGCTCGGGCAGCTCCCGCAGGTAGGACTTGAGGGCTCCTGTGGCACACAGGGGACACAGGCATTGGCACTGCAGGTGGCACCAGCTGTTGGGCACCAAGCTGTTTTGCTCCTGGCACCTGGACCCACATCCCCCCAGCCTTCCCCCCAACCACCTCCTGAGCACCCAGTGGTGTCCCCAACTTGGAGCAGCCTGTGGCATCCCCGACCTAGGGCCCACCTTTGCCACCCTGCAGCCCCTCCGAGCACACCTTCCCTCTGCCTGGCAGCACCTCTCTGGGGCAGCCACTGTCCCCAATTTGTGTCCTGCCCGCTCACTGAGGGGACACCCTGCCCCATTAGCCAGGCCATTAATTAATGACAAAATTAATTGAACAAAATCAGACCCATCATCAACCCCTGGACGGCACCACTGGCTCCTGATCTCCAGCTGGACTTGGTGCCACTGATCCCCCTCTGGCGCCTTTGGGGGTGCCTGGAGGGGCCACCCTGCCCCAAGGAGCCCCACCTGCGATGGCATGGGGGTCAGCTGAGTACTCCTGCACGTCCACCACGCAGCAGTCCAGGGCAGCCTTGAGCTTCTTCAGCTTGGAGGCCGAGGGAGCCACTCGGAAGAGACCCTGGCCAGAGGACAGTGTTGGACAGGGCTTGGGGCTGGGCATGTCCCTGGAGCCCCCAGTTCCTCACCCTGGCCCTGGGGACACCTGTGACCCCTTCCATCGTGCCCAGCAAGGGTTGGATATGGGACCTGAAATCCAGCAGGGACCCACCTCCTCCTGTATCCCCCAAATCCAGTAGGACCCACATCCTCCTGCATCCCCCATCCCAGCAGGGACCCACCTCCTCCTGAATCCCCCAAATCCAGCAGGGACCCACCTCCTCCTGCATCCCCCATCCCAGCAGGGACCCACCTCCTCCTGCATCCCCCAAATCCAGCAGGGACCCACCTCCTCCTGCATCCCCATCCCAGCAGGGACCCACCTCCTCCTGCATCCCCCAAATCCAGCAGGACCCACCTCCTCCTGCATCCCCATCCCAGCAGGGACCCACCTCCTCCTGCATCCCCCATCCCAGCAGGACCCACCTCCTCCTGCATCCCCCAAATCCAGCAGGGATCCACATCCTCCTGCATCCCCCAAATCCAGCAGGGACCCACCTCCTCCTGCATCCCCCAAATCCAGAGGAACCCACCTCCTCCTGCATCCCCCAAATCCAGAGGAACCCACCTCCTCCTGCATCCCCCAAATCCAGAGGAACCCACCTCCTCCTGCATCCCCCATCCCAGCAGGGACCCACCTCCTCCTGCATCCCCCATCCCAGCAGGACCCACCTCCTCCTGCATCCCCCAAATCCAGCAGGACCCACATCCTCCTGCATCCCCCAAATCCAGCAGGGATCCACCTCCTCCTGCATCCCCCAAATCCAGCAGGGACCCACCTCCTCCTGCATCCCCCAAATCCAGCAGGGACCCACCTCCTCCTGCATCCCCCATCCCAGCAGGAACCCACCTCCTCCTGCATCCCCCAAATCCAGTAGGACCCACATCCTCCTGCCCCCAAATCCCAGCAGGGATCCACATCCTCCCATCCCAGCAGGGCATCCTCCTGCATCCCCCAAATCCCAGGGACCCTGCATCCCCAAATCCAGCAGGGACCCCCTCCTCCCATCCCCTCCAGCAGGGATCCACATCCCCAATCCCCATCCCAGCAGCACCCACCTCCTCCTGCATCCCCCAAATCCAGCAGGACCCACCTCCTCCTGCATCCCCCAAATCCAGCAGGGACCCACCTCCTCCTGCATCCCCCAAATCCAGAGGAACCCACCTCCTCCTGCATGCCACATTCCAGCAGCATGGTCACACAGGCCTCCACAGGGAAGGCGATCTCCCTCCCACTGACAGCCAGGTGCTCCTCCAGGGGTTTCCCAAAGGAGGGCTTCTCCATCCACGCCTCTGTGAGGGGCAGAGGGGGCAGAGGAGAGGGAGGGTGGTGCCAGATCCAGCAGCCCCTCCCGAAAAGGCCCTTGGGTCACAGTTTTGGCAACAAAAACTCTGTATGGGTGGGTGTTCTTAGAAGAACAGGACCCTGCAGCCCTGGCCTTTTCCAGCCACCACAGGATTTCAAAGGAGCTGGAAACATTTTCCACAGGGGTAACAACAGGCAAACCATTGCAATATTCTGCCCTCCTTCCATCATGGTGGATGGGATGGGATGGGATGGGATGGGATGGGATGGGATGGGATGGGATGGGATGGGATGGGATGGGATGGGATGGGATGGGATGGGATGGGATGGGATGGGATGGGATGGGATGGGATGGGATGGGATGGGATGGGGATGGGATCCCCTCCCAGCTCCAGGACATGCAGGATGCAGGCAGAACAAGCAAAGGGAGGGTGCTCAGCTGTCCCTGCAAGGCCACAGAGCCCGTCACAGCCCCTCGGTGCCACAGGCAGGGGCAGACCTGTGGGCACTCACCCTGCTGGGCTTTGATCTCTGGCAGGAAGTTCTGCAGGAGCGCCAGGGACTTGCGGTGGTACTCGGCCTGCACCTCGATCAGCTGTGGGGACACAGCACCAGGGTCACTGCACTGCTGGGACAGGGACAGGGACAGGGACAGCCTGCGTGGGTGGCACTTACAGTTTGAAAATAGTTTGCATAGTCGACTTCTTTGGCCACAAAATTGTACATGTCAGCCGAGAGCTGGTCCTGTGGGGGCAGAGGTTATGTCACTGTCCCTGCCCTGCTGCCCTGGTGCCACCAGCAGGGCCCTTCCCCAGCCACCAGCAGGGAGCAGCTCGGTCCAGCGGGAGCCAGGGTGGCGCAGGGTTAAGGCTGGCATGTCAGGGGAGCTCAGGGGCCTCCCCCACTGCAGCCTGAACAAGGGCCAGGTCCCCCCAAAGTGCACAAAGAGGGGAGATTGGGACTCCCTGATATCCCAGGGAAGGGGGCAAAGTCCCTCTTAGTGCTTGAAAATGACAGAAATCAATGACCCAGCACAGAGAAGGTGGAGAAATGTCTCTGCCAGTGCCAGGGCTGGATGAACCCAGTGCTGAGCTCTGCCTGGGCTGGATGAACCCAGTGCTGAGCTCTGCCAGGGCTGGATGAACCCAGTGCTGAGCTCTGCCAGGCTGGATGAACCCAGTGCTGAGCTCTGCCTGGGCTGGATGAACCCAGGGCTGGATGAACCCAGTGCTGAGCTCTGCCTGGGCTGGATGAACCCATGCTGAGCTCTGCCTGGGCTGGATGAACCCAGTGCTGAGCTCTGCCAGGTGGGTTCCCAGGGAACGGGAGCCCCTCCAGCTCTGGGGATGTGGAGGATGGGGATGGAGCAGTAGGGATGTCCTGCCTGGCTGGGGAGCATCACCCCCGGCCACTGAGCTGTGTTTGGGGCCCAGAGGAGGGGCAGCACGGGCAGGGGAAGGAGGGTGCAGAGCGGGCTGAGAGGAGAGGCTGCAGCTTTCCCCAGGGTCTGGGAGCCCGCAGACCCCTCGGCAGCCCCTACCCTGCAGATCTCCACTCTGTTGGCCGCCTCCTCCATCTCCTCCCTGAGAGCGTCGGCTTTGGCCCCCGAGGGCTGCAGGTTGCTGGCCAGACCCGAGGACTTCACCGACTGCTGCCACCTGCGGGAGGGACAGGGACAGTCGGGGCTGTGACCGCATCCCAGGGCCCTGCAGGGCCACCGCGGTCCCCAGGGCTGAGCAGCACGGAGATGATCCCAGTCCAGCTGGGATTGAGCCCCACTCCCAACGCCAGCCCCACAGCACTGCACACTGCAGGGAAGGAATTCCTTTCAGCGGGATAAGGAGCCACATCCAGGTGGGAAGAGAGGGGAAGGGGATGGGAGAGCCTGGGCATGATGCTGGGGACTGTGGACACTTTCAGACATCCCCCAGGACACTCTGGAGTGGGGGCTTGGATGACCCAAGAATGCCATGCGACAATCCTGAGTCATCCCCGCTCCCCTCGGTGCCACTGCAGGGACAGGAGCACCCAGCTCTGCATCAGAACTCACCAAGACAGGGAAAAAAGTACAAAATAACCCTTTCTGCCAGAAAAAAAAAAAACACACTTTTGCTGCAGAGGGCAGGCAAGGAAAAGGAATCCATGGGTTCTGCAGACAGGAGCAGAAATGGTGTCTCATTGCAGAGCTCGACTCAAGGCCCCAGAGGCACAGCCAGGGCTCCCTGTCCCAGGGGAACTGCAGTGTCAGGGCCCAGGAGCTGCTCATTCCCATGCCTTGGGGATGTTTGTATCTTACAAACCCTTGAAGGCACCTCCTACCTCGTCCTGGAGGAGTCCATGTCCAGCACGAGCTTGGCCAAGTGCTTCCTCTGCTTTTGGATATTTGGGATTTCCACCTGCAGCAGCACAGGGAACAGGAGGAGATGACAGCCCTGGAGAGGTGTCCAGGGAGGGTCACACCCCAGGGCTTTGGGCTGGGTGGGTGAGGATGCAGCTCCCAGGGTGACATCCTGGAGGATGTGACATCCTCAGGGACAGGGCCCAGCTGATCCCTCTGCGTGTCCCACACGGAATGAGCCCAGCTCAGCCCAGCTCCAGGAGCCCAGGGGAGCAGCCCTGGGGCACCCAAACTCCTGGGAGGCTGGGGAGGGCAGGAAGGGCTCTGGGCATGGCGGGGCACCCCAGGGACCTGCAGCTCACCTCAGCCAGCACGAAGGGCACCCCAGGGACCCTGGCTCACCTCAGCCAGCATGAAGGGCACCTCAGACACCCCAGGCTCACCTCAGCCAGCACAAAGGGCACCTCAGGCTCACCTCAGCCAGCATGAAGGACACCCCAGGGACCTGCAGCTCACTCAGCCAGCACGAAGGGCACCCCAGGCTCACCTCAGCCAGCACAAAGGGCACCCCAGGCACCCCAGGCTCACCTCAGCCAGCACGAAGAGCGGCTCGATGACATCCCGCTCCACCTGCAGCTCGAAGTGGATCAGCTCCTGTGCCAGCTTGTCCTCGGCCTCCCCGCACAGCCGCAGCATCTTCCTGCAGGGACAGGCACGGCTGGGGACACTCCCAGCACATCCCAGGGCACTGCAGACCCGTTGCAGCCCCAAGCCCCTTACCCCAGCAGGGAGTCATCCCCCAGCACCGCTGATCCCTCCATCAGACACTGCGCCAGCGTCGTCAGCGGCAGCTTCTTCTGCAGAGAGAGAGGGGCTGTGTTTCCACTGGATCCCCTGGATCCCCAGATCCCCCAGATCCCTGGATCCCGCCGCCCTCACCGAGCGCTTGTCGGCATCCAGGCCCTGCTGGCCCTGCAGACAGGCTGTCAGCTTCTTGTGGGTGCTGTGGGACACCTGCTTCACCAGCTCCAGCCGCTTCTCCACCTGTGGGAGTGACAGAGCCCATCACTGGGAATCCCATCATCCAGGGATCCCATCACCCATCACCCAGGGATCCCATCACCCAGGGATCCCATCACTGGAGTACCCCATCACCCATCACAGGGGATCCCATAACCCTGGGATCCCATAACCCCAGGATCCCATCACTGGGGATCTCATCACCCAGGGATCCCATCACCGAGGATCCCATAACCCCAGGAACCCATAACCCCAGGATCCCATAACCCCGGGATCCCATAACCCTGGGATCCCATAACCCCAGGATCCCATAACCCCAGGATCCCATCACTGGGGATCTCATCACCCAGGGATCCCATCACCGAGGATCCCATAACCCCAGGAACCCATAACCTCGGGATCCCATAACCCCAGGATCCCATAACCCCGGGATCCCATCACCGAGGATCCCATAACCCCAGGATCCCATAACCCCAGGAACCCATAACCCCAGGATCCCATAACCCCAGGATCCCATAACCCCAGGATCCCATAACCCCAGGATCCCATAACCCCGGGATCCCATCACCGAGGATCCCATAACCCCAGGATCCCATAACCCCAGGAACCCATAACCCCAGGATCCCATAACCCCAGGATCCCATAACCCTGGGATCCCATAACCCCAGGAACCCATAACCCCAGGATCCCATAACCCCGGGATCCCATCACTGGGGATCTCATCACCCAGGGATCCCATCACCGAGGATCCCATAACCCCGGGATCCCATAACCCCGGGATCCCATAACCCCGGGATCCCATCACCGAGGATCCCATAACCCCAGGATCCCATAACCCCAGGATCCCATCACCCCAGGATCCCATAACCCCGGGATCCCATAACCCCAGGATTCCATCACCTGGGATCCCACCCCTGGTGTGGCTGGGATGCTCTGGCACCACCAGGGAGCTGCTGATGGGTGCAGCCCCGCCGGGAGGCGCCCAGGCTCCCATGGACACCCCAGGATGGCTCCGAGGGAGCCTCACCTGCAACAGATCCTCGCTCAACACCTCGGTCTTCTCGGCTCTGCAGGACAAGAGAGGACAGGAGCCGTTGGTGAAGGGTGTGGGACACACAGCAGCAGCCCCTGCACACCACGGAGCCCGGGATGTGCTTTTCCTCCGGGATGCAGGGGGGATTTAAGGCTCACTGCTCCCGCCAGCCATGCCTCATCCCCTAAGGAAGGAACTGATGAGCAGCTCCACGGTCACTGCCAGGCACCACAGCAATCCAGGGCCTGCCTCCCATCTCTGCCTTATTTTCCCGTTCTTGCCAGGAAAGCAGGGGCCCAGATTCCCAGCAGGAAGCGGGCAGTGCCCCGAGAGAGGCGCTGTGGCTGCGGCTGCCCGGGCTCCCCGCACGGCTGAGCCTCCTCGCACGGGGCAGCCACGGGATGGGAGGCGGCAGCTGCTGCCCGGGGCCCGCCAGAGCCCGTTGCCGCTCACTGCAGACGGATTTACCGCTCCAGAGCCCGCGGCAGCCGCTGCCTTCCCGAGGGAGCAGCGCTGGGATGCAGGAGACACAAACCCGCCATCCGCGGCCCCTGGACCCGCAGCAACCAGAGCCCGGGGCCCTGCACCACAGCTGCTCAGGCTCATTTGAACCATCACATCCGGATCGTTTGTTCTTTTTCCCAGGGTTTTTAACAACTTCAGTGCATCCTTTCACTTGGAAAAACGAGCCCTGTCAGTTTGAGCTGGGGCAGAGCTGTCACTCAGCCAATCGGTCCCTAAAGGTTCCCTGGGGGACAGCGAGAGCTTGGTGCTGCCATCCTGCAAACAGCACCTTCATTTCCTGAGCCCGGTCTCTTCCTGCCCTCCGAGCTGGATTCTCAGCTTGGAGACAGGGAGGGAAGTGCTGGAGCAGTGGGAATAAGGAGCAAAAACAGAGAAAGGGTCAGACAGGGAGCGTGGCATGGGAGCTGCCCATGCACAAATCCATCTCAGCCAAAACCTTGCAGAAAGTGCAAATCACAGAATCATGGAATGGTTTGGGTTGGAAGGGACCTCACAGCCCATCCAGTGCCACCCCTGCTATGGCAGGGACACCTCCCACTGTCCCAGGCTGCTCCCAGCCCCAGTGTTCAGCCTGGCCTTCACAGCTGCTCTGGGCACCTGTGCCAGGGCCTGCCCAAACCAACTGCATTAAATCTGCTTTGGGCATGAAAGATGTCCCAGCACCTGATTTAAGGTGGTTTAAAAATAAATTAAATTAAATTGAACCCTGTTTATGTTAATTTTAAAAATTAGTTGTTGAAATGAACAGATTAGATCCTCTCTGAGGAGCACTGCCCACCTGGGAGCAAGAGCTGAGCAGCTTCTCCTCCTCCTCTGGGAATCACCTTCACTCTCATTTAGACAGGATTGGAAGTGACACGGAATTAGCACAAACAGGGAAAAAAGCAGCAAATATCCACAGGCACAGCCACACTGTCCGTCCCCAGCTCGGGATATTTTTAGCCTCCTGAAGGAGTGGGAGGTGGCAGGGAGTGAGGCACCGCTGGCACATCCCTGCTGCTCACTCCCCAGGAATCACTTCCTCACTTGAGCAGAAGAAGGGATTTTTTCCTGTTTTCTCCTCTCCCGGGCAGGAGGTGGGTGGGATCTGCACATCCCAGGTCCCACGGGCAGCTCTCTCTCCCAGCAGCCACATCCCAACCCATGCTATGCCCTGAGGCATGTTTGGGCAGCAGAAAACAGTGTTTCAAAGAGAATAACAAAAACCTGGCCTTGATGTGTTTTAAAGCACATCCTCAGTGTGAGAAACCCCTGTGATTTCACAGGAGAGCATCCCCTGTGCCAGCCCTGCACAGCCCTGCTCCCCGCCAGGGAGGAACTGGGCTTTGAAGAGGGGGAGCAGCCAGGCTGCAGCGTTTTATGGATTGGGATAAGCAAAGGGGCTCCAATCAATCCCACTTAAGGACAGGTGATGGTCCCTGTGCCTCCCAAGGGGAGGAGCGGGGACCCCCCAGTTTTCCTGTCTGGTCCCTAATTCCCCAAAACTTCATTCCACATGAGTTGCACGCATCTCGAGGGAGCACACTTTGGGGACACAGCCAGCACCCCCAGCTCCCAGTGCTTTTCCTCTTTCCTTTTGGTAATAAAATCCTGCTCCTCTCCCTCCACCCAAGCCATTTTTCCCAGCACAAACCCGGGCCCTGTCCCTGCAGGCAGCTGGGGAAAGGGACAGTGACCATGGAGAGCCAAAGCCAGCGAGTGGGGACACAGCCGTGGCGTGCTCAGGCTTTGCTGCTGCACTAGTTCACTGCTGCCAGCAGAAATCAACCCCAATCAAGCAAATTATGTTGATTCCCAAATAAATACATGAGTTTCCAAAGCCTTGGCCAGTGGAGGTGCAGAAGGGCTGGTGCTTCCCTGGAGCACCTCCTGGTGCCAGCCACCCCTGCCTGGCTGGACCACCCAGCACTGTCCCCTGCCACCATCCCCCTCTGGTGCCTCAGCCACCCATGACAAGGAGCTGCTGGCCTTGGATTTGACCCTGAGACTGCAAAACTCCAAGCACAGGGAGGATTTCATGGCAATTAATCCCTGAATGGAAAAGCATCACCCCTGGTGTGGGGACAGCAGGAGCAGGGATGAATCTGCAGCAGGAGCAGGGACGAACCATCTCCAGAGGCAGAGCATGTGCATGGTGCCCCACAAACCCCCTCACCTCCATCTCCTGCCCAAACACCCCTTTGGCCCCAGCCCCAGCCACCCCTCGCTGCAGCCTGCCCAGAAATATTTAATCACTATTTAATTACCAGCGCTGATTCCCTGATTTCTCTTTGCTCTAGCCTAAAAATAGCTCCGCCGGTGGAGAGGAGGCACAAACACCCAGCCGAGGCCATGCCGTGCTGGTTCCCGGGGCCGGGTCTGTCCTACATCCCACCCGGACACGGGGACAGGCCCGGCTCCATCCCCTCCTGTCCCACATCCCACATGGACACAGGGACAGGCCCGGCTCCATCCCCTCCTGTCCCACATCCCACATGGACACAGGGACAGGCCCGGCTCCATCCCCTCCTGCCCGGATACGGGGACAGGCCCAGCTCCATCCCCTCCTGTCCCACATCCCACATGGACACGGGGACAGGCCCGGCTCCGTCCCCTCCTGTCCCACATCCCACATGGACACGGGGACAGGCCCGGCTCCATCCCCTCCTGTCCCACATCCCACATGGACACGGGGACAGGCCCGGCTCCATCCCCTCCTGTCCCACATCCCACCCGGACTTGGGGACAGGGCCCGGCTCCATCCCCTCCTGTCCCACATCCCACATCCTGGACACGGGGACCGGCCCGGCTCCATCCCCTCCTGTCCCACATCCCACATGGACACGGGGACAGGCCCAGCTCCATCCCCTCCTGCACCACATCCCACATGGACACGGGGACAGGCCCGGCTCCATCCCCTCCTGTCCCACATCCCACCCGGACTTGGGGACAGGCCCGGCTCCATCCCCTCCTGTCCCACATCCCACCCAAACACAGGGACAGGCCCGGCTCCATCCCCTCCTGTCCCACATCCCACATGGACACGGGGACAGGCCCGGCTCCGTCCCCTCCTGTCCCACATCCCACACGGACACGGGGACAGGCCCGGCTCCATCCCCTCCTGTCCCACATCCCACCGGACATGGGGAAGGGCCCGGCTCCCCTCCTGTCCCACATCCCACATCCTGGACACGGGGACCGCCCGGCTCCATCCCCTCCTGTCCCACATCCCACATGGACACGGGGACAGGCCCAGCTCCATCCCTCCTGTCCCACACATGGACACGGGACAGGCCCGGCTCCATCCTCCTGTCCCCTCTTGGGGACTGTCCCATCCCTCCTGTCCCACATCCCCATGGACACGGGGACAGGCCCGGCTCCATCCCCTCCTGTCCCACATCCCACCCGGACTTGGGGACAGGGCCCGGCTCCATCCCCTCCTGTCCCACATCCCACATCCTGGACACGGGGACCGGCCCGGCTCCATCCCCTCCTGTCCCACATCCCACATGGACACGGGGACAGGCCCAGCTCCATCCCCTCCTGTCCCACATCCCACATGGACACGGGGACAGGCCCGGCTCCATCCCCTCCTGTCCCACATCCCACCCGGACTTGGGGACAGGCCCGGCTCCATCCCCTCCTGTCCCACATCCCACCCAAACACAGGGACAGGCCCGGCTCCATCCCCTCCTGTCCCACATCCCACCCGGACACGGGGACAGGCCCAGCTCTATCCCCTCCTGTCCAACATCCCGGACACGGGGACGGGCCTGGCTCCATCCCCTCCTGCCCGGACACGGGGACAGACCCAGCTCCATCCCCTCCTGTCCCACATCCCACACGGACACGGGGACCGGCCCGGCTCCATCCCCTCCTGTCCCACATCCCCCATGGACACGGGGACAGGCCCAGCTCCATCCCCTCCTGCACCACATCCCCCATGGACACGGGGACAGGCCCAGCTCTATCCCCTCCTGTCCCACATCCCACATGGACATGGGGACAGGCCCGGCTCCATCCCCTCCTGTCCCACATCCCACATGGACACGGGGACAGGCCCAGCTCCATCCCCTCCTGCACCACATCCCCCATGGACACGGGGACATGCCCAGCTCCGTCCCCTCCTGTCCCACATCCCACATAGACACGGGGACAGGCCCGGCTCCGTCCCCTCCTGTCCCACATCCCACATGGACACAGGGACAGGCCCGGCTCCATCCCCTCTTACCCCACATCCCGGACACGGGGACAGGCCCGGCTCCGTCCCCTCCTGTCCCACATCCCACATGGACACGGGGACAGGCCCGGTTCCATCCCCTCCTGCCCCACATCCCGCCGGGGCCTGCGAGAAAATCCCAGGTGCTGAAGTGCCCAAAGCCCAGAGGGGAGGCTGGTAGTGAGGCTCATCCACAGCCCCTGGGGAAAGCACTGGGCACCCTCTGTGTTTGCCAGAGGGAGGAGGGAGCCGCTCCTCGGTGCCACCCCTGCCCTGGAAGCGCTGGCTCCGCATCCAGGCTGGATTCTGCCCCAAGGCCGCGCTGTCCCCACCTTCTGCCGCCACCTGAGCCCTTGTGGCCAGCGCCTCCCGGGGAGACAGATCCCGGCTCAACGCCGGCACCCGCCCAGCCCCAGCGGAGCCGCGGGTTTCTCCCGGTGCCTTTTCAGCAGTCAAGAAGCAAAACATCAAATATTGATATCCTCAAATCGCTGCTCAGCTCCCCCGGGAAACGGCTCCGACTGCAACATCCAGCGCGACGCGGGGACACGGCCCTGCCGGCGCCTCCCGGCCGCGGGTGGCACGGTGCGACAACCCGGGGACACAGCCGGGGGACACAGCCCAGGGGCACAGCCCGAGGACACAGCCCGGGGGGCACAGCCCGGGTGGCACGGTGCGACAGCCCGGGGGGCACAGCCCGAGGACACAGCTTGGGGGCACAGCCCGGGGGGCACAGCCCGGGGGCACAGCCCGAGGGGCACAGCCCGGGTGACACGGTGCGACAACCCGGGGACACAGCCGGGGGACACAGCCCAGGGGCACAGCCCGGGTGGCACGGTGCGACAACCCGGGAACACAGCCCGGGGGGCACAGCCCGGGGGGCACAGCCCGAGGACACGGTGTGACAGCCGGGGGGCACAGCCCGGGGGGCACAGCCCGAGGACACGGTGTGACAGCCGGGGGGCACAGCCCGGGGATCACAGCCGGGGGGCACAGCCCGGGGGGCACGGCTGCCCTGCAGGGAGCACTGCCCACCCGGGGGCCAGGGCCGGGCTCCACCAGGCTGCAGAAGCAGCAGGAGGAGGCAGGGAGGGCTGCAGCCGCTTCCCTCCATCCTGCCCGCAGCTGGGCAAAGCGAGGGAAGCAAAGCAAAATGGGGGACAGAGTCTGCAAGGCAGAAAAGCCTCTTGTCCTCATCTCCCTCTGCCTTCCCGGCCAGCTCGGTGCTGGCATCGCTTTGGCACGGGATGCTCGGGGCCCCGTGCTCCCGGCGCTTCCCTCCCCGCGGTCGCATCCCGAGCTCGCTTCCGTCCCGATTTAGCAGCCCTGGAGGAGCCCCTGCAGGGCGCAGAGCCCCGAGGCAGCTGGAGCAGGGACAGAACCCTCAGCCCGCTCGCTCCATGAATATTCCAGGCTGCCAGCGCTGCCTCTTTGCGAGGAGGATAAAAATATCCCCGGGGCTGCCGGGATCCGCCGGCTCCAGAGCTGAAACCACGGGGGGCTGTGCTGGCAGCAGCCACGGGCACCCCGAGGTGCAGATGGGGAGCCCGGCTATTTACAGGGTGCTGTTCCCTTCTGTAAATTCCCCTGGGAAAACCCCGGGCGGTGCTTTTATTTCCGTCTGCCCTTATTCCGTGCAAGCAGAAAATGTCCTTCCTCCTTGCCGGGCATTCCTGCAGCACCAGCAATAAACCCGCGGTGTTTAAAGGCTTTGTCTGGAGGCGCGGCCGTCCTGGGGCTTGGAGAAGCATCTCCCTGTGAGCCATCTCCCCTAAACGCCACCACTGCCCCCGCGATGGGGGACACAGCGTGGGGTGCTCCGAAAGGTCGAGGAGGAAAAGCCCAACCCCTCCGAGCTTCCGCCACCATTCCCGGCGAGCTGCATCCCCTCGGTGCCGCTGGGGAGCCCAGCGCGCCACTCTGCAGGCACCCGATTTAATCCCCATGGGAAAAAATCCCCACGGAGCCCATGCTGGGAAATTCCCAGGGCTGCTGGAGTGACGGAGGTGACATCCTGGTGCCACTGTGCCGACAGGACGGACAAACACAAATAGAGATAAAAGCACTTCGCAGGAAACATCCTCAGAATGTTCTACAGCCACTCTCTGGCTTCTCTTCCCTTTCCCACCTCACGGAGATAAATATCCCTGCCCCTCACAGACTGGCACAGGAATTCTCCCCAAGGCTGGGTACCAGGTGTGGGGCTGGGCTGGGCTGAGCATCCCCAGTTCTTTCTGTCAAGTGAAATGACAAAAGAACACCCAAACCCAAAGTAAATTAAATCAATAAATGCAAAAAAAACCACAACAAACCAAAATACAATAAAATAAATACCATGCTTGGGGCCCAGCAGAGGTTCCAGTCTCCCCCTCCAGCTCCTGTGGAGCTGCTGCTCTCCCCAGTGGGAACAGGGGCTCCGTGCTGGCTCCCAGCATCCAAGCGGGATCCAAGCGGGATCCAAGTCCCAGAACAGCCTCCCCTGGCGCTCGCCCCCGCAGGCACTGCCGGGCTCCCGGCGCTCCACACCATGGGCCCACAGCACGCTCCCAGTGCCACCTTCCCTGTGCCACATTCCCTGTGCCGCATTCCCTGTGCCACCTTCCCTGTGCCACATTCCATGTGCTGCATTCCCTGTGCCACATTCCATGTGCCACGCTCCCAGTGCCACCTTCCCTGTGCCGCATTCCCTGTGCCACATTCCCAGTGCCACGCTCCCAGTGCCACCTTCCCTGTGCCACCTTCCCTGTGCCACGCTCCCTGTGCCACGCTCCCAGTGCCACCTTCCCTGTGCCACCTTCCCTGTGCCACGCTCCCAGCGCCACAACCCTTGTGCCACATTCCCTGTGCCACACTCTCAGTGCCACGCTCCCAGTGCCACATTCCCTGTGCCACGCTCTCAGTGCCACCTTCCCTGTACCACATTCCCTGTGCCACATTCCCTGTGCCACCTTCCCTGTGCCACGCTCCCAGCGCCACAACCCTTGTGCCACATTCCCTGTGCCACATTCCCTGTGCCACGCTCCTGTGCCATGCTCCCAGCGCCACAGTCCCACAGCACGCTGGCACCACACACACCTCATGCTCACAGTGCACATTCCCATTGCACATTCCTGTTGCACATTCCCCCACTGTGCTCCTGCACGGCGTTCCCACACCGCTGCCGTGCCCGCACTCCCTCCAGACCCCGGAGCTCCCGAGCTGCCCTCCCTGCCCGCATTCCTGCACCTGCCCGGCACTGCTGTACCTGCCCTCACTTTCGCACCTGCCCTCACTCCCTCACCTGTCCTCATTCCCTCACCTGCCCGGCCCTGCTGTACCTGCCCTCACTCCCTCACCTGCCCAGCACTCCCGCACCTCCCGGCATTCCCTCACCTGCCCTCACTCCCACACCTGCCCTCACTCCCGCACCTGCCCAGCACTCCCACACCTCCCGGCATTCCCTCACCTGCCCTCACTCCCTCACCTGCCCTCACTCCCACACCTCCCGGCACTCCCGCACCTGCCCTCACTCCCTCACCTGCCCTGCCAGCCAGGCCCGTGCCCGCGGCCCCAGGGGCAGCCCTGGGCCAGCCACGGGGGCGGTGACGCTCAGGGCCGTGGGGCAGCCCTGCTGGTGCCACAGGGCACACGGGGGCACGGGCGGTGCCAGCTGCAGCCCTGGTGATGCCATGGGGGCACACGGGGGCACAGGCGGTGCCAGCCACAGCCCTGGCAATGCCAAGGGGGCACACGGGGGCACAGGCGGTGCCAGCCAGAGCCCTGGTGATGCCAAGGGGCTGCGGAGCTGCCGCTCCAGCTGTGCCACCACCCCAGTGCTGCCACGGGAAGGGAAATAAATAAATCCTCTTCCCACCCCCCAATCTGGTACAAAATCTCCAGGAATTACACAACAGCCACTGCCAAACCCAGGCCTGGCCATGCACGGCACACACGGCATTCCCGTGGGCATTCCCGTGGGCATTCCCGCGGGCACGGCTCCGGCTCCAGAGCCCCAGAGTGCTCCCGGCCCCACGGCCAGCAGGGCTGCCCTGGGGTGCTGGGGGGGACAGGGCAGTGGGGCACCCCACAGCATCCAGGATGTGTCCCCGCAGTCCTGGGACAGAGGGGACAGCAGGATAGGGGGACAGGCAGGGAGCAGTGGGTAAAAGGGGCAGGGAGTGGGGCAGGGCAGGTGTAGGCGGGCAGGCAGGGGTTAACTGGCGGGGGCAGGCAGGGAATGGGCGAGAAGGATGTAAGGGGTGGGTACGGGGGCAGCAGGGCAGGCAGAGAACAGGGAGTGGGACAGGCAGAGGGGCAGGGAGCAGAGCCCGGGCAGGGAGTGGGGCACCGTGGGGACAGAGGGTGTCAGACAGGGAGCAGGGCAGGGGCACAACAGGAGCAGGAAGGCTGCTGGGGCAGGCAGGGAGCAGGCAGGGAGTGGGACTGCGGCCAGTGGGGCAAGCAGGGCTCAGGCAGGGAGCGGGAGCAGCGGGGCAGGCAGCGTGGCAGTGGCACGGGTGCAGCATCGGGGCACTGGGGCAGGAAGGGAGGAGGGGCAGGGGTGTGGGATGAGTGTGGGATGGGGACAGTGAGGCTGCCAGAATGCAGGCAGGGAGTAGGAACAGTGGGGCAGGCAGCGAGGGGGCAGAATCAGGGCACTGGGGCAGGCAGGACGCGGGGAGGGGGCAGAATCAGGGCACTGGGGCAGGCAGAACACACGGGATCGGGGCGCTGGGGCCGGCACGGAGCGAGCAGGGAGCTGGGAACGGGCAGGTGCGGGTGCGGCGGGGCGGGCGGGAGCAGGCAGGGCGCGGGATGGGGATGGGGCTGTGGGCAGGGCAGGGCTGGGCTGGGTCCGTCCCCATCCCACCCCACCCAACCCCATCCCACCCCACCCCACCCCATCCCACCCCACCCCACCCCACCCCGTCCCTACCTGCCCACGGTCTGGTTGGCGAGCTGGCGCATGCGGTTGAATTGCTTCTTCATGGTGGCGGCGGTGCGGGCGGTGCGGGCGGTGCGGGCGGGCAGCGGGGCCGGGGGCAGCGGGCCGCCCTCCCGCATCCCCGCCCGGCGCCGAGCCGGGCCGGGCCGAGCCGAGCCGAGCCGGGCCGAGCGGGCCCCGCCGCCCCTGCGCCTCTCCGCGCCTCCGCCTGCGCTCCGCGCCCCCCGCGCCGCCCCGCACCGCCCCCGGCCGCGGCGGACATGGGAAATGTAGTCCGGTGCCGCCCGCCCCGGCGGGCTCTCCGGGCTGGGGGGGGGTCTCGGAGCCAGCCTGGAGCCGGGCATCCCCGGCATCCCCCGACTTCCCCCCGGCATCCCCGGGCGTGGCCCCGGCATCCCCCCGGCATCCCTCAGCCTCCCCCGACATGGCCTCGGCCTCACCTGGCGTGGCCCCGGCATCCCCCTGGCACGCCCAGCGTCACCTGGCATCCCCCCGGGCCCCGTGACACGGCCCCAGCGCCGCTCCAGCATCGCCGGCATCCGCCCGGCATCGCCTCGGCGTCCCTCGGCACGGCCCCGCATCCCCCGGCGTCCCCGGGCAGCCCCCGCAGCCCCCGCTCCCACCCCGCGCCCCCATCCCTGCTGTGCCAGCCCCTGGGGCGGGTTTGGGGAGCCCGGGGCAGGGCAGCCCGGGAGCCGGGGGCAGCCGGGGGACCCCTGTGCACAGGGATGGGGCTGAGGGAGCCGGGCTCCTGCTGCAGGAACCCAAAGCCTCTGCTGATGCCCCGTGTGGGCCCTTTCCTCCCTGGGTGCTGCTGCCCCACACGGCTCTCTCGGGATCTGGGAATGTTTGAGGGCCAGGCAGCTCCTGGCATCTCCCCTGGCATCAGCTGCTGCAGGCTCAGCACCCCTATCCCCGATTTTCCATTCTAAATGGCACCATTACTGCGGGATGGAAAAGGCAGAGATTTTATGGTGTCCGGGGGTGGGAAGGGAGTTCTGGCTTCTTTGAAGAGGGACGGGGAGCAGCACGGCTCGGTGTTTCCAGCGCGGTGCCAGCAAGATGTTCCTTCCACGGGCACAGGAAGGGTGACACCCACGTTCAGCACCGAGCAAATCCCTGCAGGACGCAGTAACGCTGCCCAGCTGCCCCTGGCCCAGAGGCAGCCCCAAATCCCCGGCAGGGCGGATCCTCCCCGCCCTCAGCAGCGCCGCGCTGCCAGCAAGGCCAGTGCGAGCGCCTGTGGCTCCAGCCCTCCCTCGCTCACACGGTGACGGGGCCGTCCCCTCCCGTCCATCCCAGCATCTCGGGGCCGCTGAACCTCCAAGATGTGATCGCGGCGGCCCAGATGGGTCAAAGCCAATTAACGTCAGGGCAGCCAATTTCAGCGCAAAGCGTGCGACAGAGCAGCGCCGGCGGGAGCAGCGCTGGCCGCAGCCGAGGGGGCAGCACAGGCTCCTCCTGCCCCGCACCGTCCCTCCTGCCCCGCAACCCCGTCCTGCCCGCACCCTGCTGCCCGCACCGTCCTGCTGCCCCACAACCCCGTCCTGCCCGCACCCTCCTGCTCCACACCCTCCTGCTGCCCCACAGCCCCGTCCTGCCCCACAACCCCGTCCTGCTGCCCCACAACCCCGTCCTGCTGCCCCACAACCCCGTCCTGCTGCCCCACAGCCCCGTCCTGCCCCACAACCCCGTCCTGCCCGCACCCTCCTGCCCACACCCTCCCTGCTGCCCCACAACCCCGTCCTGCCCCGCACCGTCCCTCCTGCCCCTCCCGCTCCCCGGACACGCCACCAGCCGCTGTCCCAGCCCCCGGCCTCTCCTCGGGCTGTGCTGGGCACCGTGGGGTGCAGGCAACAGGGGCCAGAGCCCGGCCGTGCTGCTGCCGGCCCGGCAGCCCAGGGGGGCTCTGCCAGCGCAAGGGAGCTCATGGCCTTCCCACAGGCTGATAAGCTCCCTGGGAGAGGCTTTAATCACATTTGCCTGTTTGCTGCTCCAGGAGACAGAGATAATGAAGGGCGGGATGGAATCGGTGTCTGTGCAATCCCTGCAGCAGGAAAGTGGGGAAAGGGAGGACGGGGAGCAGGGGCACAGCCCGGGAGCTGCTCCCAGCCCTTGTCCCTGGGCTGATGGGGGACAAGAGACCACCACCAAACCCCTGCTCTGTCCTGGCTGAGCTGTGCTGGAGCACAAGCCTTCAGCCTCTGCAGGATTCCCATCCCATCACCCCATCCCATGGATCCCATCCCATCCCATCCCATGGATCCCATCCCATCCCATCCCATCCCCATCCCATCCCATCCCATCCCATCCCATGGATCCCATCCCATGGATCCCATGCCAGCCCAGGAGGCGCCAGGCTGTGCACTCCGTGTTTCAGTCCCTGTGCACTGTGAGTTACCCTGCACCGGGCAGGAGTGAATTCCCTGGCAGCAGGGCTCTCTGCCCAGGTCTGCAGCATCCCTGTGCTCCCCTCTCCCGGCTGGAGCTGCCCGCTGTGCCTGGCACGGGCTGTCCCTGGCACGGGCTGTCCCTGGCACGGGCTGTGCCAGCGGGACGAGCAGCCCCGCTCCACCTGCCATCTGCCACCTGGCCCGGCCATGCCCGTGGCACCGGTGACAGATGGCACCGGAGCTGCCCTGCCCGGCCCTGGGGCTGTGCCCACTCCTGCCCTGTCCCCAGGGCTCCCTGCCTACCCCCAGGGGCTCCATCCTCCGGGAGGGCGGACCTGGCCCGTGACAGGAGCGGCAGAGCCGGCAGAGCCTCTCATCCCTCAAAGTCCTGCAGGTGGTTTGTAGGGTGGCACAGGGCACACCGAGCCCCACTCAAAGTTCTGTGGGTGGTTTGTAGGGTGGCACAGGGCACACCGAGCCCCACCTGAAGTCCTGGGTGTGGTTTGTAGGGTGGCACAGGGCACACCAAGCCCCACCTGAAGTTCTGTGGGTGGTTTGTAGGGTGGCACAGGGCACACCGAGCCCCACCTGAAGCCTTGCAGGTGGTTTGTAGGGTGGCACAGGGCACACCGAGCCCCACCTGAAGTTCTGTAGGTGGTTTGTAGGGTGGCACAGGGCACACCAAGCCCCACCCGAAGCCTTGCAGGTGGTTTGTAGGGTGGCACAGGGCACACCGAGCCCCACCTGAAGCCTTGCAGGTGGTTTGTAGGGTGGCACAGGGCACACCGAGCCCTACCTGAAGTCTTGCAGGTGGTTTGTAGGGTGGCACAGGGCACACCAAGCCCCACCTGAAGTCCTGTGGGTGGTTTGTAGGGTGGCACAGGGCACACCAAGCCCCACCCGAAGTTCTGTGGGTGGTTTGTAGGGTGGCACAGGGCACACAGAGCCCCACCCGAAGTCCTGGAGGTGGTTTGTAGGGTGGCACAGGGCACACCGAGCCCCACCTGAAGTCCTGTGGTGGTTTGTAGGGTGGCACAGGGCACACCAAGCCCCACCTGAAGTCCTGGGTGTGGTTTGTAGGGTGGCACAGGGCACACCGAGCCCCACCTGAAGTCCTGGGTGTGGTTTGTAGGGTGGCACAGGGCACACCGAGCCCCACTCAAAGTCCTGCAGGTGGTATGTAGGGTGGCACAGGGCACACCAAGCCCCATCCGAAGTCCTGCAGGTGGTTTGTAGGGTGGCACAGGGCACACCGAGCCCCACCTGAAGTTCTGGGGGTGGTTTGTAGGGTGGCACAGGGCACACCGAGCCCCATCTGAAGTTCTGCAGGTGGTTTGTAGGGTGGCACAGGGCACACCGAGCCCCACCCGAAGTCTTGCAGGTGGTTTGTAGGGTGGCACAGGGCACACCGAGCCCCACCTGAAGTTTTGTGGTGGTTTGTAGGGTGGCACAGGGCACACCGAGCCCCACCTGAAGTCTTGCAGGTGGTTTGTAGGGTGGCACAGGGCACACCGAGCCCCACCTGAAGTTCTGTGGGTGGTTTGTAGGGTGGCACAGGGCACACCGAGCCCCACCTGAAGTTCTGTGGGTGGTTTGTAGGGTGGCACAGGGCACACCGAGCCCCACCTGAAGCCTTGCAGGTGGTTTGTAGGGTGGCACAGGGGGCGAGCCCCACCTGAAGTTCTGTGGGTGGGTGGTTTGTAGGGTGGGGCACAGGGCCACCACCCTACCTGAAGTCTTGCAGGTGGTTTGTAGGGTGGCACAGGGCACACCGAGCCCCACCTGAAGTCTTGCAGGTGGTTTGTAGGGTGGCACAGGGCACACCGAGCCCCACCTGCCCGCCGGGGCTCCAGGCCCAGCCCCCAGAGCTGGCACCGGGCACAGAAATGAGGAAGGTTCTGGCATTCCCGGCCCTGGAGCAGCTCCCGGTGCCACCGGCAGGGACTCGGGGCCATGCCCGGTGCCCAGCCCGGCTCCCCCGGTGCTGCCTCTCTCCCGGAGCTGATGGGGAGGGCGTGAGCATCACCCACTGCGGGGAGCGCTGATTTCCCCTCATTGAACGAACGCATTTTAACGAGGTTTATGGATGTGATAAATACACAAACGGGGAGCAGAGGAGCCCCGTGTCCCAGGTAAGGACCTGGGGTGTTGGCCAGGCAGCAGAGGGGAAGGGGGGGTTTCTTCTCCTCTCTGTAATGATTGCAGGAAGGTGAGCAGCAGGACAGGAAGGTTTCAGGGCACTGCAGCTGCTCTAAGGAATCCCCTGCATTCCACATCCTTGGGTGATTTTCCCAACAGCTCCCTGACCCCCGGATGGGATCCATCCCACCACCAGGGACACAGGAGCGTGGCAAGGCTCGGCTCATTTTCCATGAACACGGGGCAAGATTTGCCCTCTCCAAACATGGTTTAGGAATAGAGCCGTGTTTACGGAGAAGTGGGAGCAGGGCCCGGGTCCTGTGAGGAGCGAGGGCTCGGGGAGAGCTGCAGGCTCCTTTCCTGGAATTGCACCCATAATCCAGACCCACCACAAGCCCCCTGCTGCAGCCAGCCTCGCTCTCCGGGGAATGACAGCGGGGATAAATGAATGAATGCTGGCTAATTAAGCAATTAATTACTGCAGGCTCGATGGGCAGTGCCTGGTGCAGCTGCAAAGCTCCCAGAGCCACCTTTCCCTCCTCACACCCGTCACCCCTGGAATGGGCAGCAGGGGAAGCAGGGGGGTCGGAAATTGAAACGCTATTGGAGAGTTTAATTATCTCCATCATTTGTCATCCCGGGCGCGGCGCTGGGGATGGATCCAGCTGCCCGGGGGCAGAGGGGCTGTGCCCGCGGGCACGACCAGGTGTGAGCGCATCCCTGGCATCCCGCTGGCCTCACACGGGGTCAGTGAGCCCGGGCATCCCGCCTTGATGGGCACGGCTCTGGAGGGGAGGGATCCCGCGGGCACTGGGGAGGGATCACACGGGAACTGGGGAGGGATCCTGCAGGAACTGGGGAGGGATCCCGCAGGAACTGGGGAGGGATCCTGCAGGCACTGGGGAGGGATCCTGCAGGGAACTGGGGAGGGATCCTGCAGGCACTGGGGAGGGATCACACGGGAACTGGGGAGGGATCACACGGGAACTGGGGAGGGATAACACGGGAACTGGGGAGGGATCCTGCAGGCACTGGGGAGGGGAGGGATCCCGCAGGAACTGGGGAGGGATCCTGCAGGCACTGGGGAGGGATCACACGGGAACTGGGGAGGGATCCCGCAGGAACTGGGGAGGGATCCAGGAACTGGGAGGGATCCAGGGAACTGGGGAGGAACAGGGGGAGGGATCCCGCGGGAACTGGGGAGGGATCCTGCAGGCACTGGGGAGGGATCCCTGGGGAGGGATCCCGCAGGAACTGGGGAGGGATCCTGCAGGCACTGGGGAGGGATCCTGCAGGAACTGGGGAGGGATCCCGCAGGCACTGGGGAGGGATCCCACAGGAACTGGGGAGGGATCACACGGGAACTGGGGAGGGATCCCGCAGGCACTGGAAGGGATCCTGCAGGCACTGGGGAGGGATCCTGCAGGAACTGCAGGGGAAGGATCCTGCAGGAACGGGGGGGAGGGATCCTGCAGGAACTGGGAGGGATCCACAGGAACTGGGAGGGATCCCGCAGGCACTGGAAGGGATCCTGCAGGCTGGGGAGGGATCCTGCAGGCACTGCGCACAGAGTGGCTCCTCTGCCCTCTGTGCAGACTCTGCTCAGGCAGACCCTCTGGTGGTTCCAGCCACGGGAGGATCCAAATGAAGGCCGCCTGTCCCTGATTAACCATTACCCTTCCCACGCCTGTTCCCAATGCCAGGATTGTGCTCTGTTGTTCTGTGCCACCCCTGTACAGATTGCTGCTGCTGCTGCTCCACCACAATTAAAACCAGGAGCAGGTGTTTGGTGATATTTACTGAGGGAAAGTGAGGATTGCTTTATCTTCCTCTTGAATTATGTCTTTCTGCTTGGGAAGAGTGGACACAGAACCACCTGGCTGCCTCACACCCACAGCAGGTCCCACCCCTGGTGTCCACAGGGCTCCCAGAGACCCTGGAGATGTTTCATGAACCAGGAGAAATGTGCTGGTTTAGCTGGGATGTGGAGATGGAGGAAGGAAGGGCCCAGCACACCTTGGAAAGCCTGGCCTGCCTGGTTTAGCTGGGATGTGGAGATGGAGGAAGGAAGGGACAGCGCTGCTGGGCTGAGCCCCAGAGGGTGCAGGGCTGGAGCTGCAGGCACCAGAGCCCAGAGCCCCGCTCAGTGCCCAGGGCTGTCACCAGAGCTGGGACATCAGTGGATCGCAGTCCCCAGGGCTGTCACCAGAGCTGGGACATCAGTGGATCGCAGTCCCCAGGGCTCTCACCAGAGCTGGGACATCAGTGGATCGCAGCCCCAGGGCTGTGACAGGGGCGCTGGCATCACGCTGCCCTGCAGCTCCCTGGCAGCCAGCAGGGCGACACTGATGACAAATGACACTGGCCCTGTAATTACAGCCAGGCTCTGCTCTCAGCCAGCGCTTCTGCATTATTGAGAGCACCCAAAAATACTCCCAGCTCAGTCATTAAGGGGTCTGTGCCCCATGGCGAGCGGCTGCGGGGGGACAGAGGGGACAGCCTGGAATGTGCTGCAGGGCTGCTCACACACCCTCCACCCCACAGCGATGGGGCCCTGGGGGAGCAGAGCACCTCGGAGGGTTGGGGATGGGAAAGTGGCACTAGGACAGCATCCCTCGCCTTGGTGCCAGTGTCATGCTGAGCCTGGCTGCTCCAGGGGAGTGCCCCAGGTCAGGCTCCCCTCTGCCGGCACCACGGGATTCCCTCTGCTGAGGGGCTCCTTCCTCGGCAGGGACCAGCACGGACCCGAGCCTCCTCCCTCTCCTCCTCCAGGAGGAATGCCATCCCCTCCTGGGAGCTGGCCTGTGCCCAGCCCGGCCGTGGGGTGGCTGTGCCTGTGCCACACCTGCTCATGTGCAGCCAGATGGGCAGGTGCTCACAGTGAGATGCACATTTGGAGGAGAAATGCACAGGGAGGGGTTAACCCACTCCTCCAACAACCACACCACCTTGGGCTGATGTTCCTCCAAAGCCCAAGAGAAGCCCCAAAATATATCAGAAAAAAAGTGATTTTTTCTACTTTCTGATCCATTTTCCACCACAAAGGAGCTTGGTGGAGCATTGTAACCCCCAGGTGGGTGGCCAGGACAGTGTCCCCTCTGCCACCCTCTTTACCAGAACAGCCTCTCCTGAGCTCCTGGATCGTTGCCCTGGTGAGCAGGGCAGTGACCCACGGGGCAGCGACGGGGGGACATGAAAGGCTCGGCCCGGACAGTGACAGTGACAGCTTCTGCCGCGTGCCACTCCGAGGGAGCACCGAGCAAAGGTGACTCAGCAGCACGGGCAGGGACAGCCACTGCCTCCCCAGGGCTCCCGCGGGGTCACTGAGCTCCCGGTGCCCAGGAGGCTCCGAGCCCGTGTCCCAGCCCGGCGGGGACAGGCGGGGCTCGGTGGGGACAAAGCCCCCGGCGCTCGGCACGGGCCGCGCTGCAGCGCGCAGGGAGGGCGCACACGGCCGGCCCTGCTCTGCTCTGCTCTCCCCTCCGCGCTCTTTCCTCCCCGGAATTCCTTTGTTTCTCTCCCTGCTCGGCAGCGCGCTGAGGATGGACGCCGGGCTGCTCGCCGCTCTGCTCCTCCTCCTGCTGCCCGTCCTGTGGCTCCTGGTCTGCAGGGGGGACCCCAGGAGGAGCCAGCTGCCTCCTGGCCCAGCTCCGTGGCCCATCCTGGGCAACCTGTGGCAGAAGGATGTGCTGCCCCTCTACAGGCACTACGAGAAGGTAAGGGACAAGGGGCAGGCGGCCGTGCTGGACCCATCTGCAGGACAGACAGCGGGAAAGTCCCGTGCCAAAATAAAAGGGGACTCCCACGGGCGACTCTTCCTACCTTTCTTTTCTCTTCTTCCCTCCCTCATCTCTTGCTCTACCAGAATTGCCTAAATGCCTTCTGCTGAGAGCAGAATCAGCCCTGTTATCAAAGCCTTTCTCCTGTAAGGCACCCACGTGGTGACAATGCCCCTCCAGGGCTGCAGTGCTGCTGCTGTCCAGAGCTGCTCCTGGAGATGATGCTCTGAACCCCCAAAGTGGCACTGGGATAAAACCCACAGGGACAGGGACAGGGACAGGGACAGGGACAGGGACAGGGACAGGGACAGGGACAGGGACAGGGACAGGGAAGGACTGGGACAGGGAAGGACAGGGATGGGGAAGGACAGGGAATGGGATAAGGTCACATCTTCGAGGGAGGCATTTCTCCTCCCTGCTGGGCATTCAGCAGTGCTGTGGGCTCGAGTCCCAGTTTGAAGTGAAGTGAATGCACTCATGTGGGACCCTGGCTGACAGAGCTGC
This sequence comes from Emberiza elegans, assembly GCA_024865655.1. Classification (NCBI taxonomy): domain Eukaryota; kingdom Metazoa; phylum Chordata; class Aves; order Passeriformes; family Fringillidae; genus Emberiza; species Emberiza elegans. The sequence continues at coordinate 513,199 of JALJVW010000248.1, read as the reverse complement.
CCATCCCCAGCTCAGCAGCACCTACGGCCCCATCTTCACTGTGTGGCTGGGGCTGAAGCCGGTGGTGGTGCTCTGTGGGTACGAGGTGGTGAAGGACGCCCTGGTGGGACACTCCGAGGAGTTTGGGGGCAGACCCTCCATCCCCCTCCTGATGCAGCTCTCCAAAAACTACGGTGAGTGCCTGGACCTCTCCTGGACCCATCTGGGTGAGCAGATGGCCACACCTCTAGCCCAGGGAAGGGCTCAGCACCCAAGAGCTCAAACACCCATTTCCTGCTCCGCAAGACCCTTCAAATCCTACTACAAGGACAAGGACAGTATTAACTCCAGCTAGGCAGTTCCAGCTTTGTTCTGAGCTGCTGCAGAGATCCTCATCCTTCCATGGGCACTCTGCACACCTGCATCGTCGCCTGGCTGATTGCTCTGTGGCTCCTCCGAGCAGGGTTCCCACTCCCGGGGAGCAGCAGGGTGGGCAGGCGCTCATCTCCTCTGTGTCCCCCCAGGATTTGTCTCCGACAATGAGAAGAAGTGGCGGGAGCTGCGGAGGTTCACACTCAGCACCCTGCGGGACTTTGGCATGGGGAAGAGCTCCATGTCCCAGAAGGTGCAGCAGGAGGCCCAGCACCTGGTGGAGCTGCTGGCAAACCTCAAAGGTGACGTGGCTCCTGTCCCTGCTGGCCCTGTGGCAGGCAGAGGACACACAAGAGCCCCATGGGACATGTGTGGCCCCAAGCTGTTTGCAGGGCCCAGGGTGGGTGATTCCCACAGGGAAGGGCTGAGATCCTGCCCTGTCCCACGCAGGAGCTGCAGGGGTGTGCTACAGGCACAGCTGAAGGGCCAGGAGGGAGATCCTGCTCTGAACTGGTGCAGGGATGGCCACAACCAAGGAGCATTCCCTGCTGGAGCAACAGGAATAGGGAACAGAACTGTGTGGGCCTGGGAATGCTCAGCTAGGACACTGCCCTGTGACTCAGGCTTATCAGAGTGATTTCCTCCTCTCCAGCAATACCCAGCTCCTGCCAACACGTCTCCTGGGGCTTCCTGCAGGTGCCTGTGCCTCCCTCAGCCCAAGCTGTGGCAGAGCTTTGGGGCGGGGAGGTGGATGGAGGAGCCCCCAGCTCAGGAGGGCTCTTTGCTGTGGCTGCCAGGCCCTGCAGATCAGCCAGGGTCCAAAACCAGGGGCTCGGAGTGCGGGGAAGGGATGTTTTCTGTCTTCTGCAGATAAATAACTGCTGACCTTTTGGTATTGTCTCACCCCTGGTGGCTGCAGGCAATGCCTTTGAGCCCATGACCATGTTCAGACACGCCGTGTCCAACGTGATCTGCTCCGTGGTCTTCGGGAGCCGCTACAGCTACAGCGACACGGCGTTCCTGGAGCTGCTCAACGCCGTCGGGAACTACGTCAGCTTCTTCCTGTCCCCCGTGGCCAAGGTGGGAGCCCGCTGTGCTCAGCAGCCTCTGCCTGCTGCCCCAGGGGCTCAGGGTGCTCCCTGCCTTGGGGGGACAGCGTGGCTGGGAGGGATGGGTGCGGAACCTGAGCCGTGCCGTGCCCCTCCTGTGCCACAGGTGTACAACACCTTCCCCAGCCTCATGGACCGGCTCCCAGGGCCGCACAAGAAGGTCCTGGCTGACTGCCAGAAGCTGAAGGACCACATCCAGGAGAAGGTGCAGTTCCACCAGCTGACTCTGGACTCCAGCTGCCCCCGGGACTACATCGACTGTTTCCTGATCAGAGCAGAGAAGGTAGAGGGGAGCTGCCCTCCAGCCTGGCTGCAGCCTGCAGGATCTCCCAGACAGCCCTGAACCCCTCCCCACCACACCTTCTTGCAGGAGAAGGGCAGCCCAGAGACCATGTACAGCCATGAAGACCTGGTCATGTCAGTGTTCAGCCTCTTCGGGGCCGGGACGGTGACAACCAGCAACACCCTGGTGTTCTTCCTGCTGATGCTGGCAAAGCACCCCCACATCCAAGGTACAGCAGCAAAACACAGCTGCTCCTGTGCCCGGGGTGCTCATGGGCCAGAGGGTCCCAGCCCTGGAGGGTCCCGTTTGGGGCAGACCCAAATCACCCTGTGGGGACACCCGAGGGTGGGAGCTGTTAGAGGCAGACTCCCACGGGCCAGGGGCATCCTGGTGCTCCTCCTGTGCTCCATCCCTGCCCATGCAGATGGCCCTGGACTGGCTGTGGGACATGCTCTGAGCTTGCCTGGTGCAGGGAGGGATGGGGGGCAGAGACTGTTCTGGGCTTTACAAAGGATTAGGGCAGGCTGCTCCCCCTCTATCCCACCCCAGGGTTTGGGGTAGGTGCCCATGGAGGCCAGTAAGAAACTCTGGGGAGGCTGCAGAGCAGGCACCCAGCCCCGCCGCTGTCCCCAGCCAAGGTCCAGGAGGAGATCGACGCCGTGGTGGGCCCTGGCCGTGCCCCCAGCACGGAGGACAGGCTGCGGATGCCCTACACCAACGCCGTGATCCACGAGCTGCAGCGCTTCCACAAGACCCGCATCGAGAACTTCCCGCGCATGACGACGCAGGACGTGCTGTTCAGGGGCTACACCATCCCCAAGGTACTGGGCTGGCCCTGGAGCCGGAGAGGTGGCAGCAGGGCTCCAGGGCCATTTGCCTTTGTCCTTGGACTGTTTGCTCACGTCTGAAGGCCCCGGGTGTTTCCCAATCCTCGGTAGCAATGACCTTTCAGAGGGGAGTAGAGGAACGTGAGTGTCTGTGCCTCCTGCCCACAGCCCGGGGCCCTTCCTTGCCCATCCTGGTAAACAGCTCTTCTCCCCATGGGGCCGTGCAGGGCTGCGGGGCTGGAGCAGGAGCCCAGCCTGCGGTGGGGCCAGGCCAGAGCCCCCAGCCCTTGGCAGACATGGGGCAGCCGCCCCTCCTGTGTGAGCACGAGCGCTGTGTGCCAAACCCACCCTGAGGGAGCATCTCCTGCCTTCGGGTTTGGGGCAGTGAGAGGGGCTTTAACAGAAATCCATGGGAATAACTCAGCAATTTGTGTCCCATGAGCTGCACAGAGGCTGGCAGGACCATGGGGACACCAGAGCCCCAGGTCCTGTGTCCCAGTGGCACAGAGACACCAATCCAGGCTGCCTCCCCATGGGAACCTGCTTGGGTACTGGGGTGCACACCCAGCCTCCCCCATGTCCCCCTGACTAATCCACCCCAGCAGAGCCCAGGCGTGGCACTGATGTACCCTGCTCCCATTCCTGCCCCATCCCTCTCCCGCAGGGCACTCCTGTCATTCCGGTCCTTTCCTCTGTGCATTCGGATCCAACCCAGTGGGAGAACCCCAAAGAAGTGGATCCCGCACACTTCCTGGATGAGAAGGGCGAGTTCAGGAAGCGCGAGGCCTTCATGGCATTCTCAGCAGGTCAGCACTGCCTCACCCTGCCAGCTCTGTGCCCAGGAGTGCCAGCACGGGCACCCAGTGGCACCACAGTCCCCATGGCCTGCCTGCCCACCCTGCTGTGCCCCATTACCCCAGGCTGCCTGCCCACCCTGCTGTGCCCCCATTCCCCATGGGCTGCCCACCCTGCTGTGCCCCCATTCCCATGGGCTGCCTGCCCACCCTGCTGTGCCCCCATTCCCCATGGCCTGCCCACCCCGCTGTGCCCCATTCCCCATGGGCTGCCCACCCTGCTGTGCCCCCATTCCCCCCGGGCTGCCTGCCCACCCCGCTGTGCCCCATTCCCCATGGGCTGCCTGCCCTGCTGTGCCCCCATCCCCATGGGCTGCCTGCCCACCCCGCTGTGCCCCCATCCCCATGGCCTGCCCACCCTGCTGTGCCCCCATCCCCATGGCCTGCCCACCCCGCTGTGCCCCATTCCCCATGGGCTGCCTGCCCTGCTGTGCCCCCATCCCCATGGGCAGCCTGCCCACCCCGCTGTGCCCCATTCCCCATGGCCTGCCTGCCCAGCCTGCTGTGCCCCCATTGCCCATGGGCTGCCTGCCCACCCCGCTGTGCCCTCCTTCCCCCGGGGTCACCCCTCTCTCGTGCCCAGGGAAGCGGATGTGCCCGGGGGAGGCGCTGGCCCGCATCGAGCTCTTCCTGTTCCTCACCACACTGCTGCAGAGCTTCACCTTCCAGCTGGCCACCGAGCACAGGGAGCTGGATTTGTTCTCCCTGTGGCTCGAGATCGAGAGAAGGGCGATCCCGGGCAAGTTCTTCGCTCTGCCACGCCCGGTGTCCTCCTAAGCTGGGAGAGCAGGACCAGGAAAGGCTCTCCAGGTGCCTCCCCCCCTGGCCCAGAGCGAGCCCTGTGGCCACGAGGGCACAGCCACCACAGCAGGGACACTTTGGGCTTGGAGCTTCTCCTCTGAGAACCGTCGGGTGCCTGTGCCACCAGCGCCATGAGCAGCCTTCCCTCCCCATGCCAGGAACACGAGGAAGGTGGCACTGCTTCTCCCATCCCATCCCATCCCATCCCATCCCATCCCATCCCATCCCATCCCATCCCATCCCATCCCATCCCATCCCATCCCATCCCATCCCATCCCATCCCATCCCATCCCATCCCACCCCATCCCATGGATCCCATCCCATCCCATCCCCATCCCATCCCATCCCATCCCATCCCATCCCATCCCATCCCATCCCATCCCATCCCATCCCATCCCATCCCATCCCCATCCCTGCTATTCGAGCTCCTCGTGGCAGGGCTGCCTGGGGCTCCTGGCTGCACAGGGGCTCCCTCAGTTGGGTGAAGGATTCAGAACAATAAAAATAACCATCACAACAGGATGTTGGTGTTTATAGCAACACTTGTGGTGCCTCTTGCATCCAGTTCTTCCCAGTGCAAGCCTCCCAAACACAGGATTTCAGCTCCATGGCTCTTCCTGGGGTGCCTTCACCTTTCCCAGAACAGCTCGGGCCAGGAAATCACCCAGGCATCAATCCAGTGCCACCCCTGCCGTGGCAGGGACACCTCCCACTGTCCCAGCCTGCTCCAGGCCCCAGTGTCCAGCGTGGCCTTGGGCACTGCCAGGGATCCAGGGGCAGCCACAGCTGCTCTGGGCACCCTCACAGAGAGGAATTTCTGCCCAGTGTCCCATCCAACCCTGCCCTGCAGCAGTTTGAAGTCACTCCCTTTGACCTGTCCCTTCAGTTCCTCGTCCCAAGTCCCTCTCAGTTCTCTTGGAGCCCCTTCAGGTTCTGGAGAGAGCTCTAAGGTCTCCCTGGAGTCTCTTCTCCAGGCTGAACAATTCCAATTCTCTCACCTCCCAAAAAACACACACTTGCTATCTCATTGCTGGGCTGTGCTTCTCTGATTCCTTCACACCGACATTTAACTGCAGGAATTGCCCTCAGGAGCCAGCCCAGCTCCGTGTGCAGCTGCTGGAGCCACTCTGGGGGTCCTGAGGGGAGCTGGCACGGTGGGCTGTGCTCCCAGGCCTCCCGTTCCCCCTGCCCGGGGCGAGGGTGCTGCAGAGGTGTTGTGCCAGCACTGGCACTTGGGGACCCCGCAAAGCCCAGGATTTCAGGGTATGGGGAAAACTGGGGTTCTCCAGGGGTCTCAGAGCTGGTTTTGGTGGGGTTTGCCTTGCTGGGGTGCTCCTGCAAGCGTGGAGAGGGGGACAGCAGGGACCCTGCCCTGGGGGAGGTGGCTGTGCCCTGCTGGAAGGAGGTGACATCAGGACCCGGTGAATCCTGGGGTGCCTTGTCCCAAATGATGCACAAACCAGCCTTTACTCTGACTCCGAGTGCGTTTGTGACCTACAGATGACTAAATCAGCTCTTTTCTTAATCTGGGGAAGCTCAGGCAGGCAGAGCCACCTGCCAAAAATGTGTGTGACCGAAAGCTTTGCTCAACCTCTGCTGAAGCCCTGAGTCAGCGCGGTGCCTGTGAACTGGGTGACCTCTGGGCTCCTGTGTGTAAAGCCAAACGCGGGTGTGGAACCAAACAGGCGTCTGAAGGCCACCCGTGCTCCGCTTCCCGGGCTGTTCCAAGGCATCTGTGCCACTGCCCAGCCCAGCTGTGCTCGGGGCTGGCATGGTGCCCTGCCCTGACTGCAGGTGCCCATCCTGGGGCGGCTGCTGGCATCCCCCGGCACTCTGACATCCCCCGACAGCCCCCAAAATCCCCCAAATCCCCTGGATCCCCAATATCCCCCAAATCCCCTGGATCCCCAAAATCCCCCAAATCCCCTGGTACCCCAATATCCCCCAATATCCCCTGGATCCCAAATATCCCCCAAATCCCCTGGTACCCCAATATCCCCCAAATCCCCTGGAACCCCAATATCCCCCAACATCCCCTGGAACCCCAATATCCCCCAAATCCCCTGGTACCCCAATATCCCCCAAATCCCCTGGAACCCCAACATCCCCCAAATCCCCTGGATCCCCAATATCCCCCAACATCCCCTGGATCCCCAATATCCCCCAAATCCCCTGGAACCCCAACATCCCCCAAATCCCCTGGTACCCCAAAATCCCCAAAATCCCTGGAACCCCAACATCCCCAAATCCCCTGGTACCCCAATATCCCCAAATCCCTGGTACCTCAATATCCCCAAATCCCCTGGTACCCCAATATCCCCAAATCCCCTGGCCTCAATATCCCCAATATCCCCTGGAACCCCAATATCCCCAATATCCCCTGGAACCCCAACATCCCCCAAATCTCCTGGTACCCCAATATCCCCCAAATCCCCTGGAACCCCAACATCCCCCAAATCTCCTGGTACCCCAATATCCCCCAAATCCCCTGGTACCCCTATATCCCCCAAATCCCCTGGTACCCCAATATCCCCCAACATCCCCTGGAACCCCAATATCCCCCAAATCCCCTGGTACCCCTATATCCCCCAGCACCTGCCTTCACCCCGACATCCCCTGGCACCCACCATGCCCCGACATCCCCCGTGCCCGCCTGTCCCGGCCGTGCCCGCGGGCTCCCGGCAGCCTCACGGGGCGGTTGCAGGTTTCGGTAACTGCCGCGGCGGCGCCGGTGCCGGTGGCGGCGGCCGCGGGGAGCCCCGGGCAGGTGAGCGGCTCCCTTCCTTTCCTCCTGAGTGTCACAGCTCCGGCCGCACTCGTGCTGCTGGAAATGGAGCGGCTGAAGGCAGAGGCTTTGCCCTGCTCTCAGCGAAACGGGGCCATGTCCTTGGCACGAGTGGCCCTGTTGGGTCCCCTTGGAGCCCGGGGCTGTCACCTCCTGGGTTGTCACCTCCCGTGCTGTTCCCCTGGGGCTGTCATCTCCTGTGCCGTTCCCCTGGGGCTGTCACCTCCTGGGCTGTCACCTCCCGGGCTGTTCCCCTGGGGCTGTCACCTCCTGGGCTGTCACCTCCCGTCCCCATCCCCTGGGGCTGTCACCTCCTGTCCCCATCCCCCGGGGCTGTCACCTCCCGTGCTGTTCCCCCGGGGCTGTCACCTCCCGGGCTGTCACCTGCCGTGCTGTTTCCATGCGGGAGGAGCCCTCGCCCCCAGCCAGGGCAGGGCAGAGGGGCAAGAGAAGCCAGCCTGTCCCTCAGCCCCCGCTGCTGCCAGCTGTCCTGCAGAGCAGGAGCGCTCCCAGCGCTTTCCTGTCACTTGCACAGAGCCAAAGGGATGAGTTAAAAGCCACCCAGCCCTTCCAGGGCACTGCTGGCAGCGGGGCTGTCCGTGTCCTCGAGCTCTTCCCGACTGTAAATTCCCTGTTTTCCAGGTGGCCGAGCACCAGAACGTGCCTTTGGCCCCAGCGCACTGAGTGCCCTGCCAGGCAGGTCCCGATGCACGGGACAGCTCACCTTTGTCCCCAGCTGGTGCAGATGTCACCATGGCTCCTGCGTCGCTCCCGCCAGGCTCTGATGGCAGCCGGCCCAAGGACTTCACTCGTGCCCTGCCGTTCCAGCTGTCCATGGCCATCCTGGGTAAAGCTGCTCTGATTTTCCGGGGTTTCCCCTAAGGGTAAGGAATGGTTTCCAGAGGGGATCAGCCAACCTGTGCCTTGAACTTCCCAGGGCTTTTGGATCAGAAATCCCTGGATGCCTGCTCTGCTGTGAATGGTCACTGGGAGTTCCTGGTCAGGCGGGTCCGGGAGGACAAGCAGTGTCAGAGCACAGTCCAGAAGAACCTCCTGCAGCTGCAGGTGGGACACCTGGGCTCCTGCCGTCGTTATGCACTTTAAAACCAGGGGGTTTGCTCCTGCCCAAGCTGTTAAATGGGAATTCCTGTACCAGAGGCTGCCCCCCAACTCTGCCATGGTCCTTCCACATCTAGAACAAAGCCAGGTGACATTTCACACTGTCACAAGAACAGCTTTTGGTCTCCTTTAGAGAGCCTGAGACTCTAAAAATGCATCCAAGCGTTCCAGACTTTGGTCACAATGAAAATTTCCAGAGGTGGCAGAGGCTGGGCAGAGCTACAACAGCTCCCAGGGCAGCTCAGGAACGAGCTCCACTCGCTCCACACAGGGCAAGGGAAATGCAAGGGGCCAGAGAGGAGCTGGGGTGGTGGCTGGAACCCAGGAATGCAGAACTCGGGACAGGCCTGGACAGGACCTGCCACAGAGTGAGGTGTGAAGGAGCCTCCCCCAAGAGACAGTCTGGACTCAGCTCTGTGCTGGCCTTCAGAAAAGGCTTCAGGCTAAAAATGAATCTCGAGTGTTGACTGAGGTGTTTTGAGAGCCTCTCATCTCAGTGGGTTTGGATTCTGAATCAACCGAGTGCCTGCCAAAGATGAGATGAGCTCAAAATTTTGCTGCCTATTAAAACCTTAAGAATAGAGTTTGGAAAAAATAATAAAAAGCAATTATTTTTCACCAGAAGTTAACCCTGAGGTAGATAGAGTGGTAAATGTAAGCCAGGTCTCAACGAGAAGGCAGAGTGTGCAGCTCAGCTTTGCAGGGAGCCCCAGCATGCGAGGAGAGGAGCAGCACGCCCTGCCAGCGTGGGCTCTGCAGTAACTCCTGCCTCTGTTGGTTTATTCCAGGAGTTGTGTCCTAGAAAAACCATGCCAAACTATGCTAAAAGAGTCGATGTGCAAATTCCCCAGTTAAACGATGAGGGTGAGGTCACTGAAGTGAAGGACAAGGAGCAGAAGAAGAGGCGCAAATCCAAGGTTTGTTGGATGCTGCATGTCAGTGTTTGGGGAGGAGAGAGGACAGCTCGTGGGAGACAGCACAGTGAATTTGGAATTGGTTCACTCTTTCTCACTTTGGATTGTCCCATGCACAGCAGCTCATAGGGACCAGGGCACGCTCAGCACCTTCCCACACGGGAGGGGGTTTGGCAGGCATTCCCAGGCTTGTGCCCCATCCCCATGTGTCCTGGGGCCAGGGGCCTTCTTCCCTCAGAATAAAGGGTGCAGCTCTCAGGGCTTCCATTTATGCCACAGAACACGGCCTGGGAACAGCCCTGGACTAAGCAGGGTCTTGCTGCACTCTGGTATTCCTTACTCTGGGTTGGTGCTGGGCTCACCCACGGAGCTGATAGGTTAAATACTATGGAATAATGCTGCATTCCTGCCTCTCTGAGTTACTTTTCCTTATTTCTCTTGCCATCAGACAGAGGACTTGGGTCTGCACGAAGCCTTATCGGGAGCTGAAAACTGACAAGATTGAGCTGGAAGAGAGGAATGTCTTCTGTGGCCCCTACAAGACCTGTACCCTCATGGAGCAGTGAGTAGAGTGCCCAGCTGTGGGGCCAAGAGCAGCTTTAGGAAAGCTGTTCCATTCCCTGTGACCCTCCTGGAGGGCTGGAGAAGGCTCCCTTAGTGTGAGTGTTAAGAAATCTCCATTTTTAAAATAAAGATGCCAAGACAAGGTGTTTTTAAAGGAATAAGGGTTGGTGATCCATGGTGTATCCCAAGGGATATGGGGCTGGGAGGAGGCTCTGCGCACCCTGATACAAAGGGGGATGTGCAGATTTAGGGGCTGTGGTGGTGCCCTGCAAAGGGTTCAGCAGCGGAGCTCTGCCCGCCGTGCCCAGCTGAAGGCAGGGCCGTGCTGAGCCAGGCTGCAGCTCACCCAGGCACTGTCCCTGGCAGGTGTGACAGGACAAGGAGAGCCCATTACGGCGGTGGGGACTGGGTGGCTGCTGGCAGCAGGAGGCTGAGGCTGCTCCGAGTGCCAGGAGGGAAGGAGGAGCTGCAGCTGCACGGCCACGCCGGGCCCGTCAGAGCCCTGTGCCTCCGCGAGGACAGAGGGATCCTGCTCAGCAGCAGCAGCCTGGAGCTCAGCATCAGGTGAGCTGGGGGATCCTGCTCAGCAGCAGCAGCCTGGAGCTCAGCATCAGGTGAGCTGGGGCTGTGCCAGGACACCCAGCCTGGAGCTCAGCATCAGGTGAGCTGAGGCTGTGCCAGGGCACCCAGCCTGGAGCTCAGCATCAGGTGAGCTGGGGCTGTGCCAGGACACCCAGCCTGGAGCTCAGCATCAGGTGAGCTGAGGCTGTGCCAGGGCACCCAGCCTACCACACTGAGAGGAGAGGGAGGAACAGGGGCAAACGTTAATGCTGAGCCTGTCCTGACCGCTGCAACTGCTCTGACGCCTCAGTGGAACAGCTCCTGATTTTAACCTCGTGCATGGAGCAGAGTGTGGCACATTAAATAGGAAATAATAATGGAACGACATGGAAGGAAGCTAAAGTTCTCCTCTCTGCAGGTGCTGGAATATTCACAGTGGCGCCTGTGTGAGAACCTTCACAGGTCACTATGCGACCATCACCTGCCTGCATTCCCACCAGGAGCACCTGGTGTCAGGAGCTGGGGATGGCATGGTGAAAGGTGAGGGCACTGGGAGCTGGGGATGGCACGGTGAAAGGTGAGGGACAGGAGCACTGGGAGCTGGGGATGGCACGGTGAAAGGTGAGGGCACTGGGAGCTGGGGATGGCACAGTGAAAGGTGAGGGACAGGAGCACTGGGAGCTGGGGATGGCACGGTGAAAGGTGAGGGCACTGGGAGCTGGGGATGGCACGGTGAAAGGTGAGGGCACTGGGAGCTGGGGATGGCACGGTGAAAGGTGAGGGGTGAAAGGTGGGGATGGACAGGAGGTGAGGCACTGGGAGCTGGGGATGGGAGGGACAGGAGCACTGGGAGCTGGGGACGGCACGGTGAAAGGTGAGGGACAGGAGCACTGGGAGCTGGGGATGGCACAGTGAAAGGTGAGGGCACTGGGAGCCCCCAGCCACAGGGAATCACTGCAGAACCATGGGCACGGGGCAGGGGGAAGTGGCACACAGGGGGAAGGTTGTGAGTCACAGCTGGGGACACGTGCACACACAGTCTTTGATTGTGTCAGGGACTAAATTCTCATTACCTCTGCTTTTATTCAGAATTAATGGCTTTGTGGCTGTAATGCCATCCCAACTCTTGGGCAAGTGGTATCAATTTTGACCTTTGCCAGATGTTTCCTTATAGAATAAAGGTGGAAAAGATGTGCTTTTTCTGGACTTCACATTTAAATTGTTTGCCATGCAATTATGCTTTTCAAGCCAACACTCAGCTCCTCACAGAGCTGCAGGTACAAGGTGTGACTGTGATCCAATAGTATTTTTTAATGCATGTTGTACTCCCAAAACTCATCACTGGGGCAGATGTATTTTTAATCTCCTCCTTGCTGGCCCAGCAGTGTGGAGCCTGGAGAGTGGGGAATGCCTCAGGACTCTGATGCACAGCAGCCCCGTGGGGGCAGTGAGGATGGACGGAGCCCACGTGGTCAGTGGGGGTCACCGAGGGCTGGTGAAGGTCTGGAGTGCTGAGACAGGGGCTCTGATCAAGGTGAGTTTCCTCTGGGGTGGATAATTTTGTGCTAAATGGTCACAATTCTCTGCTAGTTCATCACAGTTTTTTTGTGTTTGCCAAAGACTTTCTAAAAAAGAAAATAATCCCATGTAATAAAGATGGGAAAGGGATGTAATTCCATGCCAAGAGCTCAGCAGCAGCACAAAGTCCAGAACATTTCAGTGACCATAAAACAATCACAGTTATCCATGGGGGGCACTGGTGCAATACCACTACAAAACCATGTCAGGCTGGTGTCCTGAAAGCCATGGACACCTCAGACAGATTTACATCCCCCATTACTGATTGTGTTGCACCTTCTTCTTTTGCTTTGCAGACATTAGAGAGGCACCAAGGCCCAGTTCTCTGCTTGTCCTTTGACCAGTGGCACCTCGTCACAGGGAGCAGTGATGGATATGCCCTGGGATGGAGCATGTTGGGAAAATTTAGGAGATGCCTGATAGCTTTCTTCCATCCCAAGTAGGAATCAGATGTGTTTCAAATTGTATTCAACAGTGGAGTGAAACTGTACAGAAAAAGTGCCCCTTACAGGACCAGAAAATGCCTTAATCACCAGTCTGGGGACTTGAAATATCCCCACTTGCACCAGTCTTTATCTCAAAGGCTCTGTCAGGCACCCTGGGGTCACAAGCAGCATTTTCAGTTAAGACCTGGAACAACCTGAAATGCAAACCCACAACCCTTTATCACAACCAGGCATGACTGAAGGCAGACAGAGCACAGTCCAATACTGCAAGGATTCCCCGCTGTGTGCCACGGGGTGTCACATCACCTGGGCAGGAATAAAGGTGGCCCAGTTTCCTGCTGACCAACTGCCTCTTACGCCATCCTCTCAGACTTAAATTGTATCTAGAACTGTGAAAACTGGAGAATCATATGGTTTTCATTGATTTTCCTGGACATAAAACTGCAATCTCAAATGCAGCAGATGGCCACGACCATATGGTTGCTATGGGGAGCATGGAATCACAGAATCCCAGGATGGTTTGGGTTGGAAGGGACCTTAAAGATCACCTCATTCCAACCCCCGGCCACGGGCAGGGACACCTTCCTGTGCAAGGGTGCACGGGGCTGTTGGTCTGGACATGGAGTGATCTGAGAGGTCTCTGTCAGACCTTTGCAATGTCCTGATCAGCTCCTCGGTGCAGGCTGCTGCTGCGGCCAGAGCTCTGCTTCTCCTGCGGGCTGAAGGAGCTCGCTGACCATTCCTCCTTGTGCAAGCACCGTGGAAGTGCCAACTGGCCTGGTGTGTTTTCAGGGAAGTGCTGTCCCTGGAGTTCCTGTACCTCCGAGTCATCAGTGGCTGTGCTGATGGATGCATTCGGATATTCAGCTTCCTGACTGGCACCTGCCTCAGAGTGCTGGAGCCCAGCGGCAGCGGGGACCCCGTGTCTGCGCTCTGTGTCGCAGGAAACAGGTGGGTGACAGCAGCTGCCACCAGGCCCTGGCCCAAATTTGGTAGATTACACTGAAATTTAAGGAACTGTATGTTTTTCCTTCTCACAAATAACTTTTAAAGGGCTCCACTATTTATTAACTGCTTCAATAATCTGGTTTAGTTCACAGGGGCTGAAAAGATTTCCTTAGTCTCTTCAGCAATGTACAATTTCCTATTTCTCTACAGCTGAAGACACAGGCCCAGCTGTAAAGCTGAATTCAGAAATTCTTAGGAGGTTGGAGAATCAAGCCAATACCTGACAGTCCCTGCCTGTTCCCTGACCTACAGCCGTCTTTGTAAAGGCCAATAATGAGAAATCCCTCCAGGTTCATTCACTTTTGCACCTCTAACTAAAGGTGGCTCCCAGTTTCTGTGGAAGCAATGGGTAAAACATTCCTGTGGGTTGAGGGCTGCTTTGGCCACGCTCTAAAACACAGCAATAAATGGGGAGCTATGATGAAATTAATGCCATCCCAACCAGACCAGCACAGGCCCTTCAATCCACACTTAGATGCCCCTGACAATATGGTATTTGTAGTTAGGTACTTCCCTCCTTTAGCACTACTCTGATCTAGCTCTGTCCACTGCTGGAAATCTTCATCCTAATTATTTTAAAATTAATTTTGTCATGGAGCTGAATGAAAAGAGCACCAGAGACTCACACAGAGCACAAGTTAAAATGTGCAGTGTCTGACTGATGGGGTCAATTGCTGCTGCTGCTTCCAGGAGAGACGATGATCTCGGATCTGTTGGAGGCCCTGGGGTTTGTGCTGCCCCTCGGGTGGGACCTGCTGTGTCTGTGATTCCTGCGCTTTGTGGCTCTCCCCTCCCTCCTGCAGGGTGCTGACCAACTGCCCCAGCAGGCTGCTGCTGCTCCAGTTCGAGGAGGTGGCGTGGGACTATTCCCTCCCCGCGGACAGAGAGGTGCCGAAGCAGGACAGGAGGTCCCAGAAGGGGAAGCGCCAGGGCACCAGTGCAGAGCAGCAGCGAGCGCCGGACAAGCCCCCAAAATCTCGCCAGAGACCAAAGAGCCGTGGAAGACCCAAAAGTACCACACTGAGCCTCTTCTTTTCTGGCTTTTCTAAACTGAGTCACAAACCAAGCAGCCACTGCCTCCAGCCCAGCCAATATTCAGACTGCTGTTGTCAAGAGCAGATGTGCTGTTCCATTTCAATGGTTCTGTCATTTCCTAGGCTTCTGTGCAACCTTTCTGCCTTTTTACAAGGGTTTGGTGTAACTTCAACACATTTTTTGAGACAGGCACTGTCATTTTCCAACTGAGTAAGACAGAAATCAGTAGTAGTATTCATGTTCGCACAGCTGGTGGGCTTGGAAACACGCTGCTGATTCAGGGCTTGAATTATTCATTACAAACACCCGAGAAAGTGAGAGAACACCTACATTCAGGATCTGCCATCACTGGGAAAGGCAACTGCCCAGAAACAGGCACCTTTTCAATTGTGAGACAGTGATGTTATTTTGTTTTCAGTCAGAGCTATTCAATGCAGCGTGATGACAAATCCTCCAGCTCCACAAACTGAGTATTGCAGATGAAGTGATGGGCTGGGAGAAGGTTCCTGTGCCCAGGCCAGCAGATCCCAACTGATGCTCTGCTTGGTAAAAGACAGGACCCAGGGAATAGCTGGAGCTGGGCCAGGGAGGGTCAGGCTGGATTTCTGGATTTCAGGGAAAGGTTCTTCCCCCAGAGGGTGCTGGCGCTGCCCAGGCTCCCCAGGGAATGGGCACAGCCCCGAGGCTGCCAGAGCTCCAGGAGGGTTTGGACAGCGCTGCCAGGGATGCCCAGGGTGGGACTGCTGGGCAGGGCCAGGGGCCGGGCTGGGTGAGCCCTGTGGGTCCCTCCCAACTCAGATTATTCAGTGACTCTCTGGCTCTGTGCTCTGCAGTGCATGGCCTCTCAACCCCAAATGTGTTGCTTTGTTTTTGGCTACAGGTGAGGAAGCTGAACAGGGCTCTGCTTCCCCTGCACCTGAGGAGGCCGAGGCCACTTTGGAGTGCGAGCTGCCCCAGAGAGACCCAAGGTCTCCCATGTCCCCTGACAAGTTCCTCCTGACCATCGGCACGCTGCAGAGCTCCTGCAAGGCCGCCGCAGGCAGCCGCAGCCCCAGCCTGCTCTCCGCCAGGGCCAGGGCGGCCCAGCAGCAGCGCCCCGGGGAGCTGCCGGTGCCCAGAACGCCCCTGCAGCACCGGGAGGAGCGGGCAGCCCAGCTCCGGCGGGCCAGGCTGCACAGCCATTCACTGGCCATGGCAAAAACCTCAACTCCCTTTGAAACCAAACCGCTGCGGCTCAGGCTGGAGAACTCTTTGCACGGCCCCGCTGTGAAATGCTCCATCCCTGCTCCCTGTGTTGTACGTCCCAAGCTCTGTGGCTCGCTGGGAGAAAGGAAAACTCCCAGTGGCCGTGGGAAAGACACTCCTTGTTCCAAAGACAGGCATCAGCTCATCCATCTCTGCGCAGCTTCTTCAGAGCTGATCCAACCAACGCCTGGCTCGGCCGCAGAGATGAGGAATGGAGCTCCCAGGAGAATAAAGCCCTCCTGTGCCTACGCTTCCCGCAGGGACAGTGGGTTCAGGCTCCTGACAGCAGAGCAGGAGCTGCGTGAGGCAGCCGTGGCAGCTCAGCATCAGGCACAGCAGGCAAAGCCCACGGAAGACAAAGACAGAGCCAGAAGGAAAGCCTGGCTGAGGAAAATCAAAGGCCTACCTGTGGATTCTTTTACTGGGGAGAGGAAAACACCTGCTCCAGAACTTGGGCATAACACATTAATCTGAGGTGATCTCCAAGTCCAGCCAATAGCCATGACCTGGGATTCTGGTGTTCAGCTGTGTCTGCCATGTGGCTTTAAGTATAAAATACAGATATATTCATTTATGTACATTTAAATGTGTTTAGTATATTTAAGTATACTCCCTGTGGTTTTAAGCATAAAACACTGCCCCACTGTAAGATTTCCTAAGAAATACTACTGGTATATTCAGCTATTTGTCAAGGCAGTGAATGGACAGCCCTCTCCTGGATTTAACTCCCTAAACCTGCTGTCATTACCAGCGTGGCACTGTCTGACACCAACACAGCTCAGGATAGGCTCAATCCTGGGAGAATAATAATAAAAACTTCTTGTCAGAGCTTCTGTGGATTGATTAGGGTGTAGAAGCTGAAGATGTGTGGACTGAAAGCTGATGGATCAGTGGCACAGAGTTGCTTGGAGGCCGGTAACAGGGGGTTGATCCTGGGTCTGATTTTGTTTAACATCACCATTAATTAATGCCCCGGGCCGTGGGCAGGGTGCCCTGAGGAGTCACTGACCCCACAGAGGTGCTGCCATCCAGAGGGACCCAGCCAGGCTGGACACAGAGCTGAGGGAACCCTGGGGAGGTGCAGCAGGGAGGCTCCAGCGCTGCCCTGGGGAGGAACTGCCCCAGCCCCAGGAGCTGGGGAAAGCAGCTTAGACTTCATTTCTATGACATGCAAAACAGGGTAAGGGCTTCAATCCCCCCATTTCTGTGGGTAAATGCCTACATGTACTTGACTGCAGAAGGTTTCCTGTCCATGGCAGGGGGACGGAACTGGATCGTCTTTAAGGTTTCTTCCAACCCCAACTACATGTCATTTTGTAGCTTCCACTAATGCTGAGAACTTAACAGGACGACAAAAGCCTTTCTAGTATTTGAAAAAAAAGCTATTTATCTAGCTTTGAGTGTCTGGGCCGTCATAGCAAAAATCTTTTCTATCAAAAGTTTGAGAGAGGCCAGTTCTGCCCATGGTCATGCCAAGGGGCTTTCAGCAGCTGTTCTGGTTTGAAATTGAAGTCTCTGAAACTCTCCCCACAGGGGGCTGTGATTAGCGTTGGTTTGTTTAATTCAATGCCATCCTGGACTCGCAAACGCTGGGACGAAGCCAGTGAAAAGTGACGGCGGGGAGGCTGCAGCTGGCGCGGCACAGGGAGCGAGCCGCGGGGCGGCCGCACCGGGCAGGACGGAGCGATGGATGACGGCAGCTCCGCCACACGATGGCAGCTCCGCCCAGGGAATGGGGACAAACCCACCCGGCTGCGGCCAAGGAACCGCGCCACGGCCCGCGGGGAACGCGTCCCTCAGTGAAGTCTGCTGGAAAAACACCATGGAAGGGCTGGCTCCTTTTTGGCCACGACAAACTGAGGAGGATCACAGGGTTGTGTTCAGCTTGGAGTCCGTCCATCAGCACCTCCCTGCACCTGTGGGCGCTCAGGTGCTAGCACCTCGGATCCCCCGGGACCCTCCGGCGGTGCCGGTTCCCCGGATTCCGCTGCTCCCTTCAGGCCGTGCCGGTTCTCTGGATCCCCTCGGGATCCCCTCAGGCGGTGCCGGTTTCCCGGGATCCCCTCAGGATCCCCCCGCTCCCCCCAGGCGGCGCCGGTTCCCCGGATCCCCCCGGATCCCCTCAGCCAGTGCCGGTAGCGGCGCCGATCCTTCAGGATCCTTCGGGATCCCTCAGGGTGCCCCCGGGGCCCCCCCGCTCCCCTCGGAGCCGTTGGCGGGAGCGGCCCCAGCCACGTCTCACACCCGCCTCCCGCTAGCGCGCACGCGCAGGGGGCGGAGCGGCCGAGCGGGGTCACGGGACGCGCTGCGATTGGTCCGCGGCCGTGACGCGCGCGGCGGGGCGGAAGTGGCGGCTCCGACCATGGTACGGGACCGGGGGCTTGGGCATGGGACACGGGGCCGGGAGCGGCATTCGGGCTGGGATCGGGGGCTCGGGCATGGGACATGGGGCCGGGGACCTGGAGCAGGGCCTGGGCACGGATCATGGGATCCCGGAGCGGGACCCCCTTCCCACAGGCCCGGGGCGAGCTGCGGGCGCGGAGGCGCTTCCTGCCGTGACAGGCCCGGCCGTCCGTACCAAGAGCCCCGCGAGGCTCCACAGCCGTGCCCGGCGCTGTGTGACACGGACGGTGTGTGACACGGACCGTGCCCGGCTCTGTGTGACACGGGCGCTGTGTGACACGGACCATGCCCGGCGCTGTGTGACACGGTCAGAGCTGCTGGCACATGTGGTGGTGTTCACAGGGGTCCCAGGACAGGACGAGGGAAGAGATGAGTATCTTGACTCCATGTTTCAGAAGGCTGATTTATTATTTTATGATATATATTATATTAGAAGAAAATGAAATATTAAAACTGTACTAAAAGAACAGAAGAAAGGATTTCTTCAGAAGGCTAGCAAGGAAAGGAAAGGAATGATAATAAAATCTTGTGACTGCTCACAGCCTCGACACAGGTGGCTGTCATTGGTCATCAAGTAAAAACAATTTCACATGCTGGGTAAACAATTCTCAAAATCACATTCCAAAGCAGCAAAACACGGAGAAGCTGAAACTTCCCAGCTTCTCAGGAGAAAAGATCTTAATGAAAAGATTTTTCATAAAATATGGCTGTCACAGGCACCCACAGCTGGTGTTACCGGGCCAGGAGAGCACGAGTCAGAGGCTGTGTGCCAGGGCCAGGTGCTCCTTGCACACCTGGGAGCAGCAGGGTTTCTGATCAGCTCGAGGCTCAGCCCAGCTGCAGCTCACCAATCTGAGCCCTGATGGTCATTTCTGAGATCCCACTGTAGGCTTGTGTGTGGCTAAATCTTCACGTTCTTCCCAAATGAATTGTGGTCCTGGGGTGCCTCTGTGGTTTTCTGGGTGATGAACACTGTCCCGGGCTGACACTGAAAGCTGTTTCATTTTTCTCCTGTAACCCTTTGCCTCTGCTCCCCCCCTCAGGACAGCAGCGATGACATTGAAGATGTGTCTCTCTTTGATGCAGATGATGATGCATCCAGGAGATCCAAAAAGTCAAAAATAAGGTTGGTGGTGACAGAGGGAGTTTCTGGAATGTCTCTTCCTTGTGTCAGCTCCCAGGCAGTTATTTCCCATATTTCCAGAACACTGGGTTCATGTTACGATGCTGACCCATACCCCTGGCAATGTCACTTGTCTGCAGGAGCTGTGACTGTCCTGTCCTTCATTCCAGGCACCCAGTGGCGTCATTTTTCCACTTATTCTTCCGAGTCAGTGCCATTGTTGTTTACCTGCTCTGTGAGCTCCTAACCAGCAGCTTCATTGCCTGCATGGTGACCATCATCCTCCTCCTGTCCTGTGACTTCTGGGCTGTAAAGGTGAGTTCCCCTTGTGCTTTTTGTTGTCTTTGCCTTGCTGTGTGAAAATAACTGACAGCGATGCTCATGTCTCAGAAAAGTCATTTATTTGTGCCTCTCCCACAAAATGGTACCCCAAAACACCCTCAGGCGCTGGGGTGGATTGCACAGCATTGTGAAATAAATTCTGACATCTCTGTGCACTTGGTTCCTTTGGAAAGTCCAGTGGAGAGCATTTGTCAGGCTCCCTTCTGAGGCAGCACAGGCTTTGTTACCAGCTCAGAAGCACCACAGAAGTGCCCCTTGCGCTGGATCTCTGAGGAGTGGCTTGTTGTGGCTCTCCTTCTCCCAGTGTGAGGCACACAGGCACTGTGGGAAGCAGCAGGCCAGCCTGAGCTGCGGCAGGAGGGTTCTTTGGCAGAGGAGCCAGAGCTCACGGGTTCTGCTCTCTTCCAGAACGTCACAGGGCGGCTCATGGTTGGCCTTCGCTGGTGGAACCAGGTGGACGATGATGGCAGAAGTCACTGGGTGTTTGAGGCCAGGAAGGTTGGTGATGTGACCTTGTACTCCTGTCTGCTTTATGAACCCCTGGTGGCTGGTGGTGCTGCTGGAGAGGGGAGATTGCACAGGGAGCATTTGCTGGCAGCCACAGATCGGTGCAGGCTGCTTTGGGGGGGATGAGCTTTTTCATTGTTGAGTTATTGGAAAGTTCTTGTGATGGATTGAGCTGGGTCAATATAGGTAATGCAGGTCTGTGGGTTTTGGAGGTAGGAAATTACTCCTTTGGCTGTTTGTAAGATTTGTAACTGAACCTTGCAGGAAATGTCATTTTTCCCAAACTACCCTTCTAGGCCCAGGCATTCCAAGAGGTTTTGATGCTGCTGCCTCCAGTGATTCTGAGAGAAAACTGAAAAGATTCCCTTAAGTGGAAACACTTCCTGTTGCAGAGATGTCTTTGTGTGATGTGGAGATTAGTCCTGGAAGCACCCAGTGCTGTGGTGTGGAGGGAAATCCCAGGGAGTCTGGGGATTCTGCCCTGGTTTTAAGGACCTGGGATCTGTAGGTTGGAGCAGCCTGGTCACTGCCATTTCCTTTCTGTTTCAGGTGTCAGCACAAGGGGGTAAAACCTCATCTGAAGCAGAGTCCCGAATTTTCTGGCTAGGCCTGATCACCTGCCCCATGATCTGGGTGATCTTTGCCTTCAGTGCTCTCTTCTCGTTCAAAGTGAAGTGGTTGGTGAGTGCCCCCTGAGCTGCACGCTGGCTGTGCCCTGTCTGAGCCAGGGCTGCCAGCTGCTGATGCCTTTCCCTGTCACAGGCAGTGGTGGTGATGGGGGTGGTGCTGCAGGGAGCCAACCTCTACGGCTACGTCAGGTGCAAGGTTGGCAGCAGGAAGAACCTGACCAGCATGGCAACCAGCTACCTGGGCAAGCAGTTCCTGCGGCAGGTGAGGCCTCCAGGGCTCTGGGATCCCTGGGGAAAGCAAGAGGGGCTCCTTGGTGTTCTGAGCCCTGCAGTGGAACCCTGCCCACGTGCTGCTGGGGAGCCTGAGCCCCGTTAATTAGGGCTGCTAATTGCTGTCCCCAGTGCTGTGGTATTGGCTGGTGCCGTGGGTCCGTGCCATGGGAATAACTGGAATGTGACTGCTGTGCTGGGAGTAGCGCCAGGCTGAAAGGGCTGCCACTGCCCTCTGTGCTCTCTCCCACCCTCACCCAGCTCTTCCAGCAGCCCCTGTTCTCTCCCAGCTCTGGGTTTGCTCCTTCCAGGAAAGGGAACAAATGTTCCAGCAGGAACAGCCACCCCAGTTCCACCCCACTGCTGCCTTTTCTGGCCGCATTGAGGACCCTGGCAGAGGCGTTTTGGCTGTCATGGGTTCACAGATACTTGCTGTAATTGCTGCCATCAGTGTGATCAGAAGCTCTAACACTGATGGCCTTTCTTGGCACTCTGTGCTGTGCCCATCCCCTTCTTGGTTTCTCCTGTGCCCTGGCAGGGGTTACCCAGGACCCAGGCCAGTCTCAGGCTCTGGCAGAAATGAATGGTTTTGCCCCAAAATCCCAGCAGTGGCTCACAGAGTTCTCCTGCCCTCTTTGATCTTGCCTCCTGCAGACCGTGGCTACAGAGGACCAGGCAGCATCCTGAGTGTGGTGGGAGCCTCCAGCCAGGCTGCATTCCCAGCAGTGACCAACAGAAAAGTCGCTCTGACCAGTCTGGGAGCTGCACACAAGGTGTGAATCAAAAGAAGTAAATAAATTGTGCAAGACTTGAGGTTAACACTCCTGGCAACTTATATTCCATTTTCCACTAGCAGTTTGTGTTTAAGTCTTCTCTTTAGTTTGATTAACAAGAATTAATTTGCTTAAACTTTAAATTAAAAAATAGCCTGAGTGGGTTTTATAGAGGTTTAGAACTACTGGATGAGTTTAAAAAATTCGCTGGAGATTCTACAGAAAAGCCATGTGCAAGCCCAGCCTTGGGAATTCTCCTGCTCCTTCAGCACTTGGTGCCTGGGTACTTTCAGCTGTGGGCTCTCAGGTTTGGCTCCTGGAGGTTGTTGCTACAGTTTGAGGGATTTTTTGGCCCTGCATCCCTGACTGTGTGACTGGAATGGCTCTGAGGGCTGCAGTGAGGGGCATCTGAAGGAAATGGAGCTGCTGGAAGATCCCTGAGGTCCCATGGCAGCTGCAGAAGGTGACCTGTGAGCTGCCCCTGGTTTCTGAAGCCTTCACAGACCTGGAGAACGTCCTAAAGCCCTGCATCTGTGGGATCCCTGCAGGCCTGGGCCTGTCTGGAGAGTGGAAGAGCGGAAGAGTTTCCAGGGCAGGCTGCAGCCCTGCTCCAGCCAGGGCTGTGGGAGCAGCCTCGTGTGCCTGGCCTGTCACCCTGAGGCCATGGCCTGTCCTGGAGGGGACCCTGGGGCCATGGGGCTGCTCCTCAGGCCAGCAGCGTGTGGGGATGGGAGTTGCTGGCACAGGGTGGCACCGGCAGGGTGTCACCCTCCTGCGGAGCACTCTGTGCTGTCCCCGAGCTGGGCAGAGCCCTGGCTGGGTGGCAGTGCTGTGTCTGAGCTCATCCCTGCACAGGGACCAGCTCAGCCCCTTCTCTGGGCTCTGCCCTGGAGCTTGTGCTTCCACAGCAGCAGGTGCTGAGCGTTCTGGGGCAGGGTTGGGAATGAAGAATTTACGTGGTGGTTTCTGTCTGACTCCTGTGTGCTGTGAATTGTGGGGTTGCAGTACCCCGGCTCCTCTCGCTGTGCTCTGCAGTACTGGCAGCTGTACGTTTGTTTAACTCTGATTGATACCTTCCTTTTGTAAATACGTATTTATAAAATCTTGAAATTAAAATGCTGCTTTGTTTAACCAGCCCAGACATCCCTTCTGTGGTTCATGGCTCAGCTTCATTTCTGCCCCGTGTCCTTGTCAGGCACCTTTAGCAGGAGTTTCATGTCCATTTAGCCTGTTCTGCAGCTCTGGCCCAGTTCTGTCAGCCAGGGCTCTGCAGTTTTCCCTGGGCAAACTCTGCCCCAGCTGCTGGAGCTGTCAGCACACAGAGCTGAAGTCGTTGTCTCCCCAAGGCTCCTCTCCTTTGGAGGGCACCCAGAGGTGCCCCTTGCTCAGTCCCACACACACCAGAGGAACGTCGGTGCCCATTTCCGTCCAAGGGATCAGGCATTTCTGGGGAATCGATGTGAGGAGGCCAAACTCAGTCCAACCCCCAAGGGAGACCCCTCAGCAGCCACAAGGGATGTGCAGGTCCTGCAGGGAGGAGTGGGAATCCTTCCTGCTCCAGCCCAGCCGGCCCCTGGCACAGCTCCAGCCACGAGCTGCTGCTTCCAAAATGTGTTAAAAGCTTTGGGCCCAGCGTTTATTCACCTGCTGCCAAAGCTCCCCCCAGACTCCTGGAAAACAGGGCTTTTCTGGAAGTTGCAGTTTATTTAATCAAGGACAGAGGCATTTCTTAGTAGGTGCCTTTAAATAGAGCCTTCTTTGGGTTATTTTTAGCTCTTGGCAAACATTCAGGCTTTTGGCTTCTGAGAAACTGGCAGTTCATTGCATTCCTGTCATGGATCAGAACCAAATTTCTTATCTCTGCTGCAGCTGGGTGTGAGTCTGGTCTGATTCTCACTCGCCGAGCGCTGGGGTTTCCTGGGGAGCAGGAAGTGGGAGTTGCCTCAGAGCAGAGAAATTCTCTCAATGTGCTTTTTTCCACAAGCCCCAGGACTCCACACGGAGGGAGCCCGCTCCTTCAGCATCAGCTGGGTAACCAGTGCTGGCCCCACCTCAGACCTGGGTGGGGCTGAGCTCGGAGGGTTTAGAGAGCAGAAATACTCCAGTAGTAGTAGTAGTAGTAGTAGTAGTAATAATAATAATAATAATAATAATAAATAATAATATTGAAGTACTCGTTGCTCTGAAATAGTGAAATCTGGCTGGGATGGTGCAAGCACAGCTGGAAGCTATGATATTCCCCAGAATATTTGCCACAGCCACGCTGAGGTTCTTCAGCTGACTGTTCTCTCCCTGAACCCTGGTCTGCACAAATCCCAACAGTTTGCTCACATGGGAGTTGCACTTTCTGCTCTGTTGTTCCTCACATTCCTCCAAGAATCCTTAAAAACCACCAGGATCGCTCTTGCCTCGTCCCGCCCATCCGGCACGGGGAGAACCGTCAGTCTGGGGATTAATTCTCCCTGAGTTCATCCCGAGCCCTCTGGGCTCCTCCTGGATTCCCCCAGGGCCCGAGGGGTCGTTCCTCTGGGTTATCCCACCAAGCTCCTTCCATTTAGCTCACGTTGGGCGAGCTCAGTAGTTTTCTCCTGCTGTTTTCCTCGGTCCCGAGCAGTGCGTAAACAGCTCCATGGGAACCCCGGAGCCCTGAGTCAGCCAGCTGCTCTGGGTGATGCAGGGCAGGGGAGGGCTCAGCTCTGACTCTCCCATCCCTCCCGAGGGCAGCGCTGCTGGCCCGGCCCTGGTTTATGGCTGGTGTCACTCTGCCCCAGCGGGACCTTCCGAGTGCGTCACCTGTCCCCTCTCCTCCAAGGCTTAAACTCGCCTCGGTTTGTTTCCACCAGTACCTGGGTTGTTTTGTTTTTGTTGGAGCCCTCCCTCACACCCATACCGTGCTGCGGAAGGAATTTGTGTCACCTCTGCTCTTGGGAACTTCCACACCTCCTCCCCAGCACCTGAGAGCCCTCTGCTCCAGCTGTGGCCAGAGGCCCCAACCCAAACCCTCACCTAAAACCTCCTTGGATGAGGAAGAAACGATTCCCTGGCCTTTTGTGGGCCCTTGATTTCTCGCGTTTTAAGTTGCAGGGTTGTGCCCTAAAGTGTGGTTTAGTTAGGACTGGACTGGATGGAGATGGGGCCAGGGACTTGGCCTGGATCCTGCTCCATCCTGGTGGGGCTCAGCCGGGAGCTGGGGCAGGGCTGGCAGCCGGTGGAGTTCTGGGGTGGGGAGCCTCACCAGGGCACCCCCAGGTACCTGTGGGGTTCAGCCCGACCTCCCCCAGCCCCTGGGCCAGCCCCGCTCCCCTGCACAGTGAGAAAAGGCAGCATCGGGAACGGCCTGGGGGATTTTCCTCGAGGATTGCAGCGGGATGGGGAGGGCAGCACCCCCTGGGCCGTGACCAGGCTGGGCAGCCTCGGGGGACAGCAGGGACAGCAGGGACATTGGGGCCATTTGGGGGACGTCAGGGACATCAGGACCATTTGGGGGACATCAGGGCCATTTGGGGGGCACCAAGGACATCAAGGACATCAGGGCCCTGCTGTCAGGGGCAGCAGCAGCAGCAGCGAACATCTGGAGCCACACAGCTGGGCTGCGCTGCCCCGGCTCCCCCTGGGCTCGGCCCCCCGCTGCCCCCCAGCCCTCTCCTCTCCGGGCCCGCACGGCAGCAGAGGGAGCCCTTAGGCTGTGCTTTACGGAACAATTAAATAAATAATCATTTAAAACCGAGCTGAGAACGTTTCCAGGTCGGGCTTGCTGGGAACGAGTCCCGGGATCAATCCTGAGCCCCGAGCGGTGCCAGAGCCACCTGCGGGCGTGGCACTGCCCTGGGCACGGTGCCACCTCCCCGGGGCCACCGCGGCCACGCAGAGGGGTGACAGAGAGGGGGACAGCCACCAGGGTGGGGGCCGGGCAGGGACAGAGCGGGATGGGAGGGATATAACGGGAACATGATTCACCGCTGTGCTTACAGGGGTGGGAGCAGCCCTGCAGCTGGAAAAAGGCAGCAGAAAGTGAATTTGCTGCCAGCTCTGTGTGTGTGGGACTGGCTGCCTGGGATGGCCGCTCAAACGGCCCTCGGGCCCGCCCCGATTTGGGGGAATAAGCTGTGATTTAATAAATGCTCCCTGGGAAAGGATTCGGCCCACGGCCCCAGGTGGAAATTAAAAATCAGAGTCCAAATGGCCAAAGGAGGATTTTCCATCTGCATCCAAGTCTGCAAGCAAATACAGGCATTTGTAGGAAGAGCTGTCATCCTGCAAGGATTTATGGAAAAAAAAGAGAAAGTCCAGGCAGGGAATGACAAATGGGAGTGGGTGGGAATGGGCTGATCCATGGGCTGATCCATGGATTGATCCATGGACTGATCCATGGGCTGATCCATGGGCTGATCCCTGGACTGACTTGGGATGGATTACATGCATTTTTGGACTTCAGTGCCTGCTTAACTTTAGCTCAACACCACCCAGGGTGTGGAAGCAGCAGGAGCCTTGCAATTCCCTCAGGGAATAATAACTCCCAGCTCTGCCCCCTGAGCATCCTCCTCTGGCTGGGAGCATCCACAGCCCCAGATGTGAACCCACAGCTCAGGTCTCTCCTGCTCTAAATATGTACCAGGAGGAAATTCCAGCCCTGGCCCCTCTTGGCAGAGCTCTCGGCTCTGCTCTCGTGGTTTGAGCCGCAGGACCTCTGACTTCCAGCTGCAAAAACCCTGCAGTTACACAAGAGGAAGCCGCGCAGCTCATGTGCAGGGGAATCATCCTGTGTGCTCGCACTGTGCCGGCCTGGACGCCATCTGTGTGACCCTTCCCGGGGTCGGAGGGGAGACATTCCGTCTTTCCTGTGTCATTCCGAGTAAAAAGCCAAACTCTGGCTGCTGCTCGCAGCCCTGGCAGGCGCTGGGCCCGCGGGGGACGCTCGGAGCTGTTTTCCTAAAATGTGATTGAGCAACACCCAACGCGTCCAGCCCGGAGCCGCCGGGTCCCGCGGATGAGCCGGGGCCTTCAAGGAAAGGGAAGGGGATAAAGAATGCGCCCAGCTCGAGGGCTGGAACCTTGGAAGCGTGCAGGACTCACAGCTGCGAGGGGAAACGGTGACAGTCTCGCAGTCTGGAGGGAATTGGAAGCATGGGCACGGATCCAAGCTGTGGGAGCACTGCCGGGACACCGCGAGATGTGCAATTTATGGAAATTCATTGCCATTGCTGACCTGTATTTGCTGGTAGCTGAACAGTGTCACTCACCGACGTTCTGGGAGGGATGCACAGGGAAATGCCTGTGGAGCCACCTCCGAGTCATTCCTTCCCCGGGATCACATCCAAGAGGTGTCACCAGAGAAATCCCTTTCCGTGCAGCGTGACACACATTCCTCCTCCTGTGCCTGGTGAAGAGACCCTCAGGGCTGGGCTGAGCTCTGGGGGGTTCCCAGGGGTTTTGGGTGGCATTGCTCAGCCATGCCCAGCTCCACCTGGCCTTTCCTTGTCACCCTGATTTTTTAAGATTTTCTAAGCCCTCTGATGTTTACGTTCTTGTAACGAACTTTCTCACACACTTTATGTTAATAACTTATTGCTTTGCATTACTTTATGGAGGGGAAAAAATTTGATGAACTGTTGGTTTGCCCAGTGCCATTGGAGAGGTGACACCGTCACCCTCCAAGCCACTGTCACTTTTGGAAAACTATAAATGTTGGAGTCAGAAAATAAACTTCCATCTTCTGTTCACCTAGAGAGCAGCGGTGTGTGCTTGTGTTCTCTCGTGTCCTACAGTGACATTTCCTGGCAGGACAGCCGAGCTGGGGGCACAGACCTGCCCCAGCCCCAGCCCTCGCTGGGCTGTTCCTGCTCTGTGGGATGCACAGGACAGCCCAGCACGCTGGGGATGGGCAGAGGGCAGGAGGAGATAAGGGGATAAGAGCATCTCCGGGAAATCTGAGTCACCCCTGAGCAGTGGGAGCTGTCCCAGGGCTGCACTCTCCCTGCACATCCCAAAGGCACCTGGAAAGGAGCCCAGCCCCGGGGAGGGCCATGCTGAGTGTCCGGCTCTGCAGGGACAGGGGTTTGGTGGAAGTGACACAGAGCTTGGCCCAGCCTGGCTGCATTCCTGTCACACCAGGAGCGCCCTTGGCTCCCTGTCCTGCAAGGCTCTTCCCAGGGCAGGGGGCTCCCAGAGGAAGGGATTAATCATTTCCAGGAATGTTTGATGCAGTAGGAGCTCCTGGAATGCTCCTCAGTGCTGGATGTGTTTCCGTTTGGGGCTGTTGGAGCCAGGGCTGTTTCCCTGAGTGCAGGTCCCTCATCCCCGTGGAAATCTCCTTCCTGAGCTCCTGGAATGCTCCTCAGTGCTGGATGTGTTTCCGTTTGGGGCTGTTGGAGCCAGGGCTGTTTCCCTGAGTGCAGGTCCCTCATCCCCGTGGAAATCTCCTCCCTGAGCTCCTGGAATGCTCCTCGGTGCTGGATGTGTTTCCCATTGGGGTTGGGGAACCAGGGCGGTTTCCCTGAGTGCAGGTCCCTCATCCCCATGGAAGCCTCTTCCCCGAGCTCCCTGACAAGCACAGGACCAGTGCCCCAGCCCATCACAGAGAAACCACAAACCCAAACCCCTCTTTTTGCTGCTTCTGAACCTGCACCCCCTGCTCTCATCAGCCCAGCCTCGGGGGCTCTTTGGGACCTTGGCAGCTGCTCCCCTCAGCCCCTGCTGCTCTCATGCCCCTGGGCCAGCCCAGCAGCATCCCCTGAGCAGGAATCCTGCCGTTTTCCCGGGGGAATAACCTCATGCTCGGCTCTGATCCCTTTTCTCCCCTTGTCCCCGAGCTGGGCGAGCTGGCTGCACCCTCAGCCCTCGCTCCCAGCTCCAGCTCCGGGCGGGGACAGCAGTGAGCTCAGCCGGGAGGGGCCAAAGCAGCCTCATCCACGGGGCTCTGTGCAGGCCGCCACCGAGCAGGGGCTCCGTGCAGGAGCATGCCCGGAAACAGGGATGGAGGTGCCAGGAGCTGCCAGGGATGGGGATGGAGATGCTGGCAGCGCCTGCGAGCCCCCAGCTCTGCCCACCCGTGCGGGGGCTGCCCTGGGCACGGGTCAGCGCTGCTTTGGGTGGAGTTCCTCGGCTCCATTGCGTGTGTTGGTTTCTCCCGCCGCCTGTTTGGGAGCATCCTCCCATGCTGCCCCACCTCGGCCCATTCCAGCTCCACCCTCTGCCCCTGCCGGCCCCTCCTGCTCTCTGACTGCAGCGCTCAGGATTGCGGTTGTGAAAATCCGCCCCAAAGTCCGATAAAGATGTGCTGTGCCTCCTCCGTGCGCGGCCCCGCCTCCCCTCCTGGGGACACGGCGCGGTCACCGCCTGTCCCCGCGGGGTGACACCGCTCTGGCACTGCCAGCGCCGTGCCCCGGGCTCCGAGGTCCCCGCCTGTCCCCGCGGGGTGAGCGGTGACACCGCTTTGAGCAGAGGCACCGCTCTGGGCACTGCCAGTGCTGTCCCCGGGCTCGGAGGTCACCGGGGCTGAGAAGTGACACCTCTCTGGGCAGTGGCACCGCTCTGGGCAGTGGCACCGCTCTGGGCAGTGACACCTCTCTGGGCAGTGACACCGCTCTGGGCAGTGACACCGCTCTGGCACTGCCAGCGCTGTCCCCGGGCTCCGAGGTCCCCGCCTGTCCCCGCGGGGTGAGCGGTGACCCCGCTCTGGCACTGCCAGCGCTGTCCCCGGGCTCGCAGCGGCACGGGCAGTGCCCGGGTGGCCCGGCCGTGCCCCCGGCCCCAGGCAGCCCCCGAGGGAGGCTCTCGTGGCTCACAGGCTCCGTTACACACTCCCCAGGCTCGCCGCTCGCTGCCAGAGACGTTACTCAATGCAGACACCGCCAGCGGCCAAATCCCATCCGAGCGGAGCAGGAATTTCAGCCGGGCCGGCGGGGAGCCCTCGGCACCTGCTGCAGGTGAAATTCTGCTCCCGCCACGAGGGTTTCAGAGGGAAAACCTCTGTCCTGTGCCTGCAGGGACGGCACAGACGGGGCTGCAGGGAGAGCTGGCCCCTCCTGGCCCCTCCTGTCCCCTCGTGTGCCCCACACGGGCACCAGCAGGGCAAGCACAGCACCCCGAGCCCTTCAGAAGGAGGATCAGGGACAGGATGAAATCCCCGGAATTCCCTGGTGACCGGGCTCCTCCTGCCATTCCTCCTAAAGAGCAAACTGGAAGCTTTGGGGGGGATCACAAGCTCCAGTTTGTTGTAAAAAGCAAACTGGAAGCTCTGGGGGGGATCACAAGCTCCAGTCTGTTGTAAAAAGCAAACTGGAAGCTCTGGGGGGGATCACAAGCTCCAGTTTGTTGTAAAAAGCAAACTGGAAGCTCTGCGAGGGATCACAAGTTCCCCAAGGCTTTGTGCAGAAAGCCTCCATGAGGTCACCCCATCCCTGCTCTTGCATCCCTCTCCCCCTGTGGATCTTCTGTGCAGGGTGGAATCTGCCCCGAATCCAGCTGCAGCTCCTGGGGCTGGGTTGGAGGTTTTACAACACGTGGAGATAAAAGCAGAATGTTCAGAAGGGCCTGTGAGGTGACACACAGCAGCAGTGACCAGGGCCGTGCCCGTGGCTGTGCCAGGGCTGCTCTGCCCCTCTGCAGGGACAGCACCCCTGCCCGGGTGTGGGCTCAGAGCCAGGCCAGCAGCAGCCCCTGGGCTGTTATTTCATGGCCAGGACCGAGGAGCAGCTTTTGTAGGACCCAGGACAGGGCACCCGCACTGGGGACTCCTGTGGGGCTTGTGTCCCCTGCCCAGGAAAAGGCACATCCTGGTGGAGAGGCAGCCGGGGACAGAAGCACTTGGAGAGACAGATGAGGCTGTACAGGGCCGTGCACAGCGCAGCAGAGACAGCCAGGCTGCTTTTCAGCGGGTTTCCTAAGGAAATGAGCTGCGAGCACCGAGTGCCCGTGCCCCGGGAGCCCCCAGAGCACCTGGCTGACCCAGCCGGAGCCCAGCCGAGGAGCCCAAAACCTTCGGGACCCATTTTGGGGTGTGCGGGGCGCTGGGGCCGGGGCGGCTCTGGGGGACAGCAGCGGCCGGGCCGGGGGCGCTTTGTGCTGTCAGCGGCGCCCGGCACCGGCCGCGTTCCTGGGCGTGTCCCGGCCCTGGGTTCCAGCAGCCGCTCTCGGGCCCTGCTCGGCTGCGGCATCCAGGTACCGGGGGGGAAAGGGCTGGGGGGCAGGAACGGGCTGGGGGGGCTGGCACGGGATGGGGGAGGCTGGCACGGGATGGGGGCTGGCACGGGCTGGCACGGGATGGGGAGGGCTGGCATGGGATGGGGGCTGACACGGGATGGGGAGGCTGGCATGGGATGGGGGGGCTGGCACGGGATGGGGGGGCTGGCACAGGATGGGGAGGCTGGCACGGGCTGGCACGGGATGGGGGGCTGGCAGGGGATGGGGAGGCTGGCATGGGATGGGGGGGGCCTGTCACGGGATGGGGGGGCTGGCACGGCCTGGGGGGGCTGGCACGGGATGGGGGGGGCTGGCACGGGATGGGGGGCTGGCTGGGATGGGGAGGCTGGCACGGGATGGGGGAGGCTGGCACGGGTTGGGGAGGCCCCACGGGATGGGGAGAGGCTGGCACGGGATGGGGGGGGGCTGGCACGGGATGGGGAGGCTGGCACG
Source organism: Emberiza elegans (assembly GCA_024865655.1). Classification (NCBI taxonomy): domain Eukaryota; kingdom Metazoa; phylum Chordata; class Aves; order Passeriformes; family Fringillidae; genus Emberiza; species Emberiza elegans. The sequence goes on along the minus strand of JALJVW010000248.1, from coordinate 482,039 downwards.
GGATGGGGGTGTTGGCACGGGCTGGCAGCCGAGCCTGGGAGAGACAGAGAGGGCGTGAGAAGGGAGCCCCAAGGAGTGCCTGCACCCCGACACGGCTCCTGACTGGACAGACTGGGAATTTCCCTTCATAACCTGGGTTTAAGGAGCACGCACTGCGGGAGGATGGGGCTGAAATATCCATCACCAGCTCCAACCCCGGCTTCTCTTTAGAGAGGTGACTTTGCCACCTGGCTGTGCTTTCCAGAGCCCTGAGCTCTGTGTGCAGCATCCAGTACCCCACGGCAGGCTCCAGGGCTTTCCTGGGGCTCAGCGGCGCTCCCGAGCCAGGCAGGCAAGTGCCAGAACACGGGTGGTGCTGGTTCTGTACTGCTCTAGGGGTCTTTGGGAGAATGGGCCCTGGTGTCCCCGAGACGGGCCCTTGGTGTCCCTGAGATGGTCCCTGGTGTCCCCGAGATGGGCCCTTGGTGTCCCTGAGATGGTCCCTGGTGTCCCTGGGACGGGTTCCTGGTGTCCCTGCTGGCCTCACTGCCAGGGCTGGTCACAGACCCAGCGAGTTTGGCCCTCGGAACTCCGGGGGAAGGGACAGAGGGGTCCGTGCAAAGGCACTGCAGGGCCCAGGCAGCCTGGGCTCCCCAGATTTGGGGGAGCTGTCCACACGTGTCCAGGGGGGCTGAGGGATGGGATGGGCGGTTCGGGAGGGCTGCAGTGCAAGGGGGGATGTGGGGTGGGTGTTTTGGGAGGGCTGCAGTGCAAGGGGGGATGTGGGATGGGTGCTTTGGGAGGGCTGCACCTTCCCGAGGCCAAGCGGAAAAGAAGAGGGCAACACACGGCTGGGAACTGGGGACAGAAGGAGGCTGCACCCCCAAAACCTCACCAAGTGGGACTCAGTGGACTCTCCCTTTATTCCATCTCCTCTCTGGACATTGGCCTTTCATGGCGATCTTTCACACACCGCTGACCTGTCCCAAAGGGAAAAACCTCGTGGCCACACAGCCAGACACTGACTCGTCTGTTTTGTGCCCCACTGCAGGTTCGGTGAGACACATGGCGAGTTTCTTAAAGACAATCCTGGAGCCGTCCGAGGAGGATGCGTTTGACCACTTGACGTGGATGGAAAAGCCTCGCATCATCATCTTCGAGGGGCTGAAGCCAGGTGAGGGCGGCGATGGGCACGGGACACGGGCAGGGATGCAGCAGAGCATCCCCCAGCCTGGGCATTCCCCTCACGCTGCTTTCCTGGTGAACTTTGGGGCGTTTTTACTGATAATGCTGAATCTCCTGGGGCTGAATCTCCGCTCCTGGCTGCGGTGGAGATGGTTTGTGCCGTGCCAGGGCGAGGGGTCGGTGTTTCGCCTTGGTTCTGCTGCCCTGCGTGTCTCCAGCCCCGCGGGAAGCTCTCGGGCCGTCGGGAATTCCGCGGCTCCCAGGGGAGTCAGGATTGTGGTGAATGTGGGACGCGTTCCCTGAAATGTGGGGAAACACTCGATTTCGTTTCAGGCAGCGCGCCACAAAAGTAATCCTCGCTCTTAAGTTCCTGCGGCAGTTCGCTGCCCCAGGTGTAACTTTCCCCTCCCCGATTGCCGGGTAATTGATGTTAATTAGTGCCTAATTGCAGCCATTAGCGCCTCGTTTGTCTCGGCTGCTCGGGCAGGGAGTTTGTGTTCGCACCGGGTGAGCCCGAAATGATTTCCTGGGTGTTTCAATAGCGAACGTTGAATTTTGCGCGTGGAACATCCTCCGCAGGGCCATCGGGGCCGGCCGCGGGTGTGCGGTGCGTTCCCTCGCGTGGGAAGCGGCTCCGTGGCACAGCGCAGCGATCGCGGCGTCTGCGATTGAACCCTGGGCCGTTTGCATTTCCACACCCGCGTGTGGGTGCGCCTCGGCCCGGCCCGGGCTCCCAGGGCCAGGCGGAGGAGCCGTCCCAGCGGCTGCGGGGTGCGGCTCTGCCCCAAAGACAGCCCAAAGCCACCCCAGAGTGTGCCCTGGGTCCCCGTCCAGCCGCGGCTGCCCCGGCCCGCCCGTGCCCGGCGCAAGGACCGCGTCCCCTGGTGCCCAGGAGGGCTCCGGGGGGCTCTGCTGGGCTGTGCCGGCGGCGTTTGGGCTGTCCCAGCCCTGTTTGGGCTGTACCTGTGGGGTTTGGGCTGTGCCTGCGGGGTTTGGGCTGTTCCCAGCCCTGCTGGGTTTCCACCCTGATGGCCCTGCTGGGGGTTTGGGCTAGAGCTGTACCTGTGGGGGGTTTGGGCTGTACCTGTGGGGTTTGAGCTGTTCCCAGCCCTGCTGGGCTGTACCTGCGGGGTTTGGGCTGTACCTGCGGGGTTTGGGCTGTACCTGCGGGGTTTGGGCTGTACCTGTGGGGTTTCAGCTGTTCCCAGCCCTGCTGGGCTGTGCCTGCGGGGTTTGGGCTGTGCCTGCGGGGCTGAGCTGTTCCCAGCCCCATGGCAGGGGTCCGTCCTGCTCACAGCCGCTGTTCTGTCCCCTCAGCTGTCCCAGGGGATGGGGGTGTGCGTCCCTCAGGGAGCTGCTCTGTGCCCCCTCCCAGGTTTGTGGGTCCGTGGGCAGCAGTGCTGGAGCAGAGGGCCCTGCTGTGTGCAGACAGACAGACAGACAGACAGCAGCGTGCTGCGTGCAGCTGGAGCGCTGCCAGGGGAACATGGAAAGCAGATGTTGGGCTGGGACCTGCTGGAGAAGCCCCAGGCCTCGCTTCCCCCCCCCCCGTGCCTCTGTGGCTGGGGCAGAGGGCCCTCTGTGTGCAGACAGACAGGAGCTACCCTGGTGAGGGGGAGCGCTGCCAGCCCTGGAAAGCAGATGCCTGGGCTCTCTGCTGGTGGGCCCAGTGCAGCCCTGGTGGGGCGGGGGCCTTCTCAGGGCTCTGGTGGCATTCACAGAGCACAGGAACAGCCAGGAGTGCAGTTACACAGGAGATGGGGCTGAGGGCAATGCTTGCTCTCTGCTCTTGGTGCAGCCCTGGTGAGGGCAATGCCTGCTCTCTGCTCTGGTGGGCTCAGAGCAGCCCTGGTGAGGGCAATGCCTGCTCTCTGCTCTGGTGGCATTCACAGAGCACAGGAACAGCCAGGAGTGCGGTTACAGAGGAGCTGGGGCTGAGGGCAATGCCTGCTCTCTGCTCTTGGTGCAGCCCTGGTGAGGGCAATGCCTGCTCTCTGCTCTGGTGGCACTCACAGAGCACAGGGACAGCCAGGAGTGCCGTGACACAGGGGCTGAGGCACCATCAGGAGCTGGGATGCTCCCAGTGCCGTTCCCTGTTCCTAGGGCAGCCTGGAGCTGCTCTGGGTTCCCCGGGCTGGTCACTGCAGGCAGCTGGGTGTGGGACCCCTCAGAGTCCACCCTGCCCAGCCAGACCAGCCCTGCTCCTTCTCTGGGGGCAGCATTGGGGATCTGAGCCCTTCCCCGCGGGTTTGGGCCAGAGCCTCACATCCCTTCCCAAAGAAAGACCCCAATGGGCTCCACAAACCTCCCTGGTTCCACCAGCCAGCCAAGGAGTGGGAATGCTCTCACTTCTCCTTGCCCTTTGCTGTGTCACCTCGTGCTTGGTGTATCTGCACCATGGCAAGGGATCCCAATTCAAGGCTCTGCAGACATTCCCGTTCCTGCCAGCCCTGGCTCCTGCAGCTGGGATGTGGCAGAGGAGCAGTTCCTGCAGCACAGGAGGTGTCTGGGGGAGCTGGAAGCCTTAATGCAGCTTGGGCTTTCTCTGCTCTCAGCAACAAAAAAAAGAACATAAGGAATTTTATTCTGTCTCGCCCATAGGCTCTGCTGGAGGATTTCCAAAGGGGTTTGGTGGTTCAGGGCTGAGAGAGCAGACAAAGGTTGCTGCAGGGAGGAGGGATCAGTTTTGCCGAGCAGGAGAACTTCAGTGGGGTGATTTTGCTCTTGGAGTGAGGAGCAGCACTGTTGGGAAATCCACGCTGGAGAGGATGTTCTGAGGGACTTGTGCCTCCCCTGCTCCAGGCCATGTGTGCAGCTGGAGCAGCCCCAGCCCTGGCTGACTTTCAGGGCAGACTGGGGAAACTAATTGGATCCAAATGCCCTGATCTGGCTCCTCTGGCTGCGGAGTGTCTGGGACCCGGTGGGTGATTTGGGGTGTTAAATGGCTCTTGTGTAGGGCAGTCCCCCAGGTGAGGGCCTGGCTGTGCCTGATGGCTCGGGCAGGACTTTCCTCTGGAAAAGAAAACCAGCGCTCGGCAGGGGATTAACCTTTTGCTGAGGAAACTCCTGCCAAGGGTGTGTCACTGTTGGCAGGAACAATCTCTGGATGCTCTTGGACGTGGTGGTCTGTGCTTTCATTTGAGGGTGCCTCTGGTTTTGGGATCCTTTATGGAATCTTTATGGAGTGTTAATCCGAGACATCCCTTTCCTACAGCTGTGGAAGGGCAGGGTGGGCAGGGGGCACTCAGCGTGACTGTGCTTGAACTTTGCCTTCCTTGCCCCCGGGGAGGCCGTTCTGATTTCTGCTTCGTGTCCCATGAAATGGAGAGAAGGCTGAGCTGGGGAGAGCTGAGCTGGGATCCAGGCAGGGATTTCCTTGAACACAGCTCGGGAAGGAAGGACAGTGCTGGGATTGTCCTGGGCAGGACACTGGACAGTGCTGTGGGTGTCCCCTGGGGAGGACACTCCTGTTTCTGGGAGGAAGGACAGTGCTGTGGTGACTGTCCCATGGACAACACTCCTGTTTCTGGGGCACCTGTGCTGTGGCTGTCCCATGGAGGACACTCCTGTTTCTGGGGCACCTGTGCTGTGACTGTCCCATGGACAACACTCCTGTTCCTGGGGCACCTGTGCTGTGACTGTCCCATGGACGACACTCATGTTTCTGGGGCACCTGTGCTGTGACTGTCCCATGGAGGACACTCCTGTTCCTGGGGCACCTGTGCTGTGGTGACTGTCCCATGGAGGGCACTCCTGTTTCTGGGGCACCTGTGCCGTGACTGTCCCATGGAGGACACTCCTGTTCCTGGGACACCTGTGCTGTGACTGTCCCATGGAGGACTCTCCTGTTCCTGGGGCACCTGTGCTGTGGTGACTGTCCCATGGAGGGCACTCCTGTTTCTGGGGCACCTGTGCTGTGACTGTCCCATGGAGGACACTCCTGTTTCTGGGGCACCTGTGCTCCCCGTGCCCAGGCTCCTCTGCAGTTGGAGTCTCCTGGAAATCCCATCCAAATTCCGTGCAGGAACGTGTGAGGGATGCAGGAAAGGGCAGGCACAGCTCTTGGGGAGGAGGAGCTGACCTGAGGGTCTCCATGTGCCACCCATGCCCTGCTGCCCCTCTGTCCCCAGCAGCTCCTGGTGTGTCCAGGGCTGAGCCCTGCTGCTGGAGCAGCCTGTGCACAGCCTCTCCTCTGGGCAGGAGGGAGAACAGCTGCCCCAGAAATCACCACAGAGCTGCTCGGGTGGCTCTGGGTGTGTGCAGGACCCTGGAGTGCTGCTTTCCCTTCTGGTGAGCCGTGGTGTGAAATGGGGAGAGTTTCCTGCGCTGAGTGAGGCTGGGGCTGACAGAAAGCTGCTGCTGGTGGCAGATCCAGAAAGGGTGACAGGAGTGGTGACACTGAGTGGTGACAGAGGGCTCTGAGTGCTCCCTTGATGACAGAGCTGTTCACAGCACCCTCCAGCTGGGGATGGCCGGGAGAGGCTGGGCCAGGACAGGGCTGCTCGGGCACAGAGCTCAGCCCCAGCTGGTCAGGACAGGGCTCTGCTGCCTTGGGGCATTCCCAAAGCGATCCAGGCCTGTCCTTCCCTCTCGGAGATGAATGGATGGGATTGGGACAGGGCTCTGCTGCCTTGGGGCCTGTCCTTCCCTCTCGGAGATGAATGGATGGGATTGGGGTGTGTGACACCCACAGGGACATGGAGTAGGAAAGTGATGTCATCCCGACCTCAAATCACTCAGGTCATCCAGGGAGGCTCCCAAAAACCACACAGCCCCCACCAGAACTCAGCAACCACAACTCCTGCAGGGAATTTCTTCCCTGGATGTGTCAATTTTATTTTTATCATCAAGTGCAGCTGCTGCACATGAGGATAAAAATAAGTTTTTACAAAAAATTTATTGTGAATTTTATTTTTACAAAAAAAGTTTTTGTAAATTTATTTTTATCTTCATGGTAGGTGCTGCTCTGGAGACCCCAGGGCTGGGGGGGATCTGTGCAGTGGGGCATGGGGAAAACACAACAGAAAGGAGGGACTGGTGCAGCTGAAGCACTCCAGAAGGGCATTTAATGAAACCATGAATGTGCCAGCCCCAGGGATAGCCCACGTGCAGGCCAGGCTCGTGTGCTCTGGCCCTGCCTGGGTTATATTTGGTGGTGGGTCTGGGCAGGGTTTCCGTTGCTGCCCTGGTGTTTGCTGGGCAGGGGGAGGCTCCTGGCCAGGGAAGGGAATTGCACAAACAGAGACAGAGCTGGTCGGATGCTGAATGTTCCTGTCCCACATTTCTGGCGTGGCAGGGAGGTGTCCCAGCCCTGCAGCATCCTCCTGCTCACAACAGCTGCTGTCCCAGCCCTGCCCGAGGTGTCCGGGACAGTTTGTGTCCAGAGGCCCCTCCCGGGAACGCGGGGTGCGGCAGGGCTGGGTGCTGGGCACGGCCCTGTCCCTCCTCTCTGCCCCATTGACACGGGCTGGGTGCTGGGCATGGCCCTGTCCCTCCTCTCTGCCCCATTGACACGGGCTGGGTGCTGGGCATGGCCCTGTCCCTCCTCTCTGCCCCATTGACACGGGCTGGGTGCTGGGCATGGCCCTGTCCCTCCTCTCTGCCCCATTGACACGGGCTGGGTGCTGGGCATGGCCCTGTCCCTCCTCTCTGCCCCATTGACACGGGCTGGGTGCTGGACACGGCCCTGTCCCTCCTCTCTGCCCCATTGACACGGGCTGGGTGCTGTCCCCATCCCTCTGGGTTTGGAAGGATTTGGGGCTGACATGACCCTGTCCCTCCTCTCTGCCCCATGAACAAGGGATGGGTGCTGGGCTGCCATGGCACCATCCCTCAGGCGTGATGTGACCCTGTCCCTCCTGTCCTGCCCCGTGATCAGCCTCCCAGGCCAGCTGCTGTCCCCATCCCTCGGGGTTTAGAAGCTCTGGCAGTGACACTTGGGGACAGCACGTGGGGGTGGACCTGGCAGTCTTGGGGCTTTTCCAGCTGAATTCCATGAATCTTTGATTTCAGAGGGCCAGGGCTGGGGTTTGAAGCACGGAGCGCAGCAGAGCCGGGAGCCTGGAGCTGCCTGGAGCAGGGAATTGTGCCCTGGAGCGATGCTGCTGGCTCGGAGCTCAGGAGATGCTTGGGCAGTGACATCTCCTGGCTGCAGCTGGAGGGGCTGAGCCCAGCAGGGGCCGGTCTGGGAGCGTGTGAGGCCGGGATGAGCAGGAGCAGCCCAGCGCTGCGCCTGGAATGTCCTGGTGTCCCTTGTCCCGTCCCCGCTCCTCCGGCCCGCGTGCTGGCGGCGCTGCCCGGGAATGCTTCCCCGCGCTGAGGGGAATTTCATGGCAGGGTGAAAACAAACAGGGCGAGCTTTCCATTTGGAGGGATTGTTTTCACTGAAAAGTGAGATTTTCTGTTCTCTTGCCTGAACACGTTTTTGATGCAGAGTGGAAGTTTTCCAGGTTTTCATTCTGTCAAAAAGTCAGCAGCTCTCAGAAGCAGATTTATTCCAGAAAAACCCTTTCAGGCTGGAGGTTTTCTCCCCAGCTCCTTTTCAGCCAGCTCAACTCATTTTAGCTGTTGGGGTTGGATGTCTCCTCATGTGAGTGCCTTCACACAGAAATCCTTTTCCCATTTTAAAGAGCAGGATTTTAGCGAAACCAGGAAAAACCATAAAGCAGAAAAGTCTCCATTTTGTTATTGAAATCCTGCTGGGCACTGCCCAGGCTCCCCAGGGAATGGGCACGGCCCCGAGGCTGCCAGAGCTCCAGGGGCCTTTGGGCACCCAGGGATGGACAGGATGGGGTCGCTGGGGGTCTGTGCAGAACCAGGGGTTGTGCTGGGTGGTCCTGGGGGTCCCAACAGCTCAGGCCATTCCCTGGCTGTGGTTCCCAGCCTTTGGGCACCCAGGATTGCCCAGGGTGGGGCTGTTGGGGTCTGGGCAGGGCCAGGGTTTGTGCTGGGGGTCCCTGGCTGTGGTTGCCAGCCTTTGGACACCCAGGGATGCCCAGGGTGGGGTTGTTTTGGTCTGGGCAGGGCCAGGGTTTGTGCTGGGGGTCCCTGGCTGTGGTTGCCAGCCTTTGGACACCCAGGGATGGCCAGGATGGGGTTGTTGGGGTCTGGGCAGGGCCAGGGTTTGTGCTGGGGGTCCCTGGCTGTGGTTGCCAGCAGAGCCCCTGCCGTGGGGGGCCGAGGCCGTTCCCCCTGCCCCGGGGAGTCCCGTCGGGCTGGGCCCGGCCGCTCTCCGGGCGTTTCCATCAGATGGAGCTGTGCATGAGCTCTGGGCTCCCCGGCCTCCCCCGGAGCCCCTCGGTTCTCACCGGGTGGACATTCCCGTGCTGCCCTCGCTGCCCGGAGGGGTGGGTGGTGGGACAGCTCTGGGGGGACAGCAGGGCTCTGTGTCCCCTTCTGTGTCCCCTCGTGTCCCCCTCTGTGTCCCTGCCAGCAGCCCTGGTACCGGGGCTGGCCTGAGCCGCCCTCCTGCCCCTGGAGCAGGGACAGGGCTCCATGGGAAGGGAAATTTCAGGAAAGGAAGTTTCAGGAAAGGAAAGGAAATTTCAGGAAAGGAACAGTAAGGGAAGGCGCTGTTTGTCCCCTGGTGCTGAGGAGGGGAAACCTCTGCATGCAGCAGCAGCAGCCCTGGAGCTGGTGGGACCCGGATGCTCTGAACTCCTTCAGGAGGGAATCCTGCCCTGGGGATGACCCTGGCCGTTTCCTGCCCCGCAGCGCTCGGGCCAGCCCAGAAACAGCAACTCTGGGGCCAGAGCTGTGGTGTGGAATTGTGAAGCTGGGAGCTGTCCCCAGCCCTGCTGGAGCAGCAGCACAGCCTGGTCCAAGCTGGGGTGGTGTCACCCCTGGGGACAGCTGGGGACCTCGGGAGGAGCGGTCCCGGCACTCAGCAGCATCAGCAGGGCCGGCCGCAGGCTGGAGCTGCTGTCCCTTTCCAAAGGGCTCCTCTCCCTGGGGCTCCCATGGGCTCCCTGCAGCATCTCCAGCTCTGGGAGCCCCGGGGCACCTCCAGGCTGTGCCCTGAGCCTGCCGGAGCGCTGAGGCTTTGGGGGGCAGGAGGGCGGATGTGGAGCCGCTTGTGAGCATCTTGCCCTTTGCATCCTGCCTCATCTGCATTGGAGTGCAGGGCACTGTGTCTCCCCGGGGGAAAAATGCCCAGAAATTCCACAGACCCTTCAATATGGTTTCTGTTTTACGGCCAGACAAAAAGGGGCCCTTTGTGTGAGGGCTGAAAGGAACAGCCCAGTCCCACAGCCTCCCCAAAAGCTTAATGTCAACTATTTGCCTCCTTGTGCTTTCACATAAACAAGCACTTTCTCCGGGGTTTCTGGGCTCTGGTGGCTCCCCCAGCCCGGGGCTCCCTGGTTGGTGGCTCCCGGGGGATGGACACATCCCTGGTGCCCATCTCCCAGCCCGGGAGATGGCCAAAGCTGGGCTTGGGGAGCAGGGAGCAGAGAGCAGGGTTTAATTCCAGGCTCTGCTGCTTGTCTGCCAGCAGGAACGAGCTCTTGCTCACAGATCTGGGCTGGCTGAAGCAGCCGAGCCTGGCCCAGGGGCTGCCCCTGCTCCAGCTCGGGCATCCCCGTCCTGCCCTGGGCTCCCCACCCTGCCCTTGGCATCCCCGTCCTGCCCCACGCATCCCCACCCTGGCCCAGGCTCCCCACCCTGCCATCCCCGTCCTGCCCTGCGTGCCTGCCCAAGGAGCAGCAGGAGCTGAGGGGCTGCCCCTGCCCTCCTGGGGGTGTTTGTGGGGGCACTGGGCTGTGGCACCAGGGATCTGCGTCCTGAGCCCACCTTCCCTTTGCGGGTGGGTGTGTTCTCTTGCTCTTTGTGAAAGGAACAGAGCAGAAGAGCAGCCAGGGCTGATGGTGGGTCTGCAGAGAGCAGAGCTGGGCTGACAGCACAGGCAGCAGCACTGCTGTGGTTGCTCAGCGTTCCCAGCTGTGCCCTGGCCACTGTCTGTCCCCAGGAGTGTGGCAGTGTCCCGGCAGTGTGGCAGTGTCCCAGCAGTATGGCACTGTCCCCAGCAGTGTGACAGTGTCCCAGCAGTGTCCTAGCAGTGTGGCACTGTCCCGGCAGTGTCCCAGCAGTGTGGCACTGTCCCAGCAGTGTCCCAGCAAGCCTGGGGATGCTCTGCTGCCTCTTCTGCTGCTGGGGGATCCCCCACGCTCGTTCCTCCTCTTCCCCCAGCCCTTTCCAGCCTTGGGGCTGGTTTTGGGGGTGCTCCCACAATCTGAACGTGGCTCCTGGGCTTGCTGAGGGCAGTGCTGCCCTGGAGAGGTGAGGGGGATGTGATCCCTCTTGGGAAGTGTTTGGGAGTGTGGTGCTCCTGGCCTGGGGTGGGACTGCGGCCAATCACCCCCCCCAGTGAGGGCCTGGCTCGGTGCCCAGTGGGCCCACAGCCCCTGAGGGCCCTGGATGGGCCCTTGTCCACTCCTCCTGGTGCTGGATTGAGCCTGCCCTGGGAAAAGCAGGAACAGAATACTTGTTGAGCTATTTGTTCCTCCTGTTGGCTTTTCACTGGAGCCCCAGCACCTAGACAAGGTTTTTCACCTTCCCTGGAATCTGTCACGGGATCCTGACTTCCCAAATCTGCCCTGCTGCCTCTTCTGTGGCTCTGTTCCTGCTCCTCCCCTTTCAGAGCCTGTGATCCTCTCTTTCCATCTCCCTCACACACACAGGGAGGAGCTTGGCTCGGGGCTGCTCGTGGACAGCTTCAAACAGCACAATCAGATGAATGAATAAAGGGGATTTTTGTTGCTCCTATCCTTTCATCAGCTTGATTTGGTTCCCAGCAGCTGATTTTGTAATTGCTGTTCCATTTTTGTGCTGAGGGTCAAATTAAAATCCTGCTGGAGATGGGAGCGGAGTGCTGTGCCTTGTACGGGACAAGGAAGGGCTGAATTCTGCTCCTGGCAGAGGAGCGCTTGGTTCTGCTCATTTTGCTGTGCTCAGAGGCTGGAGAGCCCTTGGGGGGAGCCTTGGGGGCAGGAGGTCTGTGCTGAGGCTCAGCCATGCAGGCCCAGCAGGTAGAATGCAGCATTAGGGTGTTCCCAAAGTGCCTGCCAGGCTTGGGGGCAAGGGGGCTTCAGCTGCTGCTCCCTGCCAGGGTGCTCCAGGAGTTTCTGTGCTTCTGCTTGCTTGCAGGAGATGTTTCAGTGTGAATGAAAACCCCGAGCCAGTGGGAGATTGTCGGGTCACTACTGCTGGAAAGGCCTTTAGGGCTGGCTCCAGCCATGGATCCCGCAGCGCCACCTCCACCCCAGGGCTGAGTGCTGGGGTCTGCACCCCAGGCAGGACCTTGGACCTGGAGGGGCTGCAGGGACCCTGACCCTCATCCTGGGGGCTGTGAATAAACCTGGGGGGCTGCAAGGACCCTGTGAGTGCCCAGGCTGCTCCTGCCTGCCCTGGCCACGGGGAGCCCCCAGTGGAATCCCCTGCCCAACCCTGGATGTGTCAGCTCCCGCAGGCCAGGCCACCCCAGCCAGGCATGTGGGAAGCTGAGGGGGCCCAGGGCCTGACAGCGGGGGCTGCCTTAAAAACAAATGAAAGAACCAAGGGAGAAATATTTGTAATGATTGTGAACTTTAGGAATGGAAAATAAAAGCTTATTCTTTGCAGAGGTCCCTCTGCAGGCTGTAATTTCATTTCCCCCATTTGCTTTTACTGCTTGCCCTGGCCCTGTCAGAGCCCCCTGATTTACAGGCGACAGCTCTGGCTGTTTGTCAGGCAGGGCTCTCTAAATATAAGAGTGTGAAACCTGTCCCGCTGCCAGCAGCCCTGAGGGCTGAACCCCTGAGCTGCAGCAGGAGGCACAGGGCTGGGTGCTTTAGGGCTCTCAGCAAAGCCTCCCTCGCTCCTTCCCCTGGGCAGAGATTCCCCTGCACTGCCCAGGGTGATGGCAGCAGGGCAGGCTCTGTGCTCTAGGTGATGGCAGCAGGGCAGGCCCTGTGCCCGGGGTGATGGCAGCAGGGCAGGCCCTGTGCCCTGGGTGATGGCAGCAGGGCAGGCCCTGGGTGATGGCAGCAGGGCAGGCTCTGTGCCCTGGGTGATGGCAGCAGGGCAGGCTCTGTGCTCTGGGTGATGGCAGCAGGGCAGGCCCCGTGCCCTGGGTGATGGCAGCAGGGCAGGCCCTGTGCTCTGGGTGATGGCAGCAGGGCAGGCCCCGTGCCCTGGGTGATGGCAGCAGGGCAGGCCCTGTGCCCTGGGTGATGGCAGCAGGGCAGGCCCTGTGCCCTGGGTGATGGCAGCAGGGCAGGCCCTGTGCCCTGGGTGATGGCAGCAGGGCAGGCCCTGGGTGATGGCAGCAGGGCAGGCTCTGTGCCCTGGGTGATGGCAGCAGGGCAGGCTCTGTGCCCTGGGTGATGGCAGCAGGGCAGGCTCTGTGCCCTGGGTGATGGCAGCAGGGCAGGCCCTGTGCCCTGGGTGATGGCAGCAGGGCAGGCCCCATGCCCTGGGTGATGGCAGCAGGGCAGGCCCTGTGCTCTGGGTGATGGCAGCAGGGCAGGCTCTGTGCCCTGGGTGATGGCAGCAGGGCAGGCCCTGTGCCCTGGGTGATGGCAGCAGGGCAGGCCCTGTGCCCTGGGTGATGGCAGCAGGGCAGGCCCTGTGCCCTGGGTGATGGCAGCAGAGCAGGCCCTGTGCTCTCTGGGCCCTGGGTGATGGCAGCAGGGCAGGCCCTGTGCTCTCTGGGCCCTGGGTGATGGCAGCAGGGCAGGCCCTGTGCCCTGGGTGATGGCAGCAGGGCAGGCTCTGTGCCCTGGGTGATGGCAGCAGGGCAGGCCCTGTGCCCTGGGTGATGGCAGCAGGGCAGGCCCTGTGCCCTGGGTGATGGCAGCAGGGCAGGCCCTGTGCCCTGGGTGATGGCAGCAGGGCAGGCCCTGTGCTCTCTGTGCCCTGCACTGCCCAGGGTGATGGCAGCAGGGCAGGCCCTGTGCCCTGGGTGATGGCAGCAGGGCAGGCCCTGTGCCCTGGGTGATGGCAGCAGGGCAGGCCCTGTGCTCTCTGGGCCCTGCTCAGCACCACCAGGCACAGCTTTACTGAGCCAGGCTTTAGCCCAGTGCTTGGGCTCCGGTTTTGTTTTATTCCCATGGCGAAAAGGCAAAGCAAATGAGCCAAGTGAGGCCTCACACAGTGGCCGGGATGGAGCACAGCCTGCTGATGAAGTGAATGGATATCATGTCTGGAAACTGGGGGAAGCCCGAGCAGATCTCAACGTGTGCTTTAAGCTCTGGCTGATAAGGACGAGCTGTGCTCCCTGTGTGATGGTGTTTCTGTGTGTCTGTCTGCTCCTGTCTTTGGTGGTGCCTTTTTGGATGGTGTTAAAATAATGTGGACTCTGCCTGTCAATGTCTTGTAGCACTATTAATTTGGATTTAAAGTGGCCACGTGTGTCCCCCTCTCCCAGAAACCATAATTCCATCACGAGCTATAAAATGCCGGGTTTGCCCATTCTCAGCATCACAAAAGGGCTGTTGTTTGAGCAGGGGCTCCTCACACCCTGCCCTGCGAAGGGGGCTCCAGTGGATCCCCCCAGCCTGGGCCTGATTTACAGCCTGGCTGGGCTGAGCCTGGGCTGCTGCTGCCGCCAGGGCAGGGGAGCAGCCTGGGGAGCCCTGGATTTGCTCTGAGCACAGCTGGATGCAGGGGGCACCACAAAGGAGCCTTTTTGCTTCAGTTTTGGGCTGGGGCGGAGAATCCCAGACTGGTTTGGGTTGGAAAGGACCTTAAAGCTCACCCTGTCCACCCCTGCCGTGGCAGGGACCCCCTCCATGGCCCAGGGTGCTCCCAGCCCTGCCCAGCCTGGAGGAAGGGACACCTCGGTGACCAAAGATGCCAGCCCAGGCTGGGAGCTCCCCCAGCCCTGCAGGACCCTGGCTGCAGCTCTTGTTTACATCCTGCGTCCTGCAGAGGGAATGCACTGCATGGTGCCCCCCAGAGCCTCTGGGGCAGCTCCTGACCGAGGATGGAAGCTAGAAAGGGGATTTCTGGAATGTCTGTGTGCTGTGGGGCCTGGCTCATCTCAGGTGTCACAGCCTGGGGGGACACCCCAGGGCCACCAGAGCCCCCTGTGCCCCTCACAGTCTGGGGGGAACAGCCCAGTGCCACCAGAGCCCCCTGTGCCTCATGGCCCTGGGGAATCACCCTGGTGCCACCAGTGCCTCATGGTGTGGGGGAACAGCCCAGTGCCACCAGTGCCCCCCGTGCCTCACCAGAGCCTGAGGAGGGCTGGGCTGGGACAGGAGCATTTCCCCCTGGGGCAGCTCCTGATCCCTGGTGTGGGCAGCTCCAGGAGAGCCCCAGGCAGGGGTGGGCTGGGACAGGAGTGTGTGGCTGCATTCCCCACTGGGGCAGCTCCTGATCCCTGATCCCTGATCCCTCATCCCTGATCCCTGATCCCTGCTCCCTGCTGTGGGCAGCTCCAGGACACGCCGGGCAGGGCAGGGCAGGGCCAGCAGCCATCCTGTGCCTGCAGCAGGAGGGGAGCAGGGCCAGCTCTGCCTGGCAGGTAGAGAATGTCAGGGGATTTCTGTGTGCAGGGAGAGCAGCTCGTGCTCAGAGCATTCCCAGGGATGTCCTGGAGCCCTTTCTGCCTGGCCTCTGGAGTGACTTCCAGGCCAGTGGCCAAGCACAGGCTGTAAATAACCAAGTGTGGCTGATGAGCCCAGCTCACTCTGCTCAGGGATGCTGTCAGCTCTGGGCTTTCCCCTGGCATCCTCTCTGCAGTGCTTTGCATTCCCATCCTCGCTCCCAGGGCTCTCCTGTCACGCTCAGGGTGTGAGGGAATCGCTTCTGTGGGGCTTCCCCAAGGATGTGACACAGGGAGGGCTGCTGGACCAGGCTCTGCAGGCAGGGAATGTCTGTGTGTCCTCCCCTGTGGCTTCTTCAGCATTTCTGCTTTGGGAAGGTCAGAGGAGAAATGTCTGGGATTTGCATCAGCCTCTGTCTCAGGTCTCCAGCATGGGAACTTTGGGAGTTCTTGTGGCCCTGTCCGGGGTTCTTTGCACCCAGGCACCCACAACCACACAAGAAAATTCATCTGGTGGTATCTAAACTTTGTCTGAACAGTTGTGCCCTCGGTGTGCTCGCTCCATGCCTCTCTGGGTCGGTGCCTGGGTGGGTTCTTGGGCTCCTTGGTGCCCCTGCCGGGGCGGGCAGTGCCCGGCTGCGCTCTCAGGCCGTGTTTTTGGGTTTTTCCCGCAGAGTATGTGCTGCCCTCGCCCAACGTGGGGCTGCCCAGCGCTCTGATCCCCCGGGAGCCGCCCGGGCCCGCCTACGTGACCCACACGGGGCCGCTGGTGCGGTGGCTGCGGCAGCAGGACGGGCCGGGCAGGGCTGCCCCGGAGCCGCACCCGCACCCGGAGTGGCCCCGGCCCCGCTCCGAGCCCCGCTCCGAGCGCAGCCCCGCTCCGAGCCCCGCTCCGAGCCCCGCTCCGAGCCCCGCTCCGAGCCCCGCTCCGGGCACGGAGCATCCCCCGGCAGCGCCCAGGCAGCGGCGCGCCCCGGCACCGCCCGGCCTGTGCCACATGATCATCTTCGCCAGAAAACCTGCACAGGATCCTCCTTGCCAGGAAACCCCCAAATGATCAGCTTTGCCAGGAAACCTGCACAGGATCCTCCTTGCCAGGAAACCCCCAAATGATCAGCTTTGCCAGAAAACCACCACAGGATCAGCTTTGCCAGGAAACCTGCACAGGATCAGCTTTGCCAGAAAACCGTCACAAAATCAGCTTTGCCAGGAAACCTCCAAATGATCAGCTTTGCCAGAAAACCACCACATGATCATCTTCGCCAGAAAACCACCACAGGATCATCCTTGCCAGGAAACCCCCAAATTATCAGCTTTGCCAGGAAACCAAAACCACCACACGATCATCTCTGCCAGAAAACCTCCACATGATCAGCTTTGCCAGAAAACCTGCACAGGATCATCCTTGCCAGGAAACCCCCAAATGATCATCTTCGCCAGAAAACCGCCACAGGATCAGCTTTGCCAGGAAACCTCCAAATGGTCAGCTTTGCCAGAAAACCACCACATTATCATCTTCACCAGAAAACCTGCACAGGATCCTCTTTGCCAGAAAACCAAAACCACCACACAATCATCTCTGCCAGAAAACCTCCACATGATCAGCTTTGCCAGAAAACCCCAATGACCATCTATCCAGAAAACCTCCACATGACCATCTCTGCCAGAAAACCCCCAATGACCATCTTTGCCAGAAAACCTCCACATGACCATCTCTGCCAGAAAACCGCCCTGGAGCATCCTGCCCCCGAGCAGCCCTGCCTGCCCCAGCCACAGGGAGTGACCAGTGCAGCTGAGGCTCAGGAGAGGAGGAAGATGCTCCTGAGTTTCTGAGTCTGCTCCTGAGTGCTCTCCAGAGTCATTAAACCTCCCTGCAAGCAGCACTGAGCTCTTGGAGTCTTTTCCTAAAAGGTTGATTGGAATGGAAGCAGAAGGGGGTGGAAATGCATCCTGGGCTCTGCTGGCAGGTCTGGAGCAAACCACAGCTCTGCATTTGAAATAAAATATTTAACTTGTGATGGTGGGGGAAAAAAAAATTGATCCTTTTTTGCTGTCAAAATTAAATTTGCTTGAGGAAGCCATTTGTCCTGGAAAACTCTGCTGGAGTTATCAACAGCTTCTCTGATAATCCTCAGTATTTTCTGCTGCATCCAGTGTGTGGCTCCTGCTGTGCAGCTCCTGGGAGTTTGGCTGCAGTGGGACTGGTGCCACTTGGCTGCTGAGTGCTTTGGGAAAGGGTGTTTGGCTTCTGCAGGGAAAGAATGTGAAGAATGAGAAAATGTGGCAAAAAAAAAAAAAAAATAGAGGGAGAAACTACCACTTTCTGGGCTGGATAAATAAATTTGTTCCCTGTCCTATTTTGAGCCTGGTTTCCCTCGCTGTGCCTGCAGCACGTCACGAGCCCTGTGCCCAGGAGAGGCCCTGCCAGCCCTCAGGGCTGGTCACGAGCCACAGAGCTGGGAAGAAATAGAAGTAAATAAATACGTAAATAAATAAATGGAGCTCCTTTTCCAGCCCTTCCCTGGGGCTTTGTCTGGGGATGCTGGAAAGGGACGTGGCCAAGCGCTGCCTCCCTGCTGAGGGCTGGGGGCAGAGCTGGGGGTCCAGGGTCTGTGTCACTGTCAGCCCTGGGGACAGGGCTGGGGGCTGAGGCACCGCTGAGCCTCAGGCTGTGCAGGGTGATGGGATGGAGCCCCTGGCCAGGGCCCTGGGGTTTGTTGCTCCATCCCACGTTCCCACGGAGTGGGAAGGCCCCAAATTCCCCTATTCCCCAGCTCCCCATTTCCCCAATTCCCCATTCCCCCATTTCCCTGATTTTCCTGTTCCTCATTTCCCCATTTCCCCAATTCCCCATTCCCCCATTTCCCTGATTTTCCCTGTTCCTCATTTCCCCATTTCTCCAATTCCCCAAATTCCCCTATTCCCCAGTTTCCCATTTCCCCAAATTCCCCTATTCCCCAGTTCCCCATTTCCCCAATTCCCCAAATTCTCCTATTCCCCAGTTCCCCATTTCCCAATTCCCCTAGCTCCCCATTTCCCCATTTCCCCATTTCCCCAATTCCCCAAATTCCCCTATTTCCCAATTCCCCATTCCCCCATTCCCCAATTCCCCCATTCCCCAATTCCCCTATTCCCCTATTTCCCCAATCCCCCTTTCCCCATTCCCCATTTCCCCAATTCCCCATTCCCCTATTCCCATTCCCCCCTCATTTCCCCATTTCCCCAATCCCCCATTCCCCCATTTCCCCCATTTCCCAAATCCCCCAATCCCCCATTCCCCCAATCCCCAAATTCCCCATTCCCCCATTTCCTAAATCCCCCATTCCCCCATTCCCCCATTCCCCAATCCCCATTCCCCATTCCCCATTCCCCATTCCCCCATTCCCCCATTCCCCCAATCATTTCCCCCAGTTCCCCACTTCCCCCGGGCGCTGCCAGCCCACCCTGCCCGTGCAGAGGCTGCTGGAGCAGCTGGGAGCAGTTGGTGCTCGCTGAGGGATGGGGGAAGGCAGAGAGCCCCTCTCCTGCCCCGGCCTGGCTGCACAGAGGCCTCACGGGCTGCTTTAATGGTGTCAAACCATTCCCACGCTGCTCCTCCTCAGCCTCGGGTGGATGGCCAGAGCTATTTACAGGAACTTCTGCGGCAGGAAACGGTGGAGGAAGAGGTTGGGATCATCCCTGGAGAGCCAGGAACGGCAGCTGAGGTGGCTGAGAGAACATTCCCATTTCACCTTGGGTGTGTGGAAGGGTTTGCACGTGTGCTGGACTCTGTGGGAAGGTGTGTCCCAGGACATCTCTGTGACAGTTCCCTGCAGGTGGGGAGCCCTGTCCCGGCCAGCTCCAGGCTGATGGAGGTGCCACGGGCTGCTCCTTGCTCTCCTCTTCCTGCCAGGAGCAGATTTTGGTCTCGCTTTCCCTGCAGCAGGGTCAGCTGTGTGCAGCTGGGTCACCCCTGCAGCTCAGGAGTCCTGCAGCCACCTTGGAGACGTTCTGCCAGTGCAGCTGCCTGCAGGAACAGGCCAGGGCTCTGAAGGATCCCAGGCAGGGAATGATTTTATCATTAAAAGTAGTTGGAAATGCATTCTGTCCTTAGTGGAGGCTGAAACTTTGCTTCCCCAGGACAAATTAGAGCAAAATGGAAACAGGCGAAACCGAGTGTTCTGAAAAGCACTTGTGGGAACAAAGGGGGGAAACCCACAATGAAAGCAAAAGACACAAAAACCCAAGCCCCAAACCCCCCACAAACCCCAGACTTGCTGGCTTTGGCAGCTCCTAAAATGAGTTTTTCAGTAACTCCACTTTATGGGAAATGTTGACTTTTCTGCTGTCACCGAGGATAAAAGGGGCCTCCCCAGAGGTGCAGATGGCAGCCTGGTGATTGTGTCACTCGTGCCCTCGCCCACCAGTGCAGTACTCTGGGGCTCTGCTCTGGAACATTCCCTGAGCTCCCAGGGCTGCCACGAGGGGCTGGGGGGCTCTGGGGGTGCCATGGGGCTCCTCACACAGCTGAGCTCTGTGTTCCAGGCAGGCTGAGCCCTAAAACACCCCGGAGGTGTCCTTGGGGCCCAGCTGGGCGGGGAGGTTATTGGGGCACAGAACCCAGGGGGCAGCAGGGGCTGGGGGCACCTCCTGGGGCTGGGCTGGGGCTGCCCCCGGCCCTGGCAGCAGCAGCTCCAGGCTGGAGCATCCCTGCCCTGCTGCCAGCACGGCCAGGACAGGAGCCGGGGCTGCTGCAGGAGGGGCTGTGCCCAGCCCCGGGCAGGCTCAGCCCCAGCTCCCCACTCCCGGGAGGGACAGGCTGGGACGGAGCTGCTGCTGCTGCCGCTCTGCCAGCCCTGCCCAAAGCCGTGCCAGTGCTGGGGGTCCCTGCTGCTCACACTGCCTGGGGTCCTGTCCCAGCTCAGGGGGCTCTGGGATGGGTGGAATTGGGATTGTCCCGCAGACAGGGGGTCCTGTCTTTGGGGTGGCTAGAATTGAGGGGGGATTGTCCCACAGACAGGGGGTCCTGCCCCACGGCAGCTCGGGGGGCTTTGGGATAGGTGGAATTGGGGGAATTGTCCCACAGACAGGGGGTTAAGGGGGTCCTGTCCTAGAGGAGCTCAGCTTTGGGGTGGGTGGAATTGGGGGGATTGTCCCTGCCCATCACAGGGGGCTGGAGCTTTAAGGGTCCCTTCAGCCCAAGCATTGCCACCCTTCTGCTGGAGAAAACCCCTTCGTGTCTGGGCTGTGCTGAGTCACTGGTGCGGCATCCCAGGGCAGGGAGCCGCTGCTGTTCCTGCAGGAGCTGGAAACGCTGCCATTCCTGCCCTCCCCAGCACACAAAGATGCTTTCTGCCTGTCCCAGCACCGTTCTGGGAGCTGCTGTGCTGCTCCAGCTCTCCCAGTGACTCGGCCCCTGTAGGAGCTTGGTATGATGTCAATGTTTTGAGTGGGTGAAGCAGAGGAGGCAAAAATAGACATTTAGACATTTTTCCAGTTATGCCTTTTCAAAAATGAATATTTATAGCTCGGTGCCTGAACACAGGCCCTCTTTGTGAATCTGCTTCCAATTGCAGCCCAGCACATGCCCCTGGACCCTCGGGGCGTGTGCAGGCAGCTCTGGGCCCCTGGAACAGGAGCAGGAGCCTCCGCAGGGTCCCTGGGTCTGCTACAGGGCCCCCAGGCAGGCAGGAGCCCCACAGGGAGCTGGCACACAGTGCCCTGCTCATCCCAGGGCAGGCAGGGATCCCTGCACAAGGACCTGGCACACAGTGCCCTGCTCATCCCTGGGCAGGCAGGGATCCCACAGAACCTGGCACACAGTGCCCTGCTCATCCCAGGGCAGGCAGGGATCCCACAGGACCTGGCACATAGTGCCCTGCTCATCCCAGGGCAGGCAGGGATCCCACAGGGAGCTGGCACACAGTGCCCTGCTCATCCCAGGGCAGGCAGGGATCTCTGCACAAGGAGCTGGGACACAGCGCCCTGCTCATCCCAGGGCAGGCGGGGATCTCTGCAAAAGGAGCTGGGATACAGCGCCCTGCTCATCCCAGGGCAGGCGGGGATGCCACAGAACCTGGCACACAGTGCCCTGCTCATCCCAGGGCAGGCAGGAATCTCTGCACAAGGAGCTGGCACACAGTGCCCTGCTCATCCCAGGGCAGGCAGGAATCTCTGCACAAGGAGCTGGGACACAGCGCCCTGCTCATCCCCAGACAGGCAGGGATCCCACAGAACCTGGGACACAGTGCCCTGCTCATCCCAGGGCAGGCAGGGATCCCACAGGGAGCTGGCACACAGTGCCCTGCTCACCCCAGGGCAGGCAGGGATCCCACAGAACCTGGCACACAGTGCCCTGCTCATCCCAGGGCAGGCAGGGATCCCTGCACAAGGACCTGGCACACAGTGCCCTGCTCATCCCCGGGCAAAGCCCCCAGGCAGGCAGGACCTGCTGCATCCCTGGCATCATCCCACAGGGACCTGCATCCCTTGGCACACAGTGCCCTGCTCATCCCAGGGCAGGCTGCAGCACCCTGGGGTCTGAGCCCGCATTTCTGGGACTCTGGAGCATGATGAGGAGGGTGGCGAGGAAGGTCTCTGATGATGAGGAGGGTGGTGAGGAAGGTCTTTGATGATGAGGAGGGTGGCGAGGAAGGTCTCTGATGATGAGGATGGTGGTGAGGAAGGTCTCTGATGATGAGGAGGGTGGCGAGGAAGGTATCTGATGATGAGGATGGTGGTGAGGAAGGTCTCCTCAGGTCACTCCTTGCTGGCTGTGGAAGGCCCAAATCGCTGCATTTCACTGTGAAATTTGGGTAAAGGGCTTCAGCGCAGTTCTGAAGTGCCGGGAGCCTCTCTCAGGGCGTTGTTGCACCCCAGCCACCGCTCAGGGTCTGATCCTGCTCGCCAGGAGCTCTGGGGCTGCTCTCACCAGTTGGAGCTCTCCAGGTGCTGCTCTCGCTGCTGCAGCAGGAAGGGCAGCTCAGGTGTGGGTGCAGGTGAGGGGGTTCCAGGGTCAGGGCTGGCTCTGCAGAGCCCTGGGACAGCTGTGGGGGCTGTTCTCGGGCAGGTGAGGGGGTTCCAGGGTCAGGGCTGGCTCTGCAGAGCCCAAAGGAGCTGTGGGGGCTGTTCTCGGGCAGGTGAGGGGGTTCCAGGGTCAGGGCTGGCTCTGCAGAGCCCTGGAGGAGCTGTGGGGGCTGTTCTCAGGCAGGTGAGGGGGTTCCAGGGTCAGGGCTGGCTCTGCAGAGCCCTGGGACAGCTGTGGGGGCTGTTCTTGGGCAGGTGAGGGGGTTCCAGGGTCAGGGCTGGCTCTGCAGAGCCCTGGAGGAGCTGTGGGGGCTGTTCTTGGGCAGGTGAGGGGGTTCCAGGGTCAGGAGTGGCTCTGCAGAGCCCTGGAGGAGCTGTGGGGGCTGTTTTCGGGCAGGTGAGGGGGTTCCAGGGTCAGGAGTGGCTCTCCAGAGCCCTGGAGGAGCTGTGGGGGCTGTTCTCTCATTGGGGCTGTGCTGCTGCCCCTGGCCACAGCTGCTGGCTGGTCTGGCACTGCTCCGGTGCCCCTGTGGTGCTGGGGCTGCCCTGCAAACCTGGGTTTAGGGTTCTGGGACACCTTGGAGAGCAGCTGACAGAGGGGTGACCCTGACTCGTGTGGGGGCCAGACTCCCAGCCAGTTGTGATGGGAAAAGCCCTGTGGGGAGAAAGGGGGGCTGATAATGCTGCAAGGCTCTGCGTGGGGCTCAGGGCCGTGCAGGGTCACTATCCTGGGATCCAGGGGGGTTTAACACTTGCCCTTCAGGGCAGGAGGAGTTACCCTGGTGAGCAGTGGGCCACAGCCTGGCTCTGAGAGGGAGCCTCCAAAGCGTGCCCAGAGATCTCCGTCTCGCCCCAAAGCGCTCTCCTCAGCCCTGGGCTGACCCCTGGCCCGCTCCCCAGGCTGCTGGAGCAGGACACTGCCCCCACAGAGCCCAGCTCTGTGCCAGCCCTCAGCCCCCCACGCCGCTCAGGCTCCCAGCCCTGCCCGCTGCCATCCCTGCCCGGCTCCAGCGGCCCCTGCTGCCTCAGCACTGGCATTTGGATCCTCCCCTGCACTGGCAGCAGCCACAAAGGGCGAGTTGAGGAACAATAGCACAGAAAAGCAGTGACTCTTCCTCTGGAAAAGGCAGATCAAAGAGCCAGAGAGCCACAGAAGGGGTTGGGTTCGAGGGACCTTTGGGAACACCAATTCCAGCCCCTGCCATGGCAGGGACACCTCCCACTGTCCCAGTGTCCAGCCTGGCCTTGGGCACTGCCAGGGATCCAGGGGCAGCCCCAGCTGTGCCAGGGCTGCCCACCCTGCAGGGAACAATTCCCAGTTCCAGTATCCCACCCAGCCCTGCCCTGGGCCAGCCTGAAGCCATTCCCTGGGTCCTGTCTCCATCCGTTGTCAATTCTCTCTCTCCATCTTTCCTGCAGCTCCTCCAGGCCCTGCAAGGCCACCCTGAGCTCACCCCAAAGCTCCTCCTGCCCAGGTGGGCAATGCCAGCTGTGCCAGCTGTGCCAGCCTCTCCTGCCAGCAGAGCTGCTCCATCCCTGGCATCACCCTGGAGCCTCCCTGGGCTCTCTGCAGCAGCTCCAGCTCCTGCCCATGCTGGGGCAGCTCTGCAGGTGAGGTCTGTGCAGGTGGGGCTCTCCAGGTGGGGTCTGGGCAGGTGGGGTCTGTACAGGTGAGGTCTGTACAGGTGAGGTCTGTGCAGGTGGGGTCTGTACAGGTGAGGTCTGTACAGGTGGGGCTCTGCAGGTGGGGTCTGTGCAGGTGGGGCTCTACAGGTGGGGTCTGTGCAGGTGGGGTCTGTGCAGGTGGGGCTCTGCAGGTGGGGCTCTGCAGGTGGGGTCTGTGCAGGTGGGGCTCTACAGGTGGGGTCTCTGCAGGTGGGGTCTGTGCAGGTGGGGCTCTGCAGGTGAGGCTCTGCAGGTGGGGTCTGTGCAGGTGGGGTCTGTGCAGGTGGGGTCTGTGCAGGTGAGGTCTGTGCAGGTGGGGTCTGTGCAGGTGGGTCTGTACAGGTGGGGCTCTACAGGTGGGGCTCACCTGAGCCCAGGGGCACAGGGGCACCTTGCCCTCCTCAGTCTCCTGCCCACTCCGCTCTCTCCCCCAGGAGTTTGTGCCAGGCTTTGGGGGCTCCACAGCGGGATGGCAGCCAGGGCCAGCCCTGCCCTGGTCCCCCCGGGTCCCTGCTGTGCTTTCCCTCTGCCCACAGCAGCAGAGCAGCACATTTCCTGGAAGATGCTGCAGCGATTGAACCAGCATCAATCGCTGCCCGGGGCTGTGGAGCTCTCGGGGGAGCCGCAAACCTGGCAGAACCAGGGCAGCGGGAGCTCCCGGCGCCTGCCCGGGCTCCTCGGGCTGCAGCAACGGCAAAGCCCAGCCCCGGGAGCGCCGCTCCTGTGCAGCGGGAGCTGCTGGCAGCCGGCCGGCCCCAGGGCTGCGATTCACCCCCGGAGGGTGCTCTGTGCCCGGCGTGGGCCCCAGGGCTGCGATTCAGCCCCGGAGGGTGCTCGGTGCCCGGGATGGGCCCCAGGGCTGTGATTCAGCCCCGGAGGGTGCTCTGCCCCTGCTCTGCCCCTGCTCTGCCCCTGCTGTGCCCCTGCTCGGTGCCCGGGGTGGGCACGGGCCGGCGCTGCCCTGCCCGGCGGGCGTGCGGCTCCGCAGACACGAGTCAGCATTTCCAGCGGGGCTCTCCTCCCTGCAGAGCCCCAGGCTGGGGAATGACGGGCGGGGCTGGAACACGGGGTGGGGCAGGAGCTGCAGGAGCCCAGGTGTGCCCAGGTTGTGCCCTTGGTGTGCCCTTGGTGTGCCCTGGCTGTGCCCTGGCTGTGCCCTGGCAGTGCCCAGGCTGTGCCCTGGTTGTTTCCATGGCTGTGCCCTAGCTGTGCCCTGCCTGTGCCCAGGTTGTGCCCTGGTTGTGCCCAGGTGTGCCCCTGGAGCCAGGCGAGAGCTGCTGTGCTGCTCTGCCCTCTGCACAGCCCCACAAGGGAAAGGCAGAGGAAGGTTCCTGCTGGGAAAGGCTTGGAGAATCCACTGTGGGATGGTTTTGGCTGGGAAAACACGTCCTGCTTGGACAGGCTGGTCTGAGGGGATCCCTGAGAGCTTCTGGTCACTGGGACCGGGGGATTCCAGAGCTTGGTGCTGTCCCTGGTTCGGTTTGTCCAGCTGTCCCTGCAGCCATGCAGTGCGGCAGGCGAGGCCCTCACTGACTCCTCAAAATGCTTTCCACCTGAGAAGGATGTTTGGGGTAAGAACAGCCGGGTTGGGAGCCTGGCTGTTCCTGCCCTGCCCTGTCGGTGCCCTGGCGGGGTGGGCACAGCCCCAGCTCCAGGGTTGGTTTGTGGGGGAGAAATAAATGAGCTGAGTTAAAGCCACAGTTGAGTGGGACACTCGTCCCCACACGGCCAGGACTGTGCTGGTGACATTCCTGGTGTGGTCACGCTCAGCTTGGCCATGCAGAGCAGCTCCAGTCTCCCTTGGTTTGTGCTGGCTTTAACCTTTAACTGCCCCATTTTCCAAGCTCTGAGCACCCCCAGGGCCAGATGCAGCCCCTGCTCTGCCCCAGGATGGAGCAGAGGCTCCTGCTGTTCCTGAGAGGTGACATTTCCGAGGAGGCAGAGTGAGGCCTCACCCAGAACTGAACTTCCCTGCAAACTCTGGCCAGGCCCTTTGCTTCCAGCGCTGCAAATGAGGCAGATCAATTATTGCGAAACAGAAAGTGGAAATTGCTTTCCTGGCTGCCCTGGCTTTGTTCCAGCCTCTCAGTTTGCTGGAAAACATTCCAGCTGATGTGCTCCATGCAGAGCCTCCCTCTGGGATCAGAGACATCCCGGGGCTGGTTTCCTTGCAGATCCCTCCAGCCCAGCCCCAGCCCTGCCCACGGTGCTGCTCGTGTTCCTGGCGGGCTGCAGGTGCTGGGAACAGCCCGGGAGCAGCCTGGTGACAGCTCTGAGCTGTGCCCCGTGCTGTGCTGTGCTGCGCTGTGCTGTGCTGTGCTGTGCTATGCTGTGCTATGCTGTGCTGTGCTGTGCTGTGCTGTGCTGTGCTGTGCCCCGTGCTGTGCTGTGCTGTGCTGTGCTGTGCTGCGCTGTGCTGCGCTGTGCTGTGCTGTGCTGCACTCCCTGGGCTCCCAGGACAGGGACTGCAGGAAGAGATTTTTCCCAACAACTCAGCTTCTTCTCCTGCAGCTGCCCGGGCTGGGACTGCTGCAGGTTTTCAATGAAGAAGCAGAGCCAGGAGTGAGCCCTGCCTGGGGGGATGTTCCTGGGGGGAGCCTCTGCCCTGCTCCCACCTCCTGCAGGGAGGAGAAACCTGTCCCAGGGCTATGTCACGGTGGGGACGTGCTGAGGAGAGGCTTCACTTCTTCAAACAGCCACGTTTTGGACAATTTCCAGGAGAGTCCTGGTGATGAATAAGCGCTTTTGCCCTGGAAAACTCTTCCTCCCCCCTCCCTGGAGCAGCACAGTTGCCCAGTCCCGAGGGCCACATTGCCCGAATTCCAGGTGTGCCCCCTCCCCTGCCGTCCCCTCCCCATCCCTCCCTCCCTGGCACGGCTCCGGGGACCTCCTGGGGGCTGTGGGACCCTCTGCCAGCCCACGCCATCCCTCAGTGGGGCTGTCCCTGTGCTCCTGTGGCTGCTGTCAGGCTGGGGTCCCCGAGTGCAGCTCCTCTCACCAGCTGGCTGCGGTCACCTCACACGGGGCTGCGTCTCCTGCTCCTTTCCTTGGGGCAAACCAGGGCTGTCCTGGTGGGCACTGAGGCTGGGGGTGGTTCAGGATTCCCTGGGGCTCCAGACACGTCCCACAGGGCCTGTGGGTGGCGGGAGGTGCTGCTGGAGCCAGGCTCCACTCAGCCCTCGCTGCTTTTCCTGTTTCCCTTTGCAGTTCGGGCAGGATTTGGGAACGAGCGCTTTGGAAAGCGAGGGAGGGCCGGGGTGGGCTGCACACACATCCCTGGAGCCCCCCCCGCAGCCCCTCAGCAGAGCCATTCCCAGCTGCTCCCGGACAGCTCAGACAATCCATCCAGTTCCTTTCTCACTTTGGGTTTTGCTCTTGAGCCTCCACAGTTTTCTTGCAGATTCCAACCAACGTGGATAAAATTTTTTCCAAGCTTTTTCCCGCTGAAGTTTCCTCGCATTGAGGGGAACAGAATCTGGGGTCTGAATTCTTTCCTTGCCCAGACAATCAGTTTGATATTGACTCAAGCACAAATATGCTCTCTGCAATCCAAGGTAAAGAGCCACGGAGCCAACAGCTCCTTCCAAGAGCTTTGTGGTGTGGAAACGAAGGAGCAGCCCCCGAGCGCTGCCTGGCACTTGGGAGCAGCCAGGCCGGGGCCTGCCCTGCCACTGCTGCTCACCAGACCTGGGCACGGGGCTCCTGGTGGGCAACACATGAACGGGGCTGACCCTCCCTGGCACAGAGGAACCAGCACCCTCACTGGCACGTGAATGAGGGAGACCTTCAATGGTACATGAACGAGGGAGACCCTCCCTGGGACATGAACGGGGCTGACCCTCCCTGGGACATGAACACATGAACGGGGCTGTTCTCACTGACACATGAACGGGGCTGACCCTCCATGGCACAGAGGAACCGGCACCCTCACTGGCACGTGAATGAGGGAGACCCTCAGTGGCACATGAACGGGGCTGTTCTCACTGGCACATGAACGGGGCTGTTCTCACTGGCACATGAACGAGGGACACCCTCAGTGGCACATGAACGGGGCTGACCCTCCCTGGCACAGAGGAACCGGCACCCTCACTGCCACATGAACAAGGGAGACCCTCCCTCGCACATGAACGGGGCTGACCCTCCCTGGCACATGAATGAGGCTGACTCACTGGCACAGAGATGAGGCATCAGTGGGAGCCCCAGTCCTTCCCTGGGGCCATGGCTCTGTGTCCCCGGGGCTGCTGGCACCGTGTCCCCGGTGTCACCGTGGCTGGTGGTGGCAGAGCTGTGTTTCCGTGCTCGGCTGCTCTCAGAGGCAGCGTTTGCTGTGGCCCTGGCAGCCTCAGCGCGACCTTCTCGCGTTACAGAGCTCCGTGTGCCTGGAGCTATAAACGGCCCGGGCTGGAACTGCAGCCGGGCACAGCCCTGGCCCCGGGGGATGCTCCTGCTCCTTCCGAGGGAGGGGAGCACGGGCAGCGGGGTGGGTGTGACACTGGAGGGACTCTGGGTGTGCCACTGGCACTGCATGTGCCACCGTGTGTGACACTGGTTCTGTGTGTGACGCTGGCTCTGGGTGCGCCACCGTGTGTGACACTGGTTCTGTGTGTGCCATCGTGTGTGACACTGGTTCTGTGTGTGACACTGGCTCTGCATGTGCCACTGTGTGTGACACTGGTTCTGTGTGTGCCACTGGTTCTGTGTGTGCCACCGTGTGTGACACTGGTTCTGTGTGTGACACTGGCTCTGCATGTGCCATCGTGTGTGCCACTGGTTCTGTGTGTGCCACCACATGTGCCACTGGTTCTGTGTGTGCCACGGCGTGTGCCACTGGTTCTGTGTGTGCCCCCATGTGTGCCACTGGTACTGTGTGTGCCATCGTGTGTGCCACTGCAGGGACTGTGTGTGTGCCACTGGTTCTGTGTGTGCCATCGTGTGTGCCACTGGTTCTGTGTGTGCCACGGCATGTGCCACTGCAGGGATTGTGTGTGTGCCACTGGCTCTAGGTGTGCCACCATTTGTGCCCCCATGTATGTCACTGGCTCTGGGTGTGCCATCGTGTGTGCCACTGCAGGGACTGTGTGTGTGCCACTGGTTCTGGATGTGCCACCATGTGTGCCACTGCAGGGACTGTGTGTGCCACTGGCTCTGGGTGTGCCGTGGGCTCAGTGTGTGCACTGTGTGGGTGGCACACTGTGGGCTTTGAGGGTGGGCTTTGACATCCTTCCCAACCCAAACCTCTCTGGAATTCCAGGATCTCCTGCGCTCCTGCCCTGCAGCACCAGGGCTGGGGATGACAGGGATGGGGGTGTCCCTGCACTGGGAATGTCACTGTCACTGAACCAGGAGTGTCACTGCACGGGGGGTGTCACTGCACCCAGAATGTCATTGTCACTGCACCAGGGGTGTCCCTGCACTGGGAATGTCACTGTCACTGCACCGGGGGTGTCACTGCACTGGAAATGTCACTGTCACTGCAGCAGGGGCGTCACTGCACCCAGAATGTCACCGCACCAGGAGTGTCACTGCACAGGGGGTGTCCCTGCACTGGGAATGGCACTGCACCCAGAATGTCATTGTCACTGCACCGGGAGTGTCACTGAACCAGGGGCGTCACTGCACTGGGAATGTCACTGCACCAGGAGTGTCACTGCACGGGGGGTGTCCCTGCACCCAGAATGTCACTGTCACTATACCGGGGGTATCCCTGCACTGGGAATGTCACTGCACCAGGAGTGTCCCTGCACGGGGGGTGTCCCTGCACTGGGAATGTCACTGTCACTGAACCAGGGGTATCCCTGCACTGGGAATGTCACTGCACCAGGAGTGTCCCTGCACCAGGCGTGTCACCACGCAGGGAGTGTCTCCAGCCAGCAGCGCTGTCCTGGTGACACAGGAGGGGCTGGGACTGGTGCCCAGACTCTGACTGCAATTACCCCTCTCAGTCACTTGTGCAAGGCTGATAACCATAGATAAGACTGCAGTTACTGCTCCCCGTTCTGTCTGGCAGAATTCTCCCGGCTCTGGGGCCCTGATCCCATGGGTGGTGTGTGCTGGGAGGGTGAGACTGCCGCAGCTTGATTCAGCCATTCAGAATAACACTGTTAATTGCAGAAAAATCAGAGCTAGTTAAATGTGGCTATTATTCCATTAGAAAGTGTTTTAATGAAAATTGTTTGGAGGCAAGTGAAGTACAGCCAAGTCAGAAAAAAGCTCACAATTTTTACTTTATCTCTGTAGGGTTCTTTTTCCCTGCTCATTTACCTATGGTTTTTTTTTAAAGGTGTTTTCAGAGCGTTGCATAAAGGCCCCACCAGAACACCCCAGTGCCATCAGCTGAAATCCCAAGTCCAGGCTTATTTAATCATGAGGAGAATCAAAGGGGGATGGAATTGCTCTGAACCTTTTTTGTGCCAACCTTCAGGAATAAGAAGTTGGAAAAACACGGCCTCAGTTTCTGTCTTTGCTGCTTACCTGTGGCACAGCATTTTAACTCATCACATAAAAGATGGGTGGGGGTGTTGTGGGGATGAGTAGACGGGAGTATCTCAGATATTAAAGCCACTAAAAAATTATTCTCAGGATAACTTTGTGTATGAACCAGCAGGTTAATTGAACCTGAGCCATGCAGTAGAAATGTGCTGAGTCCAACAACATTTTACAGCAGAAGGAAAAAAAAAAGTGGAAATATTTTGTTTGGACAGTATAGAAGCTCCAGCAGAAGCAGAATGTTTCTGCTCTGTCATTAAGTTAATTTCACATCATGTAGAGTGTGAATTTTCGTGTTATTGTCTTTCTAGATGGGGACACTCCTCGCCCATGCAGGGATTCAGGAAAGGCTCAGCAGGGACAGGATCACGGACAGAGGCGCTGCAGTGACAGCCTGGCATGGCCCTGAGCTGCTGCTGCAGGAAATGCTCTTCCTTGGCAGGCACGAGGGTCCCAGACCCAGAATCAGAGCCAGCGTCTCCCTTCGCGGCAGGATTGCCTGGGCAGTGCAAGTGCGGCTCCCAGCCGGGATGCTGTCCGTGTTAATCATTCCCTGGAGTCAGATGGAGCAGTGGAAGTGCGGCTCCCAGCCGGGATGCTGTCCGTGTTAATCATTCCCTGGAGTCAGATGGAGCAGTGGAAGTGCGGCTCCCAGCCGGGATGCTGTCCGCGTTAATCATTCCCTGGAGTCAGATGGAGCAGGAGATAACTCGGGGCAAGCTGGAAAACGCCCCTGCCCTGAGCCATTCACACCCCGGGCTCCTCCCAGGCCTGGGCTGGTTGTGATCCCTGCTCCAGGAGCGCCGTGAGAGCTGCTCTGACCATTCCATGACAGACTTGTGTTCACCTTGATAAAAACAGCAGCAGCAGCACCTTCCCAAAAAGCTTTCAAGGAGGAAAACAACTCTCTGTTTCTAATAAGGGCCTCCAGCATCAGCTGAGCAGGCTTTATTTTCATTTTTCTTCTCCACAAAAGTTTCCATTGTGTCCGAAAGCCATTTTCTGTCAAAAAGGGTTTTGATGGAAAATATTTTACTAAATCTGTTTGCAACTGATTCAGAGCTGTGCCAGAACAGAGGGAGGGAGTGAAGCCCCTGAAGCTGCTCCTGGGCACATTAAAGGGAATATCCCAGAGTCCCAGGGCCCCTGGAGGGTGTTTGGGTGGTCCTGGTGGGGCTGGGCTCATCCCAGCCTCGGGTAAATGTTAAACCAACAAATAAATCTGCTTGGCTCAGCAGCCAGGGCCGAGCCTCGAGCTGGGGCAAAGCTTCTGAAAATCATCAGGAGTATTTTCTTTAAAGGAAGGAAGGATCTTAATTCCAGCATTCCAACCCAAAATAGGCATCCCTAAGAATAGCCCTTCCCCATGGCAGGGCAGGATGCTGCCAGCAGGAAAAGGGGTCGGGGGAAACCAGGGGTGCTGTCCCTGAGCAGGCTGGGGCTGGGAAGGGATGGGGTGATAGGATTTGGAAGGGATGGGGTTCAGCTCTGATCAGGGGGATTGGAGCATCCGGCCCCATGGGGACAGCTCAGAGCTGCTCCCTGGGCTGGGGGAAACCAGGGGTGCTGTCCCTGGACAGGCTGGGACTGGGAAGGGATGGGGTGATAGGACTGGGATGGGGTTCTGGGACTGGGAAGGGGCTCTGGGGCTGGAAAGGGATGGGGTGATAGGACTGGGAAGGGGCTCTGGGGCTCCCTGATGGCCCCATGGGGACAGCTCAGAGCTGCTCCCTGGGCTGGGGGCTGCTGGGCAGGGGCAGCAGGGCCATGCTCCAGGCAGGCAGGGAGGGGTGCCCCAGCCAGGCTCTGTGTCTGTCCCCATAGAGAGAAGGCAAAGGCACCTATGGGAGTGCTGGGGCTGTGCTGCAGGCAGGGGTGCCCCAGCCAGGCTCTGTGTCTGTCCCCATAGAGAGAAGGCAAAGGCACCTAAGGGAGTGCTGGGGCTGCCCAGCGTGGCCTCGCTTGCAGGGGGAGTTATCCTGGGTCAGGAGCTGCCAGAGGGATTGCTCTGGCTATGGAGGGCTCTCGTTCCCAGCCCCATTCCCATCTCTTCCAGCCTGAAAAGCCCAGCGCTGGAGTAGCCCAACAACCAGAGACCGGAGGGATGGGGTCTGCATTCCCACCCCCGTTCCCTACAAAGTGCAGTTTTGCAGCAGTTGAACAATTCACTCGGATGTTTCCTGCTGGGGTCACTTTTCTGCAGGTGGGGGCTTCAGAGAGGAGTCCTGGTTTGAGAGATGAGTTTCTCAAACAGCTTTGTGACCCCCGAGTTGTGGCTTTAATAAAACCCTGAATTTCCATGGAAGTCCAATGAAACAATAAAACCTGACAGCACAGGCAGCTCCTTCACCCCATTTCCTTCCTGGCAGTGCAATTGCAATTTCCCAAGTTATAAACACCCTCAGAAGCCATCTCAGCATCTCCTGCAGGTTCCAGCTGCACCTCCCCAGCTCCTGCAGCTCGTACCTGCTCCTGGGACGTCCCTGCCAGAGCCTTTGGGGGCTTTTCCGCGCAGCTTCAGGGTCTCACTGGATTGAGCTTCCCCACAAATCCCTCACTGCGCTCTGGCGGTGCTCAGCACTCAATAACACCAGCCCAAGGTTTGCATGAGCGTGCCAGACCTCAAATATCCTGATTTTGGCTTTACCAGATTGCATCTTTAGGTTGTGAACAGCATTTTGAGGGTGGCATTGTCCCGGTTCATGTCTGCAGGGAAAGCGTCCCCATGGGAACTGCTTGTGATGATTCCCGCAGCTCTCAGGGGGCAGAGAGAGGAATTTTTGGGGCAGAATCACCCCCCTCCATGATGGTATTAAATGTATAAGCAAGCAAATGAGCTGGCTCTGTTTTATAGCCCAGCTTTACAGCTGAGATGATTTATATATCAGGTGGGATGAAAAATGTTGGTGTGAAACCAGGCAAAACCCACCGGGTTTGGGCAATTACTCACTTGGTTCTTTGGGGCCTCTCAAATAAATCTCCAGATGGGTGTAATGAAACCACAAACCCCAAATCTGAACGAGGCCTCACCCAACCCCTGTCCAGCTGAATCTCCCCTCTGGAAAGCAGGAGAAACAATCAGGTGGGAAAATGTGAGCTCCACCAGGCTGCAAACCTGAAACCTTCAGGGTTTGTTTGTGGCAGGAGGGCAGGGCTGTGGGAAGGGCTGGGTCCTTCTGCCTCTGGCCCTTTCTGGGGGACAAACCCTCCTCAGAGACCAGAGGAAGAACACTTCCCATGGGATAAGGACTCAAACACAGCTCTGTGAGTGCTGAGCCCCTTCCAGGGCCCGGAGGGGCTCCAGGGGAGCTGCAGAGGGACTGGGGACAAGGATGGAGGGACAGGACCCAGGGAATGGCTCCAGAATGACACAGGGCAGGGCTGGATGGGATATTGGGAATAGGGAATTGCTCCCTGGCAGGGTGGGCAGGCCCTGGCACAGCTGGGGCTGCCCCTGGACCCCTGGCAGTGCCCAAGGCCAGGCTGGACACCGGGGCTGGAACACCTGGGACAGTGGGAGGGGTCCCTGGGACAGTGGGAGGTGTCCCTGCCATGGCAGGGGTGGCACTGGGTGGGCTCTGAGGTCCCTTCCAAACCATTCCATGATTCCAGGACTGTTGGTGATTGCAGACGAGCAGGGCAGGCAGATCATGAAATAATTTCTCTGAGAAGTGTGGGGAAATGCAGATTTCCTGGTTTGCTTTTCCTGCTTTTGTGATATATTGCAAATGTCTTCTGGTCATTATTTGCTCCGCTGTCTTTATCTGCTTTTATCTGCTCTCATTGTTCCAAGGTGCAGCCAGGGTTGTTGTTTTGCTCTGTCCGGCTGACGGCTGAAGGTGCACACCACGTTCCAGGCCCCCTGCCCACCCTGGCTGCTCTGTGTGAGGAATTTGGGGTGCAGGACCCTCCTTGCCCAGGAGGGTCCATGGGGGGCACTGGGAGAGCCCAGCCTGGAGCTCCTCAGCCCCTCTGCCACAGCCTGGAGCAGGGGTCTGTGCCTGGATCATCAATGAGTGAGGCAAAACGTGGGAAGGAGCCATGGGAGATAGAGGAAAACTGAGAGCCTGGGTGCTGGGGATGCAGAATCCCAGCTCAAAGCTCAGAACTGGAGCAAAGCTCTGTGAAGGACAGCCCCGAATGATTTCCATCCTTTCCTGCCACTCTGAGCGACATCCATCTTTCCAAAACAAGCCAGGATTCACCTTCCCCTGCAGTTGGCTCGGGACACCGTCACAAAACACCATTTGCTGAAACTCCTTGGCAATATTCGTCACTTCCAGGGGAAGAAGCCCATGGCCTCACCCTGCTTGCCATTCCATGGGCAGCGCCGTGTGCTCCGCCTGGACATGGGCTCCAGGGATAAAAATGTCGTGTAACATGAGAGAAAGCATCGGCAGAACATTTATGTAATGAAATGTGAGCGATCCCTCCTGGGGCAGGGCAGGGCAGGGCAGAGAGGAGCTCTCCTCCTGTTCGGTGCCATTGGGAGGGACAGGGGCACAGAACAGCCCTGGCCGGGGGGAAAGGGCCCTCATGGGAAATGTGATCTGCCTTTTCTAGCAAAACCCGACAGAGGACACCGAGGCATCTGCAGGATCTGATCTGATGGCAGCTGTCCCAAATTACTTTTCAGCTGGGCACGGGAATGGTTCCCTTTGTTTTGGAGGATAAACATCCGTGCTGGAGCTCAGGGCTGGGCTGGAGAGCAGAGCCAGCCCCGTTTCCCCGCTCCATGGAGGATCCAGCCCTGGGAAGGGGCTGCATGGACCATCCTGGGCTGCAGGGACCATCCTGGGCTGCAGGGACCATCCTGGGCTGCTGGGATCCGGCACTGGGAAGGGGCTGCAGGGACCATCCTGGGCTGCTGGGACCATCCTGGGCTGCTGGGATCCGGCACTGGGAAGGGGCTGCAGGGACCATCCTGGGCTGCAGTGGTCTCAGGGCTATCTGGGGCTGCTGGGATTATTTTGGGATTGCTGCAGCTCCTGTATCCATGATCCCACAGGCCAGGAGTCAGGGGCACTCCCGCAGCAAGGGCTCCTCTCTGGTCACGTCCTGAGTGGCACCAAAGGACGTGGGACACCCCCAGCCTGGGACACCCCCAGCTTGTGCCAGGGGACAGCGCAGGCACAGCCCCCTCTCCCTCCCTGCCTGGGAAGGGTGTTGGGATGGGGGCAGCACCCTGGCAGTGCCCAGGGGGAGCTGAGAAGTGAGGAGAGAGATTTGGGTGTTGGGACTAGAGGATTTTCCCCTTCCAACCCAAACCATTCTGTGATTTTAATTTTTTTTTTTTTTTAAGCAATTTCCATGAATGCTGGTTTGGTTTTTTCCCAGCTCAGCTCTCTGGGCCCTTCCACACCAGGGCTGTGTTCAGCCCTCGCTGTTTCCTGAGGGGCAGGAGCTGAGGCTGTTCCTGTCAGCTCTGCAGACGTTTTGATCCTTTTGCTGTCTGTGCAGTCACAGCCCGGGTACGATGACAGGCAAAAAAATAATACAGTGACTCTGCCTCCCTTTCCAATGCAAGCCCTTTGCCAGAGCAATAAAAAATTTTAAACAATGGCCAGTCATGACATAAACCAGCCCTGGAGCTGTCTGCCAGAATTCACCTCAAGAAAAGAGGTCCAGAAATAAACAGTGACCTATAAAAAGCCCCACAGACTTAGAGAGAGTCCTCTCAGTGTGTTAATTGCTTTCACATCTGGCTCTGAAATGAGGAGTGTGTAAGGCAAGGAGAGGCCACCAATAACTCACTGCAGCTGAGCACTAAAGCATGTGTGAAGCATCCATCACCAGAGCCATCCACTTCTACAGAGACCTCAGATGTGGGACTCACTTTTAAATTTTGTGTTTAAACTGCCCTGAAATAATGGGGCTGATGTTAATAAACAGCGCACGGTTAAGCACTTTCACAGGTGGGATATTTCAGGGTAAATGGAGAGAGACCGGGTTCGTTTCCCTTTTTCCCCCCTCCATCGGTTTTGCCGCCCCTTGGAGCAGTTTGTGCCCGCCCCTCTGGGGAAGGAGCCAGCCCCAGGGTGGGTGCAAGGTGTGATAGCCCTGGGGCTGCAGCGAGCTCCAGGATGGTTTCTGTGCGCCTGGGGGGGTTCTGGGGGGTGGGTCCCCAGGCTGTGACCTTGGAGAGCTCCTGGGAGAGCCTGTTTGGGGGTTTGGGGGGCTCCTCTTGAGGCCCCCCCTCTCAGGCCAGGTCTGCCCCTTGTGTGGCTCGGGGGGCTCCTCCTGCCCCCAGACCTGCGGGTGGAGCAGCTGGGGGGCTCTGGGGGCTGAGAGCCCCGTGCCCTGCTGGGGCTGGGGGCTCTGGGCTGGGGGCCCTGCTCTGGGGGGGGCTCTGGGGGTTCTGGGGGTTCTGGGGGAGGCTCTGGGCTGAGAGCCCCGTGCCCTGCTGGGGCTGGGGGTTTGGGGGTTCTGGGGGTTCTCTGGGGGTTCTGGGGGGCTCTGGGGGGCTGAGAGCCCCATGCCCTGCTGCTGGGGCTGGGGGGGCTCTGGGGGGTTCCTGGGCTGTGGGGGCCCCTGGGGGGCTCTGGGGGTGAGAGCCCCTGCTGGGGCTGGGGGGTTTGGGGGTTTGGGGGGTTCTGGGGGGGGGTTCTGGGGTGAGAGCCCCGTGCCCTGCTGGGGCTGGGGGGCTCTGGGGGGGGCTGTGAGGCCCGTGCCCTGCTGGGGCTGGGGATTTGGGGGTTTGGGGGTTCTGGGGGCTCTGGGGCTGAGGCCCCGTGCCCTGCTGGGGCTGGGGGATTTGGGGGGGGGGTTTGGGGGGTTCTGGGGGGCTCTGGGGGCTGAGAGCCCCGTGCCCTGCTGGGGCTGGGGGGCTCTGGGGGGTTTGGGGGGTTTGGGGGTTTGGGGAGCTCTGGGCTGTGAGAGCCCCGTGCCCTGCTGGGGCTGGGGCTGGGGGCTCTGGGGGGTTCTGGGGGGCTCTGGGCTGTGAGAGCCCCGTGCCCTGCTGGGGCTGAGGGGTTTTGGGGGGCTCTGGGGGGTGAGAGCCCCGTGCCCTGCTGGGGCTGGGGGTTCTGGGGGGTGAGAGCCCCGTGCCCTGCTGGGGCTGGGGGCTCTGGGGGTCTGAGAGCCCTGGTGCAGGGCAGGGCACACCATCCCCACTGCCCTGGACCTGGCAGTGCCCCCAGGGCAGGCAGCAAAGCCAGAGCTCCCCCAGCCCAGAGGGACTGAAAGGCTGCAGGGAGGCTCTCCCTGAGCCCAGTGTTTGGTTTCTGGTGGTTCCTGGGCACTGCTGAGAGTGTCACCTGTAAATGATGACATTTTCTGAGGCCACCGCTGCTGTAATTACAGGAGTGATCCCAGGCTTAACCTTGGGGATGAGCAGAGCCTGCCCTGAGCATCTGTGGTTTGGTGGTTGTGACTCACCACGAGAGCTCAGGGAGGGATTTGTGATGATTTATTCATGCCACATTTATTGTTTGGAAAGCTCAGTCAAATGCTGCTCTGGTTAGACTGAATGATTCAGCTGCCAGTCTACTTATGGTTCAGTTTTGATCGCTGAGAAGTGAGGAGAGAGATTTGGGTGTTGGGACTAGAGGATTTTCCCCTTCCAACCCAAACCATTCTGATTTTAATTTTTTTTTTTTTTTTTTAAGCAATTTCCATGAATGCTGGTTTGGTTTTTTCCCAGCTCAGCTTTCTGGGCCCTTCCACACCAGGGCTGTGTTCAGCCCTCGCTGTTTCCTGAGGGGCAGGAGCTGAGGCTGTTCCTGTCAGCTCTGCAGACGTTTTGATCCTTTTGCTCTCTGTGCAGTCACAGCCTGGGTACGATGACAGGCAAAAAAATAATACAGCGACTCTGCCTCCCTTTTCCAATGCAAGCCCTTTGCCAGAGCAATAAAAAACTTTAAACAATGGCCAGTCATGACATAAACCAGCCCTGGAGCTGTCTGCCAGAATTCACCTCAAGAAAAGAGGTCCAGAAATAAACAGTAACCTATAAAAAGCCCCACAGACTTAGAGAGAGTCCTCTCAGTGTGTTAATTGCTTTCACATCTGGCTCTGAAATGAGGAGTGTGTAAGGCAAGGAGAGGCCACCAATAACTCACTGCAGCTGAGCACTAAAGCATGTGTGAAGCATCCATCACCAGAGCCATCCACTTCTACAGAGACCTCAGATGTGGGACTCACTTTTAAATTTTGTGTTTAAACTGCCCTGAAATAATGGGGCTGATGTTAATAAACAGCGCACGGTTAAGCACTTTCACAGGTGGGATATTTCAGGGTAAATGGAGAGAGACCGGGTTCGTTTCCCTTTTTCCCCCTCCATCAGTTTTTGGAGCAGTTTGTGCCCGCCCCTCTGGGGAAGGAGCCAGCCCCAGGGTGGGTGCAAGGTGTGATAGCCCAGGGCTGCAGCGAGCTCCAGGATGGTTTCTGTGCGCCGGGGTGGGTCCCCAGGCTGTGACCTTGGAGAGCTCCTGGGAGAGCCTGCCCGGGCTCCTTTCCCCTCTCAGGCCAGGTCTGCCCCTTGTGTGGCTCGGGGGGCTCCTCCTGCCCCCAGACCTGCTGGGTGGAGCAGCTGGGGGGCTCTGGGGCCTGAGAGCCCCGTGCCCTGCTGGGGCTGGGGCTCTGGGGGTTCTGGGGGTTCTGGGGGGCTCTGGGCTGTGAGAGCCCCGTGCCCTGCTGGGGCTGGGGGGCTCTGGGGGTTCTGGGGGGTTCTGGGGGGTTCTGGGGCTGGGGGCTGGGGGCTCTGGGGGGCTGGGGGTTCTGGGGGTTCTGGGCTGTGAGCCCCTGTGCCTGGGGGGGCTGGGGGTTTGGGGGTTTGGGGGTTCTGGGGGTTCTGGGGGGGGAGAGCCCCGTGCCCTGCTGGGGCTGGGGGCTGGGGGCTCTGGGGGCTGGGGGTTCCCCGTGCCCTCTGGGGCTGGGGGACGGGGGGGTTTGGGGGTTCTGGGGGCTCTGGGGCTGAGAGCCCCGTGCCCTGCTGGGGGCTGGGGGTTTGGGGGTTTGGGGGTTCTGGGGGTTCTGGGGGCTGAGCCCCGTGCCCTCTGCTGGGGTTTGGGGGGGGCTCTGGGGGGTTTGGGGGTTTGGGGGGGGGCTCTGGGGCTGCTGAGAGCCCCGTGCCCTGCTGGGGCTGGGGCTGGGGGCTCTGGGGGGCTCTGGGGGGTTCTGGGGGGTGAGAGCCCCGTGCC
This sequence comes from Emberiza elegans, assembly GCA_024865655.1. NCBI lineage: Eukaryota > Metazoa > Chordata > Aves > Passeriformes > Fringillidae > Emberiza > Emberiza elegans. The sequence continues at coordinate 443,054 of JALJVW010000248.1, read as the reverse complement.
CTGCTGGGGGCTGGGGGTTTTGGGGGCTCTGGGGGTGAGGGCCCGTGCCCCTGGGGCTGGGGGGCTGGGGGTTCTGGGGGGGGGGAGAGCCCGTGCCCCTGCTGGGGCTGGGGGCTCTGGGGGTCTGAGAGCCCTGGTGCAGGGCAGGGCACACCATCCCCACTGCCCTGGACCTGGCAGTGCCCCCAGGGCAGGCAGCAAAGCCAGAGCTCCCCCCAGCCCAGGGACTGAAAGGCTGCAGGAGGCTCTCCTGAGCCCAGTGTTTGGTTTCTGGTGGTTCCTGGGCACTGCTGAGAGTGTCACCTGTAAATGATGACATTTTCTGAGGCCACCGCTGCTGTAATTACAGGAGTGATCCCAGGCTTAACCTTGGGGATGAGCAGAGCCTGCCCTGAGCATCTGTGGTTTGGTGGTTGTGACTCACCACGAGAGCTCAGGGAGGGATTTGTGATGATTTATTCATGCCACATTTATTGTTTGGAAAGCTCAGTCAAATGCTGCTCTGGTTAGACTGAATGATTCAGCTGCCAGTCTACTTATGGTTCAGTTTTGATCTCTTTATTGCTTTCTCTCTAAGAGCCTCGTGTTCAGAGGTGAAAATCATCTCGGGGAATGATGGAATGGTTTGGGCTGGGAGGAAACCTAAACCCATCTCACCCCAGCCCTGCCAGTGTCCCAGGCTGCTCCCAGCCCCATCCAGCCCAGGCCACGCTGGGCTCTGGGGTTCTGTGGTTCTGTGGATGAGCAGCTGATCCCTCTCAGGCAGGTGCAGCACTCCTGGGAGCCCGGGGAATATTCCAGTGAGTGAGGAGTGCCTGGGCTCTGCTGGGTACGTGCAGGCTCACAGGGCTCCATAAGGGATCTGCAGCTGGGTATTTTCAGCAGGGCAGCTTCTGACCCAGTGTAATGCTGTATTAATAGACAGCAGAATGCCGAGCTGTGACACAAGGACTGACAGCTCTTGGCAGCAGATTTTGTACTTAGGTATCTAAACATATCCCTTGAAATTCCAGTTTGGCCAGCCTGGGCTGCCGTGCCGAGAACTGGCACCTCTGCTTCCCATCAGCTTCCTGGGCTCAGCCTGGTTTTGTTCTTTCATTCTGAGCTAAACTGGTCGAGGCTTCAGCACAAGCTGTGTCCTCACGTGTCCACCCAAACTGGATGTGCCCCAGCACAACTGGGTGGGGACAGCGTGTAATTTTAGTGATGTTGCAGCTGTTGGCGTTGTAGTCAGAATTAAGGAACAAGGTTTAATTACTCAAATAAATGGTGGTGGTGTAAACAGCCTGTCCAGTTCCCTGGGGTACTCAGAGATCTGGGATTCTGGGATCACAGACTGTGCACTTGGCAGCTACTCGAGAGTCACTGCGGTATTTGCCTGTGTTACCTGTGCCAGTTCTTCTCTTTGCAGCTTTTAGGACGTGTGAGAGGAGCTCCAGGTTGGATTCTAGGAACAGGTTCCTCCCCAGAGGTGCTGGCCCTGCCCAGGGAATGGGCACAGCCCCGAGGCTGCCAGAGCTCCAGGGGCCTTTGGGCACCCAGGGATGCCCAGGGTGGGATTGCTGGGGGTCTGGGCAGGGCCAGGGGTCCCCAGGGATCCTTGTGGGTCCCTCCCAGCTCGGGGCATTCTGTGATTCTGGTGGGACCAATCTTGGCCCCTGTGATGTCCCCACTGTCCCAGTGCTGCCTGGAGTTGCACAGAGCACCCCTGGGCCATTTACAACGTTATCAAACGATTATTGCCTAATTTAGCAAATGCTTCAGAGCCCTGGGGTTGCCTCCCACATCAGTGGTGTCCCCGGCCGGGCAGTGATTCATCTGAACAGAATTAGCCACGGGCAGGGCGTGAGAGCCGGGCTGAGCTGGGAGCTGCAGGGAGCAGAGCTGGGCTGCGCCGGGGTGGGTGGGTGGGTGTCCTGCTGGGGACAGCCTTGGCAGGCCTTCGCTGCCACCATTTATCTGCTTGGGCTGCAGAAAAACCAGCTGATGGGCTGAATGGTTTGTTCCAGGGTGACGGAGCAGATTCCTGCCCCGGCTGAGGCAGGACGTGTGTTTGGAGTGAAATGAAGATGTGCTGCACTTTGGGTACACCAGGCACTCTGGGTCCCGTTTTCTGTCACTCTTTGGCCACAGGCAGAGTTGCCACCGGGAGCCAGCTCAGGAGGGGTGGCCAGGGGTCACCAGGACCTGGGAAACCCTTGATGCAGTGCCAGTCTGCAGCTGCAGGAGTTGGGGCAATCAGGAGAAACTGAGGCTGTGGGAGAGCAGAAACACCAGCCTGGGTCCTCGATGAGCTGTGGACACAGCTGGGCATGAAGAAAATGAAGATATCCCTGTGGAGAAGGTGAGCTGTGGAGCTGGGTGGTGTTCCCAGAAGCTGGGCAGAGACCCCTGGGTGAGCTGGGGAGCCTGGGCTCACCCAGCACCCCTGCCAGCCCCTCCTGTGCCTGCTCCCAGGCCAAGCCAGCCTGTGCCGGGCCATTCCAGGGCGGGTCAATGGCCAGGACGGGTCACAGAGCCCGGCCAGCGTCACAGAGCCACCCAGAACACGGCCCTGGGCACGGAACCCCGTCCATGGCAACGGCCCCCAGAGGCGGGCAGTGCCAGCGCCACCCCAGAGCCAGAGATGAGCAGCGGCCCCCCTGGGCGCCCCCAGGCCTGAGGGGGAGCTGTGCTCGCCGAGGGAGGCCCCGCACAGGCCGGTACTGACCCCAGCCCCAGCCCGGGGTGCCCGTGCCCAGGGGCGCTGGCAGCTCCCATCCCAGCCTGGCTCATCCCAAGGGGGGGGCAGGGGCGTTCATTCCAGCTGGAAATGCTGGAAAAGCAATCCAGTCCATTCCCAAGGTTTTTCCCCTCTCAAACACGCGTCTGTTGGTGTCTGAAGGGGAAGGATTTGTTGGCAGGGTGGGAGGCAGGGAAAGCATCCCTGACCGTCCAAGTCCTGCTCCCCGGTACATGAGCGGCACAGGGGCAGGGAATGGCAGTGGCCTGTCCCCAGCAGGGACAAAGGGCTGCAGGGCACAGGGGCAGGGAATGGCAGTGGCCTGTCCCCAGCAGGGACAAAGGGCTGCAGGGCACAGGGGCTTTGGTGGAGCTCAGCACAGACCTCTCCTCCTTGGTTCTGCCAAGGTGGCTCCGGAGCCAGTCACACCTGGGAAAGCTTTTGTGCTGAACTCGGGGATGTGAGTGTCCCACTGCCCATCCCAGAGCCTTTGGCCAGCCTGGATCCTGGGATGAGACTCTCTGGCCTGGGTTGGAAGGGACCATCCCTGCCATGGCAGGGACACCTCCCACTGCCCCAGGGACACCTCCCTCTGTCCCAGGGACACCTCCCACTGTCCCAGGCTGCTCCCAGCCCCAGCGTCCAGCCTGGCCTTGGGCACTGCCAGGGATCCAGGGGCAGCCACAGCTGTGCCAGGGCCTGCCCACCCTGCCAGGGGAGGTCATTAGATTGACAGGGAAAATGAAGGAGTAATGGGAAATAAGGAATTAAGGAAGAAGGAAAATGAAGGTATAAATCTGTCATCCTCCTAAGCGGCCATGATTTGTCTCTCCCTTCATTTCAAGACCTGACACAAGATACCAACAGCAAATTTGGTCTCAAATCCCTCCCTATCCAGATGCCTGCGATGCTGTCAGAGAGGTTTACGTTCAGGAGATTTAGGGGCTGTGTGGGTGCCCTGGGCAGGGCTGGTCCCATCACAGGCTGGGCATTGCAGTAAGAGGTACCACAAGGACAGGAACTTTCTGAGCAAGGTTTTCCTCTGCCCCTTTGTGCAGGACCCGCACCAGCAGCATTCCAGGATGGAACTCTACGGCTATCCCTTGAAAGCCAAGTTTAACCAGCCACGGCCACCACCTCCCAAGGTCCTGCCAGCGACCAACGTGGCCGCTGGCTACAAGAACCGCATTCCCTTTCATCCCTCCGAGAGCTTCAACATGCCATGGATGCCCAACTCCTACTACAAAGCAGCTGCCCTCAACCCCACCCTGTCTCCCCTCAGCGAGAGCTTCCCGGGGCTCCCCCCCACCAAGATGATTCCTTTTATTTCGGAGAGACCCAGCGGGGTGTTCACCCGGCACACGCTGGACGACTGGCACAGGTCCAACATGACCAACTACAAGGAGTCGGAGACCACGCGGCACAACGCGGAGCGCCTGCGCGCCGACCTCACCCGCACCATCAAGGACGTGTACCAGCAGGCCAAGAGGACACAGGGGGAGAGCACCAAGAACCTGGGCGAGCGCATCAATGACATCGAGTACTGGAAGTCCGAGCTCTGCATCGAGCTGGACGCCATGATCAGGGAGACCAACTCCCTGATGGACATGCAGAAACGGCTGGAGAGAGCCTTGGCCGACACCGAGGGCCCCTTCCAGGTAGGGACCCTGCAACCCCAGCACAAACATCTGCAGCCACTCAAACCTCTCATAAAGTCCATCCCAGCCCTGTAACGTTGGAAAGGTTTCAAGAAGAGCCCATTAGTTGAGTCAGTGATAAACAAATCCCCTGCATCTGCTGCATCCTCCTCTGGCACATGCTGAGCACATCACTGCAGTGTTTGTTTAAGCAGATATTTCTGTATCCCGAATCCCAGCTTGGGACACAAAAGCCCATGTCTTACTGCAAGGCTCTGGGGAGGTCCACACCGGGCCTGACAGGGGTCCCTGCACTCTGCTGTGGTGGTGGCTGGGGACACGAGGGCTCTGTCCCTTTGGTTCCCTGCTGATGTGGCACTCGGGGCTGCTGTCTGCTAACCAGGCTGCCATCCTGTGCCCACCTGCGCTTTCCTTTCCTGCATCCCTGCCACGGGCACAGTCCCTGCAGGGAGCACTGCAGCCAGCACTGATGTCACCCCTTGTCCCCACCAGGTCGCTCACAAGTGTTTGCTCCATCGGGAGAAGAGGATGGGCATCGACCTGGTCAACGACGACGTGGAGAAACAGCTTGTCACAGTGAGTTTGGCACACCCATCCTGTGACAAAGCTGCTCCTGCCCAAACTCCCCTGAACAAGTCTGGCAGCCCTGTTCCCTCACCGGCTCTTCAGCGCTGCTGAGGTGCCGAATTCTTCAACCCCCAAACCTGCTGGGCAGGCGCTGGTGCTCCCACTCAGCAGCGTGTCCGTGGGACAGGAAGGAAGAGCTGGAAAGGAGACGGGTTTGGGTGGTTCATCAGGGTCCTCCGGCCCTCTCTGGGGAGCCTGTGAGATGGCCCTGCCTTTCTGAGCCCTGCCTGCACAGATCTCTCTTTGTTTGCGTGATCTCTGTCTGTATCTGCAGCACATTCTGTATATTACACACACACACGGAGAGGGCAGGGAGTGCCCCACAGCTTGTCTGCTTTCCCCAGCTATATTAGTTGGGCTAATAAAAGATATTAACTACACTTGCCCAGCTCTGCTTTGCTCAGGGCAGAGTGGTTGCAGCAGGACTGTCACTGTGTGCTCAGGCAATGGATTTAATAGAAATCATAAAAACCAGCACTCCTGCCTGCCTTTATCTAAGCTGCTTTAAATCATGAATTAAAAGCAAGCATGGCACAGCAAATGGGATCTTAATGCAGAGTACAGTGAAATATAATCACTGCAAAAGCCTCACAACACTGGGAAGGAAATTGCAGCCCCTGGGCCTGTGAAGCCACTGCTCTCTTAGAAGATCTTTTGTTATGAGTCAGGCCCTTAAAAATTAAAAGATTAGTTTGAAGGTCATGAGGGTTTAGGAAAATTATCAGAGCTGGTATCTCCATAATGCCATTTGGGTTTTTAATGTTTGGGATGCATTTAGGCCGTGCTTTTAGCTGGCTCCTGCATTCAGGAGGGAGTGAAAGTCCCTGGGTTTGGAGCGCTGATCACCTGTCTCTGGAAACCCTCATGGGTGCAACAGGCTCGTGCTGGACCAAGGGAGCTGAGAGCAGCAGGAGCCTTCCCCCAGGGGAGCTGAACCCTGCCTAGAACTGAAAACCGCTCAACCGAGTTTACACCAAAGTCCTCTTGTCCCATATGGATGGGATTTCTTGTGGGGAGGAAAATGCCCTGGGACTGGGGATGGGGATGTGTGGCACTGCTGGCCCAGGGCACCACTGTGCCCGTCCATGTCAGGTCAGGATGCAGCCCTGTCTCCCTGTAATGGAGAGCAGCCCTGGCCATCGATGTCAAGAGGAGAAAGCTTGGGAACCCACCCTGAAAGTGATTTCAGAGGCCCTGGCTGTGACCACAGCTCTGTCCTGTCCCCTGCCTGGCCCTGGCCATGGCCACAGCCCCCTCCTGTCCCCTGCCTGGCCCTGGCTGTGGCCACAGCTCTGTCCTGTCCCCTGCCTGGCCCTGGCCATGACCACAGCCCCCTCCTGTCCCCTGCCTGGCCCTGGCTGTGGCCACAGCTCTGTCCTGTCCCCTGCCTGGCCCTGGCTGTGACCACAGCCCCCTCCTGTCCCCCCTGGCTGTGACCACAGCTCTGTCCTGGCCCTGGCCATGGCCACAGCCCCCTCCTGTCCCCTGCCCCTCCTGTCCCCTGCCTGGCCCTGGCTGTGACCACAGCCCCCTCCTGTCCCCTGCCTGGCCCTGGCTGGCTCAGCTGCACACGTGGGTGCCCTGGGGCTGGGGCTGGCACAGGGGGTGCCCTGGGGTTGGGGTTCCCTCCTGCCCCCTGTGCTTGCTGTGGGAGAAGGGGAATTCCTGCTGTGTGCCCCCAGGGCAGGAGTGCCCAGCATGTCTGAGCACGATGCTGATGGGGCTGTTCTGCCTTTGCCCAGGAAATCAAGATCATCAGGTCCTGCCGTGAGAGGCTGCAGCAGTGCCTGGACACGGTGAACGCCCAGATCATGTAAGGAGGGCTGGGGGCCCCTGCTGCAGGGCTGGTGCGTGTTTGCAGCTGTGCCCCAGCAGAGCCCTGCGGGTTCAGTCCCTGCAGGCTCTGGGGGAGGCTCTGGGGTGCTCCGGGGGCGCAGAGGGGCTGAGGGCAGCAGGATGGGCACAGAACCATCCCACGGATCCATCCCCACCGAGGCTGCTGTTGGTGCGCTCCAGGTGCAACAAGGAGGCCCGGCAGGAGCTGGAGAAGGACCTGGCTGACAAGCAGCTGGGCCACCACATCGACAACAAGTGCTACCAGCTGAAGAACACCTCCCGAGGCATCCACTTCTTCAAGGGCGTGGAGAGGATCGATGCCACGTGAGCTCCGGGGCCCTGGCAGGCAGAGCAGGAGCTGGGGCTGCCCAGCCCTCTCTGGGGGCACATCCATCCCTCCTGGAGACGCCACCTCAGGGGTGCTTGCCCTCTGGGCTCTCAGGGGGAGAAGAGCCCTCTGCTCTCAGCTGGATGCTGAACATCCAGGGGGCAAAGGCGAGCCAGACCTAATTAAACATTAGACCAGGGCTCAGAGCTCAGCCTGCCAACGAATTCAGCCCAGCACCCTGCACGGCTCATTAAGTTCTGCATGTTTTCAGAGATGTCTCAGTGCTTGCCTGAGTGCTCCTCACTGATGGGCAGTCTGGGGGCTCAGCCCTGTATGGAGAGGTCCTGGCAGGGAGCTGAAATGACCCAGAAAAACAAGAAATGAGAGCGTGGTCCTGGGACAGGGTTCTGCTGCTTTTGGGTGCCAGGGATTCAGCTTTGGCTTTGCAGTTAATGAACAGTGACCTAACCCTGCACTCACAGAGAGATGCCCAAGTGTCAAAGGGCTGAGAGCATAAATCTGCTCACACAAACCCATGAAGTTTATGGAGAGGCACAGATTGAGACAATTTTTCTAGTAGTTTGAATAATTATTCACAGCAGAGCTCAGACATATTTAGACAGGCAAATGGATTGCAGAGGATCGAGGCTGAAATTCAGAGGGGGTAAAATGTTCCGAGAATCAGCAGGTTTTAAATGGAGCTTATGTGGTATTTAAGTCTTTTGTTGACCTTGTTCTGGACTACTGCACAGGCAGGAACTTCATCCCAAATGCACCGACAGGGAATGGAGTGGGATCTAAAGCTCGTTTGGTTTAGTGGGACACTGAGATGGGCTGTGAGCAAAAGGAATTGACTGAAGTGTGATCTGTGTGTCCTTGTGGGGCTGGGAATTCCTTGGCACTCAATGCCTCAAAGGTGCAAATAGAGCTCCGATTGGAATCTCTGTTTTTTATGGGAGAATCTTTTGTTTGTCTGAACTTCTACAAGTTATCTTTGTGAGCATTTGATAAATATCATCAACAAATGGGGTCCAGCCCTCATTGGATAAATATCATCAAATGAACAGGGTCCAGCCCTCAATTGATAAATGTCATCATCAAACAAGTGGGGTCCAGACCCCATTTGATAAATACCATCAAACCACCAGGTCCAGATGTTTCAGTTCCCTGTAGGTTAGTTCACAGCACAGGTTTCCTTGCCTCAGTGTGCAGCGGGGTTCCAAGGGCCGTGCTCTCTCCGCAGGGTCTCGGTGCCCGAGACGTGGGCCAGGTTCACGGACAACAACATCTTCCGCTCGCAGAGCGCGCGCGCGGCCTCGGCCAAGCTGCGCGCCAGCACCGAGAGCCTCCTGATGGGCACGGCCGACGAGATGTGGCGCCAGTTCAGCAAGGTCAACGACGCCTTCACCAGCCGCATCACCGAGATCGCCAACGCCAAGAGCAAGATCCAGACACACCTGGCCAAGGTACCGGCCCCGCCCGCCCCAGGGATGGCGGCTGTCCCGGGGCTCCCTGCCCTGCTCTGCCTGTGGGAGGGGGACAGCGGTGATGGGCCCTGGCTCGGAGCTCTGGGACTCGTGGGAAGCTTCAGACCCGTGAAGTTTGCAGCACTAGGGGCTGATGGCATGTCATTAAATGAGGAGCCATTAAAACCTTTCCATGATGGATGATCCATTGTGCAAGCAGCAATTTTGGGAAGCTGGTAATTTAAGAGATCCATCACTGCTCCTAAACATCCTCTGCTCCTAACTCTCCTCTGATGTGGCAGCAAGAGCAAAGAGATTTTCCCTGAAAACTCTGCTGGATATGGACCTTGATGTGGCAGAGCAACAGTGGCCTGAGCCCAGGGGCTGTTTATTGAACTTGGGCTTTTTCCTGCACCACCAGGAGAGAAGGCAATGATGTGATCGCTTGAGAAGATCTCTTTTCATTGATTCCTGTGTTTGTCTCACCCCAGACACGACAGGAAATCTTCCAGCTTGAGACCAAGATCCAAGTCATCCAGAAGACCATAAGGGACAAAGAGGTTCAGCTGAAGGTGGCCCAGACCCGGCTGGATGAGCGCTCGAGGAGACCCAACGTGGAGCTGTGCCGGGACGCCGCCCAGCTCCGGTGAGGCCGGGTGCCAGGGCCCTGGGGGCACTCAGGAGCATCTGCATGACAAAATGGCTGTTTTCCCTAAATATTGCTTCCATAAGTGCCCTGGTCAAACCTAAAGCACTGAGGTGTCCCAGCCCTCGGGTGCCATCTTCTCTCCTGCCTCACCCAGGGGGTTCTGATGGGGGAACCCCATGCCCAGAGGGCCCATCTGGGTGGACACCACCTCACGGGGGGCTCTGACGGTACCTCGCTGTTCCCCAGCCTTGTCCAGGAGGTGAACGAGATCAACGAGACGCTGCGGAACCTGCACCAGTGCCTGCGTGCCTCCGAGGACATGCTGCAGATGCTGGTGCGCTCCAAGGGGGTCCTGGAGCACGACCTGGTGGTCAAGAACAACTCTCTGTTCATCGACCAGGAGCGCTGCATGGGCATGCGCAAGAGCTACCCCAGCACCGTGCAGATCCTGGGCTACGTCTCGGCCGGGCTCACCTGAGCGCCCACGCCCACGGCACGACACGTCCCCCCTTTCCCCCAGCTGCTTTGCAAATATATTGTTGCAATTTCACGGCTTTGTTGGCGTTTCATTTCCTGCTGTAAACTCCGCGTGGAAATTAAACGAGCGTTTTGTTTGTTGGGTTACCAGGATGATTCTTTTCCTTTGTGTTTTCTCTTTCACCGCGTGCCAGGAAGGAGCTGAAAATATCCTGTATGTCACCAAACCCACCCACGGGGATCCATCTCTACCCTTCCAGTCTGTGCTTTCAGGAGAAAAACTGTCGCGTCTTCCTCCTTTTGAGTGTGTGTGATGTGGAGAAGGCACAAGGGGAAGTAAAGCCACTTGTCAGAATAATGAGCTGCTGACATCCAGGATGGATTTTTAATGGTGCAGCAGAAGAAACACAAACTGTCCCGGAAAGAGTTGCAGTTTGTGCTGTTCCTAAAATAGAAAAATGTGCATTTTAAACTGATTTCTAATGATAATTGTCTTGCTTTTGAAAAATGTGAAATGCCATCAAAAATGTCAGTGCTGGGGTTTTAAAAAGAGGAAGCAGATTTGACTTGGAGAAAGTTCATTGAAGAAAATGCTGTGGGCTTAACTTTGGGTTCCTGGTTTAACCTCTCGCATGTAGTTCCTTGGTGGGAGCACCAAAGCTCTTTGAAGATAAAGAGATTAATTGCTGTTTAAGCCCCTCTGGCTGCACGGAGCCTTCTCCCCTGCTGTAAATCCTGATTTTACCAAGTACTGGAATATTCAGAGGCATAAGTCTTCAATCAATCTGAGGCTGAGTGTGAAAGTCACATTGCAGTTTCTCTCCTTAGGCTATCGCAACTCTTGAGGCTTTTAACCTCAGCTGTTGAGCGCAGCCTAAAGCCCGTGGGCACCAGGAATCCCAAAGGGGCAGAAGCTCGAGTCCCTCCCTCCCTTGGGAATGCAGGGCAGGGGCCCCAGCCCAGCGTGGGGCTCGCAGGAGCTGGAAGCACTTTCCTGGTGTGCCACCGCCGATGGCTCCTCCTCACCCCACAGACCCTTGCCCTGCCCAGCCTCCCCATCCTGGCAGGATCTCCCTCCCAGCGCCAGCCCTAAACAGGAAGCAATTGTCTTTCTAACCTTTTTTTTCTTTACTAGCACTTTTGTCGAGACTAAAAATAGATTTCCTCTACTTTGTGTGTGTCCTGGGGCCGGAGCCCGTCGGAGCAGCAGCCACCCTTTCAAAGGGAAGAGACAGCCGTGAGCAGGAGAGACTGCCCGGCTGACCTCACCCTCCCGAAGGAGCCAGGGCCAGCTGAGCTCAGTTTTTGTCCTCAGGCTGCCCCGTGCTGTTCTCTGCCTGTGCTCCCAGCCCCGGTGATCTTGGCTGCTCCCCTCGTCTGCAGACCCTCTCCAGATGTTCTCAGGCACAGCTGCCCGGCTTTGGGCCGCGGGAGCCTGTCCCAGCTGAGTGTGGGGCAGCAGAGGCACCCACAGCCCCTTCCTGGAAGGCTCCAGCCTTGGAGTACCTGGAGCCCAGCCCCGGCACCAGCCACAGCTTTGCCTTGCTTCACTTCCACCTTTGGTTTGAGTTATGTCAGAAATATCTGGGCTCTGTTTTGCAGTGAGGGCACACCAGGATCAGTCTCCACTTTTCTCTAATTTTGCTCTCAGAGCTCCCCAAACACTGATCTTTCCCATGGCCAGCTCCTTTAGAGCTTTCTCCTAACTGCCAGCAATTATGTGGTGCTGCAATTACCCAACTCCATTTTCTCTTGCTGTCCTGGCCTCTCGATGCTCCTTTCCACAGCACTGCCAAGGAGTTTCTTTCCTCTGTTTGAGCCATGACCAGAGGAATTTCAGCTTCAGCTCGTCTAATTTATTTCACAAATACTTTCCACTTTCCTGCAGCAATTTCCCAGACGTTAGAGAATTCCCAGGTCCCTCTGGGGTTGCGTTCTCTCCACGCCAGTTTTCCATAAGTTGACAGAACTGATGTTACTTCTTCTGGCAGCTGATATCCCCCAGCCCCCCCGACACGTTGATCAGGGCATCCTACGTGTGCTCCAGCGTGAGTTTCAGTGTGAATCTCCCTCTTGCCCTGAGGGAGCCTGCCCTGGCACACAGCCCTGCCAGGGGGGTCTCCGGGGACGGGTTTGGGTGCAGTTCCAGGGAACACCAGGCTCTCCTGCACAGGGAGGATTTGCTTTCCATGACAGAGCTGCTGCTGAGTGAAGCTGCCCCATGTAATCCCTGCAGGGCTGGCTTTGGGATTTGAGCAGCCTTTGATGTGCTGGGGAGATGAAACGACAGCCCTGCCTCCTCCTGCTGATGGCTGAGATGCCTTTGCTGCTGTGCCATTAAATGATTTCCTTTCAGAGATCATTTCTAAATCACGGCCCAGGCCCATCATCTGCCTTTCTGTACTGAGGGGATGGCTCCTTTCTCCCCAGAACGACGTGTCTGCTTTTATTGCTATTTATTGCTGGTTTATTGCTGCCTCTATCAGCCAAGTGCTGAGAAAGTTACTCTGTGGAAATTCCTTTGCATCTTACAACCATATTCCCACCCTTCTGCATCACTCCATTTGCATCACTGCTGCAGAGCTGGGTGTGTAAATTAATTGTTTACTGACTGGAGGAGAGACAATAAATTAATAAACCCAGGACACTGTTGATTTGTGTCGCCCCAGGATCCAGGTGAACACTCCAGGCAGGGCCAGCAAGAAACTTCTCAGAAAAGAAATTTTTTTGTTTAAGAAAACAAAAATCATTGAATGTCCTGGAAGGGTCTGATACGAATTTGGGTAAAATCAAAGCTTGCCAAAACCCGTGTTAACAATGTATTGCATAACTAGTGCAGATTATTGTGCTCAAGGGAGAGAGAATTCCCCAAACAACATCAGCATTCAGAAAAAAAACCAACCCTAAACTCATTGCTGTTATGGAAAAAAAGGGAGAAAACTTTGGCAAAATGCTACAGGAAAATTTGGGCAGTGTAGGATCACAGAAATGCTTGTGCTGGCTCAGACCACAGCGCAGCCGCTGGTGCAGCCCCTGCCAGAGCCAACAGGAGATGCTGAGATAAAAGCAGCAGAAGGCAGCAAGAGCGCTGTGAGATTCTCCCAGCCCACTTTCCCAGCTTCCAGCAATCCCAAGGACTTCCTGAGCCGCCAGGGCTGTCCTTGGGTTTAATATCCCCCAATGGATTTGTTTCGCATGCTCTTGTCCCCGTTCTCTGGGAGCTCGTGCGGCTTCCGCTGTGTCCCTCAGCACGGATCCCCAGGGCGGCCGTGGCCCCTCTGGGGACCCTCCAGGGCACAGAAAAGGGGCCACACCTGGCACTGCTGCAGCCAAAGGTGCAAAACTCAGCACTCTGGGCAAAGGTGAGGCTCAAAGCTGGGTTAGACCTGTGCCCTCCGTAGGGTCTGCTTGGTGTATTTGTAAAATACTCTATATTTTATAAATATGCAGGAGAGGAGCACGAGGCAGCAGCTCAGAAAGTACCTGAGGATGTTCCCAGTCCCAGCTGGGGAGCTCAGTGGGTTTTTTGAGGGTTTTGGGGTCAGTGGGTAAATGTTGGTGTCCTTGAAGTCAGTGGGATTTTCTCCTGTGATTTCAGCCTGGCTCTATCAGCGCTGACACTGCCTGGGAGTGGAAAGCAAAAAGTTGGATGAAGTTGGTTTGGGGTCAGGAATGCAGACAGGACTAAAGTATTTTATAAATTCTTCTTGAATTGGTAGAAAACAAATCGGGAAAAATAAGTCAGTTCCTCCAAGATACATTAGACCCTTTGTTACTGAAGTTTGCTGAATATAAAGTCTCTCTTTATGTTTTTTTCTGGTTGAAATATTTTTTCCAATACCCATTCCACCTGTGTAAATGTATTTATATATTTACATATATATACACACACACACACATACATCTGCATGTGTGCTCTTTGAGGGAACACCACAGATCCTGCAAAAAGTGCAGCCAAACCGTATCTTGCTCTCCTCCTTTTCCTGGTGGCACAGTCATTTGAAAACAGGATTTTCCCCGCCCCGTTCCCTCCCCAGCCCCCAGGAGGGGTTTGCTGATGGCAGCGCAGATTTCGGCCCCTGCCCTTTGCATTTCAAACCCTCCTCGCGAATGGTCGTAATCACCAGGGTAGGGAACAGGAAGCGAGTCCCTAAAATTGTGATGAGAGAGCAAAATGCGGGGTTAAACGAGTTCATCCTCACAAAGATACACAGAGGAAACGTTGCCTTTTTGTGTAGTTGGAAACGGTTTGTCTTAAGAGGGGTTTCCTTCACCTGGCCCGAGGAAATGAGGCCCGAGGATGAGCAGAGCCCTGAAGTGCTGGGTCAGGGGATGTCACAGCTGAATGAGCCTTAGATCCCTTTGAGCCCATCCCTGCCTGGTCAGATCAGCATCTGAGCCCCATAAAGTGATAGAAACCCCACCTTCCCTCCTGGATTCTCATCATTTTATTCTAGAATTTCAAGCTGAAGCATCACATTGAAAGCAGCCCCATGGAATAGATTCAAAGTGAGAAATCCACATTTTTAACCCCGAGTTTGTACAACTCGTCAATCTTCCAGTATTCCCAGCACAGGCAGTGGTGAATCCTGGCTGTACACAAAATTATTGTGGTGCCTGCTCTGATTTTGGTGGGGGTGGCACTGCAAGCCCTGGCCGCCCTGAGCCTGACCGGGGGCAGCTCCAAGTGCTGGGAAGCTCCTCCAGCCCTTCCTGCCTTGGGTGGGACCTTGATCCTCCAGCAAAACCCCGAGGACTCTGCTGGGATCATCCTCACTGCCCCAGGGGCTCTGCTGGGACCATCCTCATTGCTCTGTGACCATCCTCACTGCCCCTCACTGTTCTGGGACCATCCTCACTGCCCCAGGGGCTCTGCTGGGACCATCCTCACTGCCCCTCCCTCAGTGCCCCGAGAGGGCTCTGTGACCATGACCATGCCCCTCACTGTTCTGGGACCCCTCACTGCTCTGTGACCACCCTCACTGCCCCGAGGGCTCTGTGACCATCCTCACTGCCCCTCACTGTTCTGGGACCATCCTCACTGCTCTGTGACCATCCTCACTGCTCTGTGACCATCCTCACTGCCCCAGGGGCTCTGCTGGGACCATCCTCACTGCCCCTCACTGCTCTGTGACCATCCTCACTGCCCCAGGGGCTCTGCTGGGACCATCCTCACTGCCCTGTGACCATCCTCTCTGCCCCTCAGTGCTCCATGACCATCCTCACTGCCCCTGGGGCTCTGTGACCATCCTCACTGCCCCTCACTGCTCTGTGACCATCCTCACTGCTCCGTGACCATCCTCACTGCCCCTCACTGCCCTGTGACCGTCCTCTCTGCCCCTCAGTGCTCCGTGACCATCCTCACTGCCCTGTGACCATCCTCACTGCCCCTGGGGCTCTGTGACCATCCTCACTGCTCCATAACCATCCCCACTGCCCCTGGGGCTCTGTGACCATCCTCACTGCCCTGTGACCATCCTCACTGCCCCTGGGGCTCTGCTGGGACCATCCTCACTCCCTCACCTCCTCTCCTCCCCGGACAGGCACCTTCCAGCACCCTGGGCTGGTGGCAGGTGTGGAGAGGAGCTCTGCCCCAGCCCCAGAGCTCTGTCACAGCACTCACAGCAGCAGCTGATGTTTGTCCAAAGCCCTGCTCGGTTTGAGGGGTGCACCTTCCCAAAAGAAGTGTCCGGGGAGCAGGGGAGTGGTGTGCTCTTCTCTCTGGGCTTTCTCCACCGCTCCCAACCCACAGCTCTCAGCCAAAACTGACTTTGTTACCCACAAACTGCTCTTTTCCCTGGTTTGACTGTCAGATATTCCTCCCCACGCCTAAGAAGCTGCTTTTGGCACCTTTTTCAGAAGCAGAGCCGGGGTGGTTTGCTGTGCCAGGCTCACAGAGGGGCTCGGGAGCTGTCTGTGACCCCCAGCCTGCCCCTGCCTTCCCTGCCGTGCATCCTGCTCTGCTCCAGGGAACAGCCTGATCCGCTGTCCAGGAACAGCAGCCGAGGTCTCACACCCACAAACCCAGGTCAGAGAATGGTCTGTACCAGAGCCCGGATGGCAGCCCTGGGGACAAGACCTTTCCAAGACCTTTCTGGGACCTTTCAAGACCTTTCCCTCTCAGCCCCGAGCGCGGGGGCTCCTCCAGGCACCCGGCCCAGGAGAGCGCCCATCAGCCCCGTTAGCCGGGAATGTTCTGCCGGTGGCGCAGATGTTCCAGCCCTCTGGATGGCACTGACAGGCGTCACAGGGTGCGCAGGGACGGTAGCAGCAGAGGAATTGGCGGGATTTTTAGGAGGGAAGGGAATTGCATCCTTTGGAATCTCGCTTCAGCCGCTCAGAGCTCCGCTCTCACTCTGTGGCCGATGCCTGCGCCGGGACCCCTTCCGCGAGCGAGGAGCCCGTGCTGCGGGAACACGCCTCTGCTTGCCAGGAGAGAGGAGCCAAGCACGCTTCCCCAGCTCCCTTCTCCCAGGATTGACAGTCCCGGTGGCTGGATGCCGAATTCCCTCGTCTGTGCAGCAATGCGGGATGAGTGTGGAGCTGGCGCAGGAGGGGGGAGCCATGGGGGTCGGTGGGAATGCTCAGGACAGTGCAGGATCCTGGCGGGATTGTTTGGGGGCTGGGGGTGCACTCTGTGTGTGGGGGCTGTTTGAGTACATTGGCTGTGCTCGAGGAATGAGCGAGGGCGGCAGCACAGGCACCCCTTCCCTCCCGAGCACCCGAGCCACAGAATGCCAGAGTGGTTTGGGCTGGCAGGGACCTCACAGCCCCTCCAGTGCCACCCCTGCCATGGCAGGGACCCCTCCCACTGTCCCAGGCTGCTCCAGCCCCAGTGTCCAGCCTGGCCTTGGGCACTGCCAGGGATCCAGGGGCAGCCCCAGCTGCTCTGGGCACCTGTGCCAGGGCCTGCCCACCCTCCCAGGGGACAATTCCTAATTCCCACTATCCCATCCATCCCTGCCCTCTGGCAGTGGGAGCCATTCCCTGTGTCCTGTCCCTCCAGCCCTTGTCCCAAGTCCCCTCCAGCTCTCCTGGAGCCCCTTTAGGTACTGGAAAGGCTCTGAGCTCTCCCCAGAGCCTTCTTCGGGCAGAATAGCCCTAACTCTGAGTGTTCTCCGGAGCTGTGGAAAAATCACACTCTCCGTTTAGTGGTAAGTTGCTCAGTTCTACCTAATTTTGCTCTGGACTGCTAAAAAAGGTCGACTCCAAGTGCTAGAATCCCTTCAGCTCAGCCAGACGCTCGTTCCCCAGATCCTGTGCCACGGATCCCGTCCGGGGCCGCCCAAAATCCCCCGATGTGCAGAGCTCTGTCCTCCCGGGCACGGCCGGTCCTGCTCACAGCCCGGGACTGCCGGGGGACAGGGACACCCGCACCCTCGGGGCTGCCCCCGCTGCGGGACACCCGCACCCTCGGGGCTGCCCCCGCTGCGGGACACCCGCACCCTCGGGGCTGCTCGGGGAGCGGGGCTGCCCCCGCTGCGGGACACCCGCACCCTCGGGGCTGCCCGGGAGCGGGGGCTCAGGACAGCGGGCTGCTCGTGTCTTGTCCCCCTCAAACCTCCTCGCTGTGGGGCGGGAGCGGCTCGGGAGCCGTGTCCGGGGAAGGCGAGGGCTCCGGGAGCGGTTCCCGGGGGGAGGCGGCGGGGCCGGCCCCTGTCCCGTTTATAGGAGGGCGGCGGGCGGCGGCTGAGCCCTCCCCGCGCCGCAGACGCAAACGGGGCGGTGGCCCCGGTTAAAGGAGAAACTTGACAGCGCCGCCGCCCGCTCCGCTCCGCGCCCGCTCCGCCGCCGCCAGCGCGCTCCGCTCCGCCGCGATGTGAGTACGGAGCGCCCGTCCCGCCGGGGAACGGGCACAGCGGGAACAGGGGCACGGGAGAGCCGCCGGGGAACGGGCACACCGGGGACGGGCACAGCGGGAATAGGGCTGGGGAACGGGCACAGCGGGAACAGGGCAGGGGAACGGGCACAGCGGGAACAGGGCTGGGGAACGGGCACAGCGGGAACGGGGCCCGGGAGAGCCGCCGGGGAACGGGCACAGCGGGAACGGGGCCCGGGAGAGCCGGCGGGGGTCCTCAGCCGAGAGGGAACAGGGCAGCAGCACCCCCGCTCTGGGGCTCTCCAAGGAGAGGGGTCAGGGCAGCCCCCTCCCCTGTTCACCGAGGGGGAGACGGGCTGGGGACGGTTCCCCCAGCTCGGGACAGGGTCCAGGAGAGGCTCTGCCGGGGGAGCCGAGGGGAGATGGGCTGAGGGCACCCCCGGAGAAGAGGGGCCGAGCCAGCCCGCTGGGCTGGAAGGGGCCGGGGCTGACGCCCCCTGCTCGCCGCCCGATGCCCTCTCCCCGGGGGACGCCAGGGCAGATGAGCCCAGTAAAATTCCCCCCGGGATGGGGGCCGGTGGAATCACCCACACTGCTCCCATGGGCGGGTGGGCGAGGCACCCCCGGCCCACTTTCCCCGCTGCCCGATCCCGGGCAGCTCCTCGGGGGCGATGAGCCGGGCCCGAGCCCTCCCGCCCGGCGGGACCGGGGAGCACATTCCCTTGGGAAAGGGGGATCGGAGCGCATTCCCTCGGGAGGAGAGGGGACCGGACCCCTCGGGGAGAGGGGCTGGGGGAGCCCCTTGGGGGCCGCCGCGCTTTGAAGGTCCGCGGGCAGGGGACTGGGAGGAGGCCCTCGGTGGGACGGGGAGAGCAGGCTCGGGGAAGGTCCTGGGGGGCCCCGGGGGATATCGGGGAGCGGGCAGAGGGCTCGGACCCCCCTCGGTCGGCGGGGCCCGCGGAGAGAGCCCGAGCGCCGGGCACTGCCCCAGCAGCATCCCCCGCGCCGCGCGGGGCAGAGCGGAGCGTTCCCGCTGCCCCGGACAGACGCACGGACAGACAGACACACGCACTCAGCATCATCCCTGTCCCGCTGCAGCTCTGCCTCCAGCACCGCCAAGATGCTGCTCCTGCTGCTGGGGATCATCGTGCTGCACGTCACCGTGCTGGTGCTGCTCTTCGTCTCCACCATCGTCAGTGTGAGTGCGGATTCCCCTGCCTCGGGCTGACACCGGGCACGCCGTGGCGTGGCAAGAGCAGGAGGGGTTCTTTTTGTTTATGGCTGCTTTTACAGCCTGGCTGTTAGCAGGAAGCCTTTACGGGATGGGTGCTGGTCTCAGTAACGATGGGATTTGGGAGTTTGGGAGTTTGTGCTGTCAGGGAAGCTGGTGGGACGCTTGGCTGTGCTCTGTGGTGGTGCTCAGGGCATCCACGTTGGTACAGAGACAGAAGAGCTGTTGGAAACCATCTCCTCATCCTCCCCAGGCTGGTTCACGTCGAGGAGCAGCCTCGGAGCACCCCAAGTCCCCTCCTTTGGGGTGATGCTGCTCTCCCCTTTCATAAGGGAGCTCCACCTGCTATTGAGCTCCAGGCACAGGACCAGAACAGCCGGGCCGAGCAGAGCCCCTGGACGGGGCTGGCTGGGCACTGACTCCTCAGCACAGCAGTCCTGCTCCCCTGCTCTGCTCCTCTGGGCTGGGAATAAGGCACAGCCCTTTTTCCTAAGCCCGCTTCCAGGGCTGACTCGGTGTGAGCAGCGGCAGGAGCGAGGGCTGCATGCAGCTCCGAGGCTTCCCAGCCCTGTCCCGGGGCTGCAGCCCAGTGAACACGTCAGCTGCTGGGGAGAGGCTGGAGTTGGCTTTGAGGCAGCTGCTCTGTGGAGCTGGTGGCTTCCAAGCTTGCTTCACCAGGGGCTTCTTTCCCGGATTTTTTTTCTTTTTTCTCTCTCTTTTTTTTTTTTTTTTTTTGTGGTAACAGTCACGGAAAACGTTACAAAAATCTTCCGAGCCGTTAGGAATCACGTGGAAGCGTTCAAATATCCCGGCCAGGCAGCGGGCGAGGCCGGCCCGGGGAGGGAAGCGCGGCCCCGCGGGACTCGCTCCGTGCTCAAGGAGCATAAAGCGCTTCTGTTCCTGCGCCGCGGGGCTGAAGCGGTTAAAAGCAAATACCGGGGCTGGCTTTCCAAACCCCTCTGGACGGAAAAGCGCGGCCCGGGGAGCGCCTGGCCGGGCAGGCACGCCGGGGCTGCGGCAGCGCGGTGCTGGGGCCTGGGGGAGCGCGGCGGCGCTGGGGGGGCCCGGCCGGGGGTGCGGGACCCGCTCACGGGCTGTGTCTGTCCCGCAGCAATGGCTGGTGAACGGCGAGCACGCGGCAGACCTGTGGCAGAACTGCACCACCGGCAGCCCCTTCCAGTGCCTGGCATCCTCCTCCAACGGTGAGTGCCCCCCATGATCGGGGCTGTGCCCCCCATGGATGGGAGCTGTGTCCCCCTGGGGATCGGGGCTGTGCCCCCGGGATCAGGGCTGTGCCCCCATGGATCAGGACTGCTCTCTGGGATCGGGGCTGTGCCCCCCTGGGGATCGGGGCTGTGCCCCCCTGGGGATCGGGGCTGTGCCCCCCGGGGGATCGGGGCTGTGCCCCCCATGGATCGGGGCTGGGGATCGGGGCCGTGCCCCCCTGGGGATCACAGCTGTGCCCATGGATCGGGGCTGTGCCCCCATGGATCGGGGCTGTGCCCCCGTGGATCGGGGCTGTGCCCCCGTGGATCGGGGCTGTGCCCCCGTGGATCGGAGCTGTGCCCCTGGGATCAGAGGGCTGTGCCCGTGGATCAGGGCTGTGCCCCCGTGGATCAGGGCTGTGCCCCTTGGACTGAGGCTGTACCCCCTATGGATCGGAGCTGTGCCCATGGATCAGGACTGTGCCCCCAGGGTCAGGGCTGGCCCGGCAGCGGGGATTGCTCCCTGTCCCCTCCCAGTCCCTGAAGCTGTGATGGGGGTTAGGACAAGGACTGGACCCGCTGGCCGTGGCTCTGCCCGGCTGCCCTCGGGCTGAGGGGCAGCTCCTGGCAGCACCAGGGCAGGGTGACACACTCAGCTGCACTGGCCGTGACGGCTGGAGCCCTTTTGGGAGGTCTCCTGTAATTAGCACATCTTTCTTCTTGAGCACACAACACGAGGTGCTCCTGTGTGTGGCAGACCACTGGGCCCTGTTGCCCTGGTGGAGGCTGTGGGGCTCTTTTTGGCACAGCTCCCTCTTGCTCTGCTTGTGAGGGGTTTGAGGGATGCACACGGGGCCCTGAGGACACCTGATCCAGAGGACACCTATCCCCTACCTGGGAATCTGTCCTGGTTTTGTGCTGGCACGGGCTGAAGTTTGGGCACAGCCCTGGCCCCGGGGTTTGCTGTGGGGGCTGAGCTGAGCACTCAGACCCTTCATCCCCTGCTCCTGCACAGCCGGGGACCCCGCTGGTGAAGGCTGGTGTCACACCGGGTGACATCACCCCTGAGCTGTTTGCTGAGCTCAGCAGGGGAGGACAGTGTGCTGACACACCGTGACACGCCGTTCCCAGGGTGACCAGTGGCACCAGGAACACAAAATCCACGTCAGAGCGTTGGGAGAGCCCGTGCCTCTGTTTCCCTGGAAGACAGAGCTAATGCCAGTGGTGCTGGGGCCACCATTTGTTTTGTTAGCCTGGCTTTCGCTTTCCTGGGAGAACAGATTGTCCCAGGGCAGGCCCCAGTGCCAGAATGCCAGCACCATCACTGGGACATGGGCACAGCGATGCCATGTGGCCCTGGCGAGGGTCACAGTCACACGGGGAGCATCCCATGCTCCTGGAGGGTCCCTCAGTGACGGGAGGCTGCGGGAGCGTTTTTGGAGGTTCCCATCAGAACCCCCATCCTTTGGGAGCGCACCCACCACTCGCGGGGAAGCGATGCCCTGCTGTGCCCCGGCTGTCCCCGCTGTCCCCGCTCTGGTTCCTCCGGCAGCTCCCGGCCCCGGACAGGTCTCTGCTGACGCCTGCTGGTGTCCGGGCCAGCCGGGAGCGGCTGGATCGCATCCCGAGCCCCTGGAGCCGGGCCCGCATCAGCAGCCGGCCGGGCCGGCTATTGCAGCGTCGGCAGCCCCGCTGCAGGGCCAGTCATGCGAGCTGCGAAAGTGCTGAGCCCCTGGCTGCGCTGAGCCCCTGACTGATTGTGCTGAAAGGCAGCGCCTGCCCCCAGCAGCCCCGGAGCCCGGCGCTCCAAAGCCTCCCCAGATCTTTTTTGGCTTTTCACGCCCGCCCCGCTCTTTCTGGATGTTTACAGGATGCTCTGTCAGTGCTGAGAGAGCCCTGTCCCAGCTGTGCTCGGGTGGTTTCCGCACACCCGACGGTCCGGCCGGGCTGGGAGTGTCCTCTGCCGTTCCCAGAGCCTCTGGAGCCCTTCCAGTGCTGATGTTTCATCACTAAAGGGACAATGGCCACGATGATCCTTTGAAAATGCAGCTGAGCAGCTGAGCTGGGGTGGCAGCCCCGATGCAGTGGCAGGTCCATGGCAGGAGGGGTGGAACGAGCCCATCTGTAACATCCCTTCCAACCCAAACCGGTCTGGGATTCCAGGATAAAGTGCCCCAGTGAGCTGCCCTGTGAGCAGGAGTTCACTGTGCTCTCTGGTAGCTCATCCAAAGGCTCTGCTCTGGCATCAGGACAAGGGGGTTTTGCTTGGAAAAACCTTGTGCCCCATTCACCCTGCAGCCAGGGTGTGGGAGCAGCGCTGCTGAGGACCTGCCTTCATCTTGTGGGACCTGGGATGCAGGGTCCAGAGCCCACCCTGCTGTAGGAGTGAAAATCAAAGGCAATTTCCTGGGCTTATGGAGGGCTTTTCAGGTCTGTTTGTAAAAACAACGAAAATGCCATGTGGATTCCTTTCCAGCAGGTCCTCCCTGCCCTGTCACTGCTGCAGGAGCTCCTGTCAGCCACTCTTTGGAGCAGCACTGAGGTCACAGGGCAAGGACACTGTGGCAGAGCCACCTCTGAGGCTCAGGCCTGTCTCCTGCCTCATCCTCACCCCTTTCCTAGGAATATGTTTATTTTCAAAATCAGGAACAATCCCATACAAATACCACAAACCATCCTTGGTCACAGCTCTCAGAACAGAAGCTGTGAGCAGCAGGCTCCAGAGACCCATAAGAATTCATTTCCCTGTGCCTGGGATGGCACTGAGTGGTTAATCCTGGAGTGCCAAGGTGCTCTGGGGAACAGCAAGGAATCCTCGTTGGGAATTGTGGCACAATTCCAGCCTTCACACAGGGGCAGGTTTTGCTGTGGCCGTCACGGTGGCCTCTGGGGTGTGGTTATTTGTTCTTCTCTTTTCAGAAGGCAGTGGGACTCAGCAGGTGGAATTTAGGAATTAGATGGTGCTGGGTCACCTGTGCTCATCATGGATGGGGATTTGGGGGGTGGTGATGCTGTGGTGCCCCCTTGGTCTCAGCTGAGCCTCCCCTGTCTGTCACACAGGGACCCTTTCCTTAGTGGCCTTGGTGTGGATGCCCAGTGAGAACCAGACCTATTAAATCCAGGTGCCAGCAGGATTTGCTCTGGTTTCTCTGGGCAGGCTCTGGGCTGTGCTCTTTGCCCTGCAGCCCCTCCCGTGGGCATGGAGCAGTGCCAGGGCTGGGCACAGCATTGCCCAGGTGAGCACTCAGCACTCTCAGCAGCCTTGGGCAGGCTCTGGGCTGTGCTCCTCACCCCGCAGACCCTCCTGTGGGCATGGAGCAGTGCCAGGGCTGGGCACAGCATTGCCCAGGTGAGCATTCAGCACTCTCAGCAGCCTTGGGCAGGCTCTGGGCTCTGCTCCCTCACCCGTGGGGAGACCAGTGCCAGGGCTGGGCACAGCATTGGGGACTCTCAGCAGCCTTGGGCAGGCTCTGGGCTCTGCTACTCATCTGCAGACCCTCCTGGGCACAGCATTGCCCAGGTGAGCATTCAGCACTCTCAGCAGCCTTGGGCAGGCTCTGGGCTCTGCTACTCATCTGCAGACCCTCCCGTGGGGATGGAGCAGTGCCAGGGCTGGGCACAGCATTGCCCAGGTGAGCATTCAGCACTCTCAGCAGCCCCTGGGCAGGCTCTGGGTGCTCTTTGCCCTGCAGACCCTCCCGTGGGCATGGAGCAGTCAGTGCCATTGCCCAGGTGAGCACTCCCTCTCAGCAGCCTTGGGCAGGCTCTGGGCTGGGATGGGGATGGAGCAGGCAGGGAGGCAGTGCCAGGGCCGGGTGAGCATTCAGCACTTCAGCAGCCCCTGGGCACAGGCTGGTGCTTGGTGGGTCTGAACTCCCACCTCCCCAGTTCCCCAGTCAGCCCTCAGTGTGTGAGGGCCGATCCATCCCCGCAGGAGCCCCGGGCACATTCCCACTCCCTCTCCGTGTACAACGCCCGCTTGTCGCTTTGATTCCTGCATCTGCTGTTAGATAATGCTTTTTTTTTCTTCAAGAGGCCGAGAACTATGGAAAAAATGCAGCAATCTTAGCTTGGTTTGCGCTGTCAGACATTCCTGGAGGAGCCTTATCTGAGGAATCCAGCGGAGCGCGGCCTGTGGGCCGGCAGGGCCGCGTGCCAGCCCGGCCCGGCAGGGCTCTCCAGGAGATTCCAGCCCAGGGCTCCAGGCTGCCATGGTCTCTCCCCCAAAAATGGCCTTTTCTTCCCTCAGCGGGGTGTTCTGTGCAGGAAGGAAGATTTCTTTTCTTTGTGTTCTCTCTGGTTGTGGTGGGAGTGTGGAAGTGGGGAGGCTGCAGGGCCTGCATGGGATCCCCCACCCTCCTGCAGTGCCAGCGGATGTTTCTCCTTCCTGTTGTCTTCTCCCTTGAGTTCACTTTTTCAAAACTTAAATTCATTTTGCTTGGTTTTTCTCACTAGATCGTGATGCAAAAGGTACAAGGGTTGATCTTTGCTGTTTAAAGCTTAGTTTATTCATTATTATTTCATCTTTCCCTTACGGTACATAGTCTCTATCGCGCCAATGGTGTCTTTTCTATCGCCTATACTGGGACTGGTAAATGCTTTAGTTGGGCGTAGGGAGTAGCTTTGTTATTCCAGGTCATATTCCAAGGCATCTTCTCCCATGGCTGACCTGTCCACAGGCAGGCTGGGGCTTTGGGGCTGTGTTAAAGGGAAAAGGAGCCCCTAAGCCTTGGAAAGTGCCCATCACAGCGTGCTGGGGGCCCTGTGATGCCCACACTGCTTTGCTGATGTGGTGGCCACAAGCAAAGCCCAGGTGTTTGCCCAGAGCAGATTTTGTTGATATTGTTAATAATGGGTGACACCAGCTCAACTCGGGCAGGGCTGAACCCTCTCTGCCAGCCCTGGGGGACTGAAACTCGTCCCTTGGTGTTCTGAAATCCCCTGAGGGGCATTCATAGGATCCCAGAGGGTTTGGGTTGGGAGGGACCTGAAAACCCACCCAGTGTCACCCCTGCCATGGCAGGGACCCTCCCACTGTCCCAGGGACCCCTCCCACTGTCCCAGGGACCCCTCCCACTGTCCCAGGTGCTCCCAGCCCCAGTGTCCAGCCTGGCCTTGGGCACTGCCAGGGGTCCAGGGGCAGCCACAGCTCCTCTGGGCACCCTGTGCCAGGGCCTGCCCACCTCTGGGTAAAGAATTGACTCCTAAAATCTGAAAATCTCCTTTTACAAGAGAATATTTTCTATTTCAGATCAGTTTGTCCCATAACTTTCTTGCCTTCAATAGGAAAGGGATTTCCTCAGCTTAAAACCATTTTTTTATTGTTGCTTGTTCTTCTTACAAAGAGCATCTGCTAAGGAGAGGCTGGGAGCTGGTGCTGGTTTTCCCTCAGCTGCCCCAGATGTCTTTGGCTCCCATTTTTTCTGTGAGAGGAGGGCTCAGACAGCCTTCCCTGCCATATTTGTGTTGTGGCCCACAGAGGAGCAGGAGGAAGAGGGCAGCATGTGGCCAAAGGATGACTGCCAAGCCAGAAGAAAGGGTGGGGGTGTCCCCTGCAGAGTGTGGTGCTGGAAAACCCTTCAACCTGCATTTTTTGGCCTTGGTGAGCCCCCTGGATGTCCCTGTGGGCTCAGGCTGAGTGACCCTGCCCCAGGTCTGTGGGACAAGGCCCCACTGCTGCCCACTCCTGCTGCTGGACCGGCCATCCCTGGAGCCTTGGGAGGACCTGGGCATGGAGTGATGGATCTGCCACCTCAGCACAGGCCAGCAGGAATGGAGAGAGCCACCACCACGAGGGAGAGGAGCTGCCTTGGGCTTTGTGGAGCTGCTGGAAGGAGTTTTTCATGGTGCCAGCAGCTTTCTGCTGCCTCAGCTGCATCAGGAGTGCCTCTGTAGGATGTGAGCTGCCGTGGGATGGGACAGCTCTGGAGAGCTCTGGATCTCCTGCCCTCGTGGACTGCTTGGATGCAGCTTCAAGGAGAAGGAAAGGGAGGAGAACCAAGAGGAAACGAGGAGGAGAGGAGAAGATGGAGGTTTGAGGGGTTCATCTCCATCTGCAGGAGCTCAGGAGAGGAGCAGGAGGCCTTGGAGGACTCTGAGATCTGTGTTCAGTCCCTGCCTACTGCAGCCACAGGGCTCCTCTCCTGCTCATCCCCCAGCACCACCCTGGGATCTCCCTGGAGCCCCCTTTGCCACTGGGATCTCCAGGAATTCCCGGATCCAGCACAGCGTGGTGGCTCCCAGGCCGTGGAGATGGGAGTACTGGGAAGGAGCAGCGGGAATGTCTGGCTGGGCCACAGCAGGAGAAACCTGCACTGGAACTGCACTGGAGCTGCACTGGAGCTGGAGCTTCCCTGGGACAGCGCAGTGCCTCGGCTGGACAGACGGGAGGAGGGGTCCCTGTGGGACTGGAGAGGTGTCCCCAGCAGGACAGGAGAGCTGTCCCTGCAGATCAGGAGAGGTGTCCCAGAATGGCAGGAGAGGTGTCCCAGAATGATAGGAGAGATGTCCCATAAGGACAGGAGAGGTGTCCCATAAGGACAGGAGAGGTGTCCCAGCAGGACAGGAAAGGTGTCCCCAGCAGGACAGGAGAGCTGTCCCAGCAGGACAGGAGAGGTGTCCCAGCATGACAGGAGAGCTGTCCCATAAGGACAGGAGAGGTGTCCCAGCAGGACAGGAAAGGTGTCCCCAGCAGGACAGGAGAGCTGTCCCAGCATGACAGGAGAGGTGTCCCCAGCAGGACAGGAGAGGTGTCCCCAGCAGGACAGGAGAGCTGTCCCAGCAGGACAGGAGAGCTGTCCCATAAGGACAGGAGAGGTGTCCCCAGCAGGACAGGAGAGCTGTCCCAGCAGGACAGGAGAGGTGTCCCATAAGGACAGGAGAGGTGTCCCATAAGGACAGGAGAGGTGTCCCATAAGGACAGGAGAGGTGTCCCAGAAGGACAGGAAAGCTGTCCCCATAAGGACAGGAGAGCTGTCCCATAAGGACAGGAGAGCTGTCCCAGAAGGACAGGAGAGCTGTCCCAGAAGGACAGGAGAGCTGTCCCAGCAGGACAGGAGAGCTGTCCCAGCAGGACAGGAAAGGTGTCCCAGCAGGACAGGAGAGCTGTCCCAGCAGAACAGGAGAGCTGTTCCAGCAGGACAGGAGAGCTGTCCCTGCAGCCCTGGGCTGAGGAGCAGGGCTGGGGCTGGGGCAGTGCAGAGCAACCCCACAGGCACTGGAGCTCCTCTGGCCCTGGGGGTTCTGAGGGGCTCTGCCTGAAGGGCAGCCCAGGGGGCTGCAGCTGAGCTGGTGTTTCTGCATCTCCAGTTCACCCTTTTCCCAGCCTCTTGGGGGTGTTTGAATATCAAAACCACTGCAACCGCCAGACTTTTGCTGCAACCTGCCTCTTCAGAGGGGAGGATGTGAGCTGGGCTCAGGATCTTGGTTCTGCCTTGACACCCGAGAGTGTGCTCTGGAAAAACTCTGCTCAGAAACCCTGGCTTTTCCTGGCAGCCTGGGCTGGTGCCTGTGTGCCCGTGCTGTTCCTGACCCTGCTGAGAGTCAACTGGCAGCATGGAGGCAGCAGGTTTTACAGCTGGGGCATGAATTGCCCTCTCTCCAGCTTTGGCTGTGCTATGTGCTGCAGTTGCCTCCTTAATGGATGTTTTCTTCCCCAGAAGTGGTTGCTTTTTAAATGCACAGTGTGCACACTTGGCAGAGGGAAAACTCCATCTGCAGAACGTTCCCACCAGCTGCAGATCCCACCACGGAGGGGTTTTAATGCCCAGCACTCATTTAGGGAGCTCTTACAGCAGTGGATAAGCCGAGTGCTCTCGTGTCTTCAGTGTGCACTTTGGTTTTCCTCCTTGGCTGGGGCCACAGAGGGCGTGGGGGTGTGAATTAAGCCCTGGGGAGGCGATGCCCGTCCTTCAGGGCCTCTGCTCCTGGCCAAGGGCACGTTTTCACTGCCCTGTCAGCCCTGTCAGGGTTTTATGTAAGCAGGGCTGGGGCTCTGCTCCCAGGGGCTGGGCTGGCTGCTGTCTCTGAGAGATTCAGCTGCAACTCCTGCTCTGGGCTCCAGTTTCTGCTCTGGGTTTCTTTCTTTCCCGCTGGATTTTAGGGCAGTGAAACATGGTCTTTATCTTCCCAGGGCTGAAGTCTTCTCCCTGCTGTTGTAAGCAGTGCTGTGAGCACATCAGGGCCTGCAGAACTTCAAGGAAAATTCGAATTTGCTCTGTAAGAACTCCTTGCTTTGTGTCTGGCTGCCTTTGTGACAGGGCTGTGCCCACTCCTGCTGCTCTGCTCCGGAAGCGGCGTGCAGGGTGTTATCTGTCCTTTCCACTCTGCTTCCTTTCCTCCTTCCTCCTGAAGAACACAGATATAAACACAGAGCTGAAGAGATGCAGGGGAAAAATGGGATAACCAGCTCGCTGCCCAGGGGAAACCACAAATAACAGCCTGGGAGTAAACAGTGCTGACAGCCCAGCTGCAGCTCTGGGAAACTTGCTGTGTTTGAGATCCCCAGGGCTGGGCAAGGCACCGACAGCAAAGGGTTAAAGGCACGTGGGGCTGAGCCCATAGAAGCCCCACCTGCAGTTATAGGGGTGGTTTTAAATGTATTAAAGGCAATTAGCTGTCCTAATCCAGCTGGAGTCTGTGGGCAGCTGGCGTGGAGTTAATGGAGCGCTGGAACTCGTGGGTCCCAGTCCTGGGCTGGGATCCTGCCCTTTGTTTTCACAGAGGAGGCCAGCACAAGTCAGCAAAGGGCTGGATGTGAGCTCAGAGCTCCGGGCTGTGGGATCATCTCCTGCTTTCCCTGCTCCCAGGCTGGCTGCCCAAACCCTCTGGCCACGGTGGGCTCCCCCCTCACTCTGCCTTTCTGTGCCTCTGACAGGGCTCTTTATTACAATGGGATTCTGCAAAGCCCCTATAAATCATTTGCATTCAGAAGCAAAAACCGGGCCGGGGAGGCGGATGCAATTAAAGGCAGCTCAGCTCAGCTCAGCTCAGCTTTCCGTCTAGACAGCCCTCTCCTAAAATAACCAGCAGTGGGAGCATCCACCTCGAGCAGAAAGGCTCCTCTCGGCCGGATCCCGTGGCCTTTGCATCACAAAGGACTGGCTTTTTGGTCCTGGAGGGAGCTGCAGGGCTTGGCTGCGGCTCAGCCGGTGCCTGGAGCTGGGAAGGGCTGAGAGGAGAGCTCATCTTCCCCAGATGGGATGGGAGCCCTGTCTGTGCCCAGAAGGGCTGAGAGGAGAGCTCAGCTTCCCCAGATGGGATGGGAGCCCTGTCTGTGCCCAGAAGGGCTGAGAGGAGAGCTCAGCTTCCCCAGATGGGATGGGAGCCCTGTCTGTGCCCGGAAGGGCTGAGAGGAGAGCTCAGCTTCCCCAGATGGGATGGGAGCCCTGTCTGTGCCCGGAAGGGCTGAGAGGAGAGCTCAGCTTCCCTGAGCTGGGATGGGAGCCCTGTCTGTGCCCAGAAGGGCTGAGAGGAGAGCTCAGCTTCCCCAGATGGGATGGGAGCCCTGTCTGTGCCCAGAAGGGCTGAGAGGAGAGCTCATCTTCCCCAGATGGGATGGGGCCCTGTCTGTGAGAAGGGCTGAGAGGAGAGCTCAGCTTCCCAGATGGGATGGGAGCCCTGTCTGTGCCCAGAAGGGCTGAGAGGAAGGGCCCAGATGGGATGGGAGCCCTGTCTTTGCCCAGAAGGGCTGAGAGGAGAGCTCAGCTTCCCCAGATGGGATGGGAGCCCTGTCTGTGCCCAGAAGGGCTGAGAGGAGAGCTCAGCTTCCCCAGATGGGATGGGAGCCCTGTCTGTGCTTCCCATTCCCAGGAATGGAGGCAAGCGCAGTTCAGCACTGCACGTCCTCCAACCACTTCTGTGGTCCGATCTGAGCAAGGACTTAGGGTGATTTTGGTGGTGCTGGAGCTGCCCCGTGCCGTTCCCACTGGTGGGGCACAGCCAGAGCTGCAGGGGCAGGTGGGGCTGAGGCGGGGGGGTTTCCCTGCCCGGCTACCTGAGACAGGGGAAATCCATTGGCCATTTTATGCACATTGCAGTGAAATCCGCGCTGGGGTTTCCTGGAAGCAGCAGCTGGTGCACAGGGAGCCGGTGCGCTGCAGTCAGGGAAGGGCAGCGCTGGGAATGGGGAGTGCCAGGGAGGGGAAGGAGCAGGCTGGCTGCGAGGGGCAGGGGCTGCTCTGGGGGGCTCCAGAGCTTTGGGAGCAGGGACTGCGCCTGCTCCACTGCCTGAACACCCAGAGACAAGAGGCAGAGAGCAGGGGTAGAAACCCTGCTCCAGAGTCAGACACAGACACGGCTGAGCGGCACAGGATGCTCCTGCTGCCCTGGGCTTGCTGGCACTGCCACGGGTCAGCATGGGCCAGCACTGCCATGGGCCAGCACTGCCATGGGTCAGCACTGCCACCACGGCTGTGCCTCCCCCTCGGGTCCAAACCCCACTCTGCCCTCCCCGAACGCAGCTCACAGGGATTTGGGGGGACCTGTGGTCACTTCTGGGGCAGACCTTGCCCTGGACAGTCCCGATGGCCCCATTTGCTGCTCCGGAGGTGGCTGAGCTGAAGGGTAGCTTTGTTTGGAAGTTTTTCCACTTCAGCCATTTGCTGCAGGGAGCCGATTCTGCAGGCAGGGAACTGAAATTGGTGGGAGTAAAAGTGTGGCAGGGAAATGGGGCTGAGTCTGAGGTTTCAGTGCTGCCTAATGAAGGATCCAGCCCCAAGCAGGATTTTTCTGCCTTTCACTGGGTAGTTTGTGCCTCAGTTTACCTGCACTGAGTCCTGCATTTTGATTTCAAACCTTACAAGGGAAGGGGAAGGCAGAGGTTTCTGTGAGCACTGCCTCTTTTTCTGTTAAGCTGCAGCAGTGCACGGCATGGAGCTGCATTTTGCTTGTTTATTTATATTTTTTTTTACGTGGGGTTTACACACCCACTAAGCCTGGAAATAGCTGAGCAGTGACTCACACGGGCTGGTTTAGCTGGTCTGCTCTGGGACACAGCTGCGTTTGGCAGCTGGGGAGGACTTCCAAAAGGTCCAGCTCCACAGGGGCACAGGGTGTTTTCCTTCCCGTGTGTTTACTCGCCCTCGGAGCTCGGCCAGCACGGTGTCCCAGAGCTCAGTGCCCATGGTTTGGTGTTTGCAGCACAACAGAGCCTGGTGCCCATGGTTTGGTGTTTGCAGCACAGCTGAGCAGAGCTCAGTGCCCATGGTTTGGTGTTTGCAGCACAACAGAGCCTGGTGCCCAGCACAGCTGAGCAGAGCTCAGTGCCCATGGTTTGGTGTTTGCAGCACAACAGAGCCTGGTGCCCATGGTTTGGTGTTTGCAGCACAGCTGAGCAGAGCTCAGTGCCCATGGTTTGGTGTTTGCAGCACAACAGAGCCTGGTGCCCATGGTTTGGTGCTTGCAGCACAGCCAGGGCTGGGCACCGAGCAGCTCTGTCAGCTGTCTGCAGGTCAGGGTTTTGTCCCTGCTCTGCTTTGTGGCAAACACTCCCAAGGCAGTGCCAGGCCTGGGATCTGTTGTGTTCCAGCAGCTGATCCATGACATCCCTGTGGCACCTGAAATCCGGGAGCAGCGTGCCCGAGCTGGGCATGGCCCCCAGCTGCTCCCAAACCCACGGGAACCAGGGTGGGCTGGTGGCACGGCCCTGGGCACAGCAGGGGCTCCATGTGCCCACACTGAGGTGTCCGTATGTCTGTCTGTCCCCAGAATGGCTGCAGGCTGTCCAAGCCATGATGATCCTCTCCGTCATCTTCAGCGTGCTGTCGCTGTTCCTGTTCTTCTGCCAGCTCTTCACGCTCACCAAGGGCGGCCGCTTCTACATCACCGGAGTCTTCCAGATCCTGGCAGGTGAGCGGGGCTGAGGGTGGCACTGCCACTGCCACGGGCTCCCGGTGCCACTGTGGCCAGGCTGCGGGCACCCAGGGGCCTGGAGGGGGGGAACAGCTCCAGGGAAGGGAAGGGAAGGGAAGGGAAGGGAAGGGAAGGGAAGGGAAGGGAAGGGAAGGGAAGGGAAGGGAAGGGAAGGGAAGGGAAGGGAAGGGAAGGGAAGGGAAGGGAAGGGAAGGGAAGGGAAGGGAAGGGAAGGGAAGGGAAGGGAAGGGAAGGGAAGGGAAGGGAAGGGAAGGGAAGGGAATGAGCAATTCGGGGGTGTTGAGGATGGGATCCTGGGATGGGGTCCAGCTCTTGGGCCATTGTGCATCCAGGCTCTTCTGCCCTTGCACAGGGAAGGTGCCAGAGGGTTTCTGCCCCAGCCCGGGAGGCTCTGGAGGGACAGGGTGCCAGAGCACTGGGGCAGAGCTGGGGGCAGAAGGTCACAGGGATGCTGCAAGGAGAGCTCTGCCCGTGCCCCAGGGTGGGATGTTGGGTGTCCAGGGTGGCTGTGCTGGCTCTGGAACCCTTCACCAGGCTGGGTGAGGCTTCCGCAGCTGCTGGAGGGGCAGGGAAAGTCGTGACAATCCTGTTTTGGCAAAAGAGGGCTCGGTGATTATTTATAAACTTGCCATGAAGGGGCCTGGTGCTTTCCCCATGAGCACAGAGCCCTGGAGCTGCAGGGTGAGCTCTGACTTGGACTGTCAGCTGCTATTTTTAACTCTTTGAGAGCTCAGTGCTGGAAAGGAGCCCCAGCTCATGTCCTAGGCTGCAGCTCACCAAGTACTGATGCTGTAAAGCCACTGGCTCTGTTTATGTTTCCACGTATGAAACCAGTGGTGAGGATTTTCAAGAGTTCAGGCTAAAAAATGTAACTGTGCTCTGAGGTCCTGTCTGAGTGTCTGGGGAGGAGACTGATTCTTTCCTAGAGCTTTAGATGTTAAACTAGAAGCCACCCAAGGTCCTGCTATTTTATCAGTGGAAAAACTCATTCACTGAACTTAGACTTTAAACTTTCTGGGCATCCTCTAAGCAAGTGGCCTTCCCAAACCCTGGTGAAATACAGAGCTAAGCTTTATTGGCATGAATTCCATGATGAGTGGATCTGCTTGGCCACAGTGCTGGTGGAGTTCAGATCAGTTCACCATCTCTGGAAAAAGAGATGTATGGAAACCCCTTAGAGCCATGGAGGGGAAATGGGCATTAATAATGCAATTACCTGCAATTACCTCTGTTAGAGCTTCTCTAATAGACCTGGGAGCAGAAGGCTTCTCTCCTGAGTTCTGGTCTCCCACTGGGCTCTGCTGGGTGCCAGAGCTGGGCAGAGCTGCCCTAGGGAGGAGGGCAGGGGCTGGCACCCACTGCAGGGACCCAGCCAGGGGAGGGCAGGAACAGAAGGGTGAGGCCACCTCGGTCTGTGGTGCAGCAGCCAGGCAGGATCATCCCCAGCACCTCCACAGAGCTTGGAATCACCCCCAGAGCCCGGCTGGATTTGTCCTGATGGGCTCAGGGGCACCAAAGGGCCCTCAAAGGCTCCCCTGCATCCTTGTGCTCAGCGTGGCACAGATGTGGGTTTGGGCCTCTTGGGGTCTGACCCAACTCCTGCATCTTCTCATCCTCACTTTCATCTCTTCCCTCCCACGCCTCTCACCCCAGAGCTGCTGCCCTGCAGAGGGGGGCTCAGCCTGCAGGGCCGTGCCTGCCCTCACCCCACAGCTGTTTGCAGACACCTGCCCTGGAGCTCACACAGCCCCAGCCCGGTTCCTCTGCAGGGCTGGGGCTGCTCTGGCAGGAGCAAACCCCAGGAACAAACGTCAGGAAGCGTTTGCCCTCCTGACCTGCCGGAGCAAGGCTGGAGCATGCTCCCAGACTCTGCAGGGATGCTGGGTGCATTATTGCTTGCAACTGGCTGCAGCAGGGCCTCCCTGCCCGGCTGTTCTGAGCCCAGAGCGGGGCAGGTGCCCCAGCAGTGCGGTGCAGCCATGGCCAGGCTCCTGCTGCAGACAATTGCTCTGTATCTGGCCTCTGGAGGTGACTGGGCGGCCGCACGCCCGTCCCCTGTCCCCAGACAATGGCTGTGCTCTCTGTGCCTGGGCCGGGCAGTGGGAGTTGGCTCCCGTGCTTGGAGAATGGAAACTGCTCCTTAATGAAGTGAATTCCCACTTGTGCACTTTTGCTGAACAAAAGGAGCAGTGTCGAGTGGAATTGCAGCTCAAATATCACCGTGCTGAAATGTAGGTGGTCCTGAGGGCCGGGCAGGGGATGTGGAACTCGGCTCCAACAACAGCCCCACGACTGGATAAAAGAACTGCTGGGATGGACTCAAAGAGCTTGTTTGGGGCAGGAATAGAGGTGGCTTTGTGTGAGCTCCGGGCGGTGCCCACCCCTGATGGGGGGGGTTTGCAACAACCCTTGAGCGCTGCCCACCGGGGCTGGGCACCCTGGGACCCCCATGGGCCCTGGCTGGGCAGGGGGGCCATGAGGGATGAGCCGCGGGCATGGAGGGGTTTGCAGGGAGCAGGATTTGCTGGGAATGGGGTTTGCGGGGAGCAGGGTTTGCTGGGAACAGGGTTTGCTGGGAACAGGGTTTGTGGGGAATAGGGTTTGTGGGGAATAGGGTTTGTTTGGAACAGGGTTTGTGGGGAACAGGGTTTGCTGGGAACAGGGTTTGTGGGGAGCAGGGTTTGTGGGGAACAGGGTTTGTGGGGAGCAGGGTTTGTGGGGAATAGGGTTTGTGGGGAACAGGGTTTTCAGGGAGCAGGGTTTGTGGGGAGCAGGGTTTGTGGGGAGCAGGGTTTGTGGGGAACAGGGTTTGTGGGGAGCAGGGTTTGTGGGGAACAGGGTTTTCAGGGAACAGGGTTTGCTGGGAATAGGGTTTGCAGTTGAGCTTCTGGCGCAGCTGTGAAGGATGGGGGATCCCAGCCAGAGCATCCTGAGGCCCAGCTGGGTTTGTGGTTTTAACACCTAGAGAGGTGGCACAGACACCTCAGTTTGAAAGCCCAGCTCTGTGTCTGCCCTCCTGCAGCGCTGCAGGGAGGTGGCTCAGGCCAGGGCTTTACACAGGGCACCAGGGGAGCGGGGTTGGTCTGGAGCAGCATCCCTGGTCTGCCTGAGGGATGGGTTAGCCCAGGTGATGCTCCCGAGCCTCTGGCTTTGCTTGCTGAGCATGGCAGAGACATCTCTGGTCACCTCCAGCCAGGCCAGAGCCCACAGCATCCCCTCCCAAACCTACCAGGGGACAGGACCCGAGGGGGCAGAGCAGAGCCAGCTCCCGTGCTGCCCTGGCTGCTGCCCTGTGTGACTCGGGTCCCAGCAGGGACTGTCCCGTGTGTCACTGACTGTCCCCGTGCCGCCCCTGGCTGCTGCCCTGTGTGACTGGGGCTCCCAGCAGGGACTGTCCCGTGTGTCACTGACTGTCCCCGTGCTGCCCCTGCCCTGTGTGACTGGGCTCCCAGCAGGGACTGTCCCGTGTGTCACTGACTGTCCCCGTGCTGGTGCTGCCCCCTGCCCTGTGTGACTGGGCTCCCAGCAGGGACTGTCCCCTGCCCCTGTGTGTCACTGGGCTCCCAGCAGGACTGTCCCATGTGTCACTGCTGTCCCTGCCTGCTGCCCTGTGTGACTGGGGCTCCCAGCAGGACTGTCCCGTGTGTCACTGACTGTCCCCGTGCTCCCTGTGTGCTGGGCTCCCAGCAGGGACTGTCCCCTGTGCCATCACTGACTGTCCCCTGGCTGCCCCTGCCCACTGACTGGGTCCCCAGGACTGTCCCTCTGTGCCATCACTGACTGTCCCTGTGCTGCCCCTGCCCTGTGTGACTGGGGCTCCCAGCAGGGACTGTCCCGTGTGTCACTGACTGTCCCTGTGCTGGTGCTGCCCCTGCCCTGTGTGACTGGGGCTCCCAGCAGGGACTGTCCCTCTGTGCCATCACTGACTGTCCCCGTGCTGCCCCTGCCCTGTCCCCAGGACTGTCCCGTGTGTCACTGACTGTCCCTGTGCTGGTGCTGCCCCTGCCCTGTGTGACTGGGGCTCCCAGCAGGGACTGTCCCGTGCCTGCTGCCGCTGCCCTGTGTGACTGGGCTGCCAGCAGGGACTGTCCCGTGTGTCACTGACTGTCCCCGTGCTGCCCCTGGCTGCTGCCCTGTGTGACTGGGCTCCCAGCAGGGACTGTCCCTCTGTGCCATCACTGACTGTCCCCGTGCTGCCCCTGCCCTGTGTGACTGGGGCTCCCAGCAGGGACTGTCCCGTGTGTCACTGACTGTCCCCGTGCTGCCCCTGCCCGCTGCCCTGTGTGACTGGGGTCCCAGCAGGGACTGTCCCTCTGTGCATCACTGACTGTCCCCGTGCTGCCCCTGCCCTGTGTGACTGGGGCTCCCAGCAGGGACTGTCCCGTGTGTCACTGACTGTCCCCGTGCTGCCCCTGCCCTGTGTGACTGGGGCTCCCAGCAGGGACTGTCCCTCTGTACCATCACTGACTGTCCCCGTGCTGCCCCTGCCCTGTGTGACTGGGGCTCCCAGCAGGGACTGTCCCGTGTGTCACTGACTGTCCCCGTGCTGGTGCTGGTGCTGCCCTGTGTGACTGGGCTCCCAGCAGGGACTGTCCCTCTGTGCCATCACTGACTGTCCCTGTGCTGTCCCGCAGGGCTGTGCGTGATGAGCGGCGCTGCCATCTTCACCGTGAGGCACACGGACTGGCACCAAGCCTCAGAAAACACCTCCTACGGCTTCGCCTACATCCTGGCGTGGCTGGCCTTCCCCCTGGCCCTGGCCAGCGGCATCGTCTACGTCATCCTGCGGAAGCGCGAGTGACGCCGCGGGACGAGGCGCGGCACCGTGACCTCCTCACGGGACACGGGGGAGAATAGACGAGAAAACGGAAAAGAAAATTAACCAAAAAGCCAACAAAAAAAAAGGAATCAACCCTCCCATCCAAACCAAACCCGACCGACCCCCAGAGGAAACACTCAAAGCGTTCCTTGTTAATTGAAGATGTATATAGTATCTATGGTTTAAAAAAACCTATTTATAACACTTTTTACATATATGTACATAGTCTTGTTTGCTTCTGTTGACCATGCACTGTTTTAAAGCCTAAAGCAAGTGCCTAAGGAACTCTCACTCCTAACAGTGTAACAGAGCGCAGTGATTTCTCTCTCATGCAAAATCCTCTTTGAGCTGACCTCTCCTGCCCTGTCCCAGCCCGGCAGAGCCCCCAGCTCTGGTTTTAGGCTGGCGTGGATCAGCCACACCTGGTTCTGCAGCCAGAGGGCTGGGCCCTGCTCCTGCCACATGCTGTGATCCACAGGGCACGTCCAGATCTGACGGGAGACGCTTCCAAAAGGTTTGAAGGATTTCGGAGCAAAGGCTTTCATTGCCCCAAGTGCCTAAATGACTTATGTGCCTAAGTCCCACTGCCTTGCTGCCACACCCGCTGGGAATTTGGGCTTTTAAATCACTTAGGCCGAGCTGCAGCCCAGCCCGGGCCCTCCTCCCTCGCGGCTGCCGGGGCTGGGCTGCGCCGAGCGCTGGGAACTGCTGCTCCCGGCCTGGAACGTGCTCTGCCCCTGCCGTGGGGCTGAGCTGCCCTGAGAGGGCAGCCAGCCCAGCCTGTCCCTGAAATCCAATGCCAGATGTATGAAATGGTGCTATCTATTTACCATTCCTTACCCTGCTACGCCATTTAACCTTAGTCACTGGAAATTCAGTTAACGACCTTGAGGTAAACAACCAAGCTAGAAATGAGAAATAATTCTGTGTAATATAAATGAGCTATAACTGCTTTTGTACTTAGATTTGCTCTTACTATCATTTTTAATAAAGCATTTATAACCAAGATTCCTTTTTCCCCGCTGTGGTGCAGAGGAACAGAAGCAGCTCCGGCTGGAACCCATGGGGTTCTGGCACCAGAGCGAGATGTGAGTCCTCTGTCTGTCAGCAATGAGTCTGGCCATGAATGGAACAGGCACCAGCACAGACCCCAGGCTGCCTCTGAGGACTCCAGACACTGTTGCTTTTTTTTGGTTAATCTTGGGGTTTTTTGGGGTTCTACTTTTTTTTTTTTTTTGCTTTGCTTTTCTGATTTTATACCGACTGTGTGGACTAAGAAGCAATGAAATAAAAGTCAGAATAACTCAGGCGCTTCTGCTTGTTGGGGTTTTGGGGGGTTAGAGCTGGATTCTGCTCCATCAGCCTGCCTGCACAGTTATCCCATGGCACCATGGAATCACAGAGTGATTTGTGTTGGAAGGGATCCCAAAGCCCGTCCTGTTTCCCTGGCTCTCCACCGGGGCTGCAAACACACAGCACAGCTCGGTGGGAATGGGAGCTGCTGGGTGACCCCTGCACCAGGGTGCTTCGGCACCTCCTTTGCCCATTTCCCCCGTAATCCTACCGTTATTTCCCCCGTAAGCCCCCGATATTTCCCTGTTAGTTGCCCCATTATTTCCCCGTTATCCCCCATTATTTCCCCTGTTATCCCCCCTATTATCCCCCATTATTTCCCCCTTTATCCCCCATTATTTCCCCATCAGTCCCGCCGTTATCCCGCCGTTATTTCCCAGCCCGTTCCGTCGGTCCCGGCCGAGCGCGGAGTGCGGGCGCCCTCCGGTGGCTGCGAGCGGAGCGGCGGCCGCGGGACCCCCGCGCCCTGCCGGGCTGGGGACAAA
Source organism: Emberiza elegans (assembly GCA_024865655.1). NCBI lineage: Eukaryota > Metazoa > Chordata > Aves > Passeriformes > Fringillidae > Emberiza > Emberiza elegans. The sequence continues at coordinate 404,508 of JALJVW010000248.1, read as the reverse complement.
CAGGGCCGGGCTTGGGGACACGGCCGGGCTGGGGACAAACAGGGCCGGGCTTGGGGACACGGCCGGGCTGGGGACAAACAGGGCCGGGCTTGGGGACACGGCCGGGCTGGGGACAAACAGGGCCGGGCTTGGGGACAAACAGGGCCGGGCTGGGGGACACGGCCAGGCTGGGGACAAGGCTGAGCTTGGGGACACGGCCGGGACTGGGGACACGATGGGATCCAGGGACAGTCCCAGCTGCTCTCGGCACCCTGTGCCAGGGCCTGCCCACCCCGCCAGGGAACAATTCCCAGTTCCCAATATCCCATCCAGCCCTGCCCTCTGGCAGTGGGAGCCATGCCCTGGCTCCTGTCCCTCCATCCCGTGTCCCCGGTCCCTCTGCAGCTCTCCTGGAGCCCCTGCAGGCCCTGCAAGGGGCTCTGAGCTCTCCCCAGCAGCAGAGCTTTCCTCTTCTCTCCCCCTCTCCAGGTGAGCCGCAGCTGTCCCAGCCTGGCCCCCGGGCTGCAGCTCCCGGGCCGTGTTCAGCAGCATGGAGAGCTGCCTGCCCTCCAAAGGCATCGCTTCCGGCCCACTGGGAACGGCTGGGTGAAAGCGGTAAAGAGTTAAAGTCTGTAACAAAGCCACAACATGCTCCGGAGGTCTTTGTTAGCACCTGCTTCAGGCTGGGCTGGGCTTTGTTTCACCATCCTTGAAGACCCCCGGGTGTGGAGAGTCCCCAGCGCTCTCCTGCAAGGCAAAAAGCCTCTCCCAAACACCCCCGGCCGCACCTGCCCTCGCTGGGCACAGCACCCGCCCGGGCTGGGGCAGCTCCCGGAGGGACCGCGGGGCCGGGGCAGGACCAGCCTCGCTGCCCGAGCAGCTGTGAGCGCTCCCCGAGCCAAATGAGCCCGAATTTCAGCGCTCCCCGGGGCTGCAGCCCAAATAAAATCCCAACGGCCCATAAAGCAGCCAGCAGAGTGGCACGAAACGGCAGAGGGGTGACAAAAATATCAGGGAAGTTTCTTTAATGTGTGTTGTGTCATAAAAGCAATTGTTTAAATGGCTTTTGCGGCGTTCTCAGCAGTAAATACTCCTGGAAAATTCGCTCAGCAGATCTCATCTCCCTCTTTCATTTACTGCCTTGTAAATTGAAAAATCACGGTGGGAATTGAAGCCCTGGGTGCCCGGGCACGGCTGCGGCTCCAGCCCCGCTCCGGCCGGGCGGGGGCGGCCCCGGACCGCGCACCGGGAGCTGCGGGAGCGCGGGGCGGCGGCGGGGCCGGGCCGGGCCGGGCCGAGCTGAGCAGGACCGAGCCCAGCTGGGCCGGCCCGAGCTGAGCAGGACCGAGCCCAGCTGAGCTGAGGTGTGAGGGACCGAGCCGAGCCGAGCCGAGCTGTGAGGGACCGAGCCCTGCCCCGAGAGACCCGGGACATGGGATACGGAACCCGGGACATGCGGCAGGACACGGCTCAGCCCCAGCGCGGGCTGCAGCAGCCAAGGGGTTCCTGGGCGAAGGGGCTCCCTCTGCCCGCTCAGGTGAGAGCCCAGCTGCTCCAGCCCTGGGATCCAGCCCTGGGATCCAGCCCTGGGATCCACCCTCTGCTCCCAGCCATGGGTCCGAGCTGAGCTCTGGATCCACCTCCTGCTCTCCCCACTGATCCGAGCTGAGCTCTGGATCCATCCCCTGCTCCCATCACTGATCCAGGCTGAGCTCTGGATCCATCCCCTGCTCCCATCACTGATCCGGGCTGAGCTCTGGGATCCATCCCCCCGTCACTGATCCAGGCTGAGCTCTGGGATCCATCCCCTGCTCCCATCCCACTGATCCGGGCTGAGCTCTGGGATCCATCCCCTGCTCCCACCCCACAGATCCGGGCTGAGCTCTGGGATCCATCCCCTGCTCCCATCACTGATCCAGGCTGAGCTCTGGATCCATCCCCTGCTCCCATCACTGATCCGAGCTGAGCTCTGGATCCATCCCCTGCTCCCATCACTGATCCAGGCTTAGCTCTGGGATCCATCCCCTGCTCCCCCCACTGATCCAGGCTGAGCTCTGGATCCATCCCCTGCTCCCCTCACTGATCCAGGCTGAGCTCTGGATCCATCCCCTGCTCCCATCACTGATCCAGGCTGATCCATCCCTGGATCCATCCGGGCCCTGGATCCATCCCCATCACTGATCCGGGCTGAGCTCTGGATCCATCCCCTGCTCCCATCACTGATCCGGGCTGAGCTCTGGATCCATCCCCTGCTCCAGGCTGAGCTCTGGATCCATCCCCTGCTCCCATCACTGATCCAGGCTGAGCTCTGGATCCATCCCCTGCTCTCCCCACTGATCCAGGCTGAGCTCTGGGATCCATCCCCTGCTCTCCCCACAGATCCGAGCCTGCTCCTGCCTCTCCAGCCTCCCTAAGCTCCCAGCATTAACAAGGCACTTTCCCCCGGCTGATGAAAGGATAAAAGCTCCGTGTTGGCCCTGCTTTATTTGCTTCCTGGGGGATAATTCAACACATTTAGCTTTCCCCAAGGGTGAGCTTTCCTGGGGGAATCTTTGGCTGGCGCTTTGCAGGATGGTTTTATTGCTCCTCTGCAGGCACTGGGTGGGGAGAGGCTTTATTTTAAACTCCTTTAACTGCTTCATTACAGTCTTTGTCGGTCCTGTCTCCTTTCATATCCACTTTTTCAGCTTTCATTTCCCAGGGCTCCCTCTTATCTGCCTTTGGAGGCAGCCCTTAAAAAAAAAATTTTTAAAAAGGAAAATCAAACCTCAAAGCTCTGTCCCTGGGCTGCTTTCAAGAGAAAGGCTCCTGCCTCCTTTCAAACCTCTTTGGGGAGGAATAGATCCTGGCCCGGCGTGCGCCGCAGCCCCAGGAAAGCCTTTGAAGCAAATTAAAGCAAATTAGTGTCTATGATATGGATGGGCAGAGGAGCCCCGCTGTGTGCCTGGCCTGGCCCTCGGTGCAATCTTTAACCCCTGTCCCTGCTCCCCGCGCCTCTAATTGACCGTGAAGCACCTGGGGGTGGCTTGGGGGGATCCCATCTGCCCTGGGCAGGGCAGGATCCCCGCTCCGAGGCGATGGGGAGGGGTTTAATGGGCTGAGCAAGGCTGGGATAATGAATTACCTCCCAGCTCCCCTTCCTTGTGCTCAGTGTCCAATCCTGCTGCTGCTTCTCTCTTATTCCCCCTTAATGAGAGCCCCCCAGAGCCCCGGCACATCCCAGCCCTGCCCCAGGGGCATCCCAGCCCTGCCCCAGAGCCCCAGAGCCCCGGGCACATCCCAGCCCCAGAGCCCGGGCACATCCCAGCCCTGCCCCAGAGCCCCGGCCGTGCTGGGGGAGCTGGAGCAGCTCCTGACCCCGGCTCAGCCCAGGAGCAGGTGGGGCAGGAGGCTCCTGAGCCCGGCACTGGCCCAGGCAGGGTGGCATTTCCCAGTGTCCCCGGGCTGTGACAGACCCGGGGTGGCATTTCCTGATGTCCCCGGGCTGTGACAGACCCAGGGTGGCATTTCCCAGTGTCCCCGGCTGTGACAGACCCAGGGTGGCATTTCCCAGTGTCCCCAGGCTGTGACAGACCCAGGGTGGCATTTCCCAGTGTCCCCAGGCTGTGACAGACCCAGGGTGGCATTTCCTCATGTCCCCAGCTGTGACAGACCCAGGGTGGCATTTCCCAGTGTCCCCAGGCTGTGACAGACCCAGGGTGGCATTTCCCAGTGTCCCCGGGCTGTGACAGACCCAAGGTGGCATTTCCCAGTGTCCCCAGGCTGTGACAGACCCGGGGTGGCATTTCCTGATGTCCCCGGGCTGTGACAACCTTGTGGGGTGGGCAGCTCCTCATGTGGGTTCCCAGCCCCCCAACACTGTGACAGCTCCTGGGGGGTTCCCAAAGGCTCCCCAGCCCCTGGCGTGCCCCCCCAGCACTGCAGGGCCAGGCTGCCTTTGGCATCAATGGGGCTCAGCTGTGCTGGGTTTATTCTGTCAGGACAGGTCGTGGTGGGGATTTGGGGTGTGCCAGGGGGATTTGAGGGTCCTCTGGCCCTGTGGGGCTGGGAAAGCAGCACCTGGCGGCCTTGCACTTTGGGCAGGCTCAAGGGAAGCCCAGGGATATTTGCATATGCAAATTACCCTGTGAAAGAAATGTGTATTTATGCTTCCCTCCCCTGTCCCAAGGGCCTGCCTGGGTGCCCCTGAGCCGCCACCAACATTTGGGGTTCACCAAGCCACAGCAGGGTCACCTGCCCCTCTTCCTGAGGGCTCTCAGAGCAAACCCTGGGGACCCCCTGGGACAGCTGTCATGGTGCTGGGACATCTTCATGCTGGTGCAGCAGCATCCAGAGGGCTCTGGGCTCAGCTGGTGGCACCAGCTGCATCCCGTGGCACCGAGGGACCAGCAGGGCAGGGAGCAAGAGCATGAAATCTGCTGGTAACACTGCAGAGCTGCCTGACAGTGTCCTGGTCAGGGCAGGATGTCCCCAGGGCCACGGCAGCCCGGCAGGGTCCCCTGGAGCTGTCCCAGGGAGCTCAAGGCAGCGATTTCAGTCCCACAGGCGCTGGTGTGAGCACAGCCTGCACAACGGGTGCATGTTTAATCAGCCTGCCTATAAATAAACAAATCAGGGCCAAAAGAAATCGTGCAGCATGGAGAGGAGAGGGGAGGAGAGCAGAGCCAGCCGGCTCCATGAAGCTCCTTCCTGGGCTCGGAGCTCCATTCCGGGCTCGGAGTTCCATCCTGGGCTCAGAGCTCCATCATAGGCTCCAGACCCATCCCGGGATCAGAGCTCCTTCCTGGTCTCAGAGCTCCATCCCAGGTTCGGAGCTTCATCCCGGGCCATGAGCTCCATACCTGGCCTCTGAGCTCCATCCCGGGCTTGGAGCTTGGAGTTCCATCCATCCCATCCCTCAGAGCTCCATCCCGGGAGCAGAGTTCTGAGCTCCATCCAGGCTCTGTCCCAGCTCCATCCCAGCTGCATCGGGAGCTCCATCCCGGGCTCAGAGCTCCATGCCGGGTTCTGAGCTCCATCCCGGGCTGTGAGCTCCATCCCATGCTCGGAGCTCCATCACGAGTTCAGAGCTCCATCCCGGCCTCTGAGCTCCATCCCAGGCTCCAAGCTCCATCCCGGGCTCCAAGCTCCATTCCGGGCTCAGAGCTCCATCCCGCATTCTCAGCTCCATCCCAGGCTTGGAACTCCATCACCGGCTTGGAGCTCCATCCCGGGCCCTGAGCTCCATCCCGGGCTCGGAGCTCCATCCCGGGCTCGGAGATCCATCCCATGCTCGGAGCTCCATCCCTCGGAGCTCCATCCGGGCTCGGAGCTCCATCACGGGCTTGGAGCTCCATCACGGGCTAAGAGCTCCATCCCGGGCCCTGAGCTCCATGCCTGGTTCGGAGCTCCATCCCGGGCTCGGAGCTCCATTCCAGGCTCCAGAGCTCCATCCCGGTCTCAGTCCATCTCAGCTCCATCTGGGCTCTGAGCTCCATCACGGGCTTGGAGCTCCATCCAGGCTTGGGCTCCATCAAGAGTTCGGAGCTCCATCCTGGGCCCTGAGCTCCATGCCTGGTCTGAGCTCCATCCCAGGCTCCAAGCTCCATTCCAGGCTCGGAGCTCCATCCCGCATTCTCAGCTCCATCCCAGGCTCTGAGCTCCATCTCAGGCTTGGAGTTCCATCACCGGCTTGGAGCTCCTTCCCGGGCCCTGAGCTCCATCCCTGCCTCTGAGCTCCATCCCGGGCTCAGAGCTCCATCCCCTGAGCTCCAGGCTTGAGCTCCATCCAAGGCTCCAAGTCCATCCATCTCGGGCTCGGAGCTCCAACCAGGGCCCTGAGCTCCATCCCGGGCTCTGAGTTCCATCCAAAGGCTCCGAGCCCCATTCCAGGCTCTGAGCTCCATCCCGGGCTCGGAGCTCCATCCTGGGCTCGGAGCTCCATCCCAGGCTCAGAGCTCCATCCCGCGTTCTGAGCTCCATCCCGGGCTCAGAGCTCCATCCTGGGCTCGGAGATCCATCCCAGGCTCAGAGCTCCATCCCGCGTTCTGAGCTCCATCCCGGGCCCGGAGCTCCTTCCCAGGCTTGGAGCTCTATCACGGGCTTGGAGCTCCAACACGGGCTCAGAGCTCCATCCCGCATTCTGAGCTCCATCCCAAGCTCTGAGCTCCATCCCAGCCTTGGAGCTCCATCCCAGCCTCTGAGCTCTATCCCAGCCTCTGAGCTCCATCCCGGGCTCGGAGCTTAATCCCAGGCTCGGAGCTCCATCCCAGGCTCGGAGCTCCATCCTGTGCGGAGCTCCTTTCTCGGGCTTGAGCTCCATCCCGGGCTTGGAGCTCCATCCATCCATGGGCCCTCGAGCTCCATCCCGGGCTCAGAGCTCCATCTTAAGCTCGGAGCTCCATCCCGGGCTCAGAGCTCCATCCCGTTATATCAGCTTCATCCCGGGCTCGGAGCTCCATCCCGGTCTCAGAGCTCCATCCCGCATTCTGAGCTCCATCCCGGACTCGGAGCTCCATCTCGGGCTCAGAGCTCCATTACGGGCTAAGAGCTCCATCCCGGGCTAAGAGCTCCATGCCTGGTTCGGAGCTCCATCCCGGACTCAGAGCTCCATCCCAGGCTCGGAGCTCCATCCCGGGCCCTGAGCTCCATCCTGGGCTTGGAGCGCCATTCCGGGCCCTGAGCTCCATCCCAGGCTCTGAGCTCCATCCAAGGCTCCAAGCTCCATCCCGGGAGCTCGGCTCGGAGCTCCATCCTGGGCTCGGAGCTCCATCCTGGGCTCGGAGCTCCATCCCAGTCTCAGAGCTCCATCCCGCGTTCTGAGCTTCATCCCGGGCTCGGAGTTCCTTCCCAGGCTTGGAGCTCCATCACGGACTTGGAGCTCCATCACGGGCTAAGAGCCCCATCCTGGGCCCTGAGCTCCATTCCCGGCCTCTGAGCTCCATCTCGGGCTTGGAGCCCCATCCCGGGATCAGAGCTCCATCCCGGGTTCTGAGCTCCATCCCGGGCTCGGAGCTCCATCCCAGGCTTTGAGCTCCATCACGAGTTCGGAGCTCCTTCCCGGCCTCTGAGCTCCATCCCAGGCTTGGAGCTCCATCCCAAGCTCCAAGCTCCATTCCGGGCTCAGAGCTCCATCCTGCATTCTGAGCTCCATCCCAGGCTCTGAGCTCCATCCCAGGCTTGGAGCTCCATCCCGGGCTGTGAGCTCCATCCCGGGCTCAGAGCTCCATCTTGGGCTCGGAGCTCCATCCTGGGTTTGGAGTTCCATCCCAGGCTCGGAGCTCCATCCCAGGCTCAGAGCTCCATCCCAGACTCAGAGCTCTATCCTGCGTTCGGAGCTCCATCCCGGGCTCGGAGCTCCTTCCCGGGCTTGGAGCTCCATCACGGGCTAAGAGCTCCATCCCGGGCTCGGAGCTCCATGCCTGGTTCGGAGCTCCATCCCAGGCTAAGAGCTCTATCTTGGGCTTGGAGCTCCATCCCAGGCTCGGAGCTCCATCCCGTGTTCTGAGCTTCATCCCGGGCTCAGAGCTCCATCCCGCGTTCTGAGCTCCATCCCGCGATCTGAGCTCCTTCCCGCGCTTGGAGCTCCATCACGGGCCCTGAGTACCATGCCTGGTTCGGAGATCCATCACGGGCTCGGAACTCCATGTCGGGCTCGGCGCTCCATCCCGGGCCCTGAGCTCCATCCCGGGCTTGGAGCTCCATTCCGGGCCCTGAGCTCCATCCCAGGCTCTGAGCTCCATCCAAGGCTCCAAGCTCCATCCCGGGCTCGGAGCTCCATCCCGGGCTCGGAGCTCCATCCTGTGTTCTGAGCTCCATCCCGGGCTCGGAGCTCCATCCCGGGTTTGGAGCTCCATCCCAGTCTCAGAGCTCCATCCCGCGTTCTGAGCTCCATCCCGGCCTCGGAACTCCATCCCGGGCTTGGATCTCCATCACGAGTTCAGAGCTCCATCCCGGGATCGGAGCTCCATCCCAGGCTTGGAGCTCCATCACGAGTTCGGAGCTCTATCCCGGCCTCTGAACTCCATCACGGCCTCCAAGCTCCATCCTGGACTCCAAGCTCCATTCCGGGCTCAGAGCTCCATCCCGCATTCTGAGCTCCATCTCGGGCTCGGAGCTCCATCCCAGGCTCATAGTTCCATCCCGGGTTCTGAGCTTCATCCCGGGCCCTGAGCTCCATCCCGGGCCCTGAGCTCCATCCCCGGCCTCTCAGCCCCATCCCAGGCTGCAACCTCCATCCCAGGCTCAGAGCTCCATCCCGGGCCCTGAGCTCCATCCCCGGCCTCTCAGCCCCATCCCAGGCTGCAACCTCCATCCCAGGCTCAGAGCTCCATCCCGTTCTGAGCTCCATCCCGGGCTCGGAGCTCCATCCCAGGCTTGGAGCTCCATCACCGAGCTCCATCCTGGGATGGAGCTCCATCCCAGGCTTGCTCCATCACGGATGGAGCATCCCAGCCTCTGAGCCTGGGATGGAGCTCCATTCGGGCTCAGAGCTCCATGGAGCTCCATCCCAGGCTCTGAGCTCCATCTCAGGCTTGGAGTTCCATCACAGGCTTGGAGCTCCATCCCGGGCCCTGAGCTCCATCCCTGCCTCTGAGCTCCATCCCAGGCCTGGAGCTCCATCCTGCGTTCTGAGCTCCATCCCGGTCTCTGAGCTCCATCCCGCGTTCTGAGCTCCATCCCGGGCTCGGAGCTCCTTCCCGGGCTTGGAGCTCCATCACAGGCTTGGAGCTCCATCACGGGCTAAGAGCTCCATCCCGGGCCCTGAGCTCCGTGCCTGGTTCGGAGCTCCATCGAAGGCTGAGAGCTCCATCTTGGGCTCGGAGCTCCATCCCGGGCTCAGAGCTCCATCCCGTGTTCTGAGCTTCATCCCGGGCTCAGAGCTCCATCCCACGTTCTGAGCTCCATCCTGCATTCTGAGCTCCTTCCCGGGCTCAGAGCTCCATCTTGGGCTTGGAGCTCAATCCCGGGCTCAGAGCTCCATCCCGTGCTCCGAGCTTGATCCCGGGCTCGGAGCTCCATCCCGGGGTCGGAGCTCCATCCCGCGTTCTGAGCTCCATCCCGGCTGGAGCTCCATCTCGGCTTGGATGGAGCTCTGCTAAGAGAGCTCCATCCGGCCTGGAGCTCCATGGCTCCATCCGGGTTCTGAGCTTCATCACGGGCCCTGAGCTCCATCCCCGGCCTCTGAGCTCCATCCCGGGCTCGGAGCTCCATCCCGGGCTCAGAGCTCCATCACGGTCCCTGAGCTCCATCACGGGCCCTGAGCTCCATGGAGCTCCATCAGAGGCTCGGAGTTCCATCCCGGCCCTGAGATGGAGCTCCATCCCGGGCCCGGGCTCCATGGAGCTCCATCTGAGCTCCATCCTGGGCCGGAATTCCATGGAGAGCTCCATCTCGGGAGCTCCTGTTCTTAGATGGAGCTCCATCCCAGCCTCGGAGCTCCTTCCCGGCTTGGGATGGAGCTCCATCACGGGCTAAGAGCTCCATCCGGGCCCTGAGATGGAGATCCATCCCAGGCTGAGCTCCACTGGGATGGAGTTTGAGCTCCATCCCAGGCTCTAAGCTCCATCCCGGCCCAAGCTCCATTCCAGGCTGGAGCTCTGATCTGGGATGGAGCTCCATCTCAGGCTTGGAACCCAGGATGGAGCTCCTTCCCGGGCCCTGAGCTCCATCCCAGGCCTCTGGCTCCATGGAGCTCCAGCCCCTGGATGAGCTCTGAGCCCGGGATGGACTTCCAAGCCTGGGGTGGAGCTCAGAGGCCAGGATGGAGCTCAGAGGCCTGGGATGAAACTCCGAGCCCAGGATGGAGCTCAGAACCCGCGATGGACCTCCAAGCCTTGGATTGGGTCCAGAGCCGCTGGTGGAGCCCAGAGCCCGGGATGGAGCTCCAAGCCCGGGATGAAGCTCTGAGACCGGGATGAAGCTCCGAGACTGGGATGGAGCTCAGAACCCATGATTCATCTTAGTGCCCGGGATGGAGCTCTGAGCCTGGTATGGAGTTCTGAGTCCGGGATGGAGCTCAGAAACCGCGATGGAGTTTCAAGCCCGGATTGGATCCCGGAGCCCGGGATAGAGCTCGGAACCTGGGATGGAGCTCAGAACCCGGGATGGGGCCCAGAGAATGGGATGGATCCCAGAGTCTGGGATGGAACTCAGGCCCCGCGATACAGCTCAGAGTCCGGGATGGAGCCCAGAGCCCGGATGAAGCTCAGAACCCGCGATGAAGCTCAGAGCCCAGGATGGAGCTCAGAGCCCGGGATGGAGCCCAGAGCCCAGGTGGAGCCCAGAGCCCGGGAGGGAGCTCCAAGCCCGGGGTGGAGCTCCGAGCCCGGGATGGAGCCCAGAGCCTCGAATGGCCCCACAGCCCTGACTGGACATAGCCAGAAACCGAGTCATTCCCGCACTGAACCAGCACCCAGAGCAAGCTCCTTCTCTTCTCCCCAGGCTGGATGAATAAAGTCAATCCCGAGCATTTGGTTTTTCTTAGTCCCTGTAAGGATTCCCAGGCAGGAGCATTTCTACTTTATAGCAGCAGCTTTGTGCCTTAGGATTCTCTCTAACACAGAGCAGCTCAACTTGTGCTCAGCCTGGCCAGCACAGCCTGTGGGGTTGGCTTTTGGGGTGACCTGGTTCACTTGCAGAGTGGATTCGTGTCCTGCCAGAGCCTGGTGTTCAGCCCTTGCTGGGACTCTCTGGGGAGCTTGCACAGATTTCATCCAGTCCTGGATTTCCCTGAAGGATGCCATGGTGGGGTTTAATCCAGGGCAGATGGAAGAGCCAAGAAATCTCTGTGAAAGCAAAGGCTGTCCCCAGCCAAGGTGTGCAGTGGGTGAAGGGATTTTGGGCAGGTGACCCTCACTCCGGGTCACACAGGGATATCTTGGAACATCAGGATGGTGTGGGACTCCCCGGCAGGGAAAACATGGATTTGTACCTAGGAAAGGCAAGGAGAGACCTTTCAGCTGTGAATCAGAGCAGCAAAAGGAATTTCTCCTTGCTGAGGGTGGTGGGAGGAATTATTGGTGGTTTCAAGTAGTCTTAGTGAATTCTTCAAGTGCTCAGAGCAAAGAGACATGAGGACAAGAATAAATCTGACTGGCACCTTCCCAGGGATTTGCAGGATTTCCTGGTGTGCCGGGGTCACCAGCCACTTGTGCCTTGGCTTTGAGCTTCACAGGGGTGGGCAGTGCCCTCGATGAGCATCCTGCTGCTCTGCCCAAGCCCTCCCATCCCACCGAGGCAGGCTGAGCTCTCCCAGTCCAACCGGGATCAGCCCCAGGTGCATCCAGCCAGAATTCAGCCAGAGCTGCAGCCCCAGGGCAGCGGGACCCCTCTGCCTGCTGCATCCCCCCAGGGCTGCAGTGATGCTTCCCCTGCTGCCTCCTGGGATGGCTGGAGCCCAGCAGTGCCCTCCAAACCTGCCCAGGGGAGCTGGGGCGCTGGGGAGAAGGGCTGGGGGTCCCCAAGTGATTAAATATTCCAATCACCCCATCTTCTGGGACATAGTACTTTTAATTTTCGCCACACAAAGAATATGCCTTGAACCAGAAGGGGTTTGCCTAATTCATCATGCTTGCTCCGCACACAATACCTGGGCTGACAAGCAGAACATTTTAAAATGAGAGAAGTGGACATAATTAATGCTCATGAATTGCAAACGCTTCTTTATTAAAGGGCTTTTGCTTGCCCCGGGACCATCTGCTTCATATCACTGGGCCGGGGTCCTCAGGCTATAATAACTTGCAGCTTTAATAATTTTACCTCTTAATTAAAGCTCATCTCGAAGTGCAGGAGCACAGACATGTTCCAAGCCCAAATCTGATTTCTAACGGAGCAGGCCTTGAGGGAAGGGTGATAGAATTTGCATTTTTCCTTTGCTGGGTGGAGCTGCTGCCCGGGGTCCTGCACGGTGGGGGTGAGGGGCTGAAGGCTCAGGAGCTCTGCTCCTGCCTGGCCACGGACCCAGGGCCTGCGTGGAGGGCAGAGGGTCCCTGCTGCCCTCCGGGGCACGGCTGGGGCTGGCCTGGCTGCCCCCCACGCCGGCAGCCCCTGGCCGGGCCATCAGCCCAGCTCCTGCCTCAGCTCCGGGAGGCTGCTGGCAGCCTTCCCCTGCAAGGGCATCCCAAAGCTGTGCCCCAAAGCCGGGCTGGTGAAGCCCAGGGCTGCAGGGAAGGTGGTCCCAGGCTTGGCTGGTGCCCCTGGAGCCTCAGGGCGCCCCATGCAGTGGAGCCCAACCCTTCCCAAAGCTGACACCACGCACAGCTGCTGTCCCCACGGATCCAGGTGACCTCTGGGGGGCTGTGCTCCACGGGGCTGGGATGAGTTGACAGCCCATGAAATGCGGTGGATTAATTCCCACTTCATTGTGCCAGACACAAGGCCGAAGGTCAGGGTCCATTAAGAAAACTGGGTATGAATTAATGCCCTGCACTTCACACACTGAGGTTTCTTGTAGACAGGACTTTTCATTGGAAGTGTTTTAATTATTTATGTGTTAATTGAGTGCTGTAGAACTTGATTCAGGGAAGGCGCATTAAGGAGGAAGAGTTTGGGTTTTGAATGACACTTTGCTTGTCCAAATTGAAAAATCAATTAAAAACCTAAGAACCACAGAGACATCTTGATCCTCTCCTCTCCTCTCCTCTCCTCTCCTCTCCTCTCCCTCCTCCTCTCCTCTCCTCTCCTCTCCTCTCCTCCTCTCCTCTCCTCTCCTCTCCTCTCCTCTCCTCCTCTCCTCTCCTCTCCTCTCCTCTCCTCTCCTCTCCTCTCCTCTCCTCTCCTCTCCTCTCCTCTCCTCTCCTCTCCTCTCCTCTCCTCTCCCTTCCATTTTCCCATTTCCTTTCCATTTTTTCCTTTCCCCTTTTCCCTTTCCTTTTCCTTTTCTTAGTGGCTGAAATGCTCTGAGCGAGCCACAGCCAGAAGTCTCTCAGGGTGACCTGGCCAAGCCCCCCAGCCTTGGATGGACGCTGGGGCAGACGGAGCTGTGCTGGGAGCGGGAGATGAGAACCCTGCTCCAGAGCCCCTTCCCAGACCTGCTCCCTCCTGCCCAGCAGCGGTTCCAGGGAGGGCTGGGAAGCACCTCCAGATGGGTCCCTGCTCTGTCCAGGCACTGTCCTGGTGTGGGCTTGATCCTGGAGGGCCACAGGCAGGCTTTGCTCTGGGAGAGCCACGGGCAGGGTTTGCTCTGGGAGAGCCACGGGCAGGGTTTGCTCTGGGAGAAACACGAGCAGGGTTTGCTCTGGGAGAAACACGGGCAGGGTTCTGCTCCTGAGGGATCACAGACAGGGTTTGTCCCTGAGGGATCACAGACAGGGTTCTGCTCCTGAAGGATCACAGACAGGGTTCTGCTCCTGAAGGATCACAGACAGGGTTTGTTCCTGAAGGATCACAGACAGGGTTTGCTCCTGAAGGATCACAGACAGGGTTTGTTCCTGAGGGATCACAGACAGGGTTTGTCCCTGAAGGATCACAGACAGGGTTTGTTCCTGAAGGATCACAGATAGGGTTTGTTCCTGAAGGATCACAGACAGGGTTTGCTCCTGAAGGATCACAGACAGGGTTTGTTCCTGAGGGATCACAGACAGGGTTTGCTCCTGAAGGATCACAGACAGGGTTTGCTCCTGAAGGATCACAGACAGGGTTTGTTCCTGAGGGATCACAGACAGGGTTTGTCCCTGAAGGATCACAGACAGGGTTTGTTCCTGAAGGATCACAGATAGGGTTTGTTCCTGAAGGATCACAGATAGGGTTTGTTCCTCAGGGATCACAGACAGGGTTTGCTCCTGAAGGATCACAGATAGGGTTTGTTCCTGAAGGATCACAGATAGGGTTTGTCCCTGAAGGATCACAGACAGGGTTTGTCCCTGAAGGATCACAGACAGGGTTCTGCTCCTCAGGGATCACAGACAGGGTTTGCTCCTGAGGGATCACAGACAGGGTTTGTTCCTGAGGGATCACAGACAGGGTTTGCTCCTGAGGGATCACAGACAGGGTTTGCTCCTGAAGGATCACAGACAGGGTTTGCTCCTGAAGGATCACAGACAGGGTTTGTCCATGAGGGATCACAGACAGGGTTTGTTCCTGAGGGATCCCAGACAGGGTTTGCTCCTGAAGGATCACAGACAGGGTTTGTCCCTGAGGGATCACAGACAGGGTTTGTTCCTGAGGGATCACAGACAGGGTTTGCTCCTGAGGGATCACAGACAGGGTTTGCTCCTGAAGGATCACAGACAGGGTTTGCTCCTGAAGGATCACAGACAGGGTTTGTTCCTGAGGGATCACAGACAGGGTTTGTTCCTCAGGGATCACAGACAGGGTTTATCCATGAGGGATCACAGACAGGGTTTGTTCCTCAGGGATCACAGACAGGGTTTGTCCATGAGGGATCACAGACAGGATTTGCTCCTGAGGGATCACAGACAGGGTTTGCTCCTGCAGAGATGCTGTCCATCCTGCTGAGTGCTCCCAGAGCAGGAAAGGGCTGCAAACACTCGGCATCTGCAGCAGAGCCAGGGCACCACAATCGAGTCGTGTCTTCCCTTTATGTTCTTGGAAGTTCTGAGGAAAACATTTATTTTAGTCGTTGCGACAGTTTCCTTTTGTTTTTGCTTTGCTGACCGAAGCAGCTGCTTTTCAAAAACGTTTTAAAGAGCAACCTTCTGGTTTTGGTTACGGAAAACAAAACAAACAGCTGCTTTTCTGTAACCAACATTTACTTTAAGGAAAATTCTTGCTTTTAATGAAAATTGGAACAAATGATTGATCATAGTTTTGTTGGTTTTTTTTTTTTTTCCCTGCAAAAATTGTAATTTCCAGTGACTCGTCTGCAGCCAAATTTCCATTTGGATGGGAGTGCACAGGCAGCTCTGCCGCTGAGTTTCTGCCTGTCTGGGCTCCCCCAGCAGTGAGGGGGTGTCTGTGTGGGTCCGTGAGGGCGAGAGGGTGTGAGGAGTGGCGCAGGGGAGCCCCAGCTCCCGCCGGCTCCAGCTCTAACGTGGGAGCCCAGCCCAGCAAGGGGAGCACTGGAGGAGCGGAGCCGTGGCTGTGCTGAACCAGGCTGCAGCCCCGAGTTCCGCTCACCGCTTATAACCAATCTTTGCCCCTGCTGTCCCCCTTGCAGTGCTCGTAGCACTCTCTGCCTTTGCTGGAGGCACGGGAGCAGGGACTCCTGCGGCTGGATGGGGCAGGCTGGGCAGGCCAGGCTGGGCAGGGCTGTCCCCACAAGCTGCTGCTGGTGTTGTCTCTCAGAACCTTCAGCCGTGCTCCAGGAGAAGGTTCCCATCCCCTGTGTGCATTTCCCTTCTCTGCTTCCCCCCCTGTGCCCAGTGTCCTTCCAGCTGCCTCCCCTGAAATGGGTCCCATGGACAAAACTGGGTCCCTGACACAAAATTCCTGACAAAACAGCAAATTAGCAGGAAGAATATTGCCCACACTGAGCTCCAGGCCATGCCCAGAGTCTTTGGGCTCTTCATCTCTTTGGGAATGTCAATATTGGGCCTGGGATGAAGCACCAGGCACTGAAACCCCCTGGGGCTGTTCAGATCTCCAATTCTCTGTCTCCAGTGATGGTTCTGGACCCTTTGGGGGCTGCTGGGCAGGAGCCCTGCTGGAATGGCAGGGGACGCTCCTGTCCCTGCTCTCACTGGGGCTGGGAGGGAGCAGCTGCTCCTTGTGGGGGCTGCCTGGAAGGTTTGGAGCTGAAATTTGAGTCTTCCCTGTGTCCCTGGGGCCAGGGCCTGTCCTGCTGTCTGTCCCTGGGCTGGGGACACCAGAGCCAGCCCAGGGGCTCAGACAGGGCTGGCTCTGCCACCTGCCTGCCGCCCTTTGGGCACACCCAGGGACTGGCCCAGGGGCAGCCCCAGCCCCTCTGGGCACATCCAGGGACCCAGGGGCAGCCCCAGCCCCTCTGGGCACACCCAGGGACCCAGGGGCAGCCCCAGCCCCTCACCTCACAGGGCTGGGATCCAGGGACAGGGGCATTTCTCCCCAGCCCCTTTGGGCATAATACACCCATATTTTTATTAATGTGGGACAGGGGCATCCCCAGATCCCCTCTGGGCTGATAAAAATTGGGGCATCCCCAAAAAGCCCCTCTGGGGGTTCCACCCAGGGACCCAGGGGCAGCCCCAGCCCCTCTGGGCACATCCAGGGACCCAGGGGCATCCCCAGCCCCTCTGGGCACATCCAGGGACCCAGGGGCAGCCCCAGCCTCCCTTCAGGCACCTCTCACCTCACAGGCATCCCGCAGAGGATGGGAGGCACAGAGAAATTACAGAAGGCAAATGAATCTTCCCATTTCTCTCCAAATGAGTTATTAATCATATCTCATTTACATATTCATTAACCATAATACACACCATATTTTTATTAATGTGGCAAAGAAACAATTACAGGTGAAAAATGGGTTGTCTGTTTATTTTATACAAGGATCTCGTTCCTCATTTGCATGAGTTAAAAATTGATGGTTTTTCCTTGCCACACCAAAAAGAAGCTGCTGGGATGTGTTCCAGCCCGTGGAAGGAGGTGTTTGGATGGGCAGCTGGGATCAAAGCCTCTGCACTGGGGGTTCCTTCTCCCGGGCCAGGGAGGGGCTGTGCTGGGCTGGGACGGGGGAGCAGCCTGGAGCAGGGATTGTCCATGCAGGGCTGTTGTGGTGCCATGTAACAGCCCATCCATCCTGGTTCTCTCCCCAGGTGTGCCAATCACCTCTCCCCTCCCCTCTCTTGCCCCTGCTGAGTGCTGTCTGTCAATCTTGGCATTCCAGCAAGGGCACTGTGTGACTGGCGAAGCTCAAAAGGTGCCCCTCGGCCCTGGGCACATTGGGCCATCCCGGTGTCCCCTGAGACTTCCCCCCCTTACCTGGTTGGTGGGATCCCTGCCCCTTCCCTGCCCAGCAGGGCTGGGTTACATGGACACCAACTCCTTTCTCCAGAGGATGCACATCTTACAGACGTGTGTGATTCCTTTCTGCAGAGCACACACATCTTACAGACGTGTGTGATTCCTTTCTGCAGAGCACACACATCTTACAGACATGTGGGATTCCTTTCTGCAGAGCACACACATCTTATAGACATGTGGAATTCCTTTCTGCAGAGCACACACATCTTATAGATGTGTGTAATTCCTTTCTGCAGAGCACACACATCTTACAGACGTGTGTAATTCATTTCTGCAGAGCACACACATCTTATAGACGTGTGGGATTCCTTTCTCCAGAGCACACACATCTTACACAGCTCTACCAAAGCTGCTCCTGATCTCAGAGCTCAAATTTAATAATTACAGCAAAGCTGCTTTCCTGCAGTTGGGACCAGCAAATGCCAACAGTGCACCAACCACAAAAACACAGGAGCATCGCCCATGTGATGGTGGGACCTGCTGGAAACCAGTGGGCATTGCTGTTCCCACTTTCCAAAGGGGAAACTGAGGCAAGAATGCCTCTGAGCAGCCTGGGGTTTGAACGAAGCGATCTTCAAGGTCCCTTCCAGCCCATTCCACGATCCTGTGACTCCCTCTGGATGGCAGGGCGTGCTGGTGTGCCCACATGGGAGCAGCACAGCTGTGCCAGGCTGCGCCAGCTGCTGCCAGCACGAAGGAGGCAGTGCTGTGCCTGCGACCCCGGGGCTCTCCAGGACTGGATTCTCTGCCTTTCTTCTGGCCAATCCACCAAGCCTGGCACAGGCAATCGCCTTCTCCATAAAGCTTGTGCTTACTGGGCTGCCTGGATGCCAACGCTCCCCCGAGCCTCCCTCCAAGGCACCACCTCTGTTTCAGGACTTGAGTGCCTGTGGGGTGGTGAGGTGTCACCCCAATTTTTTAAGTTTTTCTAAGCCTTCTGACCTTGACATTCTTGTAGCAAACTTTCTCACACACTTAATGTTAATAACTTATTGTTTTGCATTCTTTTATGGGGGGGGGAGAAAGTTGATGGGCTGTTGGTTTGTCAATGCAGTGCCATTGGAGAGGTGGCACTGTCACCCCCCAATCCACTGTCACTTTTGGAAATCTATCAATGCTGGAGCCAGAAATACACTTCCCTTTTCACCTTGGGAGCAGCGGTGTGTGCCCGTGTTGTTCGTGCCCTGGAGTGCCAGGGAGGGGCTCCCAGCCCAGCAGGCCCTGTGTGGGCAGGGTCAGCCCATCCATCCATCCATCCCTGCAGAGCTGTGCGAGCCGTGCCTGTGCAGCCAGCTCACGGAGCGCGCCTGTGCTGGATCTGCTCCCGAGCTCTTCCCAGGGATTTATCAGCAGTGAGGCCGGGGCAGCCAGTTCTCATCAGCTCCATTTCTGCATCCCTGCCAGCCCTGCTAAACCCATCTCCCCCTGACCACTGCAGCCAAGCATTCCTTCCCTCCTTTGTTCCCATCAGGGCTTCCTTCTCCCCCAAGCCCCTGAACACCCTGGACTGCGAGGAGCTGGCCATGGCACAAGCACAAATCCGTTCCAAGGGAAAATGTTGACGGTTCTGCGTCAGCCCAGGGCACATCTGGCTCCCAGGGGCCCAAATACCAGCCCTGCCCAGGCCAGGGGAAGCAGGAGGAAGAAAAATAAATGTGATGACAGTTGGGCTCTTGCAAATGAGTCGTGGTCTGAAAGAAGCCAGAATAAGCACCTCGAACACGGGGCTGGAGCCGGGGAAGGGGAACGTGCAGCGCTCACACCGTGGGGGCAAAGGTCTGCAACATGAGCAGCCCTGCTCAGAGAGGCAGATTTCCTGCCTAGAAATGCTCCAGGAAATACCTGGGCACTTGCTGCTCAGCCGTGACCAACGCCTGCGTGTGCAGAGGAGCAGGAGCAGGGGCAGAGCTGCTGCAGGAGCAGGCAGCAGGGGCAGAGCTGCAGCAGGAGCAGGGACAGGGGCAGAGCTGCAGCAGGAGCAGGGGCAGGGGCAGAGCTGCAGCAGGGACAGGGGCAGAGCTGCAGCAGGGACGGGGGCAGAGCTGCAGCAGGAGCAGGGACAGGGGCAGAGCTGCAGCAGGAGCAGGACAGGGGCAGAGCTGCAGCAGGGGACAGGGGCAGAGCTGCAGCAGCAGCAGGAGAGGGGCAGAGCTGCAGCAGGAGCAGGGGCAGAGCTGCAGCAGGCACAGGGGCAGAGCTGCCACAGAGCTCCTCCAGCCCCGCTTTGGGGGCACAGCCTTGTCCAGGCGTGTCCTTGGCCCTAGAAGCCCTCACAGGTCCCTTGTATCCTGGCCAATGTGCTCCAGCCTGAGCGGTCTGGCCTAAACCCAGCCTAACCCCGTGCACAGAGAGGTGCTGTGAGCCTGAGCTCGGGTTCCAGAGGGGCTGAAAGGGGCTGTGCATGGGGACTTACTCTGATGGGCTCTGGGTTCCAGGACAGGCAAGGGAATTTTGTCTCCATCTCCTTTGCAATGAGGAGTTAACTTGGGTCTGAACAGCACAGTTTGGGGTTTATTGTCCTCCAATGCCACCAAGCAATTCCCTGGGCTGCTTTTTCCAGCCTTTTTAGTTATTGCCTTTGGTCTCCTTCCTGCACACCCCGAGTCTCTGGGTGGTTTGTGCTCACTTGGCTGTGGCTCAGATCCCCGTGGCCCTCTCCATTCCTCCAGCATCTGCACTGGGATCCAGTTAACTTCTGCTCCTCCAGAAACCTGGAAAACTTCTCCAGCAATGTCAGGAAGCTCCTGCAGTTGATGTTTATTAAGGCTCTGCTGCCTGTAAGAAATGTCAAAGCCAGCCCAAGCGATTGATGGGTCTGATCTGCTTTGCTCCCTGCTTTCTTGGCCAGGTTGAGATTTGGCTTGAAGGAATGAAATCTGGAATTCTCTTTTGAGCAGCAGCACAGCCAGTCCCAGCTTCTGGCCAGAGACAAAACAAAGGCAGAGCAGGGCCAGGCAGGAGAGCCAGGTTTGATTCTCACCGGAGCCCTGCGTGTCTCACCTGCACTGTGGTGGCTCCCAGGGCTCCTTCCCAGCACTGGCCAGCAGCAGCAGTGGGTTATTGATGTTCCCTCTGCATCCAGAGCTACACCTGCCCCTGCCGGTGCGGCAGCAAGCACAGCTCCAAAGCAGAGCCAGGCTGCCGGGTTCGGCGCAGCTGCTCCTGCCCACTCAGCCTGGACAGGGTTCTCTGCCTGCTGCCACCCCCTGCAAATCCTTCTGATCACAGCTGCCCTTCCCACAAACCTGCCAGGGCACACGAACAGCCTCATCCCACACTGGGTGCCTGTGCTAATCCATGGGAGGCTTTGGGGAGCTGGGTCAGAGCAGCTCCAGGCTGCGGGGCTGCGCTGCTGGGGGGAGCTTTCAACCAAAACCATTCACACGTTTCTCCCTCAACCAAAACCCCTCACACGTTTCTCCCTCAACCAAAACCCCTCACACGTTTCTCCTTCCACCAAAACCCCTCACACATTTCTCCCTCAACCAAAACCCCTCACACGTTTCTCCCTCAACCAAAACCCCTCACACGTTTCTCCCTCAACCAAAACCCCTCACACGTTTCTCTGCAGGCAAAGGGCTGGGCTGGGGGGATGTGGGAGCAGGTGGCAGAGCTGCTGAGTCACCCTGGCACGGGCAGGGGCAGGGCTGCTGGAGGATGGCAAAGCCTGGCACACTGCAGGGGCAGGGCTGCTGGAGGATGGCAAAGCCTGGCACACTGCAGGGGCAGGGATGATGGAAAATGGCAAAGCCTGGCACACTGCAGGGCTGTGACTGGACAGCAGCCTCAGATGGAAAGCAAGGCTCAGGAGCTCTGGTTTCAGAGAGACTGGGAGTGCTGTAAGTGGGAAGGAAAACTGCCCGGCCGTGCTTGCAGGGCTGGTGCTGCTCAGCCCCACACCCAGGCACTTGGGCTGGGGTCGCTGCTCCTGCCCTCTCTCCTCGGGGAATTACATTTCTGCCTCTCTCCTCGGGGAATTACATGTCCTGGCCTTTTCCTGCCTCACATCAGAGCCTTTCAGCGCTGACTCTCCTGCGTGTGTCGTGTCTGGAGGGCTGTGAGCAGTGCCCCCTCCCTGGCTGGTGCTGTGGGGCAGCAGTGCCCGGAGCTGGGGAGCTGAGCCCCGGGCTCAGGTGACAAATCCCCGTGTCACACCCCTGCCAGGCCCTGACACCACTCACACCTCAGGTGTGATGCAGGGCGAGGCTGCGAGGTCTGGGTGATGAAGCCTCTGTAGAGACAGGAATGAGGGCTGCGGTCAGGGGGTCCCTGTAACCCCAGCACAGGCAGGTGAGGCAAACCCAGCACAGGCAGGTGAGGCAAACCCAGCACAGGCAGGTGAGACACACCCAGCACAGGCAGGTGAGAACAAAGGCAGGTGAGAACAAACCCAGCACAGGCAGGTGAGACAAACCCAGCACAGGCAGGTGAGAGCAAACCCAGCACAGGCAGGTGAGAACAAAGGCAGGTGAGACACACCCAGCACAGGCAGGTGAGACAAACCCAGCACAGGCAGGTGAGAGCAAAGGCAGGTGAGACAAACCCAGCACAGGCAGGTGAGACAAACCCAGCACAGGCAGGTGACAGCAAAGGCAGGTGAGAGCAAACCCAGGACAGGCAGGTGAGAGCAAAGGGAGGTGAGACAAACCCAGCACAGGCAGGTGAGGCAAAGGCAGGTGAGACAAACCCAGCACAGGCAGGTGAGGCAAACCCTGCACAGGCAGGTGAGGCAAACCCTGCACAGGCAGGTGAGAGCACAGGCAGGTGAGACAAACCCAGCACAGGCAGGTGAGGCAAACCCAGCAAAGGCAGGTGAGAACAAAGGCAGGTGAGGCAAACCCAGCACAGGCAGGTGAGACACACCCAGCCCAGGCAGCTGAGACACACCCAGCACAGGCAGGTGAGGCAAACCCAGCACAGGCAGGTGAGAGCAAACCCAGCACAGGCAGGTGAGACAAACCCAGCCCAGGCAGGTGAGACAAACCCAGCCCAGGCAGGTGAGAACAAAGGCAGGTGAGGCAAACCCAGCACAGGCAGGTGAGACACACCCAGCCCAGGCAGCTGAGAGCCTTCACCGCCGGCCCAGCAGCCCTCACTGCTCCCTGGGCGAGCCCCGGGTGCTTTGGCTCCTGGGGCAGGCAGAGCTGGGGCTCTCAAAGCGGGAGCGGGGGAAGCGCTCCCGTTTTCCCACAGGCTGGAGCCGTGAGGTCCTGCTGGGGATGCCCGGCCCGTGAGCTCACCCGGGGACGGGCAGGGAGCCGGTGGCTCTGCCCTCCTCCCGGCCCACCCTGAGCTCCCCCCTTGAAAAACCACCACAGACCCAGCGGGGACAACACCCAGGGAAAGGGGATGGGAAATTTCCCCCTAAAGTAATACTTCTTATTTTTTTTTTTTAACTATGGAAGTAATTATCAGCAAAATGGGAAGCGTACACTTGAAAACCCTTTGGGTTTTTTTAAAAGAACATTTCCAAATGGAATATGGGAGTGTTTAAACAAACACCTCAGAGCAAGACACAACTTGGGAGTGGCGTTTAGGGGGAATGAAACAGCTCTAATCACCCTGGTCCATTACTCCTGTCAGGAGAGATGAGGAGCTGCTGAGCATCCCTGTCGGGGCAGGCTGAGCTCCGTGCCTGAGCCAGGGAGCTCTGAATCTGTCAGCAGGGGCTGCCCTGCCATCTGCACGGGCTGGGCTGTGCTGGCAGCCGGGGCTGCCCTGGAGCCGCTCTCAGAGCCCCCAGCCCCTCTCAGAGCCCCCCCCCCTCTCCAGAGCCCCCAGCCCTCCTCAGAGCCCCCAGCCCCTCTCAGAGCCCCCAGCCCCTCCCAGAGCCCCCAGCCCCATCCCCAGAGCCCCCAGCCCTCCTCAGAGCCCCCAGTCCATCCCCAGAGCCCCAGCCCCTCTCCAGCCCCCCAGCCCCATCCCCAGAGGCCCCAGTCCCATCCCCAGAGCCCCCCCCCTCCCCAGAGCCCCCAGCCCCTCTCAGAGCCCCCAGCCCCTCCCAGAGCCCCCAGCCCATCCCCAGAGCCCCCAGTCCCATCCCCAGAGCCCCCCCAGCAGCTCAGCCCCGGGGATTTTCCCTCAGCCTCCCCCAGCAGTGCCTGGGGCTGTTTGTGCAGAGCTGGGAACAGGAGCTGGACTCTGTTCAAGTTTTTCCGCTGCCGAGTCCTAAATTTGGAGTTTTCCGCTTGCCTTGCAGGATTTGCTGAGAGCATGGCAGGGTTTCTGTCTGCAGCAGGCCGAGCATCTCTCACCTGCTGGGGCTCATTTGTACAATGGAGCTGTTCACGGCTCTGCCCCCTGGCCTGCTCCTGAATACCAGGGCTGGGAACAAAGGAATAAAAGCCAATCCAGGGGGACAGGCAGGTTTCTGGGGGGCCTGGCACTGCAAAGTGGAATTTCAGCAGAAGGACCTCCTCACCTCGACAGCTGAACAGAGCTCCACAGTCTGGGGTTTGGTCGTGGCCAAGGGCTGCACTTGCAGCCTTTGGTTTGCAGTTTTCTGTGAGAGGTGCGGCGATGCCCTGGGATGATTCCCACATGGAACAAGTGGAGAGGTGCCCGATTGCTGGGGGATGTGACTGAGCTCCGGGCTCCCCGCAGAGCTCCAGCCCAGCAGCTTTCCCTGGGCTGGGGCAGGGCTCAGCCACCCCTGGGCACAGGGACGGCTGCTGGGGCTCCTGGAGGGCAGGAGGAGCACCCCGGGACCTGTTGAGCAGAAGAATTTTAATTGGCATTATTAAAATGTTTCGCACGACGCCCGAAGCCGGGGATGTAGTTTGGGAAACAGCCCTGTAATTGATGCCCAGATATTACTTGGCACATTGGCTGCTCCGTGACAAAGGGAGCGGGGGGGAACAATGTTCCACCTTCTCCTTGCTCCTCCCACCATCTGCTTGCAATATTCCTGCTCTCGTGTCCACAGGAACTGGCCCAGCTCATCAGGCTAAATACGAACCATGTCAGAATGATTATGGGAGAACAGGGCAAAAATGGCTCCAACACCCAGCCCTCCTCATTAATAGCTTGTTATTGGCACCACTGATGTGTGCTCCCATCCCACGCTACACTCAGCCAGTACATAAATGTTTTCCTTAGCATATTTTTAATGTTGCTAATTTATCTGTTACTGTCACACTGGGGCTGTTAGCTTTGAACAAATGGCTGTTATTAATCACTGGAGAGCTGTTAGACACCGCAGCCCTGGTGTTAAATCAGCTCAGGAGTGGCACTTGCAGGGATATCCAAACAGAAATGCAAAGTTGCCTTGGTGCTGGGCGTGTGCCTGACGCCTCTGGGACGGAGCCCTGAGCTGCTCCCGTGTGGCCCTGGAAACTCCTGCCTCTGAGGAGCATTCTGCTTTGGGGCCTTATCGTGAAGCTGCTTTGGGCTGGAAAGGAAGGCACAAACATCTGCAGCAGCTGGGCCGAGCAGGGTGGTTTAACCCCAGCTGTGCTCACGTCTGGGGCTCTGATCAGCAGCGGGTTTGTGCTCCCCGGATCCCTGCTGACGTGGGAGGGACAGGATCCACGGACCCACTGTCTCTGGGGGAGGAGAGGGTTAATTCTGCCTGCTAAGCTCGGCTTTTTGGGGGGCTGTGCCCGTGCGCTCATCCCCCCTGGGCACAGCAATGCCTCAGGTGTCGGTGGGATGGAATAGCAAAGATCCTCAGCGCCCTTCGGGCTGCAGGGGAATCCGGCTGGTGTTCTCCCTGGTCTCAGCTTTATTCTCATCAGGAGAAACGGAGCTACAGGGACAGGAGCACCTTACACAGCACTGGGCTCAGAGTCAGATGCCCCTTTGAGTGCCCCTCCCCTACCTGTGTGAGCAGGACACCCCTGCTCCTCCAGCACGACAGGCTCTCCTTGGGTGGCGGCACAGCCAGAATCGGAGAGGCACAGAGAGGTTTGGGCTGGAAGGGACCTCAGAGCCCACCCAGTGCCACCCCTGCCATGGCAGGGACACCTCGCCCTGCCCCAGGGACACCTTACCCTATCCCAGGGACACCTCCCCTGTCCCAGGGACACCTCCCCTGCCCCAGGGACACCTTCCCCTGTCCCAGGGACCCCTCCCCTGCCCCAGGGACACCTCCCATTGCCCCAGGGACACCTCCCCTGTCCCAGGCACACCTTACCCTGCCC
The DNA here is from genome assembly GCA_024865655.1 of Emberiza elegans. Classification (NCBI taxonomy): domain Eukaryota; kingdom Metazoa; phylum Chordata; class Aves; order Passeriformes; family Fringillidae; genus Emberiza; species Emberiza elegans. Next base: position 379,510 of record JALJVW010000248.1, on the reverse strand, counting down.
CAGGGACACCTCCCCTGCCCCAGGGACACCTTTCCCTGCCCCAGGGACACCTCCCATTGCCCCAGGGACCCTCCCACTGTCCCAGGGACACCTCCCACTGTCCCAGGGACACCTCCCCTGCCCCAGGGACACCTCCCCCTGCCCCAGGGACACCTCCCCTGCCCCAGGGACACCTTTCCCTGCCCCAGGGACACCTCCCATTGCCCCAGGGACACCTTCCCCTGTCCCAGGGACACCTCACCCTGCCCCAGGACACCTCCCCTGCCCTAGGGACACCTCCCATTGCCCCAGGGACACCTCCCCTGCCCCAGGGACACCTCCCCTGCCCCAGGGACACCTCCCCTGTCCCAGGGACCCCTCCCACTGTCCCAGGGACACCTCCACTGTCCCAGGGACACCTCCCCTGCCCCAGGGACACCTCCCCTGTCCCAGGGACACCTCCCCCTATCCCAGGGACACCTCCCACTGTCCCAGGGACACCTCCCCCAGGGACACCTCCCCTGCCCCAGGGACACCTCCCATTGCCCCAGGGACCCCTCCCCCTGCCCCAGGGACACCTTACCCTGTCCCAGGGACACCTCCCCTGTCCCAGGGACACCTTACCCTGTCCCAGGTGCTCCCAGCCCCAGTGTCCAGCCTGGCCTGAGCACTGCCAGGGATCCAGGGGCTGCTCTGTGCCAGGGCCTGCCCACCCTCCCAGGGAACAATTTCTCCCCAATATCCAAACTCTTCCTGGGAGCTCCTGAGGCTGCTCAGCCCTGGGTGTCTGTCCCTCTGTCCCTCCCTCCTGCATCGGGGCTGGAGCCTGGGCAACAGGAACCCCAGAAACCAGTGATGTCTGCAGTGCCTCAGCATGGCAGCTCCTGCTGCTTCCCAGGGCACAGCTGAGAGCATCTTCAGGGGCAGCAGAAGGAATTTGTGCTGTCAGCCCATAAATCTCCTGTCTCCTCTCCATCTTCAGCCGAACGCGGGGAATCAGTTTCTGATAACATCTCCAAATCGCTGGGAGCAATTTTGCAGCTTGTGGTAATTGCAATCTTCTGTTGAATGCCTCTGAGCTCTTAATAACTTTGTAATTAAAGTGCAATTAACAAATTATCCTGTATATGTCAAACGGAATGCTAATGTTGTTGTTAATGAGGAGATAATTAGCTGGTGTCATAGAGAGGCTCATGGGGCATCCGTGAGCTCCAGAACCCTCTTGGCTCCTGTGGGAGGTTGATGGAGTTTGCTGGGAGTGAATGAGTGAATTGTCCTTCGATGACACCGGTGGAGCAGTCACAGGTGGCCAGGTGAGTGCATGCAGGTGAGTGAATGCAGGTGAGTGCAGGTGAGTGATCCAGGTGATGATCCAGGTGATGATGCAGGTGAGTGATGCAGGTGATGATCCAGGTGATGATCCAGGTGAGATATCCAGGTGATGATCCAGGTGAGTGAATGCAGGTGAGTGATCCAGGTGATAATCCAGGTGATGATCCCACAGCCAGAGGGTTCCAGGCACTCCCCTCCTGGGCAGCTGCCAGTGTTCTGGTTGATGATCCAACTGGACTGATCAAAACACTGGGGCAGGGCTTTGGGAAGGATGATCCAGGGTGATGACCTGCAGGCCTGATGATCCTAAAGCCCTGATGATGCCTTGTGCTCCAGCCTCCCCGTCCAGAGCCCAGGACAGTGATCCAGGCCATCTCTGCTGATCCAGGTTCCTGTGTGAATGCTGGACGATGATCTGTGTCTGTGCCATGAAATGCAGGTTGTTAATCTGCCTGCAGGTGATCCAGGCAGCTGGGCAGGGGCTGTTCCAGGACCAGACGTTTTGAATGGCTCCCAGCTGCTGATGAGCCCAGCTCTGTGATGATCCCGGGGGAGCATCTCCTCCCTCCCTGATCCCCTCCAATGATCCCTGCCTGGGCTGCAATGCCCTGGGTGCCAAATGATCCAGGTCAGAGCCCCCTTCCCCACCCTGAGAGGTGTGAGCTGGTGAAATGATCCAGGCAGAAGGTGCAGGAGGAGCCGTGAGCCAGGGGATGCTGCTGAATGCTGGAGCTGATCAGGGTGAGACACCTTTACATGGCTGCTGTGCAGAAATCTGGGCCTGAAGTCACGCGTCAGGCAGGCACATAAACCATCCCTGCAGAAGAAAGGAACTGCTTGGGTCTGAAGCCTGGGTTCAGTCCCCGTGGCTCTGAATTAACGATGTGCCCCATACTTTCCTGAGCAGCCCTGTTTTCCTGTCTTAGGTCAGCCACAATACCCTACAGATAAACATTTCCCCCTCCCTGGACCTACGAAGAGAGGGAGCTGTGGCCTCTGTGTTTCCCCAGCTCAGAGCTATAAATTGGACATTTCTGCTGCACGTGTTCCCTCCAGGACCTGCGAGCCTGCACACAGCAGCTAAGTCATATTTTACTGGGATTTCCTTTAATGACTTCAGAAGTGCTTGTTCTTTCCCTCAACCAGCATCGCATGAATAACGTCATTCCACAATTAATCCTGAATTACTCATACACTGCACTCCATTTTCCTTTGCATTCAGGACAAGTTTTAAAAAGTTATTGCTTTCTCCCTCCTTTTTCGTTTTTTAAAGACTTCTTTAATCAGACCAAATGGGGCTTAAAAGTACTGGAAATGTCTGGTTTTCTTTCATACTCAGCCTGTTCAAAATCAAGCTAATTGCAAAGGACAAGGCAAGTGCTTTGCATTCATGGGCTGAGAGAAGGGACACGAGGCACAGGGAGTCCTTCACACATTTCCGATGCACATTTCTTGGGGACAGGAATCCTTGAGCCACTGTACTGTGTCCCTGGGGGGCACAGAGGGGCTTTATTCCCACATCAGACCTGTGTTTTGTGACTGATCTCCACAGCAGTGCTCAGTTTAGGGTGAGTTAAAATGCCTGGAAAGCTGAGCTGGTGCTTGAGGCGGGTTCTGAAAGAGAAGGGGATGGGCTGGAGGGAGCAGAGTAACCCCAGGTACGGTCAATGCCAGTGCCCCCACAGTGGCCAGGTGCCCCCTGCACACAGAGCCAGAGCTGCAGCTCCCCTCTCCCAGGTGTTCAGGGGGGTTTGTGTCCCCTCTCTAGGCTGGGATTAAACGTTTGATCTGCTGATTGCCAGGGGAGAAGGGGAAAACCTGAATTCCCCTGCCAGCCCTCCCTGCAGAGAGTGGGCACCTCCTCATCAGGACTCCAGGTGGAAGCAAACACCTGCATGGGGCTGGGGAGCAGCTGCAGGTCATGGCTGGGTCATTCACCCCTGCTCTGGTCACCTGTGCAGACCTCGGGGCACAGGGGTGTCCCCACAGCCGGGGACTGGCTGAGCTGTGCCTCCTGTCGGGGCTTTGCTGAGCCCAGCTCAGGCCACGCAACTGCAGAGCCCAGCCCAGCCCAGCCCAGCCCAGCCCAGCCCTGGCTCAGCCCAGCCCAGCCCTGGCTCAGCCCAGCCCTGGCCCAGCCCAGCCCAGCCCTGGCCCAGCCCAGCCCAGCCCTGTCCTGCCTCAGCCCTGGCTCAGCCCAGCCCAGCCCAGCCCTGGCTCATAATCCTGAATGGCCCAGCCCTGGCATTCCATTTTCCTGGCCCAGGCCAAGCCCTGTCCTGCCTCAGCCCTGGCCCAGCTCAGCCCTTGGCTCAGCCCAAATGGGGCTTAAAAGCCTGGAAAGCCCTGGCTCAGCCCAGCCCTGGCTCAGCCCAGCCCTGGCTCAGCCCTGTCCTGGCTCAGCCCTGGCCCAGCTCAGCCCAGCTCAGCCCTGGCTCAGCCCAGCCCTGGCTCAGCCCAGCCCTGGCTCAGCCCTGTCCTGGCTCAGCCCTGGCCCAGCTCAGCCCTGGCTCAGCCCAGCCCTGGCTCAGCCCAGCCCTGGCTCAGCCCAGCCCTGGCTCAGCCCTGTCCTGGCTCAGCCCAGCTCAGCCCAGGATGGCCCTGAGCCCAGTAACCCCTGGCCCGGCCCAGCCTGTGCCCCCCCAGCCCTGGCCCAGCACCTGTCCTGGCTCAGCCCTGGCCCAGGTGCTCAGGGGTTGGCTCAGCCCAGCCCTGGCCCAGCTAAACGTTTGCTCAGCTGAGCCCTGGCTCAGCCCTGAAAACCTCAGCCCAGCCAGCCCTCCCTGCAGAGAGTGGCCCAGCCCTGGCCAGGACCCAGCCCTGGCAAACACCCATGGCCCTGGCTCAGCCCAGGCCCATGGCTCAGCCCAGCCCAGCTCTGGTCCCAGTGCAGCCCTCGGGCCCAGGGTGTCCCCAGCCCAGCCCAGCCCTGGCTCAGCCCTGGCTCAGCCCAGCCCTGGCCCAGCCCAGCCCAGCCCAGGCCCAGCCCAGGCCCTGTCCTGGCCCAGCCCAGCCCTGGCTCAGCCCTGGCTCAGCCCAGCCCCTGCAGAGGCAGCAAATGGATCCTTTGGGGAGCACTTTGTGCTGAGCTCCTCCGGGTTTCTCTGTTTAGTCTCGGCTCTTAGACTGAGTGGCGGCTGCAGGGGCTGCTGAGAGATTTACTGGAGCTGGCCGTGGGTATTTATGGCTGTGAGCTCCAGGCCTGGCTGCTGATCCCTGGGCAGCCTCCTGGCTCATCGGCAGGGCTCCCTGGGAACGGTTTGGGAGCCTCAGCACAGCACCTCTTCAGAGAGATCTGTCCCAGCTCCTGGGCAGGCGTGGGAGGAGCTCTCTGGGAGCCCTTTCCGTGGCCCCTGGAGAGGCCAAGCTCTGAACTAATGCCTGTTATCCCTGTGGAAAGGCCACTGTGTCCCCCACTGCCACCAAGCCCTCCCTTTGACCCGGCGCTGTAGGCTGGAATGTGTGCAAAGGAATAAATTTGTACCTTGACAAGAAAAACACTCGGCATCCGCTGCTCGCCCTGAGCTGCAGCCAGAGTGCCCCGGCAGCGCTGGATGGACCAGCCATTATTCCCGCCTTGACTTAAAATAAAGTTTTCTCTTTCCATAAATGTCTCAGCAGTGAAAACAGCTCCCCTCCCAAGGGAATGAAGCTTTCTTTATCTTTGCTTTCCTTCCCATGCAGCGTTTCAGGTTTCACACATCATGTTCTGTGTTCTGCACTGCCTTTGTTGTTGGCTGCTCTTCCTCCAGGCAGTGCCAGTTTATTTGTAGGGCATCTCCTGCACATCTCACACCCACAGTGCTCCCTGCTCTGCAGCCAGGCTCCACAGAGGGACCCTGGGGAGCCCTGGGGCTGCCCTGTCCTGCAGAGCTCCCCCTGTGCCACCCTGGAGCTGGTGCAGACCCAGCCAAAGCCAAAACCAAAACCAAAAATAACAACCTTCAACCAAACCCACGGTCACTAGAAAGGAAAACTTCAGTGACAGTCACATTCAGGGTAAGGAATGCTTCAGACACGCCCCAGCTGGGTGGGATTAGTGAAGCCCGGCGCTTTGTGTCTGCCCGAGCTCAGGGGGCACACAGCCTGTGCAGGCTCGCTCCTTGTCCCCGCACATCGAATGTTGGCTCTGTGCAGGTTCTCAGGACCAGCCCTTTGTCCTCCAGCAAGACCAGCCCCAAAGCCATCACAGCAGGCTCAGGGAACGTCTCTCCTGAACCTGCTGCTCCCCATCCCCCTTTCCCTCCCCAGCTCCAGTTTTCCCAACCCGAGTTCATCAGTTTAAATCGCATCTTGGTGTAAATTGATTTCATTGCAGCCTCTGCTTCCACCTCTGCCTTGCCTTTAAATTGTATCTTGTCTTAAATCAATCTTATCCCAGCCCTCAGCTGCTGTGCTTTATTCTTCCACTTCAATTGCAGCTGGTTTTAAGGGGCCCAGCTCAGAGAGAAGCTTTTCTCTCCCAGCCTCTGCTGCCTTCTTGTTTCATTTCAATCACCTCCAATATTGGGCAGGGACATCTTCCCCTCAATCCCTGCCCTCACATATTCTGTTTTAACCAGTTCATATTTCCCCTTCCCAGCTCATCTGGTTTTAAACCAATTGGTTTTTCTTTCCCAATCTCCACCATATTATAAATTATTCTTTATTTCAGCCTCTTCCCAGCCTTCCCCTCCTCCCCGTGTGTTTCAGCCCACAGAGGGGAGCCCTGCCTGTCCCTGGGCTGGTGGTGCCAGGCTGGGGCTGCCCTGGTTTGCTGCCCTGCAGGAGAGGCCAGGCTTGGAGCTTGGAATTGGGAACGTCACAAATCAGGAATGTTTATGGAAGCTGTTGGGGTGATCTGAGAAGTTATCCCTGATTCCAGGCCTGGTTGGTTGTTAAGTGCCTGAAACTTTATGGTGAAGAGTTCTGATTAAGTGACTTTTTTTTCTTTTTTTTGGAAACTGAGTGGGGTTTAGGCTTTGGCTTTTTTCTTTTTTTTTTTTCCCTATTGTAAATGATAACTGGATGTAGAACACTAATAAGCAAAACAAGCATTTGCCTGAAACATTTTTTTGACCTAGTTTCCAGTAAATTTGGGCCAATGTTTTTTCTCATTTTCGGCTGTCAAAACAGAAAACAAATCCTTTGTGATAGGTCAGATCTTCTAATTCCAAAGGCTGTATGTGTTCCTGCGAGGTCTCAGCAGCAGTGCTGTCCAGTGGGACACGTGCATGAGAGCTCTGCACATGGATGGCACAGGGAAATGTGGAAAACCAATGCTTCATTATCATTAGATTGCAATTAATTTGGGTTTTTCTTCATAGATCTTGCCTTCAGTTGCTTTTTTTTAGCAGGAACAATATTGCTCTTTTAGCTTTGATGCTGCCAGGCACTCCTAGAAAGTTTGGATGCTATTGCAGGTCCTGAGGGGTCTGTGGATGTGGCCCTGGCTTTGAAAGGTGTGGTTGGCTGGTTCTGGCCTTGGAATTTACCTGCCCTGGGAACTCCCTCCAAGCACCGTTTCCTCGCCCTCCTGGTTGCTGCATTTTCTCCAGAGTGAGAGGTGATACGACAGAGAACATGAGCATTGTTGTGCCAGGCAGGGAGAGATGAGGAGGGGACACAAGGCTGGGGCAGCAACTGCTTTTCCCTTTTCCTTGGGGTTTCTGCTGGGACACAGAGGAGCCCCTTGGTCTTGTGGTGCAGCGAGAGCTGTGTGTGGAATCAATAATGGGCAGAAAAGCCAAGCTGGAGCGGTGGCATGGCTTTATCCAGCTTTTCTTGCATCTCTGAGACCCAGCTGGTTTTCCTTCAGCCTCGCAGATGCAGCTGTGCAAGCACCATGGCTCCTTTGTGCTGTGGTGAAATAGGGATAATGATAAATACTCTCCCTGTAGAAACTCTCAGAAAACCTACCAGCGACTGCACTGGGGCCAAGATGTTACAGGAATGCCTCCCCGGATAGCTCTGGGTGCAGCAATTACTGCTGTGTGAGACCAAAACCTGCAGAAAGGGGCTGGGATGTTGTGCTGGGCATTCATTTTCAGCGCTGCCTTGTGCCTGCCCTCTGTGGCCGTTTGGATTTCCACAGGGCTGGGGCCCAGCGTGGATTAGCACTGATCTGGGGATTGTCCCCTGCGTTCAGGGCACTGCCTGGGGCTGGAGAGGGGCTTTTGCCATGGGATGCCTGTTCTTACAGTAATCCCACTAAAGCAAGAGCCTGCGCAAGGGCAGGATGGAGAACAGGATTGTGCATGGCACGGGATATCAGGGGCACCAGCCCCACGGATAAACGGCTGAGCCGTGTCAGGCTGGGCCTGATTTACAGCCAGGCTCCTGCAGAATGGATAAAAGCCAAATGGGAGCCATGGAAAGGGCTCAGGGGAGCCCAGGATGGATAATCAGCTTTCACACTCCCCCCAGCACCTCCCAGCCAAACTCAGCGACTGCAGGGCTGAACAGCATTGTCCCACTGGCTCCTGGTGTACAGATCCTCACCCAGGACCCATCCAGGGGTGCTGGGCGTGTGCAAATGAAGGGTGGTTGTTCCCCAATCCCCAGCAGCCCTTCCACCAATTCCAGGATCAGTTTGGGATGCTGTCAGGGTTGGTGGGAGATGGCCTTTCCCCACACACAGAAGGATTTCCAGGAGCTTGAAAGTCCCCAATTCCAAATGGGCACGTACAATTCAGAGCTTGAAACATGAAAACTAACTCCATTTTAATGGCATTTGTAAGGCTACTTTTTTTTTTTTTTTCTGTAGAAATGCCAGAGCTGTCTGAGCCCAAGTTGAGTGAAGTACCTGCAGTTTCAAAACTCAGCACTGTCTGCTTGTGACAGTTTAGTAAAATCTGCACTTTGGATGAGTGAGAGTTTTGGGGATGAGAAAAGGTGCAGCCCAGGTCACCAGAAAGTGTCTGATGGGTTCTGGCAGCTCTGTTGGACAGGCTGATTGTGCAGGCTGCTGAAGAGACAGGGACGGCTCCCTCTGCCTTGGAAAACAAGCAGAGCTGGTGTAAGTAGAAGGCAGGGAATGTTTTGCTGTTGAAGGGGTGATTGGCTGATTCCTGGCCTTGGAATTTACCTGGGAGCAACCTCAGGCCAATGCACACAGCTGGAAAACCCCAGGTGCTGGCAGGACTGCACCGGGACATGTGGCTTTTCCTGGAGGGAAGAGGGATGTCCTTTGGACCTGGGATAAATCCACACCTCTGGTGCTGGCAATCCGGAGCAGAACCCAGAAGTGCTCTGGCACCCTCGTCTCCATCAGCAGGGACTGCCCAGGCTGAGGAAGTGGGAGACTGAGGCCCACAGCCACCTCATCTCTCATTCCACATCCCTCTGCCCCAGGCTGGGTACAGGACAAAAGACCTTTCTTCAACATCTGGGAAGAATTAGAGACAGCCCAGCCTCTCCCCGTGTCAGTAGCTGCAGTGGGGAGAAGGGACAGTAGGAAATGGAGCAAGGAAAGGTTGATCACAGGCCCAGACTTTGCCCTCCAGCAAATGCAGACCAGATAGTGCTAAATAAAGCTATTTCAAAGTACAGCACAATGTATGTGAGCCAAGTCATGGTATTCCTGCTTTCCAGGCAGCTGTTTCTCTTGCAATTATTTTTCCATGCCAATGACTTCTCGGTCCGTGGGGCTCAGCCACCTCTCCCGTGCACGTGCCAAACTTGCATTAACTCTGGGAAGTTGTGCCTGTGCATGGAGAGCAGAACAGATCCCCTTTCTGTTTTCAGGAAGGGTTTGTGTGTGATTTATGAGCCTGGCCAAGGAGCACGGAATGCTGGAGTGCCAAATGAAGGCATGGCCAGCAATCGAATGGACGAGGCGAAATTCAGAATTAATTACTGGAACAGCAGAGCCGCCATGGAGCCGGGGCAGCTCATGGTAGCTGCTCCAGGCAGCTTCAGGTGCAAAGGTGTATTTGTTCATGGCTCAGGGTTTTCATCTCCATGCTGACAGGGCGATAATTCAATCCTATAAAGCAGCAAATTATCACTGCCTGCTTAGCATTAATTTCCCTCCCCAATGGACACCATAAAAAAGTGAACGCTTTCTCCTCAAGGCCTCGGTGGAGAATTTCCCATGGCAGCCATGAGTTACGACTTTATCTCCAAAGACATCCTGTAAATAACATGTCAGGATCTTAATTCATTAAATAAATCTGATGCCTCGCCCAGTCCATAACACCCAGGATATTCAAGTCTCCTTCTAACAAGGCTGTCAGTGCTTTTCCCCTCTCTCTGAGGTGTGCGTGGCACAGGGACAGCTGGATTTATCCACACCTTCCCTGCCTACAGACAGAAAACTGTGTCTGTGCAGGCACCTGAAGCACTCCCAGGCTCTGGGAGTGGGCCAGGGCAGATGTGGGCCAGACCTGCTATTTTCTGTGCCTCCAGGAGAGCCCTACCTGCAGAGCTCTGTGAACAGCTCCTGATGCTGGCTGGGAGCCTGTCCCTGTCCTGGGGCTGGGCATCCCCTGTCCTTGTCTGAGGGAGCCTGTCCCTGTCCTGGGGCTGGGCACCCCCTGTCCTGCCCTGTCCTGCCCTGATGTCCCCTGTCCCTGTCCTGCCCTGTCCTGCCCTGATGTCCCCTGTCCCTGTCCTGGTCCCTCACAGCTGCCCTGATGTCCCCTGTCCCTGTCCTGGGCCCTCACAGCTGTCCTGATGTCCCCTGTCCCTGTCCTGGGTCCCCACAGCTGCCCTGATGTCCCCTGTCCCTGTCCTGGGCCCTCACAGCTGCCCTGATGTCCCCTGTCCCTGTCCTGGGCCCTCACAGCTGCCCTGATGTCCCCTGTCCCTGTCCTGGTCCCTCACAGCTGCCCTGATGTCCCCTGTCCCTGTCCTGGGGCTCACAGCTGCCCTGATGTCCCCTGTCCCTGGGTCCTGCCCTGATGCTCCCTGTCCTGGTCCCTCACAGCTGCCCTGATGTCCCCGGTCCCTGTCCTGGGTCCCCTGGTCCCTGATGTCCCTGGTCCCTGCCCTGGGATGTGCCCTGATGTCCCCTGTCCCTGTCCTGGGGTCCTCACAGCTGCCCTGATGTCCCCTGTCCTGGGGCCCTCACAGCTGCCCTGATGTCCCCTGTCCCTGTCCTGGGTCCCCACAGCTGCCCTGATGTCCCCTGTCCCTGCAGGGCTGGCTCTCCCCTCACTCCAGCTGTTCAGCTCTGCTTGGAGATGCCTTCAGCTGGCACTTGGGGCATTTGGGAAGTTCCCTGCCCTGCTCCAAGGCCACCCGAGGTGTTTTATGTGCCCTGGAAAGAGAAGCACCCCAAAACCACGGGAATTTTCATTCTTCAGCTGCATAGGAACATTGAGGTGGCAACGGGTTTGTGTGCACATGAGAGGGCTTTGGAAAATTTAATTTCCTAAGAAAATGCTGAGCTGCTGTGAATATAATAATTAATCCTGGAAGATCTGCTGGAGCCCTGTGGTGTGTTTGTTTCTGCTCTAATTCATGCCGAAGGGGGGAAATTTTGCAAGGATTGTTTTCATTTCTAGCAGGATAATGCCCCCACTTTCTCTTTTCCTTTTTGATTAACATAAAAGGGCTAAAGAAAATTAGCTTGCTGCTGGACTAATTTGGTGGATGTTTCACCACGGAGCATCCTTTGATTGCTGAGTCCCACCCTGCTGCAGGATGCTGACAGGGAGCGTGGCAGGGTTTCCTGATTTACTGCTATTTTGGGCATTGCCGAGTTGATAGGACTTCCAGTTTTATTTCATTTTTTTAATCTTTTTAAAGGCTAGGGGGGAAGGGATGGGAAGGAAAGAAAAGACTTCAGTCAGAAAGAGGCTTTGTATTCCTGGTTTTCCTGGTCCAGATTCAAGTGTCATTTTGAATCCATTACCCTGAGTCCACCCAAGTGACACGCCAGGTCCCTTTGTCCCCTCTCTCCTTTCCATGGTGCCACAGCTGAGCCAAGCCGCACCCCAGCCCCGGTGAACTCCACAATTAGCTGCCCTGAAGAAGCCCTAATGTGCAGCCATGGCTCTGCTGACTGCACTGCAGTTTTGGCAGAGCTGCTCTGCTGCTGCTGTGCCCCGCAGACCCTGGGAACTGACACCCACCGGGGCCCGGGCCTTCACGGGCTCCCAGCGATTCAGAAGGAAAACAATCCTCCACTTTCTCATTAAAAGATGAAAGAGAAGAGCCTTGGTCCCCCCGGTTCTGTCCCCTCGAACACGGAGCGATAATTCTGTGCCGGAGAAGCCGCTCCTCGTTCATGGCCCCTGATTAGGAAAGACAATGGGATTAGTTCGAGCCGACTTGAGAGGCCTTGGTGACTCCTTCGCTGGCTAAATCGTGGCCCAGGGTGGATAATGGGAGATTGATTAGGGTTAATAGACTTATTTTTCCAGGTCACCCGCACAGCACTCTGGGTTGCGGGGCTCCAGCACATATTATGGCAAGCCATAAATCAAGGGGCTCGGCGGGACCTCAGGGCTCCCTCCCTCCCTCGGGTGTTGGGGAACAATTGCCCTTTGTGTCCCCGGTGCCAGCTTTGCCAGGGCCTGCTCCGGGCAGCGCCCAGGGGAGCCGGGGCCTGGCCGGGCAGTGAAAGGCTCGGCTTGGGCACAGGGACCGGGCTGGGCTGAGCTTTGTAAAGTGCCAGCTTTGGCAGGGCCTTGTAAAGTGCCAGCTTTGGCAGGGCCTTGTAAAGAGCCAGCTTTGCCAGGGCCTGTAAAGTGCCAGCTTTGGTAGGGCCCCAAAGGCTTTGCCAGGGGCCCGGTCCTGGGCACAGGGACCGGGCTGGGCTGAGCTTTGTGAAGTGCCAGCTTTGCCAGGGCCTTGTAAAGTGCCAGCTTTGCCAGGGCCCGGTCCTGGCAGCACCCAGAGGGGCCAGGGCCTGGCCGGTCAGCGCTGCCCCAAAGGCTCAGCTTGGGCACAGGGACTGGGCTGAGCTTTGTGAAGTGCCAGCTTTGCCAGGGCCCAGCCGGGCAGCGCTGCCCCCAAAGGCTCAGCTTTGGGCACAGGGACCGGGCTGGGCTGAGCTTTGTAAAGCATGTTCTGTGACTGCTGGGGATGAATGGGAGCCCTGGAAGCCGCTCTGTGGGACTCTGTGGGTTCGTTTTCTCTCATTTCTAAGGTTACCGAGCATGTGGCACAGCTGGAACAGCTGGCGGGGCTGCCCAGGCACTCAAGGGAAGCACAGGGAAAACAGCAAATCCCCCAAGGTTTGGGGCTGGTTTGGGGAAGGATGGGAGTGGAACAGTGAATTCCCCAAGGTTTGGGGCTGGTTTGGGGAAGGACGGGAGTGGAACAGTGAATTCCCCGAGGTCTGGGGCTGGTTTGGGGAAGGACGGGAGTGGAACAGTGAATTCCCGAGGTCTGGGGCTGGTTGGGCTCCAGCAGCCCGTCCTGAGCCCGCTGTGCCCCGGGCTGGGCTGGGCTGGCAGTGCCAGCGCGGGCTCTGTGTGTCCCATATCCCAGCACACGCACGGCTTTCCCCTGGATAACCCCAAAGCAATGTGCTCCCGCCGGTGGGGAGCTGGGAAAAGCCCGTTCTGCGAGGGTTCTGTCCAGCAGGGAGGGGCTCTGCTCTGCCTCACACCGGGACAAATCCCTGCTGCTTCGCTGGCGTTCTGTGCTTTGCACAAATGTCAGCTCTCCCAATTTCACATCGGTGCCCCTCGGTCCCGGGTGCCTGCTCAGAGGGATGAGTGCAAAGGAATTGAGAATCCCCTCCTGAACTAAAGCACAGTCTGAAGCATTACAATATTGCTCATCTTGCCCCAGGATTTGCCGTGTCCCACTCTGCAGCACCACCCATGCCTGTCCTGAGAGCCCCCAGGTGTCCCCAGAAACCACCCAGAGGTTCAAACACACTGACACCTCTGAAAGCTGTCAGCACAACAGGGATTGAAATGAAACCCCAGTCCCAGTGCTGCACTGGGGAATGCCAGGGTGGCCCATGGCAGGGGCAGGGGCAGCGCTGCTGGCAGGGCACGGCAGCCTGGCCAGGCTGGCACCCCAGTCTGCCTGAAGCACAGAGGCTCATCCCCAGTTAAACCAGCACTGTGGCTGGGGGTGGCTGGGGTCACTGGGAGCAGCTTTTCATGGGTTTCCCTCCCCTCCTTTAGACTGAGGCTCTCACTGCTCCCAGCTCCCGCTCAGGTTTGGAGAAACCTCCCAAAGTACCCCCTCCTGGTGCGACTCTCATTTCCAAACACGTCCTTGCAGACAGCATTTCCTTCCCATGGATGGCTGATTCCAGGGCTGCTGGCATAAGTTTGCTTTTCTTTATGCAAATTGAGAACTGCAAATAATTTTGGCAGCCTCGTCCTGGCTCACAGCAGTACAGCACCAACAGAACGTACATGGAGTCGATGACAACTTTGTAATAACAACAAAATGCAGGCAGATCAAGCATGTACATCCCTTATTATGTCTTCACTGTGAAAGGAGAGGTGTTTTTACACAGATAATTACTGCAGATATCCACCTCGGTGTACATTGCAAACTGTGATAAGATAGTGTTACCTAAAAGGGACTGACTGGCTTTTTCTTCCCTAGGTATATCTGGGCAAAATCTATAATTCTTTGTCTAGACAATGATCTCACAACAAGAGAATGAACTTCAATTAGTTGTTTTGATGGGAAAAACCTTTTGTGTAATGGAGACAAAGCCAGAGCACTTATGAGCAACCCTACAAAAACAAACCTGTGTGTGCACAAACACAGGGGATGGGGAAGGGTGGCAGGAGCAGCAGGATTTCATTTCAAAGTGTCACACAGTTGTTTCAGATGCTGGCACACCTGCCCTGGTGATGGGGGAAAGGCACAGCCTGTGTCAGACAAAGGAGAGACAGGGAGAGTTTTCCTGCTCATTTTGCCTCTGGAAAGTGCCAAGGAGGTCGGGGCGGGAGATGAAGGCAAAAGCCACCCAGCCACGTGCTTGGAGAGCTGTTGGGGCCGAGGCAGTGAAGCCAGGTCGTGCCTGGTGTCCGTGCAGGACAATGAGGGCCCCAAACCTCGGCCCTTCCTGTGGCCATGGCCCTGCAGGGCTCTCTGAATGCAACACCTGGGTTTAGGCTGTTTCTGCCAGGCCTGGGCACCTGAGGGAGCTGCAGCCCTGGCACAGAGGTGCTGAGCTGTCGCACCATGCCCGGGACTGATGTCACCCACAGCCACAGAACCCAACACCCTCTGCTTTCAGAGCCCAGCTCTGGGCAGTGTGAACAGCACCTGGCAAAGAAAACCAGCACTGCAGAAACTTCCCTGTTTGCCCTTTCCTTCCTGCAGCAGCACACGTGCCCGAGCAGAGGCTGGCACTGCTCAGGGCTCCTCTGTGCACAGTCCCTGCTGTAGGTGACAGACCCTGAATGGGCTCCCTGCCCTCTCAATGCTCCCCCAGCCCTGGGGCTCTCCCTGCACCCCAGTTCTGGCTTTTCCCTTTTCCCAGAGCCACCCTGACACTGCTGTGTTCCCAAGGGATATCCCTGAGAAGGAGTGCAGCCTGGTTTTCCAGGTATTTTCTGGTATTTTCTGAATCAGCTGTCACAGCAGCTGCAGCCCATGGGGTTTCCACCGGGGGGGACCTGCTGCTCCTCTTCAAAGCAGAGCTTTAAACACATTTCAGCTTTTGTGTCGCTGCAGTGTGGACTCAGATCATCCATCAAAGGTGACTTTTGATCAGAGTCCCCTCGGGAGGGTCCCCTCAGCAGGAAACTTGAACCAGGCAGGCACAAAAGAAAGACAAGAGGAGGAAATAATAATACTCTTTAGGCAGTGCCCCTCATTAATATCTTCAATAAACAAACATGTACATCTGAACATGACTTCTCTCACACACACTGTTATCACTCAGCTCTATTCCACATGAAAGCACACATGTCATAAGCCATTCCAACTCCCATCCCCAGTTAATGTATTAGCACTCATTTCATTTGCATTTTAATGGCGAGACTACACTTTTCAAATAAATGACTGCACTTTATCAAAGGATTACTTCATTTGGGCTGTGACGCTGCTCTGCCGAGTGTGGAGCTTGCGGAAAGCCCTGCAGAGCAGACCCAGAGGGCTCAGGAGCTCTGCAGGGAGGGGAAGCAGCAGCGCTGGAGTGCTCTGCCTGGGCTGCAGGGGATGCTCATTATGGAACTTCACTCGCACATTTTGTTCCTGCGGGGACTGATCCAGGGAACATTCAGGGCTAGAGGTGGCCTGAAATGAACCTGGGCATGGAAAGGCCTGGGGTTTCTCTCTGCCCAGGCTTTGACTCTCTGCCGTGCAGCTGAAGCTGGTTCTGGTGCTGGGCCTGTTCCCAGCAGAGCAGAGCAGAGCAGAGCAGCCTCACCTCCCGTGGGGATGGATCAGCAGCCATCAGGCAGGGAGAGCACAGCGGCACCCTGGGGCTCAGCTGGAAGGTTCTAGGGCTCAAGAGCCAGATGACAGGCACAAAAATAAAATCAACCTTTACTTCAAGAGGAAGAAAGACATTGCAATCTGCACGTGGGTTGCTAAACCTTTGGGTACTGAATAGAGCAAGAGGAAAGCAGGAGAAGAGGATGGAGTCTGTGTGGGGCCAGGCTCTAACACTGCCTCAGGCAGCGCTGCTGGCCCAGGGGAGCAGGCAGGAGGGGGCTGCATGGCCCTGGAGCTGACACCCGGCTTGTCCCAACGAGGAACATGGCCTGGCCACCCCAGGACCTGGACGAGGGGCTGCAGCCCCTTTGGGGCCGCGTTTGGGGAGGCGCTGAGGGAGGGGGCTGGAGCAGCCCGGCTGGGGTGTGGGATGGAGGGAGGGGGGGAGCAGCCCGCTGGGGTTGGGATGGAGGGCGCTGAGGGGGGGCTGGAGCAGCCCAGCTGGGGGTGGGATGGGATGGGGGGGGCTGGAGCAGCCCGGCTGTGGGATGGAGGGAGGGAGGGAGGGGGCTGGAGCAGCCCCAGCTGTGGGATGGGATGGAGGGGGGCTGCAGCCCGGCTGGGATTGGGGATGGAGGGAGGCGCTGAGGGAGGGGGCTGGAGCAGCCCGGCTGGGGTGTGGGATGGAGGGGGAGGCGCTGAGGGAGGGGGCTGGAGCAGCCCCAGCTGTGGGATGGAGGGAGGTGCTGAGGGAGGGGGCTGGAGCAGCCCGGCTGGGGTGTGGGATGGAGGGAGGTGCTGAGGGAGGGGGCTGGAGCAGCCCGGCTGGGGTGTGGGATGGAGGGAGGCGCTGAGGGAGGGGGCTGGAGCAGCCCCAGCTGGGGTGTGGGATGGAGGGAGGTGCTGAGGGAGGGGGCTGGAGCAGCCCAGCTGGGGTGTGGGATGGAGGGAGGTGCTGAGGGAGGGGGCTGGAGCAGCCCGGCTGGGGTGTGGGATGGAGGGAGGTGCTGAGGGAGGGGCTGGAGCAGCCCGGCTGGGGTGTGGGATGGAGGGAGGTGCTGAGGGAGGGGGCTGGAGCAGCCCGGCTGGGGTGTGGGATGGAGGGAGGTGCTGAGGGAGGGGGCTGGAGCAGCCCGGCTGGGGTGTGGGATGGAGGGAGGTGCTGAGGGAGGGGGCTGGAGCAGCCCGGCTGGGGTGTGGGATGGAGGGAGGCGCTGAGGGAGGGGGCTGGAGCAGCCCGGCTGGGGTGTGGGATGGAGGGAGGTGCGCTGCGGCCGCACTGGGAGAAAGCTGCTGGGCAGAGCCGCGGGGCTCCTGCAGAAGGGCGAGCGCTGCAGGGCGGGGATGCGGTGGGGTTTGCCGGGAAGGGGTGGAAATCCATGAGGGCTTTCCTGGCTGTTATTTCACTCTGAAGTCTTCTCCTCGCACGAGTGCTGGGGGAGCCCGGAGGTGGTGGAGGTGTCCCCAGGTGCTCCTTTGCTCTCGTGTTGAACACCTGGCTGAGTGAGAGCTGCTCACAGGGAAACGTGCTGTGAAGTTGTACACGTTTGGTTCATGCTGTGTGCAAAGGTTTCTGTGGCTGAAAGGAAAATCTGCACCACCACATTTTAAATTTCCTCCTTCCCTGTGATTGTAATTCCATTTATGAGCTCCTGCTTGCTGGAGAAAGCTGGTTCATATTGCCCCAGTGACTGGGTAGGCAATCAAACTGTCCTGAAACATCAGCAAGTTTTATTTTAAAACTTAAGTCAATCTTCAGCTTGAATTGGAACAGAAGTGAGGTGTCAGATTGCATTTGTTGATAGGAATGCTGTTGTGGCAAATACTGTAAAAAGGAAAACCAGAGTCTGTGGATTAAACACTGCATAAGTGGGGGCAGGGTAATTGAGTGATCTCAAGCCATTATCTGTAAGGCAGGCTGTGATAATGAGGGATGCTGAGGAGCCCCTAACGTGTGAAATGCTGGTGGAGATTGTAGAAATCCGTAGCAGCTTTTTTTTTTTGTTTTTTTCCCCCTTTTTTTAATCCTCTGCCCCAAACCTCATCCCTCAGGATCTGTAGCCTTGATAAGTCAGACATGGAAATGCCAGCCCAGCGCTCCCAGCCAGCTCCGTGGGGGCTCGTGGGAGTGACTGCACAGTGCCCGTGGGTCTGAGGTGGCGCTGGGGTGTCCCCTGTCCCTCCCCTGTGTCCCACAGCAGCTCGGGCCAGCCCGGCTGAGCTCCTGCCTTGCTCAGCTCCGGGAATGACTGCGCTGGGAGGAGGGAAATGCACAGCAAGGAGCGAATGTGCCTGGGCTGTCATTAAAATAAACCTGTTCCCGTGCTTTTGCAGCCTCCAAAATTAAGGCTGCAGGTGATAAAACAGCCGTGGTGCCACGAACTTTTCCAAGCAGGGCTTTATTCCTAACCCAGGCTGGGCTGGAGCAATTGCGCTGTGCAGCCCTTGCATTTCCAGGGAAGAGAGCTCATGTTTAATGTGCTGCCTTGTGGGGCTTTCTTTGCATCCTTAATGCCTCACCATTCAATAGCTCTGTGCTTTGCAGGCCCCTGGAGATAAAAGAACCAATATTCCTTCAAAGGTTATTTCCAACACAGGAGTAGTTAAGAAACCGTCTGCACACAAACGACAAATTATTGTAATCTGAACAAAGAGCAGGGCAGGTCCCACCAGTTGGAAACTTAAGAGAAGCCATAGACAAAGATGTGAAGATGGATTTAAAAAAGAGCTCTTGATGTCCCCAAAGGCAGCAATGGGGCTAAGTGCTACAAATGAGGGAGGCTTCAGAAGCAAACTGGGAGCTGAGCTGCCGCCTTTTCCTCCTGGGAGCTGTGTGCTCCTGGGGCTGGTCCTGCCTGCCTTGGCAGGCAGCGGGAGCCTGCTCCTGTGTCTGCTGTGAAATCCGAGGGAAAACATTCCTGCACCGTGCATTGCTTTCCTAATCTCGCTTTATCAGCCTGGCTGGCAGCGCAGCCCTTTGGCTCCTGTGGTGGGAACGGCGCTGGGGCAGGAGCTGCTTTCCAGCTGGGATCTGGGGGCTGGCAGAGCACAGTGCTCCTCTCGGGCCTCAAGGTCCTGCGAGAAGAGCTCCCGAGGCCCTCGGAGCTGGGCTAGAGCAGCTCCTGCACGGTGGGAGAGGGGACGTGGCTCCAGGTCCGACTGCAGGGGCAGAACCTGCTCCGGGCAGTGTCTGGGGCATGGCACAGGATGGATGTGCCAGGGCTCTGCTGTGCAGGTGCTCCTGCAGCCTGAGCGGGTGACATTGCAGCCTGTGTGTGTCCCTGGCATTACAGCATATGTGTGTGTGTGTGTCCCCTGGCATTGCAGCGTGTCTGTGTCCCCTGGCATTGCAGCCTCTGTGTGTGTGTCCCCTGGCATTGCAGCATGTGTGTGTGTCCCCTGGCATTGCAGCCTGTGTGTGTGTCACCTGGCATTACAGCATGTGTGTGTCTCTGGCATTGCAGCATGTGTCCCCTGGCATTGCAGCCTGTGTGTGTGTGTGTGTCACCCGTCATTACAGCCTGTGTGTGTGTGTGTGTCTCTGGCATTGCAGCATGTGTCCCCTGGCATTGCAGTGTGTGTGTGTGTGTGTGTCCCCTGGCCTTACAGCCTGTGTGTGTGTCCCCTGCAATTCCCCCTCCAGCCTTTGGCATTGCAGCTGTGGCTCCTCACTGGAAGTGCTTCAGGTGACCGAACAGGAGTTTCCTGCAGCTCTTCCTGCAGTGGTTTTATCTGTTGGGTGTGCCAGAGTGTGCCATGGGAGGCTCCTGGGGGCTCTCAGGGACGGGGGAGCCCAAAGGCAGCAGGAAAGCAAGAGGCAGCAGAGGCAGGAGCAGAAATCCCTGTGAGCACAGCCAGGACTCCTGGCAGCGTTCAGAGCATTCTGACAGAGAGCTCTGGGTGTGCAAATTCAAGCCAGACCTCCAAGGCCTGCTCAGTGTGAGTGCTCTGTTTGGATTACGGTGGCACTAGGCTGGCCTGGCACTTTGTCTGGTGTTCATCAAGCCTTTGCAGAGCCCGGCCTGTGTTAGCTTGGCAGCAGGACCTGTGCCTGGGCAGGTTTGCCTTGGCTTTGCATTTCACTGCAGCCCCCTGCTCGGGGATGATAAATCAGATGTGGGATAAGTTTAGAGAGGGTCTGGGCTGAATCTCATGGATTTTGTTGTTTGTTCGAACTGGTGGGTGACAAGGTCAGCTCATAAAAACAGCATGAATTTCATTTCTTGAGTCCCAGCAAGGGTGGTGGGAGGCAGAGCTGCAGGGATTGCTGCAGGGCTCTGCAGTGTGCAGGAGATGCAGGGTGGCACCCTGCAAACACAGCCAGGCAGTGCCTCCCGAGGGCCCTTGCGAGCTGTGCTGTCCCTCACAGCTGGGGAAACTCCTATTTTATTATACGAACTTTCTATTACATTCTGAATGCAAGAACTGCCGTCAAGCAGGGCAAGAAGGCTGCTTATTAAATAGGCATAAAGTACTTGGAGAGTGATTAGTGCCTTTCTGGTTTGATCCTAAAGTGGTTCTTCAGTGATAAATGAAGTCTCTGCTGGGAATGACAATATCCATTTGGGGCCATTTGTGCTGTTTTGGTGACCTGATGGTTCTCTGCTGCTGCAGCATCCCTCTGGGAGGAGAGGGACGCACAGAGCGTGGCCTGGGCAGATTCCTGCAGGCTGCTGAGCTTTCCCTGGCTGTGCTGTGCTGTGCTGCTCTGCCTCCAGGCCAGCTGCCACTGGACAGGGCTTTGGGGAGAGTTTGGTGCAGTGCTTTGGTTTCTGGAGTGGTGAAGTGTTTTGACCAGGTCACCTGCTCCAGGTAGTCTCAAACCACTGAAAGCTTCAGATTGAAATTAAGAGGATCTTCACAAAGTTGGGGGCCTTCTAATAAATCTGCTCTATCCTCGTGTCCACAAATGCTTGATGGAAGGTTTGGTGCTGACTGGTAGAGATGGAAATGCTGTGTTTGCTGCGGGACCTCCTGCCATCCTGTCCCTGTGCACCAGGGCTGGGACTCAGGTCCTTAATCCCAAATCAGCCCCAGGGAGAGCCAGGAGCCAGTGCCCCTCCTCACGATGAGCCATTGCACCGAGGAAACCTCCCGCATCCACATAATAAAGATGATACTCACAAATGGACAATCAGAGGGGAAGAGTTCTCAGTCAGATTTTAATGTGTATTTCCTGTCTGGGCTGACAGAAGGGATATCTCCAGAGCTTCTGGTAGCACGGGAAAACAGCTTTCCACTGCAATAACTGTCTGCCCCAGCTCTGCTTTAGCACCCCTGAGAAATGCCTGTGTACACACCTTAAATACTTCCAGGCGTATTGAACAAACCTGTTCAAATAACTCCCCTGATCAAACATGCCATTGCCCGAGGTTCACTCTGCACAGGGGGCTCCGCGAGGGTTAAAGCAGGGGTGGATTCCTTGGGTTTAAACCTGCCTGACTAATTTTAGTATGTTCTATAAATAGCCCTCCCAAATACTTGAGCAA
Organism: Emberiza elegans; assembly: GCA_024865655.1. Lineage (NCBI taxonomy): Eukaryota > Metazoa > Chordata > Aves > Passeriformes > Fringillidae > Emberiza > Emberiza elegans. The sequence continues at coordinate 358,418 of JALJVW010000248.1, read as the reverse complement.
TTCATGTTCTACTCTCTAAAGGCAGAGAAGGTTTCTTAGGTAATGGAAATCATGGTGATTAGTGAGGGCTGGGGATGAAAACAGGATATAAAAGTAGTGCAGAAATCCTTTGATATATCACTCACTGTTCCCGAGGCATTTTCTTCTCCTTGTCTTGACTTTAAGTTTCCCTGTAGCATGTGAGTGAATTTACCCTCAAATTCACACTCTTCAAAATTATTTTACTTTGCCTTTTCCTGTGTGGAAATACAATTTCCTCCTGAATTGAGCTTGGAATGGGGAAAATACTGTATTAAAAAAAAAAAAAGCAATCTGAGAATATTGATTTGAATCTTTATAGCAACATTTTTGACAAGTTTGAGTCCCTCCTGTGTTCATCTAGGGAGCAATACACAGGCAAAGTAATTAATTCACCTGAGTTTCCAGCTACCAAAAATGAGGCATTTGTTGTTAAGTCGGTTTTTGGGATGGTGTGGCCAGGGAGATGCTCCCCAGCCTGGCACCACTGCACCAGAGCCACCCTGAGCCCCTCCCTGGAGAAACACGGGGACACCTGGGTGCAGAAATCCATCCCGCCGGAGTCTGCAGGCTCTGCCCCAGTCCAGCTCAGCTGCTCTGCCTCACCAGGGCGTCCCTGCTGCTCCCCAGCCTTGGACTGAGCTCACGGCCCCTGGAGCAGCCAGCAGGGAAGGAACAGGCAGAACCCAGACCCTCAGTGGCACCTGTAGCAAACAATGAGTTCGTTCTCAAAGTTACATTGCAGCTTAATTAAACGGGGAGAGACCTGTCAGCCTTAATTTATTTTTAAAAGCCCCATCAAATTTAATTTGTGAGAGCAGCTCTTCCATCTGCTTCCAGGCATTATCTCTGGAGTTCAGGAGAAAAACATATGTCTTGTGGTTAATAAGAATTTGTTGTAATGGATCATATGACTGGGTGATTAATAACTGCTCAGCTCTGATTGTTCTCATTATAAGGAGAACACACAACCCCTCTGCCCAGCCCCAACCTATTGGGAAAAGAGATCATAAAACAGGAGATGAAAAATTCCTCTGCTTGAGATGAAAGCGAATGGATCAAGGACTTGGCTGCACGGAGCTGCGCAGGGAAAGCAGCTTCCTATGGTTCTTGTTATTCCTCTTTTGGGATTCTGTACCAGATCATCAAATGTGCTTGGAGCAGGGCACTCCAGTTTGTGTTTAGAAGTTGATCTGGTGCCTGGCTGCCAGAGGCAGTGCTGGCATTCAGGGGGTCCTGAGCAAACCCCTCCTCTGCCCAGATTCCTTCTGCAGCCTTGGGCACATCCCCATAATCCCTGCAGAAACAGCATCCGAGAGGAAATGTCCCCACTGCACATCACAATGACCTCACCAGATCTCCTCCTTCCTGGCCTTCCTGGGCCTGCCTGACCTGCCTGGGACCAGCTTTAACTCCATGCCACATTTCCAGGAGAGCCTGACCCTCCTGTTCAGGATGAGAGCAATATGACCCGCCTCCAGGGAGCAGCGGGTCAGCTCTGTTCAGCTCATGCAATATCCAAACCAAGGCTCAGCACCACATTTCCAGGAGAGCAGTGGATGAGAGCCTGACCCTCCAGCTCAGGGATCAGCTCATGCAATATCCAACCCCAGGGCAGTTCCTGCCTTTGCTTTCCTGGCACGCTGGCTGCCTGGTGGGCATGGTGGGAGCTCTGGTGCTTGGCAGATGCTCAACCCCGTTACTTCAGAGGAAATTCCACGTACTAAAAGAGCCCAGTGATTAGGTTATCATCATCTCCACTTTCATTCGCCCTGCTCACAATGAAAGCTTGCAAGAGAGACATTTCTTTGGCTGTTTTTAAAGGCAGGGGTTGCTCCCAGGCAGTAAATAAAGAGCCATTATTCCCGGGGAGCCCCCGGGGGATGGCAGGCGCTCAGCCGTGGGGTCCCAGGAGCCATAAAGCAACACAAACCGGAACAGGGAACTGCTGTCGCTGGGCTTTGATTTGCTTTTGCAGCGTTAACCTCACGTTAACCCTCAGAGCAGGAGGTCAGGGAAAGGTTGCAGCCTCAGACGCTGGAGAAAGGAGCTTTGCCCGTCTGAAATGAGCAGTCCTGCACAGCCCATGGAGTTGGCCTCAAATAATAATAATGAAGAAGAAATTACTCCCTGAATGATGTTTCCATTTCAGCCAAGAATTCGCATCCAATTTATGTGCAGAAGGAAAAAGCAAGAGGTGTTCCAGAGCAGGGAATAGAATCAATGTTTCCCCCCCAGTGCAAAGGGGAAAATAATATTGTTCTCTCTTTTTTAAAGCATTCACTTTACCCTTCCTGTCTCCATGACCGTGTGCTTGTGCAATCCTCTAACAACTCCCTTTTAGCTCCTGCTGCTTGGAATTATCATCTGCCCCGAGATCTTCCTTTCACACAGAGCAGTGGGAGAATGTGGGCACCGGGAATGAAGTGCTAAGGCTCTGATGTGGCCATGAAATCTTTGTAGAGCAACATAAAAATAGCAGAGATTGCACAATTGCACCCACGAAAATGGAGAGAGAGGGAAAACCGTCGAGTGCACACAGAATATTTCAGTGTCAGCTTTGTAGTTCCCATAAGGGACAGACAGATGGGGCCAATTGGATCAAACTGGGGAGTTCTCTGCCAAGCTGCATCCACTCAGCTGCTCAGAAATGTTAGGTGGCATCTGGCAGCTGGGATTTCCTGCTGCATCCCTGCAGTGCCACGAGCATCAGAGGGTTTGGGGACAGAGATGCAGCAAAAGGGGCAAAGGGTGGAGAGGGGGGAGGCACTGCTGAGGGCTGGGAAGGGCTGGACCAGCCTGCAGCATCCTCTGCCTCCCAGGTGTGCCAGCTCAGGTGTGCACAGGGGCAGCCCTTTGCACTGCTGAAAGCCTTCTGCAAGGATTAAGCTAATATTGAGGTATAATTTGTATTATTTATTGTTAAACTACAGCTTCTTTGGGACCCTTAAATGTGAGTAACAGCCACGTCCATCCCCCAAATCCCCTTTGAGATCCAGTGCCAGGTAATGAATAAACAGAAAGTAAATCTCTTTGGGAAATGCTGTTTATTTTATGAAATACTTAAAAGAAGATGATGAGTTTAATTATCCCATGGAAGACAAGTTTTGTTGTTATTTAAAGTTGTGTTTAGACTCCTTTCAATTTGTTTCTCATTTTATATTCCACTAGCAAGAATGAGGGAAGTTAAGAAGGAAAAAAGAGGAAACTGTTCTGTGGGTATTTTTCCAGTCTTTGAAAGAGAGATAACGTTAAAGAGGAAGAATAAGAAGGAAGGAAGAAAGGAATGAAAAGCCAGAATCCTTCCAGATTTGGAGAACAACCCCAAAATGACACCTTTCAAAATGAACATTTATCGTTTTGCTTCATTTTGAAAGTTTTCATTAGAAAAAGAATTCAACCAAATCAACTACGTTTGTGGAAACTCCTGGGTTCCCTTGGAAACCCCTTTTATTTTTCATGGCTAGAACTTTATGAAGAAAATTGTAACCACGTCGTAGCTGTTGAACTGCCTGAGATTTATGAAGCACGTTAATCAATCACCTCGTCCTGCAGGTGCAGGATTTTATAAGAAGCAATTACGAGGAGATGGAGTGATGCCAACCTCAATCCCCTCTCGCCCCCACAGCCTGAAGTCAGCATCTTCCCAAAGCCCTCTGAGCACAGAGGCTGCACAAATCCCTGCAGCTGGAATTTTGGTCCTCACCCAGGAGCATCCCGGGTGCCCTCCCAGCACCAGCTCCTGCTCGTGGTGCCCGCAGGGCTCTGCTGAGCCCCTGTTTCCTGCCGTGGCACTGGGAGGACACAGTGGTTGGCCATGACTGGGCTGCAGAGATTCCCTGAGCACTTCTGTCACTGGAAATGGGCCAGTGAATCCCTCCTCTCCCTTTCACAAAAGATTATGACATTTTTGTAATGACAAATCCTTAGCTTGATGATCTTGTTTCAAATGAACGGCGCTTGTGGCTGGGAGCAGGCTCTTCTCCCCTCGATGCTGCTCCCCAGGGAGGGCTTTGTTCAGGGTGAGGTTCTGAAGGTGGGCTTTGGTCAGAGCAGCTGCTCCTGCAGTGCCCCTGGGAGCAGCCCTGGTGCTCCCAGCCCTCGCCTGCTGTTCTCCATTCACTCGCTGCAGCTTGCAAAAGCCACCCTGGGAGCAGAGCCCACCTCCAGCCCAGCCTGGCCTGGGCATCTCCTGCCAGGAATACCCCGGGAAGTGGGGCAGGGTCTGTCCTGCAGCCTGGACTTGGGCCTGGCCTGGGCATTTCCTGCCAGGAATACCCTGGGAAGTGTGGGTGCTGCAGGTGCCAAACACCTCGTGGTCATTCCCCTTCAGTCTGGGGTCACTCGAGCACCCCAATGTCCAGAGCATCCTTCAGAGGGGATTTTTGTGCCACCCTTCATAGGGGATTTTTGTGCCACCCTTCAGAGGGGGATTTTTGTGCCATCCTTCAGAGGGGATTTTTGTGCCACCCTTCAGAGGGGAATTTTGTGCCATCCTTCAGAGGGGGATTTTTGTGCCATCCTTCAGAGGGGGATTTTTGTCATCAGCTTTGTGGGGGCAGAGGAAGGAGCAGAACTCCAAGGTCATGGGCTGATGTCACTTGTCATTAACGCAGCAATTTCTCAGGGGGCTTTAATAACAGGGCTATCTCTGCCCTCCTGGGAAAGCCCTGCTCTGCTGCCCTGCAGCAGTGAGGAACCCCCAGCCCATCCCCAGGTGATGTTATCCCTGGAAGATCTCGCTGTGGGAAATAATTAGCTGTCAGACACGCTGCTCCTGCTGCCTGCCCCTGCTCCCAAATGAGGTTTGGGGGGCTCGGATCCGATGCAGAATCACCGAGGAAGGGGGAGCTGTGCCCAGATGAGATAGGAAAAGCTTATATGACACAAGAATTTATTACTTAGTCCTGTTTACAGGAGGTCAGAAAGAAAATAACAATGAGATCCAGAGTTTGAGTGTAATGCAGGGGTGTGAAGTCTTAATAAATTCTCTTGGTGACTTGGGGTGATGGACAGACTTATCTCCATCAGGCTCTTCTGCTGCTTCCAGATGAATCTTGACCAGCACCAATGTGAAACTTTCCTCCCTTTAACAAACACCAATAACTCAACACAACCTCCCCTCCATATCACTTGGCAGCATTGGGAGCCCAGGACACGGTTTTACTGGGGAACTGGTATTTTCAAGGGGGAATATTATGGCCAGACTGGATAAATACCTTGCACTTCCTTGTATTGTCTGGGAACACGCATGGAACAGTTCCCAGCCCACTCCCCAAAGGTTTTACAACATTGAGAGGCCTCCATAAATTTCAAGCAGCCAGGAAAATATTAGAGGAATGTCTTAAAAAGGAGAAGGGAGAAAGAGAGAGAGGAGGGCAAAAGCAAACTCATAAGAAAGCATCAAAGGAATAAATGGAATGTGATTCCATTGGGATGGGGAGACTCAATTTCTCCCTATTACACAGGAGGTTTCTTGATTATCTAAAGGTGTCTTATGCCTTGGTTTCCCCTTTCTAAAGCAAAATTTATAGCACATTATAGGGAAAAATAAACATGCTCCTGCTGGTGTCTCTGAGCAGGGGGATGGAGCTGGGGGCTGGCTGGGGTCTGCCCCGGGGTACCTGGAGCAGCACCCACTGCACCAGTTGGGCTCGTGTGGCTGCAGAGAGTTCAGTGGCCCCAGCCTGGCCCCGCAGGGCCCTGGGGCAGGACAGGGGCTGCTGCTGATAAAGGAGGCACTTTTAGCCAGAGTGCCCTGCCCTGAGGGATGGAACGAACAGAGCAGGGCTGCAGGGTGCGATGCAGGCACTGGATGGGGCAGCAGCCCCTGGCAGGCTGGGATGGCTGAATCCAAAGGCTCATCTCCATTAGAGAGTGTCCAACAGCCCAGTGCACGGCCCCAGTGTCACTGGGGGGGCCCAGGGGCAGAAGGGGCTGTGAGGGAGCTCCTGAGGCCCAGTGTCACTCCTGATGCCCTTGGGATGCTGTTCCCACCCTCTGCACCCATCCCAGTGAGCCCGGAGGGCTCTGGGGCTGCCCTGTGAGATGGGGGCTGCTGGGGACACAAACCCCCGTGGGCACCATGATCAGCCCCTGTGAGATGGGGGCTGCTGGGGACACAAACCCCCCATGGGCACCATGACCATCCCTTGTGAGATGGGGGCTGCTGGGGACACAAACCCCTGTGGGCACTGTGTGAGATGGGGGCTGCTGGGGACACAAACCCCCATGGGCACCATGATCAGCCCCTGTGAGATGGGGGCTGCTGGGGACACAAACCCCCATGGGCACCATGATCAGCCCCTGTGAGATGGGGGCTGCTGGGGACACAAACCCCCGTGGGCACCGTGACCATCCCCTGTGAGATGGGGGCTGCTGAGGACACAAACCCCCGTGGGCACCGTGACCATCCCTTGTGAGATGGGGGCTGCTGAGGACACAAACCCCCATGGGAACCGTGACCATCCCCTGTGAGATGGGGGCTGCTGAGGACACAAACCCCCGTGGGCACTGTGACCATCCCTTGTGAGATGGGGGCTGCTGAGGACACAAACCCCCATGGGCACCGTGATCAGTCCCTGTGAGATGGGGGCTGCTGAGGACACAAACCCCCGTGGGCACTGTGACCATCCCTTGTGAGATGGGGGCTGCTGGGGACACAAACCCCCATGATGGGGGAGATGGGGGCTGTTGGGGACACAAACCCCCGTGGGCACCGTGACCATCCCCTGTGAGATGGGGGCTGCTGAGGACACAAACCCCATGGGCACTGTGATCAGTCCCTGTGAGATGGGGGCTGCTGGGGACACAAAGCCCCATGGGCACCGTGACCATCCCCTGTGAGATGGGGGCTGCTGGGGACACAAACCCCCCATGGGCACCGTGACCATCCCCTGTGAGATGGGGGCTGCTGAGGACACAAACCCCATGGGCACTGTGATCAGCCCCTGTGAGATGGGGGCTGCTGGGGACACAAACCCTTGTGGGCACCGTGACCATCCCCAGATGGGGGCCTGGGGACACAAGATGGGGGTGATCATCCCTGAGATGGGGGCTGCTGGGGACACAAACCCCCCATGGGCACTGTGACCATCCCTTGTGAGATGGGGGCTGCTGGGGACACAAACCCCCGTGGGCACCGTGTGAGATGGGGGCTGCTGAGGACACAAACCCCCGTGGGCACCGTGTGAGATGGGGGCTGCTGGGGACACAAACCCCCGTGGGCACCGTGTGGGCTCCCAGCTCAGAGCCAGCCCAGCTGAAGTCTACGGTGTGTGGGCTCTCTCCTGGTGGCTTCTGCTTCAGCCTGTGGGATTTCTTAATACAGCAAATAACAGCAAATATCCCCCCGTGGTTTCCCCCTGTCTTATTCCATCTGATTAAATAAATACCAACGCATTTGCAAGAAACCGGGTAGTCGTACCGAGTTAGCCACAAGAAGACAGATATTCTGCTTTTCTGCCTTTCAAGGCTCGCAGAACATCCTGCAACTATTAATTATTCCTGCTTCCTGAGGGTTCTGCAGGGGTATCAGATGGCCCTGGGTAGGAGCTGCGTCTGAGGATGGAGAGGGCTGGCTCAGCACGCTGTGTGGCAGGGCTGCAAATGCAAAGCAGAACAGTGGCCCTGCTGTTTCCTGCTCCAGCCTCTCCTCCTGCAGGCTGGGGCAGAAGTTTTTGCTGGGGAAGCGATCCCGGCTGGAAGCTTTCAAAGGCTTCTTGCAAACACAGATTGATGGGGTGGGGAGCGCACTTTAAACATTATGGCAAACACCTTGGCCGTGTCCCTTTCAAGTGAAAGCTCCAAGGAAGGGAATTTGACTGATGTGTGCTTTTATCAAAGCTGCTCCCTGTTCTGTGCAGCACAGGAGCCTGCGGAAGTTAAGAAGTTAATGGGGGAAGTGGGCATTAAACAGAAAGATCAAATGCATCAGGTAATAGCCAAGGGGATAAAAACTGTACAGCACCTGAGAGTGGCAATAAATGTAAAATGCTGCTCTCTCATTTCAGATATTTGATTAACTGCTTCTAAATATGCTGGGGGCTGTATGTCAGGGGGAAGATGTGGGTTAGCTGAAATGTGCTCTAAATGTTTCAGGGACTCTGACCAAAAAACCTGTAAAAGCCTTCCTAGCTCCTCACTGCCTCTGGGAGGGCAAATATAAGGGTTCAGGGATTGGTAAATATTTTTTTACTGGGGGAAAACAACCAAATAAACAGAAAAAAGATTGTAGGAAGAGGGGATGGATGAGGCTGGAATATGGGAAGAAGTGCAACAGCAAAATTCTGTTTGATGTCGCAAAAGGGAAATGGGTTTTATTTCCTTTCTGTCCCTTACTGAAAATGGCTTTTGAAGAATTGAGATCAGTGGATTTTTCCAATCCCGTGTCTCCAAAGAAGTCTCACCGAGTGCTGAGAGCGGTAGCACTGATCTGTTCTCTCTGTGTGACAGGGACAGCACCCGGGGAAGGGCTGGAGCTCAGGGAAAGGCTCTCCCCGAGGGAGCTGGCCCTGCCCAGGGAATGGGCACAGCCCCGAGGCTGCCAGAGCTCCAGGGGCCTTTGGGCACCCAGGGATGGCCAGGATGGGGCTGTGGGGGTCTGGGCAGGGCAGGGGCTGCACTGGGTGATCCTGGGGGTCCCTGGCTGTGGTTCCTGGCCTTTGGGCACCCAGGGATGGACAGGGTGGGGTTGTTTGGGTCTGGGCAGGGCCAGGGTTTGTGCTGGGGGTCCCTGGCTGTGGTTCCTGGCCTTTGGGCACCCAGGGATGGACATGGTGGGGTTGTTGGGGTCTAGGCTGCACTGGGTGATCCCTGTGGGTCCCTGGCTGTGGTTCCCAGCCTTTGGGCACCCAGGGATGGCCAGGGTGGGGTTGTTGGGGTCTGGGCTGCACTGGGTGATCCCTGTGGGTCCCTCCCAGCTCAGCTTATTCTGTGATTCCATGATTCCAGGACTCTGCTAGCACATGTGCAAATGTTCCTCTGCATGGGAGTGCTCTCCCTCTTCTCTCTCTAATGCTGGGCTTCTCCAGATGCAAAACATGTTTGGGAAATATTTTCAAATCAGCACCTCAGCCCATTGCAGAGAAGGACTTTGAAGTTTGTGTTTCTTGAGCAGCACTGCTTTGCCCCACTGGAACACTTCACATCCCAGGACACCAGAGAGCCCAGAAGGAACAATTCCTTCAGCTCCAAAGCCCCATTCCATGAGAAAGAACAAGAGCTCAGGGGCCTTGGCCTCCTGCCTCCCTGCAGCTGCTGGGACCAAGCCTCAACAGCTAAAGCCCTAAAATGTGCCAAGGAGAGGCAGCTCCCTGTTACCAAGAGGATTTTCCCCACCTTTGGGACAAAAAATGTCTTTGGATGTTCTGGGTTTCAATTTCCCTCCTTAATCTCTCCTAAAGTGCGGGGCAGGCTCAGGCAGGTCCCGCGTGCTCCTCCTTGGAGCCCATTTTGTAGTGCCACGGTAGGGCAGGAAAGCTGTGGATCTGATAGACATTTGGAGATGTGTCAGCACACCTCGGGACCTGCTCCCCCCTGCCCACCCTGTCCCTGCGTGGCTCCGGGCTCCACATCACAAGCAGGGATGTGGGAAACCCAGAGCCACTCTTGGGAATTCTGGGGTGTTGGAGCCCCAGAGGGCTGGGGTGCTGGGGCAGCTCCCATCCCCGCTGCTCCCGCTGCTCCCTGGGCTGCTTTTGCATGTGGCATGATTTATCCCAAGGGCTTTAAACCACGGCACAAACATTCTCTTTGTATTTTGGTCAGTGGGATGGGTTGCTGGGACAGGGGGAGGCAGAAGAATCTGCATAACTGGGACTTTTCAGATCAAATCTAGCAAATCAACTTTTTAGATCAAATCACTTTTTTTGTGTGGTTTGGGCTGATTTGATCCTGGGTTTGAACCTTCCCTTTTGGCTCTGCTTTCTGTGATGTCCCAGTAAAGCAAAAAAAGAAACGAAATTACAGTAATGAAAGCATTGATTAGGTGTGTTAGGAAGACATTTCCCCCCAGCCTGGGCTGAAAGCTCTGTCAGGCCCCAGACAGAAAGAGCAGGAAGGTCCTGAGTGTGTGGTCACACACACCAGAGGTGGCAGCTGGTACAATTAATCTCCTGCCCTTTCTGAATCTTTAGGTGAAGCCTCTGAGTAAATGAGGAAAGGTAAGGAAAGGTCTTTGTGGCCCTTTCCTTCTTTCATCCTGGTGGGCTCCTCATGCTGGAGTAAATGGAACCAGTCCCAGCGGCAGAGAGCTCTGTGCCAGCCCTGAGGGGCACTGGGGGCACTGGGGGCACTGGGGGGCACAGGGGGCACAGGGGGCACTGGGGGCACAGGGGGCACTGGGGGCACTGGGGGCACTGGGGGGGCACTGGGGGCACTGGGGGCACAGGGGGGCACTGGGGGCACTGGGGGCACTGGGGGGGGGGCACTGGGGGCACTGGGGGCTGGGGGGCAGGGGGGCACTGGGGGCACTGGGGGGCACTGGGGCACTGGGGGCACTGGGGGGCACAGGGGGCACTGGGGGCACAGGGGGCACTGGGGGCACTGGGGCACTGGGGGCACTGGGGGCACTGGGGGCACTGGGGGGCACTGGGGGCACTGGGGGCACAGGGGGCTGCCCTGCACACAGAGGGCATTCTGCACTCTGCCTTGGCCCCTGCTGCTCCTCTGGGCTCCTTACCAGGCCAGCAATCACAGTGGCTAATTAAGCAGAATAAAGAGAGATGAGGCGTGATGGTTACAGGATAGAGGAGTTATTTGTCAGAGGGAGGTAACAAATTAATGATTCCCGAGTCCTGGATGCTGGGAGAGGTGCAGTCAGAAGGAGCCGACTTGGAAACTCGTTTTTCTGTTTGATAAATTGGCCAGCTTGGGCTGGTGTTTATTTCAGTTGGGGTTGGTGTTTGTTTCTGCCCACATTGGTGTTTGTTTCAGCCCAGGTTGGTGTTTATTTCAGCCCAGGTTGGTGTTTATTTCAGCCCAGGTTGGTGTTTGTTTCAGCCCAGGTTGGTGTTTGTTTCTGCCCAAGTTGGTGTTTGTTTCAGCCCACATTGGTGTTTGTTTCAGCCCAGGTTGGTGTTTGTTTCTGCCCAAGTTGGTGTTTGTTTCAGCCCACATTGGTGTTTGTTTCAGCCTAGGTTGGTGTTTGTTTCAGCCCACATTGGTGTTTGTTTCAGCCCAGGTTGGTGTTTATTTCAGCCCAGGTTGGTGTTTGTTTCAGCCCAAGCTGATGTGTGTTTGTTTCAGCCCACATTGGTGTTTGTTTCAGCCCACATTGGTGTTTATTTCAGCCCAGGTTGGTGTTTGTTTCTGCCCAAGTTGGTGTTTGTTTCAGCCCACATTGGTGTTTGTTTCAGCCCAGGTTGGTGTTTATCTCTGCGTCGCCTCAACAGATTTATATCTTTTTCACTGCTTTTAGTGAACTGAGGGATCAGGACAGAGCCGAGATCAGCTGCTCATCCTTGGGGGCAGAGGTGCCCCCCGTGCAGAGATGCCCTGGCACTGCCCTGCCCTGTGCCAGGGCTGGTTTCAGCCTTAGCCCGGTGTTATTGCTGGGTTATTGCCCAGCCCCACTGGGTTATTGCTGGGTTATTGCCCAGCCCCACAGGGTTATTACCCAGCCCCACTGGATTATTGCCAGGTTATTGCCCAGCCCCACTGGGTTATTGCCCAGCCCCACTGGATTATTGCCGGGTTATTGCCCAGCCCCACTGGGTTATTGCTGGGTTATTGCCCAGCCCCACTGGGTTATTGCCCAGCCCCACTGGGTTATTGCCCAGCCCCACTGGGTTATTGCTGGGTTATTGCCCAGCCCCACTGGGTTATTGCTGGGTTATTGCCCAGCCCCACTGGGTTATTGCCCAGCCCCACTGGGTTATTGCCGGGTTATTGCCCAGCCCCACTGGGTTATTGCCAGGTTATTGCCCAGCCCCACTGGGTTATTGCTGGGTTATTGCCCAGCCCCACTGGGTTATTGCCCAGCCCCACTGGGTTATTGCTGGGTTATTGCCCAGCCCCACTGGGTTATTGCCAGGTTATTGCCCAGCCCCACTGGGTTATTGCCAGGTTATTGCCCAGCCCTGGGCAGAGCTGCTCCAGCCCTGGCCCTGCCCAGAGCAGCAGGAGAAGGTGCAGGAATGTCACTGAGGTCACTCTGCGAGCCCCGGCTGCGGATAATGAACAATTCCTGACAAAATGAGGTGGTGGGAGCGGTGGGAGATAAAAACCTGCCTGTCATTCTCCTGCACGAGCCCATATTCCAATTTTATCTGCGGAGCGCGGCTCTCTTTTATCCAGTTTCCTGTTTGAAGGGATTTGAGCAGAATAGATAATCCTAACTTTGAACATAAATCACTGAGCTGCACGGCTGATAGATGCTTTGCACTTTTTTATGATAATGGCTGATTGGAGGCTGGGAGGGAAAATGCCAGGGGCTTATCTCTGTGGAGCAGCGTTGGGAGGGCTGAGGGAAGGGGAGGCAGCACGAGGTGGGGCTGTTCTGTGTTTATTTATCTGTTTGTTTGTTTGGGTGCCTGAACTCGAGCAGAGGCGCCCTGGGATGTTCCTGGGAACTTGGGGAGTTGGGGTCTGCACCGAGTTCAAGGGCAGGGTGGGCATCCCCCGGCCCTCTGAGGTAACAGGGCCCCAGGCGGCTCCTCACTCCCCCCAGAGGGGCCTGGAGATGCCAAAGAACCATCAAATAGAGTCTGTGGATTGGTACTCTTTAAATAAGAATAGTTTAAAATACATATGTACATATATATATATGTGTGTGTGTGTGTGTGTGTGTATATGTACATATGTATGTATATATACAGCTCCTTTTTTTCTTTTACCCACAAAATGGATGACATCTCCAAAAGTGCACTCTTCCTTCCGAAGATGCAAATCCCCAGAAAGGTCATGTTCCATTTTGGTTTTGAATGTTTCCTATTTTTAAAAGATTTATTTTACTGCAATTAGCTTAAATTTCAAAGTCATTTTAAACCAGAAAACTGGATTCTTTCTTTGCTTACAACTTCTGTCTGTCTTTTTTTCTAAATTAAAAAAAAAAAAAAAAGAGAAAAGAAGCCTCAACATCAAAACAGATGCTTTCTCAGGAAAAGTTGTTTTTTGATGAAACAGATTAATTGGGGTTTTCTAATCAAATCTTCAAAAAACTTGCAGGCAGCTTTGCTGAGGCATTGAAGTACCCTTTTAAAGGGTGAGCTTTCTTCATGTTACCCTCTGAGCCGTCTTTCCCAGGGACTCCAGATGGCACCTTGGCAACTGCCTTGGACGAGGCCTCTGGGGTTTTGCCCGCGCATGGATGAATTGCCCGTGAGTTTGGGTTCACAGGACAAACCCCCAGCTTGCCTCCAGGTGAGCTCCACCTGCTCTCGCTCCTCTCAGAGGAGGCACGGTGAGGATGCTCACAGTGAACCCAGTGACACCAGTGCTGAGTGAGCCCAGTGACACCAGTGCTGAGTGAGCCCAGTCACACCTGTGCTGAGTGAGCTGGGGTGACACCAGTGCCTCACTCCAGTGCACAGGAGGTGCCCCAGTGCAGCCCCAGCTCTGCCCAGGTTATTGTCTCTCACAGATGCAGTTTTCAGTCCTGGAGTCACAAAGGAAAAGCTCTCCCAGCCCATGCGGCTGCCCCAGCCCCTCCTTGTCCCAGCCCAGAGCACTCAGTGCCACCTCCAGGAATTCCTTGAGCACCCCAGGGATGGGCACTCCAACCCTCCCTGGGCAGTTCCAGTTCCTGAGCTCCCTTTCCATGGGGAAATTCCTGCTGTGCCCACCCTGAGCCTGCCCTGGCACAGCCTCCCCAGTTTTCTGGGAAACAGAAGTTTTTTGGAATGGGTTTAATTATTTCACTGCAGTTTCAAAGAGGGTGCCATGAGCATGTACTGGAAAAGGAACAGCTCTTAGAGAAGGCAGTAAGTGATCAAGTCTCCCACAGGAGGCAATTTGGGTAATGCAATCTGCTCAAACAACAAGTTCTTTAAACTTGGGAGAAGATTTCTTAGGAGCTTGAACAGGTCAATAACATTTTCCCCTATTTGGAGAGGAATAGAAAAATTAACTTTTATTTTTTTCTTTGCCAGCGTTTGTGTTATTTAACAGCCTTTTAGAAACCCATTTCCTGCGCTATTTTAAGCTGCAGGCAGAGTTAGGAGACCACATCTGAGTGACGATTTAAATCTCTAGACAGCTCAGGAGATAAGTCAAAACAAATTTCAGGATGTTCCTCTAAAGAGCTGTTTCCACTTAAGTCAGCCCCATTGGGAGCCTGGTTACAGAATCACCTAATCTGCTACACATTTTATACATTTAAACAGGTCCATTTGAAAGAAAGTTTTTGAAATTTTCTGTGCAGTGAATACATAATGAATTCCACTGGAGGAGGCTGGAAATTGCTCCTGGTTTTTCACTCTTCACTTTGTTGGTGTTGATAACTTTATGGTATCCTGAATTTTTTTTCTTTTACTGCCACCTTTCAGGCTCCACACCATGCAGCACAACTCCTCCTTTGCTCCCCAAAAATTAAATAATGCACCCAGGCTGCTTGATGTGGGAAAGATGTTGTGCAGGGATATTCAGAGAAAATCCAATCACTCCAAAATCCAGGGGACGGTGCAGGCTGGGCTGGAGTGGGCTGCTCACCCCTGTTTGAGCTCAGCTTTGGCTGCACAGGGCCGGGGCGGAGCTGCTGACTCTGGTTTTGCTCCGAGGAGGGAGGCTGGACCTGCAGTGAGAGATTTCCGTGGCTTTTAGGGTCACAGGGAAGCAGTGCACAAGGGATGCTGCCTGCCCTTTCTTTCTGGATTGAGCATCCTCAGCGCATCTCAGCAGAGAACTTCTCAGGGACAGCTCTCAGCTCCACGATTTCCCCCTCCTCCCCTGCCACCACATAACAGAAGCCAGCAGATACAGAAGTTTCTTAGATGAAAAGCAGCTGCCTTTGCTTTTTGGTGTTTCTTATTTTAAAAAATGTAGGCCAGACATGATCTGCAAATGATGAAGTAGAAACTGTTGAGTGGAGTCTGCCAAACTAACGTAATGCTTGGAATTGTTCTGAAGGCTCCCTTTGTGATATTGTTTTGTCCTGGATTTCCCAAATGAAACAGAATTTGGGTTTCCTCTGCCTTAAGTTCTTAACCTGCCCTCTCTTCCCAGCCCCATCAGAGGAGAGCAGCTGTAAAAGCCTTGATGGATTCAGGTCCTCACTCAGGATGTGCTTTTGGCCTGAGATGAATTGGGAAACTTTCCTGCCACAGATGGTTTATCTCCTAAAGGGAACGATGTTCCGTGGTAGCACAAAGGTTGGTGTACTGCACTGTTGGACTTTATTTATTTTAAGATCTTCACATTTGCAGAGGCAAAAGTAGGGCAAATGCTCTGCTCTTCTCTGTGATGGCTGCTCATTTCTCCCTCTTCCCTGCTCTAATAGAGTTTGAAGCTGAGGAGTCCACTGAGGTTGTTTAGTTTGACCTTCTTCCTAACAGAGCAGGATCTTTGCTATTGATTCCTGCATCAGGCGCTGATTGTGGTTAGGCTGAAGGAGATATTTCACACATCATCTGTTAGGAGGTATTTCACACATCATCTGTTAACAGCACCGCAGTCTTTGAGGGTGAAATCCCTCCCAAGGCTCTCGAGCAGCAGTGACAGAACTCGCTCTCACAGCGGGTCCTGTGTGTACGAACATTGCACGTCTCATCCACTAAATGCTCTTCCATCAGCTTCTGACAGCTTCAGAATAGGTTATATTTTCACTTTATATCTGATTGTTTTCTCCTGTCCCTTCTCATCAGCTGCAAAATCCAACTAGTGCCCACAGACACGAGCCCCATGTGAGGAACTGAGGAACCGGCCCTGAAAGCCTTCCTTTCATCTCTCGGGTCCGGGTCTCTGCTCGGTGCTCAGCCCTTCACACACACCAGTGTCACCCCAGCTGCTCAGATGCTTTCAGGCTTCTCCAAGGGGAGTGCTGGGAAACCAGAATGGTCTGAAATGCTTCATGCACTTCTGTTCTCTGTTTTCTTCCCAGCGTGGTGCTGAGAAGAAAACATCCACCACCCCATCGTAGTTTAACAAAGACAGGAGAAGAAGTGCCCTTCCCCACCTGGATTTAGCCAGGATCTGGATGCTGGGGGTCTGTAAACCTGATCACATTTCTAAGAGGGAATTATCCCAGATTAGAGGGAGGGCAGTGGTGGTGTTTGTCCTTCCTGGTGACACATGGCCCCACACTCAAATGTCCAGCCCTCCCTTCAGCCTGGACAGCTGCTGGGGACTGTGCTCAGACTGGCTGGGGCCAGGCAGGAGCCCCTGGGAATGCAGGGGGAGGCACCTGCTCCAAACCCTGAGACAGCAGGGCAGGAACTGCTCACATGGGCCCCTAGTCCTGCCTGCTGCCCTGCCTGCTGCCAGTCAGATACCCTGACTGGGAACCAAGCAAACCCTGGGGAGGGCTGCTCCCGAGCCCTGGCTGCAGGTCCCTCCCTCACCCTGGCATGGGCACCGACACTGGGGCTGAGGGATGGTGCTGAGCTCTGCTGGGCCCTGCTGGGATCTGCTGGGTTCTACTGTGCTCTGCTGGGCTGTGCTGGGCCCTGCTGGGTTGTGCTGGGCTCTGCTGGGCTCTGCTGGGCTCTGCTGGGCCCTGCTGGGATGTGCTGGGTTCTGCTGAGCTGTGCTGGGCTCTGCTGGGCCCTGCTGGGCTGTGCTGGGCTCTGCTGGGTTTGGCTGGGCTGTGCTGGGCCCTGCTGGGTTTGGCTGGGCTGTGCTGGGCTCTGCTGGGCTCTGCTGGGCTGTGCTGGGCTCTGCTGGGCTCTGCTGGGCTGTGCTGGGCTCTGCTGGGCTGTGCTGGGCTCTGCTGGGCTCTGCTGGGCTCTGCTGGGCTGTGCTGGGCTCTGCTGGGCTCTGCTGGGCTCTGCTGGGCTGTGCTGGGCTCTGCTGGGTTTGGCTGGGCTGTGCTGGGCCCTGCTGGGAAGGGGTGGCCCCAGCCCCTGTCTGGAGGCAGCTGAGAAGGGTGGAAGGGTGGCAAAGGAGAGGCTGCTGCAAGTCAAGGCTTTGCTGTGCCCTGGTGCCAATGCTGTGGCACAGCTCTCGGGGCAGGAGACGGGGTTTGGTTCTTCTCCTGCTTGCAGCAGAAAACCCCAGCCTGGAGCAGCACGTGCTGTGGAAGGTCTCAGGAGAAGCTGTCCCAGCAGCCGAGAGCTGTTGGCAGCAGGGCTCAGGGATTCAGCCCCACTCAGCTGCCTGGGGAAGGGGCCTTGGCTGGAAATCCCTGATGGTTCCAGCCCCCAGCCAGGGACTGAGGATTGAGCTTTGCTGCCTTCCCTGCCCAGATGGTGATGCTCAGAGCCCTCTCAGAACACCTCTGCATAGGCAAGGCAGCTCCCTGGGGACAGCAGGATTTTACTGAGGCCAAAACAGGAGAAAAAGCTGAACTTTAGCTCAGTTGGGTTGAGGTTTTTTGGGTTTGTTTTGTTTTGTTTTTGGGGGGGTGTTTTGTTTGTTTGTTTGTTTGTTTGTTTGTTTGTTTGTTTTTGGGGTTTTGGTTTTGTAGTTAGCATATTCCTGTGCTACTGAGTTTTGACATTATTTGGATATGCCCCATCCCTGGAGGTGTGCAGGGCAGGTCTGGATGGGGCTCTGAGGTACCTGGGACAGTGGAAGGTGTCCCTGCCCATGGCAGGAAGGTGGAAGGAGAGGAACTTTGTTTTCTTCCAGCTCATTCCCATCCTGTGCTGAGTCTGTGACATGACCCTGATGGGTCCCTTCCAACTCAGCATATTCTATGATTCAGTGATTCATTTCAGTGCAGCCAAACCATTTGGTTTTGATCTACTCTAAAAAAAAAAAAATAAATTAATTCTTACAGTGATATCAAAGTCCATGATGCAAAGCATTTTGAGTTAATCAAAACAAAATGTTTTGGTGATTTCTCATCAAAAAGCAAAGTGAATTTACACTCTTGCCAAGTGGCCTAATTTCATTAATCAGCCTTTTCTTAGGAGAAAAAATAATCTCTCGGCAAGTCCTTCAAGCAGCCCTGGTACAAATCCCTGTCCTGCACGGAAAGCAGCCAGAACCTGTGCAGAGCACTGGGATGACCCAGCCTGCGGCTTTGCTGCAGCTCCAGCAGCAAGGAAAACCCTTTCAGACAGGTCTGGCAGTGCATTTAAAGGGAACTTTGTGAGACCAACACAGCTGATTGTTCTGTACAACTTGTGCAGTCTTTCACTAGAGAAGCCTGTCGGAAGGGTGCGGTTTGCTGCTCAAGGAAAGGTCACTCCAGGAGCTTGAGCCCATCCCCTGGAGATGAGGTGTGACATATTCCTCGCTGGTTTATATCAGTGCTTCCCAAACCTCCACACAAAGCACACAGGAGTGGTGTCTTTTTCTCCCCTGTGTGATTAAGAGAGCATTTGATCCTATAGATAGAAGTGGTAATTGACTGTATTTAAAGATTAACTCAGTGTAATGCCTTCTGAAAAGAAAAATGTCTTTAAGAAAGTTGTCAATCATAGAGTTGATGCCTTTTTTAATACAGTCTAAAAGTGTTATAATTTTAATACCCCAGAGGCCAAAGCAAATTATCAAGCTGAAATTAGAGATTAGCAATTTTCAGTTTCTCTCTCATCTCTTACATTTCATCTTCCACCTTCATCTGCAGGAGGAAAAGGAGGAAAAATACTATATGGCATGGGAGGGGAAGCACAGGAGCCTGTCTGTGATGATATCCTGCCTTGGAGCTCCGCGCTGACCTCAGGAGTGCCCCGGGCAGCAGAGCGTGATTAGAGCTGAGATGGAGCAGCTCGTTCCCAGGGGCAGGGAGCTGAGGGACAGCCAGCAGCAGGGCTGTGTGCAGCTGAGGGGTCAGGCACCCAGAGGTTCAGCCTGGTTACAAAATCACCTGCCCCAGGTACCTTTGGGAGCAGCTGAGGTGCCCTGGAGTCGCAGGGTGGGGGCTGTGCTGTGCCGGTCATCGTGCTCCAGTGAAAATCCTTTCTCCAGTCTCAGACAGTTGGATTTTTATTGCTGAGGGCTGGGTGTGCAGAGGAGTAGGGGGAGTTCAGGCTCCTAAATTCAAGGATGTTGTCCTGAAAACCCCTTTTAGGTGGAGTCCAACCTTATGGGCTCTGAAACTCTAGAGGCACCAGGGTTTGTACTGTAATGTTTCCACAGTGCTCCTGCCCATGCACAAAATCCCTGTGGGAATCCCAGGCAGCTGAAAGGCTGCCATGCCCAGAAACTGGGCCAGGATCCCCAAATTCCCCATTCCTCTGCCAGAGGGACTTTATCCCTGAGATATTTGTGCAGCCTATCTGGTGAGAGAACATCTCTGAACAGCAGACCGCCGTGGCTGGGGGTTTCTTTCCCAAGGCAGGTGGGCACAGGGGAGCTCTGCCCTTGGACACACGGTTCCTGGGTCTGGATTAGTTGTTCAGGGCATTTCCAGGCAGAGTTTCATTTTTAAGATGAGAAGATTAAATCACCACAATCCCTTTGGAAGCTGCAGGAGTCTCTCAGCCTCAGACTGGGCTGGTTTTCTGGTGGGAAATTTCCCAGCTGAAAATAAGTCTTATATGGAAAAGAAGGAGAAACCAAAGAAATTCCTCTACCACAGCAAACAGGAAAAGGACCTTGTCCTGGCCCCATTTGGCAGAGCTAGTTTTGAGGAAGGAGCCTGACTCATGACCCTGCCATGTACATTCTCCTGGCAGGAGAGCCCTGCTCACAGGAGCACTCAGAAACTGGAGGAGTTTGGGTCTTTTCTGCCTGTCAGCACTGCTGGAACAGGAGGGGTGGGCTGGGCACCACCATGGGTGAGCCGTGGAGCTCCAGGAAAGGTCTCTGACTGGCACCAGTCAAACTGGTAACCACCTGTGTGTGTCCTGGCACATCTGCATCATTCTCCTCGGCACCTGGGGACTCTGGAAGCAGGATTCCAGCACTACTTGCATCTGAAATCTCCCATGAAAGATGGGCCTGGTGCTGTAAAAGGGAGATTATTGCCTTTGTGTTCTGGTGTTTCCTTCACAGACAGGAGATGTGTGTTTTCTGGGAGAGGGATTGAGGCTCAGAGTAATTGAAATAAGAACAGTATTCCTCATGAACTCTGGGCTAGATGGGGGAATGAAATTCTCTGTAGTGAAAACCTTATTCTCCCACCATAATCTACTCAAACAGTCTTCATTTCCCTGGTGTAGGAAAGTTCTCTTCTCTTATTGCATTTAGCTTGAAATCAGACCTCTCAAGCTGTTTAATGCTGGGCAGTGTTTATGCCTTGTGCTGTCATAATAAATGCCCCAGATCCATCATAAAAACGGTTCCTTTGACACAGAGGCCGATTGGAAACTGCAGGAGAGGTGTGGGGCAGTAATGGAGATTTATTTCTTGTGCAAAGGAATTGGATTATCATCTTGTGGACTATTTTACCTTTCCACTGCCCAGTGGAGTCAGCCCAGTTACTGCCACCCATTGAATGAAATGCATCGAGGCAGGGAGGAACCCAGCCCTGCCACCTCGCTGGCTTCTCTGGGCAGAAGAGAGTGCTCCAGATAATTTACAGAGCCTGTCCAGCAGCACATCCTCAGGCCGGCCCTTATCCAAACAAGTCTCCACTCACAAGGTTCTGACCTCCATCAGGACCTTGCATTTATTGGGCCCTGTTTTACTGTGCTAGGACTTGCTCACTTCCAATCCAGCTCCATCATTTCTGGGCTGTATATGTCTGGGGGTGAAGCAGCTTATTAAATACTTCCAAGGATAATTTTTATTGTGTTTTGTTTAAGACCAGCAAATCTTCCTTTTTACTGTCTGCAAGGCAGCTACAGAGGTTACTTCTGTGCTGGCACTCAGGATATGTACACCATGTGTACACAGCGTGTAAACTGTGTGTAAACAGTGTGCAAACCGTGTGTAATCAGGGTGCAAGCCGCATGTAAACAGCGTGCAAACCACGTGTAAACAGGGTGCAAACCGTGTGTACACCCGTGCAAACCCCGCGTACGCCGCACACAAGCCCTGCGTAAACCGCTCCGCGCTCTGTCCGTGGTGCTGAAGCCGCCCGCGGGGCGCTGCCGGGGCCAGGACGGCTCCCCAGAGTCTCTGCCGGGGGCTCTGGAAGGGCTCAGGGCCCTGGAAGGGCTCGGGGCTGTGTAGGGGTTCGGGGCTATGGAAGGGCTGGGGGCTAGGGAAGGGCTCGGGGCTATGGAAGGCCTCAGGGCCCTGGAAGGGCTCGGGGCTGTGTAGGGGTTCGGGGCTCTGGAAGGGCTCAGGGCCCTGGAAGGGTTCGGGGCTGTGTAGGGGTTCGGGGCTCTGGAAGGGCTCAGGGCTATGGAAGGGTTCAGGGCCATGGAAGGATTCAGGGCTCGGGGCTATGGAAGGGTTCAGGGCTATGGAAGGGTTCGGGGCTCTGGAAGGGTTCGGGGCTCTGGAAGGTTCAGGGCTCAGGAAGGGCTCGGGGCTCTGGAAGGGTTCAGGGCCCTGGAAGGGCTCGGGGCTGTGTAGGGGTTCGGGGCTCTGGAAGGGCTCGGGGTTCTGGAAGGGCTCAGGGCCCTGGAAGGCTATGGAAGGGTTCAGGGCTGTGGGGGCTCGGGGCTATGGAAGGTTCGGGGCTCTGGAAGGGTTCGGGGTTCTGGAAGGGTTTAGGGCTCAGGGCCCTGGAAGGGCTCGGGGCTATGGAAGGGTTCGGGGCTCTGGAAGGGTTCGGGGCTATGGAAGGGTTCAGGGCTCTGGAAGGGTTCAGGGCTCAGGAAGGGCTCGGGGCTATGGAAGGGTTCGGGGCTATGGAAGGGTTCGGGGCTCAGGAAGGGTTCAGGGCTCAGGAAGGGTTCGGGGCTCAGGAAGGGTTCGGGGCTCAGGAAGGGTTTGGCGCTATGGAAGGGTTCGGGGTTCTGGAAGGGTTCGGGGCTCTGGAAGGGTTCAGGGCTCAGGAAGGGCTCGGGGCTATGGAAGGGTTCAGGGCTATGGAAGGGCTATGGAAGGGTTCAGGGCTCTGGAAGGGCTCGGGGCTATGGAAGGGTTTGGGGCTATGGAAGGGTTCAGGGCTCTGGAAGGGCTCGGGGCTATGGAAGGGTTCGGGGCTCAGGAAGGGCTCGGGGCTATGGAAGGTTCAGGGCTCAGGAAGGGTTCGGGGCTCTGGAAGGGTTTGGCGCTGTGGAAGGGTTCAGGGTTCTGGCTGCCTGGGTCCCTGCGGTGCACGGATGTCAGCAGTGAGCCTGGGGTGTGGGAGAGGCTGCAGGAGCTGGCCCTGTGGTCTTTAGGGGTGACTCCATCGAGCCAAGAGGGAGGAGGAACCCAGGGGTCCAGATCCTGGCGTTGCTCAGGGGTGTTGAACACTGGTTTGTTATGTTTAAGGAAATATAGAGGCTTTCAGCTTTAAGAGTTTCTGGCTGGCAATTCTCACTAGTGCTGAAGCACCGAACTGAAAAAAGTAAAAAGGAAGAAAATGCATTTAGGCATTTCTGGAAGTCTCTCCCCAGCAGCTCAGAGTGGGGATTTGTGAGCTAAATATTTCCACTGAGTAAGTACTGGGTGTCTGCACAGGGGAGTGCGAGTGCAGGAGACGGGAAGTGTGGGTCACTGCCAGCTCCACTGTGGGACACCACTGCAATGAATGGAACTATTTGTTTAAGTGCTTTGCCACACTAATTGCTTGCATTAATTTTTTGGCAAGCAGGGTGTGTAGTTTGAGGTGTACGTGAAACCTTTGAGCTGGGTTGTGCTCTAGAGCAGAGAGGATCCTGGGCAGAGAATCAGGCAGAAGATGTTCTGTTCTCATTATCACAACTGTGTTTTCAGTCTGTCAGGGGCTGGTGATGGGGGGAGAGAGCAGACCCTGCACTGGTGAGCCCTTCAGTCAGGGACAGTTTCCCCAGCAATCCTGAGCAATCAGCAGCTGCTTCCTGCAGTGATGGGTGAAGGTGTGAGAGGCAGCATAACCTGGCACCTCCTCGAGAAACCTTTGCAGCAAATTTCAGTCAGTTTGTTTCATTGCATTTAAGGATCATTTTAAGATGGTTCAAAGCATCTGGAATCTCACGTGGTGCTTTGTACACATGGCCTCAGCACAGGTCCCTTCAGTCCTGCAGACCTTGTGCTGCTTTGTGCTCCTGGCTGGGGTAAGCCCAGCACTCAGTTGTGTTCTGGTGTGTGAAGAGAAGTAGGCACCATGACCATGACTGCCCTGCTGTCTTTCTACAGGGAACAGAGGTTGGTCCCCACAAATTCCTGTCCATCCTGGGCTCTGAATTGCTCTCTGAAGCCTTCTGTCTCCATTGACAGGAAAATGATCCCAGAGTTCCTAAGCTCCAGTTTCAATAATTCTTCCTCAGACCCTATCTAGTCTTAGTGTCCCTAGACTTGATACAGATGGGTTCCATGCCAGGCTTGGCAAATTCCCCTGGTTCTCAGGTACCTCTGCAAAATGTGTCTCCACTGGATCCATCATCTTCTCAAGAAATAGCAGCTGACCCCCACCTCCATGATCTCTTTCCTGTATTTTGTCTGACTTTGAGCCACTCACACCAAGATCCCTTTACTTGAGAGCAGAAGAAGTCCCATCCACAAACATTACCAGCATCCACAGGGGATTTTTAATGTTTTGGGGATCAGCCAGTTATGTTATGAGGGTAGCAGGCACTTCTTGCCCTGCTTTTCAGCATTTTCATCAGGTGCTCACATTGTGTTTAAGCTGTCCTCAGGTTTTATGCATCCCCAGCTGAAAGGTCTGAGGTCAGGTAACCAGGCATGACAGGATGGTATGAATTGATCAAAATCTTGGCAAATAAGGATGGAAGTTGTTATTTCTTAGTGAGTTTATTCTCCGTGGTAAATGCTGGTTGTGGGGCCAAATGTGGAAAGGGAAAGGTTTTGTAAAAAATTTGCAAAGCTGCCAGGAGATCTCTCTGAGTGGAAAATCCTCCTCTGCCTAGAAAATACTGTGAAACAGTTTTAGCTGCTTAAGAAGCAAAACTAGAAATGTGGACTGGAGTGACTGCAGTGAGGAGTGTGAAAACATCAACCCCTTTCACAGCTGGGGAGCAGAGAATTGTCCAGGTGCTCTGTAGTAAATTGCATTTTGATCCACAATCAGCCTCCTCTGGATGCCTCTGAGATGACTTGTGGAGTCAGGGGGGCTCTGAAGATGCAGATATTCCTTCAGGGTTTATTACTCCACCAGCTCTAAATTTCAGAGGGACCTCAGCACAGGAGGTCATTAAACAATTAAACATTTTCCCATTGACATGCACATGAATGGTATAAAGGAGTATTGCCCACTCTTAGGTTGTGCAAATTCATAGTCATTGACAAACCCATAGAATCTAAAACCATAAGAAGCATTTACATCACACTTCTGATACCTCAGCCACTGTATTTTACTCAGGTACCTTGGTATGAACAGACTGGAGAGAAGTGACCTGTCCTCTTACACAATAATTTGATTACAAAGCAAAAGAATATTCTAAAACTGGATGGGAAGTTCAAAATCTCAATCCAAGACATCTGAAAACAAGTATTTGACTTTTATTTTATTATAAAACATTTTCACATTGAATTCTTTGAACTATTGTAACTGAAAATGTGAGTTGAAACACTGAATTTCTGTTTCAAAAGGCCAAAGCCTCCTTTAGCAAGAAAGGTGGTGAAATGCATAATTTCCTATGAAAAGTTCAATTTCATGACCCCATTTTCCAAATAAAAAAACAAACAAACCAACAAAACAAACTAGTGGCAAACAAGGTCAACACTTGCATATGTCACACACCCAAGGCCAAGCAGGAAGATTCCAGAGAAATGTAATTTGAAACAAATGTGTAAGTACTGCAGGTCTGCTGTGTTTCAGGAAATAAAGAGGCTTTTCAGCTTTTTAGGTTTCTGGCTGACATCTCTCACTTGGACTGAAGCAATGAGGGGGGAAAAAAGGAAGAAATGATGTCTACTTAAATATATATATTAACTGCAATTATTTCTGAAGTGCCTTCCACGGTGAATATGTGGAGGTTTTGCCTCCTGCTCTCCCTGTAGCTGCAGGGCTGTGTGCCTGGGGCAGGATTTCTCTCTGCCAGGGCGGTCGGTGCCGCGCCAGCAGCAGAGCTGATGCTTCCTGCAGGAACCCGGCACATCCTTTCCTGGCTCCCCCCGATCTCCAGCCCCGACTGGGATGTGGGCAGGACAGCTGAGAGGGGCTCAGGGGACATGGAGCCAGTGCTCCCCATTGTCCCCAGGGCTGGGAGCGTTCCAGCACAGGGTTCCCCACCTGGCACTGCAGAACGCGCAGGGATTTTTACAAACAGCTCCTCACTGCCCAGCCTGGGAAGCAGAGCAGCTCTCAGGGCCGCAGACAAGGGGTGACGGCACCAAAAGCTGCCAGGACAAACAGAGGTGTGTGCAGGGCCTGGCCGGGTTTAGTTCTGCTCCCTGAGCACTTTGGGAACCAATCCCAGGCTCCAGAATCGTTTGGGTTGGAAGGGACCTCTGGAGATCACCCGGCCCAATGCCCCCTGCCCAGGCAGGGTCACCAGAGCAGGTGACACAGAAACACATCCAGGTGGGACTGGAATGGCTCCAAACAGGGAGACTCCACGCCCTCCCTGGGCAGCTGTTCCAGGGCTCTGCCACCCTCCGTGGAAAGAAGTTCTTCATGTTGAGGTGGAATTAAATATGTCCTGGTTCACGGCTACTGCTCCTTGTCCTGTCACTGAGAAGAGTCTGGCACCATCCTCTGACACACCCTGCAGATATTGGTATGGATGTATTTTATTTGTACATATTTGCATGTTGAAATGAAAATGAGTTTTCGTTCATCCCTTGCTGAATGAGCTAAACCTGGTTGGAGCTGGTCTCGGGTGTTATGAAGAGTGAATGTTTGCCAGAGGTGCTTCGAGTGATTTGTGATGGATTTGTCTTGGATAAACAAGGTTTATCTCCCTGTGTGGGAAAATGAGGGAAAATGCATCACACAGACCTTGTAACAGCGCCGTGACTCGCGTCCCCTCTCAGCCCACACCCTGTGCTCCCAGCAGCACCAAGGAGTGGTTTTACAGGAAAAATAGTGATTGAGCAGCCCATTTACCAAAAAGCCATCCATAAAACACTGCCTCTGCAAAGCTAATAGTGCTGTTTGTTATGTCAGAAGCAGCTAATAATGACCATATTTGTTTGAGTCATAAAACCTCTTTTGCTGGTGCATGATAATGGAGTGTGTTACATGTTCAATTAACCAAACTAATCAAATGTGCTGAGAGAAATACAATGGGAACAAAGACCCGATCCGTGCAATTCTTTGTTGGGCACAGCAGTTGTTTTTCATGCGATTTCCTGCAGCCCTTTGAGCAGACTTGCCAGTGATATGCTAACAAATCCTTGACCAGTGAAGGCAGATTTGTGGCTGGACGAGAATGAAATGCTCCCCTAGGACAACTTCGAAGTGTTTTCACCCTCTGCTGTCACTTGGAGATGCAGTGCAGGGACAGACTCATCTCCTCCCGGGCAGTGCATGGACCTTGGGACAGAGACGTTAAAAAGTCAAATTGACCTGTTTAGCACAAAACCCGAGGTGTGAGGGAGGCAGAGGTGATGCCCAGACACCACAGCATGAGAAGAACTCGCCAGGGTCGAGGATGGCGCCCAGATCCTCTGCTCCCAAATGCAGCAGGTGCAGCCTTACCCCCATGGACTGTCCCTGCCCGGCCTCCTTTGGGCTGCAGGAGCTCCCGCAGTAGATTGGTGCCCAGGACCTGCCCAGAGCCCGAGGCGCCCGGAGATCCAGGCACAGCAGGCTCTGGGAAGCAGGAGAGATGGGGGCAAGCGCAGCCTGAATTAACTCTGCTGTGGAGCTGCTCCAAGAGCATCGTTACAGGCAGAAACGCTCTGATTTTCTGTGGGCAGAGGTGAGCAGCTTTGTCAGGGTGACCCACACCTGGTGGTGCCAGTCCCACAGGTAAAATCAGCCTCAGGTCTAGGAAAAGGCCTCACCACACCGAGAGAGGCAAGGTCACGTTTCTGCAGGGTTTCTGCGAATAAGTGATCAGCTGTCCATGCTGGGAACTGAAGTGGTGCAGGAGATGCTTGGGCAGGCCTGGGAAAGCACAGCTTTGCCTCTCCTGCCCCTGAACATCTGAGGAACCTCCAGAACTGACTGGCATGCCAGAAGGGAGTGTCAGTAGACTTGTATTTATTATGCAGAGACAAATTTTATGGGTCTGCAAATAGGAAAAGGTTTAAAAACCACTGCTTTAGATCAAAAGTGCTTCTCAAGAAGTTGCTTTTTTCTGCCACTAAGTGGCTCCAGATGTTGAAATATTCAACAAAATTCCTTTTCTCTTTTGTTTTTTTTTCTTGCCACACTGAGTTTCACGAGGTCAATCTGCAGCAAAGAAGTCCCAGTGCTTTCCCCCCTCTGAAAAGCACCCAATTGCAACATTAAATATTAACTGAGAGAAGAGCTTGATTTGTAACTTCAGACTATTTTGATTTTTAAAATTGTTTTCTTTTTCCTAGAGCACGAGTTTCCTCAACACTTGGGGGCCATGGAGGTTTCTCTGTGTCATGGGCATGGTGAGAGGGACTCCTGAGCTTTGGGAGTGGAGCTCCAGTTCTGGGTTTCCTCCCAGTAAGGGACAGGACTCATCAGAATGCTGGTGACCCTCATGGGTATCCCAAGCTCAGCCTTTACTCTGTCCCACCGTGTCTCTTTGTGCTGCTGCCCTTCTCCCCATCCCTTTGGCCAGGTGGGTGCCAGGCTGGGTTTGGGTGACAGACTCCAAGGAATTCCCTCTCCACCCAGAGGCACAGTGGGAAGGACAGATGGTCGCCATGCAGAAATGCTCCTTCCTCTCCGGGCTGGGGAGCGCAGCCAGCACAGCTGCACTGGGCGCTCTCTGGGCCTGGATGGCTGCATCCTTCTCCAGCTCTTGGAAGCAGATCAAAGCTACGCAAACCTCTGCAGCAGCACTCATGTATTGGGCATTGCCGTGTACTGGGGATGGGGATGCTCCTCTGGGTCCTGGGAAAGCCTGCTTGGTCAGTGCTTAAAAAGCTTTTTACTGCAAAAGTCCCTCCAAAAGTCAGATGTTTCTTTCCTGCTCCACTGAAGCACAACCCTCCCAGCTGCCACCACGTTACTTCATTTTTCCTGTCCCCAGAATGAAGCTGCAAGCACCACTTCCATGAATCATTTCTTTTGTCGAACACTGGTGTTTTTCTCTTTATTTGGGACATGTGCCCTCAGGTCTGTTCCAAAGAGCTCAGGCTTCTCAGGTTTGCTCTGCAGTGCACAGAGATGTCTGGGGGGCTTGGCTATGGGGGGCTGCAAGGCTGCAGCCACCTCTGCAAGGCTGCAGCCAGCTCTGCAAGGCTGCAGGCACCTCTGCAAGGCCGGTTCCCCCCTGCTGCCTGCCGGGCTCCCTGCAGGGATTTCAGAAGAACAGACACAATGCGCTGCTATGGCCTGGAGGAACCCATGCAGCTCTGGAAGGCAGAGGTGCAGGGCTGTCCCAAAGCCTTTTTGGAAATTATCTCACCCCCCCAGGTCCCCAGCCGTCTTTTGAGCCCCAGCACCCCATTCCTGGTTGCCCTGGGGCTGGTCCCAGCGCTGGGGGCCGGGTGCCACAGCTGCAGCGTGTTCTCTTGCCCTTCACATCCCTGCTGAGCACAGGGCAGACAGGGGGAGGCAGAAAGGAAGGGGAGGGCCTGGTATGAAATATTTGTCTGCCAAGCCCTTGTGCTTCCCAGAGAGCAGAAGATCTTTTCATTTGTTCTGTTTGACTGTTTGTGCCTTTAGTATCTGCCAGGCCCTCTGGAGAGCAGCAGTAAATGTGCTGCCTGGGGCAAGCTTTGATGGACAAATCCTTTTTCTCTCTCTTCCCTGTGCCATTAGAAGGCCCCCAGTCCGTGTCTGTTCCTGAAAGGCAGCGCTGCCCGGCTCTGAGTGATGGATCCGAGCCCCGCGGTGGGAGTGTGGGCAGTGCTGGACCCTGCAGCCCCACTGCAACCAGTCAGACAGGGCTGAGCTGCTGAACCGGGCATCTGCCAGTCCCCAGGCTGCCAGGACTGACACAGGACCGGCCTTGGTCCCCTCCCCTGCAGATCCAGAGCCGTGAGCTGTGAAGGGATTCCTGGGGAACCTTCCAAGGGCTGTGCCTGGACCTTCACCCGCGGGCTCTTAGGGTGGGAGGGGGTCCCACGGCAGAGAATGGTGCTCCAGCCTGGGGGAGCAGGGCACAGGAGCTCTGGGGGCTCTGGAGCCCAGCCTGGGGTTCCATGGCAGGGAATGGTGCTCCAGCCTGGGGCAGCAGGGCACAGGGAGCCATGGGGACAGGGAATGGTGCTCCAGCCTGGGGTCCCATGGCAGGGAATGGGGGAGCAGGGCACAGGGAGCTCTGGGGACAGGGAATGGTGCTCCAGCCTGGGGGAGCAGGGCACGGGGAGCTCTGGGGGGCTCTGGAGCCTCAGCCTGGGGTCCCATGGCAGGGAATGGTGCTCCAGCCTGGGGCAGCAGGGCAGGGAATGGTGCTCCAGCCTGGGGGAGCAGGGCACAGGGAGCTCTGGGGACAGGGAATGATGCTCCAGCCTGGGGTCCCAGGGCAGCAGGGCACAGGCTCTGGGGACAGGGAATGGTGCCCAGCCTGGGGTCCCATGGCAGGGAATGGGGTCCCAGGGCACAGGAGCTCTGGGGACAGGGAATGGTGCTCCAGCCTGGGGTCCCATGGCAGGGAATGGTGCTCCAGCCTGGGGGAGCAGGGCACAGGGAGCTCTGGGGACAGGGAATGATGCTCCAGCCTGGGGTCCCAGGGCACAGGAGCTCTGGGGGCTCTGGAGCCCAGCCTGGGGTCCCATGGCAGGGAATGGGGGAGCAGGGCACAGGGAGCCATGGGGACAGGGAATGGTGCTCCAGCCTGGGGTCCCAGGGCACGGGGAGCTCTGGGGGCTCTGGAGCCCAGCCTGGGTTCAAGCCCAGCCTGTTGTAATCTGCACCAGCTGCCACCGAGCAAACCAGCACAGGTACCCACTGCACCCAGCAGATGCCTTAATCCTCTTTTCCTAAGAAGCTTAGAGCCTTTTGAGATCCCGAAAGTGTTTTCCTTTATGAAGCAGCACAAGCCCTGCTTCTCTTTGAAACCAGGAGAAAATACACCATGAAATGTGGAGTGGAAGCGAGATCAGCTTTGAGTTTCCTGAGCTGGACAGGTCAAGAGGCTTGGGCCAGACTGTGTTTTTTCCCAGTAAACTCCAGCCTCTGGAGCCATCAGGACAGTGTAGTCATTGGGTTCTTTCTTTCTGCTATAAAGGATTTGAACCAGCCAGGGAAATGTAAATTATTCTTTTGAGAGTCTTCTCTTTTAATACAGAAAACCAGAGGAATGGGGAATTCAGTTAAAAGAAAATACAGAAAATGTTTAATTTTAGGTGTTAAGCAATAACAGTAACTTCAAAACATTTGCAGAGAAGTTATTTTCCTGTTGAAAAGCTGTTTTCCTCAATCACCCATACTTCATGTAATTCCAACCAGCTTTCAGGCAGAAAACAAACCAGGAGAAATAATATTTTCCAGCTGGAATAATTGTTTTTATTGTTTATTCTGCATTTTCCCAACTCCCACAGGAATACAGAGACGCTCCAAGGCTTCCTTGGACTGTTTGCACCCTCTGGGCCCGGGCCCAGGTGTGGGCTGGGGCTGCAGCAGCAGGTGGGGCTGGGCTCCCTGGTGCCCCCAGCCCAGCAGTGCCTGCCCTGGCACCCCTGGCACCCCTGGCATCCCTGGCACCCCTGGCACAGCTCCCTGTGCTGCACGGGCATTTAGGAAAGGTGGAGAACACAGAGAAAACAAAGCACAGGCAGCTTGGGGCTGTCCATGGTGAGGGACAGGGCTGAACACGCAGCAAAGGCAGCCAAGCTTCTCCTTACAGCTCAGCGTGGGGAAACCATCACTCAGCAGGCTGAAATCATAAAGAAACAATTTCTTCTTCCCTGCGCTATCAAACTGTGGAACTCCCAGTCGCTGGATCTTGTGGGGGCCAAAGCTAAAAGGAAGAGGAAAAAGGAAAGGGCAAATTAATGAGACAACTGGAGTGGGAGCTGCTGATGCTCGGGTGCAGTCCCTGGGCAGCTGCTGCACCCGTCCTGCCTCGCACAGCTCCTGGGGATTACTCTGGGAAATGACTGCGGGGAAATGGATTTGTCTCCTTCCCTCGAATGGCAGTTCCTGCATTGTTTAACTGAAATCATGCTATAGGTTAAATCCCAGATTTTGGGAAAGCATTTCTAAACCTCTTCCAGCTATTCCTTATCTGACAATAGCTCGATGAAGAGGTTTATCCTCAGAGAAGAGCTTAGAAAAATCCTATATTCACAAAGGGTCTTTCTGCCCTTGGGGAGCTCAGGAATTTCTCCTCTGAAAAATGTACCACCCCATCCTTGGAGCAGATTTTCATCCTGGCTCCCTGCAAATCCTGAGCTGGAATCAGCCTGCACTGAATGTGCTGCTGCCATGCAATTCTTGGAGTGTGTGTGTGTTTCTGTTGTG
Source organism: Emberiza elegans (assembly GCA_024865655.1). Taxonomy (NCBI): domain Eukaryota; kingdom Metazoa; phylum Chordata; class Aves; order Passeriformes; family Fringillidae; genus Emberiza; species Emberiza elegans. The sequence continues at coordinate 326,872 of JALJVW010000248.1, read as the reverse complement.
TTCCTTATATGAATATATGGAGCTATTTAACTGGAAAAGAGACATGAAAGGAAAGACTGTGGCTCTGGATAAAACACTTGACACCAAACTCTCAAGGGTTCCTGGAGGATTAGGACAGAGACACTGGCACAGAATGCGAAGCCCAAGTAAAGTCTTTCCTTTTTTTCCCTATTTTTCTGTGACACTAAAGAAAGGCAAAACCAAACCACAAACTAACCTTAAGAAGTGAGAAAACAAAAGAATTTTGGCTGGGTAAGAAAGGGTTTGTGCCAAGCCCTGTCCCAGGGTGATCCCTGTGGGGTGGTTCTGTTTGGAGATGCTAAAACTGGTCCAGCACTGCAGGATGGTGAGTGAGCCCTTGGGTAGAGGGATGTGAATATAAAGTGTATTTTGTCCTCTTGATGCTTAAATCTAAGCATCCCGTGGTGTACAGCCAGCTTGTCAGTGTGTCCCTGGCAGGTGGCACTGGCAGGGACCTCACCCAGGCCAAAGCCCTGCCCAGGCAGGGTCACCAGAGCAGGTGACACAGAAACACATCCAGGTGGGACTGGAATGGCTCCAGACAGGGAGACTCCGCGCCTCCCTGGGCAGCTGTTCCAGGGCTCTGCCACCCTCCATGGAAAGAAGTTCTTCATGTTGAGGTGGAATTTCATGTGCTCTGGTGCATGGCCATCGCTCCTTGACCTTCATCTCTGCCTGCAAGCAGAGAAGGGAAAAGCCACGGAGCTGGCTTGACCAGACCTCAGCTCCTGAATTCCTCTTGGCCCTGGCCTGGAATGGCAGCTGCAGCTCTGTCCTGGGAGAGGAAAGGGGTGAGGTGTGACTCTTCAGGAGGTGTGCACCAAAAAAGGATGAAATGGAGGCTTTCTGCATCCAGTTTGTGCCCCAGCCTTGTGGGCGCAGGAGGGTTTCCACCAGCCGTGGGTGTCTCCTGCTGAATGCCTGCCCCAAGGGGGACGGGGATGGATGCCCACTGCCCCGGGACACAAAGGCAGACAGGATGTGCATTTTTGATGTCAGAAGTGTCTGGGATTGTGGAAGGGGCTGGCATGTGGCAGCTGAGAAAGGTTAAACGAGGATTCCCGCACTGAGGTTCCCCTTCCTCCTGGGGCCTTTCTGCATCGGTGTCACCTTCAAACAACAGCCACCTCGGCTTTTCCAGTGCTCTGTGTGGACAGACCTACGGCAGCCTTGTGTCTTTTAACAGTTAAAGAAAAAAGAAGGAAACATTAAAGCTTCTTTCCCACCTTGAAACCTGCCCAAACCTGCCTGCTCAGAGCAGAGGCAGCGTCTCTGCTGCAGAGGCTGGGCAGAGTGCTGCCTGCAGGACTGGCTGTCCAAGGGGGAAGGATCCTGGCTCACCTGCCAGAGTGAGTCTGCCTGCTCAATCCCTCACTGGGAGCTGCCTGCAGGACTGGGAGCTGATCCTGTGCCTGTTCACCTCACTGGGAGCTGATCCCATGCCATGAAAAGCAGGGAGTCTGCCTGCTCAATCCCTCACTGGGAGCTGCCTGCAGGACTGGCAGCTGATCCTGTGCCTGTTCACCTCACTGTTGATCCCAGGCCATGGGAGTGTGCCTGATCCCAGGCTGATCCCATGCCATGGAAAGCAGGGAGTGTGCCTGCTCACCTCGCTGGGAGCCGATCCCATGCCATGGAAAGCAGGGAGTGTGTCTGCTCACCTCACTGGGAGCTGCCTGCAGGACTGGGAGCTGATCCTGTGCCTGCTCACCTCACTGGGAGCTGATCCCAGGCCATGGAAAGCAGGAGTCTGCCTGCTCACCTCGCTGGGAGCTGATCCTGTGCCTGCTCACCTCGCTGGGAGCTGATCCTGTGCCTGCTCACCTCTCTTGGAGCTGGCTAAGGCTGGAACCTCCCGACAATGGGAGGGAGTGGAGGAACCTCTTGCAAAAACATCTCTGCTCTGACCTGTTTACCAGGTACAGGGGAATTACCAACGCTGGGTTTGCAACCTTGGACTGAATAACTGCCCTCTCTGCTCAAACTTCCCTTGTAACTACAGTCTTTTTCATGGAGTTCTTTAGGATATTTGGAGAGACTTTCATAAAATCTTGCTGCCTACAAAATAACGGACAAAAACCCCCTATGATATTAGTGAAATTTTAGTTTGAATAACTTAAATGTATTTAGGCTTTTGTTTAAAACATATTCCTCAAAAGATAGATGTGACAATGTCCTTCAGTGCAAAGGATCTCTCAGGGTTTCTAGGGAAGAAAATAAACGTGGGCTTTGCAGGGTTTCTGACCCAGGAAGCTGTGTGTGCCAAAGCTCTGGGGTTGTTTTCCCAGTGCTTTAGGAGTGACCTTGATCGAGACATCTCATCTCTGCGATCTCCCCCGGGTGGGAACAGCATGTTCATCCTCCCACAGAGCAGGGAACTGATGGTCGGGATCAGCTCTCAAGCAGGAAATGCTCTCTGGAATGTCAGCATTACTGTTTTGCCCCCTTTTCCTGGCTTTAAATTCATCTTTCTGTCAAATGACACACTTGAAGGGAGGCAGAGTCAGTACAAGGGCATTTGGCTGCTGGGTTTAGTCTGGCCCCCCACTCACTGCAGTGCTGCTGGACCAAGCCTGCAAGGAGAAGCCTCCAAAAGCCATGCCAACCTGAGCTTAGCTGGGAAGCAGTGCAAGCCTAACCCCCAGGTGCTGGGCAGCCGTTCTGAAGGGTCTCAACAGGCTGCAGAGATGAGCAGATTGGAACATTTTGAAATCCAACAGAGGCACATGCAGGGTCCTGCACCCAGGCAGGAACAACCCCAGGCACCAGCCCAGGCTGGGGGTGACCTGCAGGAGCAGCTCTGTGCCCAGGGACCTGGGGCTCCTGGGGGACAGTGCCCTGGCCCTGGCCAGCAGAGGGTCCTGGGCCAAGAACAGCAGTGGGACCGTGGCTGCAGGGGCAGGACGGAGGTGTCCTGTGCTCCTTCAGCCCTGGTGCTCCATTCGCTGCCTGGAGGGCAGTGTCCAGCTCCGGGCTCCTCAGGACAGGAGGGTCCTGGGGCTGCAGAGCTGGGAAGGGCCTGGAGCTCCTCTGTGCCCAGCAAAGGGAGCTGGGGAAGGGCCTGGAGCTCCTCCGTGCCCAGCAAAGGCTGCAGAGCTGGGGAAGGGCCTGGAGCTCCTCTGTGCCCAGCAAAGGGAGCTGGGGAAGGGCCTGGAGCTCCTCCGTGCCCAGCAAAGGGAGCTGGGGAAGGGCCTGGAGCTCCTCCGTGCCCAGCAAAGGGAGCTGGGGAAGGGCCTGGAGCTCCTCCGTGCCCAGCAAAGGGAGCTGGGAAGGGCCTGGAGCTCCTCCGTGCCCAGCAGAGGCTGCAGAGCTGGGAAGGGCCTGGAGCTCCTCCGTGCCCAGCAAAGGGAGCTGGGGAAGGGCCTGGAGCTCCTCCATGCCCAGCAGAGGCTGCAGAGCTGGGAAGGGCCTGGAGCTCCTCCGTGCCCAGCAAAGGGAGCTGGGAAGGGCCTGGAGCTCCTCCGTGCCCAGCAAAGGGAGCTGGGAAGGGCCTGGAGCTCCTCCGTGCCCAGCAAAGGGAGCTGGGGCGGCTGAGGCTCGAGAGCAGACAGCTGAGAGGGGATCTTCTCAATGCACAGACACAGCTGGGAGAGGGTGTCAGAGCCCCGGTGCCGCTCGTGGGGCCGAGCAACAGCACAAGAGCACCGGGCAGGGACTGACCCCAGCAATTCCCCCTGCAGGAGGGAGAGCTTCCCTGGGCACTGGCTGAGCCCTGAACAGACTGCCCAGAGAGGGTGTGGAGGTTCCTCACCGGGGAGTTCCAAGGACGCATCCCGGATACCTGAGCGGGGCGGCGCTCCCAGGTGCGCTCCAGGCCGGCCGCGGGCTCTGCGAGCAGCCGGTGCCGGGGGAGCGGCCCCGAGCCGGGAGGGCCCTGGGGAACCGGGGGGGGCCCTGCAGAGCCGGGAGGGGACCGGGCTGAGCCGGGAGGAGCCCGTGCAGAGCCTGGAGGGGACCGTGCGGAGCCGGGAGGGGACCGGGCAGAGCCTGGAGGGGACCGTGCGGAGCCGGGAGGGGACCGGGCAGGGCCGGGAGGGGACCGGGCAGAGCCGGGAGGGGACCGGGCAGGGCCGGGAGGGGACCGTGCGGAGCCGGGAGGGGACCGGGCAGGGCCGGGAGGGGACCGGGCGGAGCCGGGAGGGGACCGGGCAGAGCCGGGAGGGGACCGGGCAGAGCCAGGAGGGGACTTTGCGGAGCCGGGAGGGGACCGGGCAGAGCCCGGAGGGGACCGGGCTGAGCCCGGGGCGGCCCCTGCGGAGCCCGGGGCGGTGCCGGGGGCTGGAGCCGCTCCCGGGCCGGCAGAGGGCACTCGGAGCGCGGCCAGCCCCGGGGACAGCCCGCAGCCCTGCCCCGTTACGTGTCGGACACAGCCCGATCACTGCTGGGCCGTGTCTGCTCCCTCCTGGCTCGCTCCCCCCGCGGACAGCCCCGCTGCGCCATCCTGTGCAGCCCAGCACAGACCGGGGGCAAGGACTGACCGCCCAGCGCAGTCAGAAATGTGCTGTCACCGAGGGCTTTAAGCCATGATGGGCAGGTTGGCCTGCATTCACCTATTTGCTAGAAAAAGCTGCTTTTGGTTTGTTTTTATGCCAGCTTTCTGCCCCTAGCTTCTCTCCATAGTATAGCTGCTGAGTCTGAGAATTTTTGGCAGTAAAATTCAGTTCCACTCTGTCTGCAGCCTTAAATCTCCCAAGTCCCTCCTTATTCCAGATGCACAGAGGGGAATAATTGCAACTAATGTGCGAGGAGTTGGGATTTTTTTTTTTTCTGCTTGAGAGATGGAAAACTCCCTGATGACTCCTGAGCAGCCAGTCCCTGCTCCTAACTCCTGAACATCCTCTGTGCTTCCTCCCAGCAGGAGCCAGGACAGCCCACAGCCATGTACCTGCATCAGGATCCCCCAGTTTCCCCCAGCACCCTAGCCCGGGGTGCTGGATGCTCTCTATGCTCCCTGCACCCGCTGTCCTGCAGGAATTAAACCAGGGGAAGCCCCCCTTCCCCTGCAGCAGTCTGGCTGAAGGCCGGTGCAGGGGCTGCTCCCCAGCAGGCAGCACAGAGGTATTTGGAATCTGGGGATATTTCCTATTAGATTTGTTTAATAGTTTTGAGGTCAGTTAAATATGGAGTGACAAATTAATTCCAACTTCACTACTTCCCCTTGCTCTTCCTGCTGCTTGCAGGTCCCTGTTGCCCCGTTAAGCAAGAGCAGCTGGCAGGATCAGGAGGTTGGCAGCCGTGAGGTTTGTGTGCTGAACCCCACCAAAGGGTCTGTTCCCCCAGGCTGAGGGCTCTGCACGTGCCCCTGTGCCATCTCCCCCAGGAGAATGAGAATTCACCTACCTGGGGGCAGAGCCAGTGCTCCAGGGCCGTGGTTTGCACCAAAGCCCCTCTGGAAGGGTCACCCCAGGGGCCTGTCAAAGGTTGTTAAAGGGACCAGCAATGCCAGCTGCTGGTGCCCAGCAGGAACCTCCCAGGGGATGTGTGCCCACCCTGCAGAGCCTCATCCAGCTCTGGCTTCAACCCTCAACCCTCTAGAAATGGGGTCTGTGCACCTGGGGGTGCCCCCTCTCCCTGGGGTCCCTCTGCTTGTGAACCACAGCCAGGGGCAGGAGGTTCATGGCCTGGGCTGGGGCAGGTGCTCAGGCCCTCCTTGGGCAGGAGCCCAGCATGGGAGAGGTCCTGGCAGTTCCTAGGCAGGTACCCAAACCAGCGCTGCAAACGCTCCCTCCATCCCAGGGGATACTCGTGTGACCTGCCTAGAGGTGTGAAATGTGGGGTTTGCAGGGCCCTGTGCTCCGTGGACACACCTGTGTATGGAGCTGTGTGCCTGTGCACCTCCTGACATTGCTCCTGCCAGGACTTGTCTTTCCAGCCTTTGTCCAGGTGCTGCTCCCTCGGCTTTCCCAGCAGGGCAAGGACCAGAGGGGCTGGTCCTCGTGAAGGTGTTTGGGTCACTCCATCTGCACCCAGAGCTGGGACACGAGCTCTTGGGGCAGCGCTGGGAAGCAGTGAAACTCCATTGAGCTGTTTCAGGTGCCAGATTCAAACGGGTTGGAATTATGACTCAACTGCTCAGCGGAGAAATGATCAGGGTGGGCCAAGGGCTTGGTACTGATTCCCCAGCATCAGTGTGCACCATGAAATGCTGCTTCACACAGACCCGCTTCATGCTTCTTCCTCCGACAGCATTTCCATTTCCCAGGTTTTCCTTCAGTTGTTTGCTTTTCCATAATGTAACACATGGCATTTCTTACCTGTCATCATCCTGCCAATATCAGCACATACCAAGGACCAAATGTTGAGCAGGAACAACTGAGACTAGCCCTGACTCTCCACTAGAGTCCAGCTCTGTGGAGCTAGGTTCTTTCCTTTCATTGAAACAACAACAGCAACAACCAAACCAACACAAAGAGTGCATCTTTTCTGCACTTAAGTTAATTATTTGTGGTCTGAATCTGGCACTGTGAGAGGAAATTAGCCTAGTCCTGATGATTGGGCATTATTAGCAGCACATGAGGTCCGTCTTTTGTTTGCTGGGGCCCACGCTGGGTTTTTTTAGCAGTGTCTCTCTTGGACAGACATGTTGTGGGGGTTGCATTAATATTTTGGCTTTCTGACTGTGCAGTCTATTCTACGGCACACACTGGAGGCAAAAAGCTCTGCAGTCTCAGTTGACTGGACTTTATGCTCTTTGTCCAGGGCTTTTTAGCAGGGCAAGGACCAGAGGGGCTGGTCCTCGTGAAGGTGTTTGGGTCACTCCATCTGCACCCAGAGCTGGGACACGAGCTCTTGGGGCAGCGCTGGGAAGCAGTGAAACTCCATTGAGCTGTTTCAGGTGCCAGATTCAAACGGGTTGGAATTATGACTCAACTGCTCAGTGGAGAAATGATCAGGGTGGGCCAAGGGCCTGGTACTGATTCCCCAGCATCAGTGTGCACCAGGTGGTTCACGAAATGCTGCTTCACACAGACCCGCTTCATGCTTCTTCCTCCGACAGCATTTCCCAGGTTTTCCTTCAGTTGTTTGCTTTTCCATAAGTAACACATGGCATTTCTTACCTGTCATCATCCTGCCAATATCAGCACATACCAAGGACCAAATGTTGAGCAGGAACAACTGAGACTAGCCCTGACTCTCCACTAGAGTCCAGCTCTGTGGAGCTAGGTTCTTTCCTTTTATTGAAACAACAACAGCAACAACCAAACCAACACAAAGAGTGCATCTTTTCTGCACTTAAGTTAATTATTTGTGGTCTGAATCTGGCACTGTGAGAGGAAATTAGCCTAGTCCTGATGATTGGGCATTATTAGCAGCACATGAGGTCCGTCTTTTGTTTGCTGGGGCCCACGCTGGGTTTTTTTAGCAGTGTCTCTCTTGGACAGACATGTTGTGGGGGGTTGCATTAATATTTTGGCTTTCTGACTGTGCAGTCTATTCTACGGCACACACTGGAGGCAAAGCTCTGCAGTCTCAGTTGACTGGACTTTATACAGGCTCTTTCAAAGCTTTCTCCACAGATGCCTTAACGATTCCTGAGTTCCTGTCGGAGTTTTGTGCTGGATAAATGTGAGAGGGCTTGTCCTCAGATGGTGCAGGCTGGCCTTGCGCCACTGACTGCGGGGAACGAAGCCATTCTGCTCGAGCAGAAGATCTGCTGCTCAAACTTCAAAAGGCCACCCACATGTGTGTGCTGAGCTGGAGGTCTGAATTAGCAAAACCCAGAGTTTTTCCCATGGTTTTCACTCTGAGCCATAAAATGACCCATGTTTACTGGAAATCCTCTAGGAGAGCTCGAGCCCCGCTGCAGAGGGAGCATGGTCAGGTTTGGGATGCAAAGGAGTGCCAGGCAAAGTCTCATCCTCACTTGGATGAACTGAATGAGTGATGGTTCAATTGTCAAAGCTTTCAGAATTAAAAATAAGTATAAATTAATGCTTCAGGAAGGGCATTTTGTTTCTCTCTTCTTTTTCTGGTTAGAGGGGCTGTTCATAATTGAAGACCCAAGGGGATTCCTGAGCACACTGGATTGGGAAAGCTGGGAAAGGAGGAGGCTTTGGGGCTTCTACCTGCAGCCTTCCAGAGGCAGAAGAGCCTGCAAGAAAATGGACAGGAACAATTTACAAGGGTGTGGAGTGCCAGGACAAGGAGGAATGGCTTCAAACTGTCAGAGGGAAGGGTTAGATTGGATGTCAGGAAAAATTTCTTCCCTGTGAGGGTGGGCAGGCCCTGGCACAGGTGCCCAGAGCAGCTGTGGCTGCCCCTGGATCCCTGGCAGTGCCCAAGGCCAGGCTGGACACTGGGGCTGGGAGCACCTGGGACAGAGGGAGGTGTCCATGCCGTGGCAGGAGGGTGGAATAAGATCAACTTTCGAGTCCCTTCCAACACAAAGCACTCCAAGATCCTGTGGTTCTGCCCGGTGCCATCAGTGTCTGGGTGCCCACGGGCAGCTCAGGACAATCCAGGTGTTGGTGTGACACATATGGGACACGTGGTGGTGAAGAGGAGATGATGCTCCTGGGGAAAGAACAGTGCTGCAGTACTTTTTGAAGGTTACTGTCTTGCAGTTTGCAGGAAGAAGCTGTAGAAGAAGTGCCTTGCATGTGGGCAAAATCAACTTTGAAATAATTTCATTTGTTACAAGTTAAAGAGCATTTGAACGTGATTTTCCAGGGAATCAGTTAGGTGTTAGCTCTGACCTTCTTGCAAGTACCTAATGCACCGGACAGCATTTATTTATTAGCAGCACTGCTGATTTTTAGAGATTAACATGCATTAACACAATACTTTTCCTCTCTCACTGTAAAAGGTTCCCACACCTTCCCCATTCCTGTGCAGGGGTATTTACCCCGATCAAAGGGCAGTGGGACATAAAGCCACCGCCTGTTTCTGACAGGAGATCGTGTTTCAGGGCTGTGCCACCGCTTTGCAGCTCTGAGCAAGGGCACAAAAAGGTGCGCCTGGGCCTGAGAGACCCCTGGGACACTCAGGGCGCAGAGAAGGGGCTGTCCCTGCCCCTGGGAGCCTTCCCCGGAGCCATTCGGGCGCTGCTCAGCCGCCAGAGCCCAGCCAGGACAGCCCAGGCCGTGCCGCTGTCCGGGGCTCTGTGACCGCTCAGCATCAAAGCGGAGCCTGCCCTCGGCGAGGCACAATCCGACAAATTCTTCCCCTGCAGGAAATCCAATATACTTCATCCTGTTTGTCAACACGGTTTACTCTGAGAGAGCCCTGAGTCTGTGGCCGGCAATTAATGCCACTTAAAAGCTTTTCAGTGGGATAATTGCCTGTTGTTCTGCAGGCACCGCTCTCATTCAGATGCTAATGGCAGTGAGGGGCAGTGGCCGTTCCCACTTTGGGGGCCAGGTATGCCCGCTCCCCTCGCCTTGGGAAGGCGCTTAATGGGTCCATTGTCCCTGGACAAGGCAGCAGGGAAGCCCCCGGCCCCGAGGAAGCCGTGGCAATAATCCCCATCAGTCTGTGTCACTTGGGCACAAAAGGCAGCGGGGTGGGCGCAGAAGGGAGAGGCGGCACAATGGGGGTGGGAGCCAAGGTGTCCCACGTTGGCACTTCCAGGAGAGCTGGGCCGGCCACGAGCAGAGAGTGTCCGCAGCTCTCTGTGAAAATGGGCGCTTCCAGCCGTCCTCGGTTTCAGATTTTCACCAGGTTGCTGCCTGTGTTTTTTAAGGTACGATTAGGTTTGTTTGGAGGTCAGGCTTGCACGGGCAGAGTCAGAGTCCCCAGCTCTAGTCAGGAGCCCACCAGGAAGCTGTGGATGCCTGCGGGTCAGGTGAGTCCTGGAAGATTCAGCACCAAACCTTACATGCCCAAACAGCTGGGCTCCCACTTCTCTGCTGGTCTCCTTGCAGGATTAAAACCTTTCCTTTCTTCTCATCAGAGAGCCATGGAATGCTTTGTGGTGGAAGAGACCTTAAAGTTAATCTTATTCCACCACCCTGCCATGGGCAGGGACACCTTCCCTGCCCCAGGGACCCCTCCCACTGTCCCAGGGACACCTTCCCTGTCCCAGGGACCCCTCCCACCATCCCAGGTGCTCCCAGCCCCAGTGCCCAGCCTGGCCTTGGGCACTGCCAGGGATCCAGGGGCTGCTCTGTGCCAGGGCCTGCCCACCCTCACATGGAAGAATTCCTTCCCAATATCCAATCTAAATATACCCTCCTTTGTCTCCAGCCATTGTCCCTTGTGCTGTCTCTCCATGTCCTTGCCTGTGACAGAACCTCTCCACTCTCACAATCTCATTTTATTTTCCCCTTTATTTTGCAGTTAGGTTAGGCTGAAGCTGCCGTTTGTGATGGACACTGGAGTTCACGTGGATATGTTAAATTATCCTGCTTGTTTTTGGGATCTCTAGGTGTCTGATCTCCCTGGACCATGTGCACTGTGGTGGGCTGGCCATGATTAAGCCATGTTTGCTGGAGATTGTCCCACGGTTCTGTTCCTCTGGGTAAGTCCTTCAGTTGAATGAAACCCTGGTTTGCAATGTCTGGATGAACAACCCAGCCACACTTCCCCTTCCTGTGTGAACAAGGAGTGAGGTCGGGGGGAAGGAAAGACATTTTCTGGGGGAACAGGTGCTCCTCTGTAGAAAACACTGAAGAAGATGGAAGGGGAGATCGTTTAACAGCCGGGGGCACCCCTGAAGTCCCTTCATGAGGGTTTTGGAGCATTGGGAGGATGTGCTCCCCTCTGCAGCTGCCTGCCTCCAGGGGCACTGCAGGCTCTGGAGCCTCTCCCCAGCCCCCTGTGCTGCTTTTCCAGCTGGATTTCACATGGGTTCGTTGGGGGCCAAGGGCTCCCCTCGCCCCAGCAGTTCCCACCCCGATGCCGAGGGCCACTTCAGCGGTGGGGGCAACCCCAGAAAGGGCTGGGGCACTTCCGTGGGAACAAAGCCTGTTTTCAAACAGCGCGAAGAGAAAGTGTTTCTATCTTAGGCCTTTAATGACCTGAACTGTCCATCTCTTGGAGAGAAGCAGCAATAAAAAGGCACTTCACTGCGCCACCACTGCTCTCCAGCTAGGATTATTTTTTGCCAAGCTCACTTGCCACCCCTCCTTATTTATGATGCACCTTTAAAAATCGAGTTTTATGTGCCCGCTGCAGCGGGTCTGGCCGCAGGAAGGGGCGGGCAGGCGCGTCTGCAGCGGCGGTCCCATTTCCCTGGGAGAGCAGCCTGTGCCCCGCTGCTGCAGCCCTGCATCAATGGTGCCGGGGGTGTGCGGTGGCTGCGGGCGCCCCGCTGCGACCGTGCCCTTAATGCAGACAAAGCCCCGCATTTATCGGGGCTGACCGCGCTGACCCCCAAAAGTTTGTTCCCTGCGCTGGGGCTGCCCGGCCCTTTCACTCGGCTCAATGGCCAGCACAAAGAGCCCGTCCCGTCCACAGCCCCTTCCCGAACAAAACTCCCCGAGCAGTTGGAAGGAGTGCCGGGGGGAGCGGGGCAGAGGAAGGAATGGGCAGACCTTGACCCCTCCACCTAAAATAAAGTGGAGGAATTTGCATTTTAAACCTTGAGCTGCTCCCCGGGTCTCCCTGCCTTGCTGCAGCTGGTTTGAGTCCCCTTGTCTGAGTCCCCCTGAGAAGCTCCGGGCTCGCAGCGTCCCAGCGGGCAGCATCCCCTGCTGCGAGGAAAGGCTCCCTCTGCCCTCCTCTGCCTCCATGTTTTTCCATGGATTAGGAGAAGAGAAAGAACGCTACTCAGTAAGGACACAGATGCTCTGTCCCCCTTCCCCCATGCCCAGCTCTGCCGGGTTTTGGAGGCAGGGAGCGCTGGGGACCTGCTCCCGTTTGTGTTTGCCACGGCTCCTCTGCGGAGAGCGCTGCTGGCTGTGTCAGGGAGGGACAGCTGGACAGGACAAACACCCTCGGCCATTTCCTTACAGCCGGCGCTTTGCAGGCACACAGAGAAATTGGTGCTGATTCGCTGTGATTCCATGTGGGGAGCAGCAAGGGTGGCACTGCTTCACTCCAGGTCCAGCCGGCCCTCGGGGAAAGAGCTGCTTTGGGGGCCAGCTCTTGTTAGATGTGATGCAAGGTGCATTTCTATTGAACTTCCTTTCTGAAGTGTTAGTTTTGGTTGGAAAAATGCCTGACCACTGAAAAATGTAGTTTTCCCCCTGGGGTTGGAGATGTGCTCCCAACTCCTCTTTTCTTATCCCAAACTTGGGCTATGTCAGATCTTTAGCAGCTTTAGCAGAATTCCAGGTTATTCCATGATGCTGAGGTGTTGGTCTGCCAGTCAGGGCCCTGCTGTTTCCCCTCTGACTCTGTTTGACCGTACCCTTGAAGCGTCTGTGGGATCCTCTGTGCCTGCTGGATAATGGCCCTGTGGGAGAGCATTCCTGACTCCCTGCACCAGGGTCTCAGCCCCTCTGCTAGCTTTGGTGGGATCCAGTCTCACTGTTTGATCCCCTCTGACCTCTCACTTAAGCTAGAGATGTTTTACCACCTCAGCTATTTACAGTGGAGCCAGATTTCTCTTTTTTCCCCTATTTTTCCTGGAAAAGCTGCACAGTTGCAGGGCCTCGTGTGGATTTAGTTAAATATGTGGTGGGGCTGCCTCGTATTTTGCTTTCCCTGTGCATGTATAAAGCCCTTTTATTCGCCGTGCCAGACTCTGCCCTGGACAGAGGGGTCAGGGCAGTCCCTTTTCAGCCCTCTGTCCCCTCTGGAGCGGCAGCCCCTGAGCATCACACTGTCTCTAACCAGCCTGTAAAGGGCTGTGCCTGCCTCCCAGCAGGGCTTGGCTGTGTCAGGGGCCTCTGCTGGGTGGGGCAGGGCTCAGGTGAGGTGAGCAGCTGTTCAGACCTGTGGCACACCTTCCCTTTGGCCTGGCCTGTGACCTGCACGCTGCTGGAGGCTGGAGGTGGGACCATCCCCGCCACTGCCGAAGGCTCTGCCTGAGGTCAGCTCCGTGCCGGAGGCTTTTGTCCGTGTGACAATGCCCCAGCGCTGACCAGAGCCTTGTCTGGAGCTGAGCCTGGCCTTACACACGGCCACAGCAGTGGGAATAACTCACCTGAGCTGAGGAGACAGGGGGGCTCCTGTCTGCACGAGTGCTCACGCGCAGGAGGGTGGCAGCCCAGCAGCGCAGCCCTGGTGGTGCCTGCACACACAAACCAGCCCTGGGGAGCTGGGCAGGGGAGCTGCTCATCCTGGGCTCCTTTGGAGCACCTTCCCAGGGGGCTGCTCTGTGAAATGCTCTCCTTCCTCTGGGCCCTTTCCACCCCTGTGCCCTCCCCCAAACCCTGAGCCCTCTCCGCTGCCACGCTGCTGTGCAAACAAGGGTCTGATGCTGCTCTGCTCTCTGGAGTCTTGCTGACTTGTTCTTTACGTCCACGAGGAAACTGCATGACTGTTTCTGTCTGGAATCTGCTCTTTTATCTCTTTTTCCCCCCTGTCCTCTTTTCTTTTCCTTTTCTCCCCCCAGGCTCATTAAGAAATCAATAAGTGGCTCAGTAGGGCTTTGCTTAACCCAATTCTGGAAGTGTTTCTTCCCCTTGGAACATGAACTATCTTCTCAAATTGATTTTGCTGCTTTTGCTCATTTCCATTTAATAACATTCTCAGTGTTATGTCTCACCCCTTTGGATCCTTTGCCAGCCAGGGATGAGTCCCAGGCTCACCTGCAGGGCAGGTACCAGGCAGGAGCCCCCGGGCCCTGCTGCCCCTGCTCTGTGTGAGGGAGCGGAGGAACCAGTCCTTCACTGAGCCAGCGACATCGTGCTGACCCTCTGGAGATGCCAGCAGACCTGGAGACATGCAGAAAAGCTCCCTCCTTCCCGGTAGGCCTTGGCTGGTTCATCTGCAGGGCAGGAGAGCAGAGGGGAGATGGAGTCGCTCCTCCCTTCCAGCCTCCTCTCCAGAGACAGACTCTGCTCACCGAGGGCTCCACACCTGAAGAAACTGTCACCTGTTTCTCTTCACCCTCTGTTAAACAGGGCCCTGAAATCCTCAGAGTCTCTGATTAACCCCAGCTTTGGAGAACACCCCCCAGATCCACGTGAAAACTTCGGAACCAGGGCCGAGGAAGGAGAGGTCTCAGACACCTGGGTCTGACCAGGCTGTGCGGAGTTCCCAGTTTGGAAACCGGGATTTGGAGGATTGTCCATGTAGGCTGGGACAAATCCCTCCATCCCTCCGCTTCCCCCCCTTTTTTTCCTAGTTGCTTTGCGAGCCTGAAAGGAATAGACTCAGTGTTATTCTAACTTTAAATGGGAGGAGGGGGGAGGCGATGAGAGCAGAGAAGGAAAATCCATTTGCTGCAGCACTGTCAGCCCTTAGTTTTCCTTCAAGTCTGACAGGCCCAGGATTAAAGGTTTGGTTACAATGGGCTGACAGTGCACATTAACAGCCCTGAATGTCTTAACAACCCGGCTACTGGAGATGCATTCAGAAGAGTCTGTGAACTGCTTTTCCCCTTTAAAGCTCCTGCTAGACCATGTTGTCCAGTGAAATCTTTTGTGGTTAAAAATGTATAGACTTTTCTGTCTCATTCCCAACCACGTACATACACAAACCCCAGATTTCTTGCTGTCTTCCCACAGGGTTTATGCCCAGCTCTCCTGCAGCCATTTGACTTGGGCAGTGTCCTGCTCTGACTGCACAGGGAGTTATAGCTCCTTTTATATTTTAGCTAGTCTTTCACCTAGTGTAAATGAGCAAGAGCCCACTGGTGTGGGTGGAGTTACACGGATCTATTCCAGCTGAAGGGCTGGACATGCAACATAAAGGTTTTTTCTCAAGAAAAAAGAGGAAAAAGAGCCTCTGATCAAACAAAATCCCTGTCTTGGTTGGCTACATTTGCATCATAACATGGAATTCACCAACCATTGCATTTGGTGGATGGTGAACGGATGGAGAGTGATTATAATAACCGGGATGTGTTGCTATTCACAGCACATAAGAATTAAGTTCACACCAGGCTATTTCCACTCATTTGCAGGACCAGGGGATACATTTCCACTCCTTCAGTCTCCAAGCAGCAAACCCCATTCGATTAACTGGTTTTGTCTGAGGGCAGGGCAGGAGGAGAGAGCTTTGGTGAAGGCGAGCACCTCCTGTGTGAGTGCATCCCAAATCCCCACATCTCACTCAGAAATCCCGTCACAGCTCTCCCTGTGCTGCCCTCAGTGTCCCTCAGCTGGAGCAGCTCAGGGGAGAGGGACCTGAGAGTCCTGGGGGACAAGGAGCTGTCCCCAAGCCCGCAGAGTGTCCTGGGGCCAGCAGGATCCTGGTGTGCATGCCAGCAGGTCAGGGGAGCAAACCTGCTCCTCTGCTCAGCCCTGGGGGTGCCTGGGGGTTCCTGGGGGTCTCTGGGGATCCCTGGGGGTCCCTGACTGTCCCTGGCTGTCCCTGGGTGTCCCTGGCTGTCCCTGGCTGTCCCTGGGGGTCCCTGGCTGTCCCTGACTGTCCCTGGCTGTCCCTGGCTGTCCCTGGCTGTCCCTGACTGTCCCTGGCTGTCCCTGGGTGTCCCTGGCTGTCCCTGGGGGTCCCTGGCAGTCCCTGGGTGTCCCTGACTGTCCCTGGCTGTCCCTGGCGGTCCCTGGCTGTCTCTGAGTGTCCCTGGCTGTCCCTGGGGGTCCCTGGGTGTCCCTGGGGGTCCCTGGCTGTCCCTGGCTGTCCCTGGGGGCCCCTGGCTGTCCCTGGCTGTCCCTGGCTGTCCCTGGGGGTCCCTGGGTGTCCCTGGGGTCCCTGGCTGTCCCTGGCAGTCCCTGGCTGTCCCTGGGTGTCCCTGGGTGTCCCTGGGTGTCCCTGGGTGTCCCTGGTGGTCCCTTGCAGTCCCTGGCAGTCCCTGGGGGTCCCTGACTGTCCCTGGCTGTCCCTGTCTGTCCCTGTCTGTCCCTGGCTGTCCCTGGCTGTCCCTGGGGATCCCTGGCTGTCCCTGGCTGTCCCTGGGGGTCCCTGGCTGTCCCTGGCTGTCCCTGGGGGTCCCTGGCAGTCCCTGGGTGTCCCTGGCTGTCCCTGGGTGTCCCTGACTGTCCCTGGCTGTCCCTGGCTGTCCCTGGGGGTCCCTGGGGGTCCCTGGCTGTCCCTGGCTGTCCCTGGGTGTCCCTGACTGTCCCTGGGTGTCCCTGGCTGTCCCTGGGTGCAGGAAGGTCAGAGGAGGCAGAGCTGCTGCCCTGGGCAGTGCCAGCCCTGAGCAGATGGTGCACAGAGGGTGCGGAGTCTCCTGCCTGGGGACATTCCAGAGCCCTCTGGACACAGCCCTGTGCTCTGAGCTCTGGGATGGCCCCTCTGGAGCAGGGGGTGGCACCAGTGACCCACCAGGGCCCCTCCCAGCCTGTGGGATGTGACATGTGCTGGGATTCTGTGCAGGTGGCTGGGAGCTGGTTGTGCTAAACCTCAGGAATGGCTTTGACTCCATGTGATGGGGCTTTGGCTCAGCCTCCATTGCCCATTCAAGCTGACGGGGCCGGTGGTGGCCCTGTGGTGGCATCTGGGGGCCTTGGGAAGCGGGGTGGCCCCGTTTTCAGGCAGGCAGTGTGTGCAGTGTGGAAGGAGAAGACACAAAAGGTCCCGGTCTGTGCTGGAGCGAAGATCCCTGAGCCCGGGGAGATCCATGTGGTCTGTTCTGAGGGTCCCCTGTGCTCCAGGGGAAGGAAGATGGGAGCGGGCAGGTGCCAGGGGAGAGCAGGGGTGTTGTGGAACACAAATCCGTCCCTGAGGGCATGCAGCGGCTGCACAGCCTGGGGGATCGCTGCTGCTGTGGAGGGGGAGATAATGTAAGGGCAACCTGATTAGGAGTGAGGAGCACAATCTATGAAAGGGGAGGGAAATAAATGAGAATTAATTTAGCACAAAATCAAGATGTCAAGAACAAAGTTAATCAGGAGACAAGGTTAATTAATGAATACATCCTTAAGCCAGCACAGCTACAACAACAGCACTGTTATTAATCAAAGCACTAAGTATTGAAGAAGAGGCACCATTGATTCGTTCCTAACCCAGTGTTAGGGGTCAGGAAAAGAGGATGGGGGAAACAGAATTTTCTTAGAAACACCAACATGTCATGGGGAGAATTACAAGCCCCAGGTGCTAAAATCACTCATTATTATTTGTTTTAGAAATAGCAAGTGGGCAAAGGAGATGGGCTGGGAATAGCAGTATCTGTTCTTTAGACACTGGCAGCTTTAAGGGAGTGACCCAGCTGATAGGTTAATGAGGGCCTAGGAGATGCCATTGACCTGAGATCCATCTGGAACACGGACAGCAGCCCTCAGAAAGCAAAGCGAGAAGTGACAAGAGCAGCGCATCCAGTCTCCCTTTGGAATGGCTGTTTTGCCCTGCCAGGTGCTCACCCGGCCCTGGTCCTTAGGGGTGAAGGAATCCGTGATCCCTTTTCCTCACCCTTGTCTCTGTTCCCCTGTCCCAGGGAGCACAGGAGCAGGGAGGGGGCACAGGTGACAGCCAACAGAGCAGCAGTGCCAGCCCCAGGGCACAGAGGAGTCTGAGAGCAGAAATCAGGTTGCCAGGCTGGGTGGCAGAGGCTGGGCAGCATGCGCTGGGCACTGGAGCTCCTCAGTGCAGCCCCCCCTGGGTCAGGTGTTCCTCCTGCGCTTTCCTGCCAGGGAACAGAGCGCCAGCTCCTCCAGATTTAACCTCCTCTTGTGGGGGGAAATCTGCTGCTGCTGCTGCTGCTCAGGGTGAGGGTGCTGGCCAAAGGCCACCTCCCCAGAGCTGAGCCCACAGGGTGCCTCTCCCCCTGGGATTTTCCATGTGGCACCTGACTGATAAGGCACTGGCAGACACCAGGCTGCAGGTTTGTCACCAGCCCTGAGTGTCCCTGCTGCTGTCCCACGGGATCCGGGCTGGCAGGCCTGGCGCTGGCCAATATTTCCTTCAATGACCTGGAAAAGGACAGAAGGGTTTCTGGAGACATCAGGCAGGAGCGTGGAGCAGTCAGGAGTGCTTTGTGAGAGCATTAAATCCCATTAAAATCAATGTGCTTGCCATGGTGAAAGCTGGAGATGGGGGAATGAAGAGTGCAGGCCATTCCCAGGGAGTGAAATATGAAGGAGAGGGAGTGGGAGGCATTTATCAATCTGGATAAATTACAAATTGAAAATCACAGGAAAATTGATGAAGGGAGCAAAAATATAGCAGAGTAAATTCATAGCTAGTGGTGTCAAAAAGGGAGTGATTTCCATCAGTATTTAAACCTAAAAATATGAAATTACTAGTGGTTTTGACATCTTTATATCTGGGGTGGTGATTCACAGAAACCAGAGGCATCCAGCCAGTATGTGTGTCCTGTATTTGGGAAAAATCAGATGGGGTATTCATGCCCTGGGACATGAATGGTGCAAACCTCACCATTGCAAACACAACAGAAGTATGAACAATCCCTGGGAAGAGTGAGGAATGAGAATCCTGGTTTTGGTAAAGGTGGCTGTTCTGAAGAACTGCTGCCTCAACATGGGGAGTTGCGTTAGAAGATGTATATTTATGATATATTCTCTAGATACATCATTTTTTTCCTCATTGCTGTGAATTGTTGACTCAGGACAGGAGGTTTTACTCTGCTCTGTCTCTGCCACAGCTCTTGCTTTTGAGGCAGGAATCAACGTGGGGTGGTCCCCTGACCTGGGCTGTGAGCAGGTCAAGTTAAAGCATCACAAAGCCCTAAAATCTATGAATAAGTGCAATTCTTTAGGAGTCAGTGCCCCCGTTTTATAGCAATCTGGTGAGGGGCCTTAACTGGGTGACAAGGTAATTCCCATGCATTTAAGCACATCCTATCTGGTGTCTCAGAGCGAGGGCAGGTTGGAGCCAGAGTAATTCTGAGCAGCTCTGCAGGATTCTAAACTGGCCTAAAGTGGCCCACCTGAGCCTGGTATCTCGTGTGCTGAACCAGCAAACACAGGTCCTCCAGAAAAGGGGCAAAAAGAGTAAAAGCAGCTCTTTCCTTAATGCCTTCAGCAGGAATTCCTGTGGGGAGGGAGGCTGCGAGTGGAATTCCCTTCCCTGACCACTGCAGCTGATCAGCCCCAGAGGTGTGAGTCCCTCTCCCGTGTTCGTAGGCAGGCTACAAACATTTATTAATGGTCATAAAATATCCTGCCTGTTTTTTAAATCCAAACAGCAGTGTATGACTTGACCACCATAAAGTTTGTCTCCAAACCACCACAAAAGGTTTGAATTACTCCTGGTGGCAATAAAAGTATTCTTTGGCCTAACGCTTTGCTTTACTGTTGGGTTTTATTTTTCTCAGTCCCCCATCCTAGCAGCAAGACATAAACAATGGGGGCTGAGTTGCCGTCCCCCACCCCCTCACACCTACATTAATAAGGTCCAGGAACAGCAAAATGAAGGAAACAGAAGCAGAATAGTCCTGGAGATGGCTGGTGAGTGATAAGCCCAGCTTGCCTGGTGTCAAAGGAAGTGTTGCTCAGAGAGAGCCTTTCTCTTTGGAACTCAGAGTGCCCCAGTCACACAAAAATGTTAGTATGAAGAAAAGATTACATATATATACACACCTGTATTATATTTCATATAACATATATATTTCATATAATATAGATCTATTTCATGGGTTTTTTCAGGATCATTAAAGTGCTTTTTATTCAGGGTTGATTCTTTCCAGTGTGGAATAAACTGTATTAACTTATAGCCATAATATTAATTTAACTTCCAGACAAAAGCATCTGCTCAGGAGTTGATTTCAGTTTACCATTTTTGCCTTAAATGTTCTTCTGTAGTTAATTCAGACAAACTTTTGTCTCTATACACAAACCCTTGGGGAATTAAGCATTTGGTGTTAAGTGGTTGCTGCATACCAAACATCTCCATGACTATAGATCGAATTCCTCCTATAAATCTATTTTATTACTGACTGTAAAGTCCCTGGCAGCTTTTCATCGTCTTCCATGAATGGAGATACCAGAGGAACAGGTAAAAAAGAGCATCTGAATTGGACCTGAGGCACTGCCAGGGCAGGAAACATTGAGGGGAGCACAATGGGAGCAGAGGTGCAAGTCACGGATTCCCAGGATGTGCTGGTTGGAAAGGACCCCCAGGATCACCCAGCCCGGCCCCTGGCCCCTGCCCAGACCCCCAGCAACCCCACCCTGGGCATCCCTGGGCGTCCAAAGGCTCCTGGAGCCCTGGCAGCCTCGGGGCTGTGCCCATTCCCTGGGAGCCTGGGCAGTGCCAGCACCTCTGGGGAAGAACCTTTCCTGAGAGCCAACCTAAACCTCCCCAGCTCACCCCAGCCATTTCCTCCTGTCAGTGGTCATGAGAGCCCTTGGGCTGCTGCTGGGTTTGGCTGCACTTCTGGAGCTGCATCTCTGCAGCTGCATTTCTGCCTCTGGAGCTCCTGGCCAGCCCTGCCAGGCAATGCAAAGCGTCATTCTGGGAGATTTCCACGGCTCCTCCCATGACCTGATGTGGAACTGGGGGCACGAGAAAGGCGTGAAAACAACCTGGGTGTTGTGTGGCTTCATCCACCACGTTCTGCAGGTCACTCTTAGAGCTCTCTGTGCTCGCTGAGTGCTCTTCACTTGCTGATGAGAATTGTTCTCTCAGTGTAAGAGAGTTGAAAAAGGGCCAAAAATATTTGCTATGCTTGTTGGTAGATCACGTTTGGTCCTGTTTCCTTGAAGATGCCACAGAACATGTTAGCACAAAAGAGGGCAGAGGAGAAATTAAGGCGAGAAAATACGGCATCTGTAAGCAACGTCTGATGGGAAAGCAGCCCTAAGGGAGCAGGGAACTGCACAGAATCACAGAATGATTTGGGTTGAAAGGGACCCTAGAGACCCTCTCATTGCAGCTCCCAGCCATGGGCAGGGACGCCTTCCACCAGACTGGGTTGCTCCAGGCCCTGTCCAAGCCAGCCCTGAGTTGTTCCATTTGCAGCAGGATGGAGCAGTTGCATGTTTTGGCTGCTCATAGCAGCATTGCACAACCTGCAACCTTGGCTACAAAAACCAGTTTCTTGAGAGGTGGCAATAGAGGGAAAAGGAAATTGTGTTGTAAGAAAGGAGGAAGAAAACGAGTAATGAGGCAGGGTTGGAAAACAGAAGTCTCAATACTTAGTTCCAACTAGTTTAGGATGGAGCCTGAATTAGGGGAAATAAAGGGGCTTTGGGGGCCCTTTCCTGGCTCAGGCTGGTCATGTCAGCTCTCACAGTCAGCACCAAATTAGGGATCTCCAAAATGGGATGGTGGGACAGAGAGGAGCACAGCCTCCTTATTTCCGTCTCCATTGTCTCAGCAATGCTCTGCCCCAGGTTGGGCCATTGATAGCCACTCCCATGCTTGCCTGGTTTATCAGATACTTCAGCACCAGCACTGGAGTGGTGTCAAAAGGTCTTCTGGTTCACAGCTTTTATCTCTGCCCCACTTGTGTGAACCATGGTGTGGGACAAAGAGCACTCCTGGGCTGGACATGAGTGACTTCTTGAGCAGCTCTAGATGCAGTCCTGAGGATGTGTCAGATTCCCTTCTGCAGCAGAAGCCTTCCTCTTCCTCACCCCATGGAGATCTGCCCCAGCTCCAGGGAACCCCTGTGAGGGAGGGGAGGCACAGGATTTGCACCACGGGGCATCAGCTGGAATGAGTTATGGGAATCCCCAAGTCCTCCTAAGAAAGAGCAAGCAAAGCTGAGCTGAAAATTAAACACTAAGCTGGTACAAGCCACCTCACCTGTAAATCCAGTCCTGGTGAATTTTTTTCCTGCACCACACTTGGTGCATGGATGGGGATTTAGGGCCGGTGAATTTCCACATCCCCTTCTCACCAGCATCACCCGTGGGACTTCCCAAACCGTGCCATGCCAAGGGGGCACTTCCAAACCTCCTGCAACCCACAGCCCACACCCCCTTGGGCAGGGAACGGGGAGAGGGAAACAGGCCTGGCTTAGAAAACATGGAGAAACAGGCCTGGCTTAACAGACATGGAGAAACAGGCCTGGCTTAGAAAACATGGAGAAACAGTCCTGGCTTAACAGACATGGAGAAACAGGCTGGGCTCAGCAGACATGGAGAAACAGGCCTGGCTTAGAAAACATGGAGAAACAGGCCTGGCTTAACAGACACAGAGAAACAGGTCTGGCTTAGAAAACATGGAGAAACAGGCCTGGCTTAACAGACACGGAGAAACAGGCCTGGCTTAGAAAACATGGAGAAACAGTCCTGGCT
This sequence comes from Emberiza elegans, assembly GCA_024865655.1. NCBI lineage: Eukaryota > Metazoa > Chordata > Aves > Passeriformes > Fringillidae > Emberiza > Emberiza elegans. The sequence continues at coordinate 304,697 of JALJVW010000248.1, read as the reverse complement.
TAACAGACATGGAGAAACAGGCTGGGCTCAGCAGACATGGAGAAACAGGCCTGGCTTAACAGACATGGAGAAACAGGCCTGGCTTAGAAAACATGGAGAAACAGGCCTGGCTTAACAGACACAGAGAAACAGGCTGGGCTTAGCAGACATGGAGAAACAGGCCTGGCTTAGAAAACATGGAGAAACAGGCCTGGCTTAACAGACACGGAGAAACAGGCCTGGCTTAGAAAACATGGAGAAACAGTCCTGGCTTAACAGACATGGAGAAACAGGCCTGGCTTAGAAAACATGGAGAAACAGGCCTGGCTTAACAGACATGGAGAAACAGGCCTGGCTTAACAGACATGGAGAAACAGGCCTGGCTTAGAAAACATGGAGAAACAGGCCTGGCTTAACAGACACAGAGAAACAGGCCTGGCTTAGAAAACATGGAGAAACAGGCCTGGCTTAACAGACACAGAGAAACAGGCCTGGCTTAGAAAACATGGAGAAACAGGCCTGGCTTAACAGACACGGAGAAACAGGCTGGGCTTAGCAGACAAACACAGCGAAACAGGCCTGGCCAGCAAACACCGAGAATCAGGCCTGGTTTAGCAGGCACGGAGAGCCAGAGGCACGGAGCGCCTTTCCCTGTGTGCTCAGAGTGTTTGGATAAAGGCGTCTCCTGAAGGGGGAATTTGTTTGGTTTGGACTTCATTGCGTGAAAAGCCCTCAGCCCCATGAGTGCTTGGTTATTCTCTTGTCTAGTGGCTCCTCAACAGCCCCCACCGACAGGGAGGAGGCTTCCTATTCGAGAAAGTGGCCCTGCTTGTTGAAATTCTCAAGTGACTTAAATTTATTGGTTTTTCCTGAGGTCCAGCCATTTGAATTGCAAACAATGCCCCATCCCTGCCTCCTCCCCTGTTCCCCAGGCAGAACAATGTGCAGGGCTGGAATAAAGGCAGGCCATGCCTCTCTGGAAGGCGATTTCTTTCCGCATGAGCGGGGAGGTGGAAGTTTGCTGCCTTCTGGTCCCGCTCAGTGATGCAGAGGATGGCTGGGGAAGGGGAGGGCAGGAGCTGGGGGAAGGAAGAGGGAAGGAGCCAGCTCATGGGTGATGGTTGGAGATCCTTTCTGCTTTATGCATTTATAACCTCTCCTGTTTAAAAGACCATCCTGAGGGGGGATTAGTGCCAGTGGATCCATGGGCACCCCTCCCACTTTTCATCTCTCAGCATCCTGGGAATGATGCAGGGGAAGAACTGTGGGCTGTGTGCTCCTAAATGATCCCATACCTGGAAAAAGGTGAACTTCTGTCACACTCCTGGGAGTGGCTGAACAGGTTGGGTCAATCTGAGCTCAGCTGGACACGCAGGAAGCTGGGCTGATGCTGAGGGAGAGCTGGAACACTGCACATCCGGATGTACATGAGTGGGACACAGGAGCACAGCAGCAAATGAGCAGAAGTTGTCTCTGTCTGCGTCAATTTTAAGGACTGATTTATTTTCTCTCATGTTGGCTCAGGAAGCTTCTGTGTTGGTTCATTCACCTGAGTGCTTTCTCTTTATGATGCCTGGAGGCAGGGAGGAGGAAGGGAGAGGTTGTCCCCTGGCACTCTGGTGCTCGGGTAAAAGCTGCAGGATGAGTGATGGAAATAACACAGAGCTTGTGTTTCACTCATTCTTAAGTTATGGGGTATTTCTGACGTCTTGCCTCTGCCTGGGTCTGTTCTCCTAGGAAAGCACAGAAATCTTGTCTGGTAGAAGTCTCTGAGGTCAGCCTCAGAGTGGGTGGGATGCTCCTCACTGCTGGGGCAGAGGTACCCGGAGGCGGCTGGGAGGCACAAGGATGGGGAGACAGCCAGAACACGGCCCTGTGTCACAAACAGAGACCTGGCAGGGCTCAGGGCAGGGGGAGGAGATGGAAATGGTCATGTGGGGACAGGGCAGCTCCTGACACTGGGCTCTGGGGACACTCAGCTGTCACAGCACCAGCACTCAGGCTCCTCCGGCAGGGGCAGCCATGCAGATCCTTCACGTGGCAAAATTCACTCTGGTGCTCAGCCAGAACCACAAAGGTCCAGAGCTGCTGCTCAAGAGGCTCTTGGCCTTAGATCCTGTCTGCAGGCCAGGATGGCTCAGATGAACTCGTGGCCTTTCCCCAGGAGCTGCTGTGGATTTGGCAGCCCTGGCTGTGGAAGGAGCCCGGAGAAAGGGCACAGGGGGTGTCAGAGGTGAGGGCACTGGCAGCACAGGGCACTGGTGGAGCTCAGGGGTCCTGCCCTTTGCTGGGGTCACAGCACTGTTCTTTTCTTCTCCAGGCTGGGCATCTGGCCCGTCCTTACAGCATATCCTTTTTGACTGATGGCCATTCACGTGCAGCACTCTTTCTATCACAGAAAAGCACTTGTTTCACTTCACTGTGAGGGAAAGGCTGGCAGAAGTGTGCTGTAAAAGCAATGACAGAAACCTGGGGGAGCTGCTCCCTCCGGGCCCCTGGCCTGGTGAGGGCCCCAGTCAAGTGTGTCTGCTTTGCATTCCCCATGGATGGGGCAGCAGGGACCTTGCTCTTTGTGGCAGGGCCGTGTGGCACCTGCTGCTGAAAAGAGCTGTACAACAGTTACAGAGCATTTGCTCAGTGCTGTGAGTATCCAAGGTGTAAGGCGGAATGAGAACAGACCCCGATGCCACCACAGGTGTGTGGGATAAGGGCAGGCCCTGCCAGCCCTTGGCCTGGAGGGGACATAGCAGTGAGACACAACAAATCCTCCTGGGAATGAAACTCCCTTCCCCTCTTTGGGGAATCAAGTCTTGGCTCCACTCTCTGCACAATTAAAGCAGACCAGTACCACAAACAGGTGTCTGGAATTCTGTGGCCCCGTTTGTTTCTCCCTGGGGTTGCTCTCCTCCACCAGAGCAGGCTGGCCTGTGGTCTGGAGAGGCTTTGCCCAGCTCTCTGGGGTCTTTACCACTTCCCTTTCTGACCTAACAAAGAACACATTTCACCACATCAAACTTCACCTTTTCCAGGGGTTTGGCTGCTCCGGGGCATCTTGCTGGTCTTTGCTCAGCAGGTAACCTAAGCTGAGATCAGATATGTTAGCTGGGTGAATTCCTCTTTATCTGATGCTGACACCTTCACCTCCTACTGAAATGCCTGGGAAAGGCAGCTCTGAGCATTGCCCTGAGCCACAAATCAGGGCTTCTGACCCTTTTTCTCTCCAGGACGGGAGGAAGTAGAGAAGGTTTCAGTGAGACAGGAGAGCCGTGCTTTCAGCAGGTCAGGCTGTCTCTGTAGGCACCTGATGTGCTGCAGGAGGAAGCAAATGGCAAAACTCTGCTCATACAGGGGGATTACTCATCATAAATGCAATCCTTTTTTTTTTTTTTTTTTGTAAGTCAGAAGGGGAGGCTACTGCTAGTTTGGAGAGAATTCTTCTTGCAGGAATTCCATCCTTCCCGGAGGCCAGAGGCTGCTGAGAATCTGGGGGATCATTCATTTGGTGTTGAGATTATTCCAGTTTTTTGATTTGAACTATTTTTTCTTAGGTATTTTTTGAGGGAAGTGGGAGCAAATCCATTTTCTGCTTTTTCAGGGCTGGGAGAGGATGTTCCAACCCACAGGTCCTGGTATGTATGTCTGGGGGATTAAAGTGACAAAGATCTGGAGTTCACATCCAAGCATGCAGAGATGTTTCAGAGATATCAGGGACTCTGTAATCCTGGAGGGGTAAGGTTCAATAGAGAATGTGTCCTACCCAAAATCTGCCTGCCCCAACACATTCCTGGAGCTGGCAAGCACACAGACAAGGCAGAACTCGGGTTTTTGGGCTCTTGGGCACCTCATAAAAGGGCATTTCGAGCCTTGAGTCCAGTGGCATTTCCAGCCCTGGGGGCTGTGGTTTGCCATCTGTTTCTGTCAGTTGTACTGAGCTGATGCTCATTTTCCCTTTTCCCCTTCTCTGTCCACGATGAAGGCTCAGAAATGAGCACACCACACGTGTCCTTTGCCCGCTGGAGCTGAAGTCCTGCCTCCACTCCCAGCCCAGGCGCTGTGGAGCTTTTCAGGAGTCCCTGCCAGGTTCTGTCCTTCAGCAGGGCTGGTCCAGGCAAACCCAGCTCTGCCCTGAGCTCTTGGACATGCTCGTTGTCCTCCACTGCCCCTTGGGGTGTCCTGCACTGCATTCAGCGCTGCTCCCAGTGCTTTGGCCTGGTTATAACTGTGCTCAGTACAAATCTCGTCCCATGGCCCAGGAAGTGGCAGCTCTTTGAAGGGAATCCCCCTCTTTTAATTCAATTAATGTTGAAGCTAATTTCCACCCCGGGGCTGAGTCCCAGTGCCTTTGAAGTCAGTAATAGTTTTGTGGAGCAGGCTGGAGCGCGTCCCGCAGCCAAGGGCTTTGCCAGGGTGTTCAAAGGCCGTTTGCTTTCCGTGCCAGGGAAGTGTGTCCTGCTCCAAACCAAGGGGAGATTCCAGCAGGATGAGGCCCTGGGTCTCTGTTGGACCCTGCCAGGTGGATGTCAGGGATGGAGTTCACCTGTTTTCAGAGCAAATTCAGCACCTCCTTCAGAGAAGAGGCACTGCTCTGTAGACATTTCAAGATTTACAATATTTACAATGAAACACATCTTTCCCCTCTTTTGGTTTTTTACTCTCAGAGGTTTTATGTATATCCTTTAAAATATAATCTGGATCCTGCTTTCCTGGTTTGGTTTAATGGAGTGAAAACCACTATTGACTGGCAACAAGACGATTTTTCCTCTTTAGGTCAAAGATGAGGAGCCAAATTCTGAAAAGAGTTTGCTCACTGTCAGGGCAGTGACTGATTCCAGACAGCCTGAAGGTGATTTTCTGCACCTAAACCTGGCAGATAACTGAAGTATGAAGAAAATCTGATTGGTTTTCACCCCCTTTATGGTGACAAGCAGAAGTATCTCCAGGAGGTGTTTAGGCTTTAGGAGGATCTTTTCTTTCACTGTGCAGAAACCTTAATTGATCAAGGCTAAAATGATTAAGCTTCAGAGGAAAGCAGCTTTGCTTCTCATTATGACTTTTTATTATGCTTTAACAGCCGTATTGAGCAACTTTGGGCTTTGTAGTGATTTTGGAATAAAACTAATCGATGTCATAGAAATAAATGCAGGAATCTTTGATGTGTAGATGGAGCCGTAGGGGGATGACACACAACCCAATTACTGGCAAAAAATGGAACATTACATTTTTTGTTATGCTCCAGCTACCTATTGAAAAATACTTTTACTAAGGTCTTCATGCAAAAAACCTGCTGTTCTGCTAATTTTCCTGTGTCCCTCACATAGGTGGAAACAAAACTTTCGTTTTCATTCAGGTTTAACATTGAAAGTAATGCACAAATTTACCTGAGAATCACAGAATCATTAAGGTTAGAAAAGATTCCTAAGATCATCGAGTCCAACAATTAACCCAGCCCTGTCTGGTCCACCACAAAACCATGACACCATTGAAGCTGCTGGTGTGAAATTCCACCCAAATGAGTGGATTTTACATCACTGCTCATCCATGTCTCTGCTGCCCTGAAGTTTTGTCTTGCAGAGGGAAGCAGCGAACACCCAGGGCCTCCTCTCCTGATTTCTGAGCCCCACGCTGCTTCCCAGCCCAAAGTGCTGAGGACTGCCTGTGTGAGGGGCTGGCAGCTGCTGATGGGAAACACTGAGAAATGGACACGGAAACATGCTGTGATCCCCAAGGGACAAGTGCTTTGTCGTACAACAGTCTCACCAGGAGAGCAGAGAAACACGATCAGTCTCAATGCGCTTTTGGGGTGGATGAGCAGCACCGGATAAACATCTGAAGTGGTTTGGGCCTTGCTGGGGTTGGATTTGGCAGGGAATGCTCCTTTATCCAGGCTGAGCCTGCCAGGTTTGACGCTCCCAGGAGCTGAGTGAGAGGTGATGGTGGTTATCCGACCGCCGGGGAGGGCTCCCAGCCCTGCCTCCAGCCGCAGGCCGGAGTTAACAAGTTCCACGCTCCAGAGATAAACCCCATCCTAATCCTCCCAGACACTTGTTCAAAGTGCACCATCCCTTCTCGCTGGGATGCACAAAGCCAGCCTGACAGAATGAGAACCGAGCTGTGCCTTTGCTCCAAAATGTAAAAGGAGCGTAGATCTAAGCTCTCCTTTGAGATTAAAAAAGGCTGGAACTGAGGTTGGTTGGTCAGTTTGTTTCATTCCTCTTTGATGCTCTTGGCCCCTTGGCCAGGAGCACCTCCTGATTAAGCAGAGAAATTTGTTTATGAAAGGGCTGAATGAAAATGAAGTGAGGGAGCAGCCTTTACAGGTGCAGATCTGGAGTTTAGGATAAACACCTACAAGTTTGGATTTCCTGCCTTCCACTTAGGCAACTGTCTAATCTAGCTCCCCATTCAGCTTTCCTTTCATCCCAGGATGTCTAGTCTGATCTAACTGCCTGTCCTTTCATCCCCGCTATCTTCCTCTTGATCTGTGTTTTTTAGAGCTCATTCATCACACCTTACGACTTCTAAAGCACCCACATAGGGCCACAAAGTTTCTCTTTACATTTTAGCCAAAGTGCTTGAAGGGATGGAAGGCAAAGCCTCTGCCGAGAAACCCGGGGAGAGGAGCTGTTACTTCTTGTTTAAATCACACCTGAATGCACCTCGGTGAGGGCACCGAACAGAGGAGGGGATTGTTCACATCCTTGAAGCTTTTATTCAAATCCTTGCCCACTGGAAAGGGGCAGGTTCGTTAATTGCCTGCCTTTGGCAGTGTGTTTCCCTTGTATGGGGTAGGGAATGTGAGTGCATGGGGCACCAGCCTGCTCCAAGGGAAAGGACCACGGAAGACACCAGGGCAAGGGGGACACTCCAGAAGGGCCGTTACATTCACAGAGACATTTCTGGCCTGTCACTTTGTGTCCAGCTCTGGGGGCAGCTTGATTCTGATTTCTAAAGAGGGGTGGAAAGCATAGAGAAAATCTGAACAGGAATAAAAACCTGAATATGGGACAAAAGTGTCTCTTTGAATATGGGACTGCATTAGTGCTCTTTATTTCAAGGTCTGAAAGTAGGAAGGTCAGAGTGGAAACGGTCAGTGGAGATGGGAGAAATGAATCAAATATCAGTGAGTGCTGTGAGTGTCATCATTGCCTGCCTTGAAAGAGGTGCACCCATTTCTTAAGCAATTTCTAAATAGCAACCAGCTCCAGACAATGATTTAGGGACAAAATTAGCCTTACAGGGAACACCTCTTTTGGAAGGTCCCTCTCTCATTCTTTCTTGCTCATTCCTTCTGTTCTTTTATTTCTGTCCCCCCCTCAAAAGGCGAGGTTGTTCCTTGGGAGCCCTTTTGAGGGGAGAGAACCATGGTGAGATTCTTGTGTTGGCATGGCTGATGTTAATGGGTAACACCGAGGCCAAAGGTCCTTTAAAGCTCCCACATCTGCAGCTTTGTACAGACCTCACCTCCGAAATGCCTCAAAGTGTGTAGCCAGGCAGGGCTTAATGTGTATTAGCACGACAAAGGCCCAGAGAGGGGAGGAAAGGGGGATGAGTTTTAATTTACTGAAGATTTATTAGGCCTCATGAAATCAGCCTGAACCACCCATTTTCTATATCATCTGCCCACATCCAAAGGGGGCAGCTTTGTTGGGGGGGAGATGCTTGCTGAGAATTATCCTGCAACAAATCCACCCTGCACCAAAGGGACACGGACAGGAGCAGGGTGGGGAGGAGGGCTCACCCTCTCAAAGTAGAGCCCAAAATCTGGAAATCTGGAAATCCAGGAATGCCATTCAGGTTGGATCCTTCCTTCCCGTGCCTCCTGCTCGTGAGGTGCATGTTCCTTTTGCTAAGCCTGGAGTAGATGAGTGGGAGATCAGGCGGGAAGAGAGAGGGATGCCAAGGTGAGCCCCGGATGTGAAGCTCTGGAGCTGGAGGGATCTGCTTTGGGAGGGGCTGGTGAGTCCCTGGGCACATGGGGAGGACACCCTTGCCCTTCCCAGAGCTGCCTTGTGCCTCCTAACCTAAGCCTGTGGGTGAGGCTGTCGTGGGGCCTGCAGGGCTTTAGGGAATGGCCCATTTGGGGTGTCTCCAGGCTGTGGATGGATGAACTGATGAACACTTTGGCCACGAGTTTGGCAGTTCTGCGGTTCCCTCTAAGGCCTCTATGATAAAGATCATTAATCATACCTGGCTCCTTTCTTTCCCACGTCCCAGTCTCACTGTAATAGATTTGATTATTTAATGTCTGTCATCAGCCTGTCCTGGGAAAAGCTCTGTACCATCACTGCAGCATGCAGTGGTGTGAAATGTCATGTCCAAGCTGACAGAGAGGAGGAGGATTTGGGGGTACAGGTACAGCAGCAATCTGAAGGGGGATCACCGGGGCCCCAAGGGATCCTTTGGGATATGGGGAAAAGAACAGGGGATCATAGCCAGCCTGCTGGGGTCCCCTGGAGAGGAGACCTTTCTTTGACACTGTCTCTGAGCATGAGACTGACCAAGATCCCCTCCATTTCTCCTTGCTCGTAACATCAGCAGAGAGGAGATGCCTCTGAATGGTGAACTGTGAATGTTTATCACAGTGTAAAGGGTGCATAACTCCTGTCAGATGAGGAGTGAAGCAAAGCATAAGGTGTGAGAGTAGGCACTGGGATCTCAGAATTGTGGGATGGTTGGGGTTGGAGGGACCTTGAAGATTGTCTCGTGTGGGCTCTGTGTGGATGGCAGGAGAAACCATCCAGATGAAAATCCCTGTGAATGTGTGCGTGTGTTTCTTCTTGGCTTGGGCCTTGGGACCTCAGCTGACTCCTCTGGGGCAGAGTCAGGACCCTGCTCCTTTAGGATGGGGCGCTGTGGGTGGATCCTGACAGGCTGCAGAGCCACACGGGATTAGATTCAAACGAGTGAGTCTGTAAAAATAGAGCATCTGTGGGGGTGTTTCAGGTGTTTGGGTGAAAGACACAAGTCTAGAATCACTCCTACAAATCCTCTCCTCTGCTGCTCTTTGTGAGTTATTTCTGACACCTCATTATGTCCTCACGGTAAGTGTCACAACAGCAGTGTAGAGACCTCCCTCGTGCTGCCGATTTTCTGAGTAAATGCCATGATTTTCTGCCATGTGATCAGCTGCAGTGCCACGGCCAAGTGCCTCTCATTGAGCTTTCCAGGCCACCTCCCTGAGCTCTGCATGGGCTCACCGAGGGTTAGGGTTTGCCCCATTGATGGGAAAATGCCTTTAGGCACTGCTATTCCTGAAAAACACTGCCTGAACCATTGAACCCCTTTGGAGTTAGGAGCTGTTCACGCACCCTCAGGAGGAAGGGCCAAGGTTGAACAGAAAAGTTTCAGTCCCTGGGCAGGCTGAGCAAACAGGGAACTGCTGGAAAGCAGTCAAAGGAAGCTGAAAAGCCATCTCAGATACGGAGCTGAGCATGAGTCACCCGGGGAAGTCAAAATAGACTGCTCAAGTGCCTCACTTCAAAGCCTTCATCACCAGCGGCCATCAGGCACGGCAGGAGAGTCAGTGCCCTGCCGAGAGCAGGGACAGGCCAGGGGGTGTGCTGTGGGGAAGGGCGGCTGTGTGTCCTGCAGGGATGGCTGTGTGTCCTGCAGGGATGGCTGTGTGTCCTGCAGGGATGGATGGCTGTGTCTCCTGCAGGGTCAGATTGCTGTGTGTCCTGCAGGCAGGGATGGCTGTGTGTCCTGTCCTGCAGGCAGG